>CM062813.1:142853567-144053567 GCA_031772625.1 Pinus tabuliformis
AGGTCTCTCTCTAATCCTCATTCAACTGCAACCAACCGTCATTCTCGAGACTTTGTTATGAAAGCAGCTCACAAAAAGAAAGAAAAGATAGATCAACACCTTAGAAATAAGCCTCTTTGAGGGGGAAACCTCCTTTACATTACACAAATGAACAATTCTTGGATGATTCAAATGAAAAAAACTCCTTTCTATATATAGGAGTCTAAGGGGACACAATATAACCAAGCCGACCTAACAATAATAATATAAAGGCACAAAAATAACAATAGTGGGATTATATGGGGCATAATAATAACAATATGGGGACAATAGGGCACAAAAATATCAAAAAGGGATACAATGACAATAGTAATGGGGGAATCACTAGTATTATAGGGACCTAACATGCCCCTCTCCTTCAAAAAAGTGTTTTCCTCAATGCTTGAGTAGTTCTGGGTGCTTCTGTATAAAATTATCATCCTCCCATGTGGAATCTTCAGGCGGGTAAGTTCTTCCACTTGATGAGATACTCTGAAATTGTTCGATTTCGTAGCTGTCGAGTTCTTGTTTCTTTGACTGCTTCAGGTTCCAATATAATTTTTCTTTCCTCATCAAGTTATGGCAATATTGTTTGAACTGGAATCTTGTCACCTATAACATTCTTTAAGCATGAAACATGGAAAACTGGGTGCACTTGGGACGCTGCAGGAAGTTCCAATTTGTAAGCCATAGTACCTATCTTTTGCAACACCTTGTACAAACCATAATACTTTAGTGATAATTTACTATCCTTCTTAGTTTGCTTGAGGGACATTTGTTTATATGGTTGTAGCTGTAAGAATACCCAATCACCTATATCAAAACTTCTTTCACTGTGATGTTGATCTGACTGCTGTTTCATTCTATTCTGTGCCAAGGTAAGGTTATCCTTTAAGAGTTGGAGAACTTGTTGCTGATGCTTGATGTGAACTTCCACTACTTGAACCTTAGAATTTTCTCTTAAATATGATGTGATGGATGGTGGATGATATCCATAAAGTGCCATAAATGGGGTCATTTATGTTGCAGTATGGAAGGAAGTGTTATACCACCATTCAGCCAGAGGCAACCATTTGACCCATTGTGTTTGTTTATCAGATACAAAGCAACAAAGATATCCTTCCAAACATTTTTTTACTATCTCAGTTTTCCCATTAGATTGAGGATGATAAGATGAGCTATGAGCTAACTGAGTCCCAAGACAAGAAAATAATTCTATCTAAAAATTTCCAGTGAAAATGGGATCTCTGTCGCTTACAATAATATTTGGATTTCCATGTAGCTTTTGAATTGTTTCCATAAATGCAGTAGAAACTGTACTTGCTTCAAATGGATGAGATAATGCACAAAAGTGTGCATACTTGGTAAGTCTGTCAAATACCACCATGATAACACTCTTTCCTTCGGACTTGGGTAAACCTGTGATAAAATCCATTGAAACCTCCTCCCAACGTTGGCTTGGAATGGATAAGGGTTGTAATTGTCCTGGGGTCTTAATGTTTCAACTTGATTTTGTTGGCAAACCAAACATTCTGCCACAAAATTTTGAATATCCGATTTAAGGCCATCCCAAAAAAAATCCTTCTTAACCCTGTGGTAGCTTTTTAGAAATCCTGAGTGCCCTCCTAAGAGAGAGGTGTGCAATTCCATAATAATATTTTGTTTGAGTTGGGAATTCTTCCATAGGTATAACCGATCCTTATACCATAACGAATCCTTTTTCTAGCTAAATGTATTAGATGTACTGGGATCTTGTTGTATCTTTTGAATGAGTGCCCACACTTCCTCGTCATTCTTCCATTCATCCCTTGCTTCATTTATCCAATCTGGTTGGATAATAGAAATGGCGCAAAGAAATGCTTCCACATCCTCATCCTTTCTTGAGAGTGCATCTGCCACAACATTTTGCTTCCCTTTTTTGTAGATGATTTCAAAGTCATAGCCCAACATCTTTGTGACCCATTTTTGCTACTCTTCTGAAGATAATCTTTGTTCCAAAAAGTATTTAAGACTATCATGATCTGTTTTTACCTTGAAGTGTCTTCCCATTAGGTAGGGTCACCATTTCTTAAGTGCATGTAGTATTGCCAACATTTCCTTCTCATAAATATCTTTGTGTAAATACTTTCCTTTGATTGGATGACTTTCGAAAGAAATGGGTCTTTGTTCTTGCATTAAAACAAAATCAATTCAATTTCTTGAGGCATCACATTCCACAATAGAGGTTTTTGTGAAGTCTGGTGTAGCTAAGACTGGTGCTTGGCACATTGCCTCTTTAAGATGTTTAAAGGCCTTCATTGCTTCTAGAGTCCATGAGAATGCATCTTTCTTCAATAATATTGTTAGAGGTGCTGCTATTCTCCCATAATTATTAGCGATAATGCCTGTCAATCTGAGAAATCCTTGTAGATGCTTTATGGATGTGGGGATTTTCCATTCCTTAATGGTTTTAATTTTTCTAGGGTCTACCTTAACACCTTCATGAGATACAATATGACCTAGATATTCCACCTCTTGTACTCAAAGAAACATTTGGACATTTTTGCATATAATTGTTTCTCCTCCAATAGTTTGAGCACCATGTCAACATGTTGGACATGATCCTTCTAAGAATTGCTGTAGATTAGTATATCATCAAAAAATACTAACACAAATTTTCTAAGGAAGGGTTTGAAAATGGAATTCATCAAACCTTGAAATGTAGAAGGTGCATTAGTAAGGCCAAAAGGCATGAACAAAAACTCATAATGACCCTCATGACTTCTAAATGATGTTTTTGGAATGTCTTTAGTCTTCATTCTGATTTGATGATATCCTGAACGAAGATCCAACTTGGTGAAGTAAATTGATCCATGCAATTCATCCAATAATTCATCAATGACAGGAATGGGAAATTTATCTTTAATAGTGAGCTTGTTGAGCTCCCTATAATTTGGACACATGCGCCATGATCCATCCTTCTTGTGAACCAATACTACTGGAGCAGAGAAAGAACTTTGACTAGGTTGAATTATACCAGCCTCTAGCATTTCTGCAACCATACGTTCAATTTCACTCTTTTGGACATAGGGATATCTGTAAGGCCTGATGTTTGGAGGAACACTTCCTGGAATCAAATTGATAGCATGATCATGATTGCGAATAGGTGGGAGGCCTTTGCGATTCTCAAATACCTTGGAAAGATTGTCCAAGGATTTTTGGAGATCTGGAGAAATGGATTATTTTGACGTGGGAACCTCTAGTGAACATAATTGTGAAATTATGCCTCGTTGTTCTTTCTTTAGAAGCTTTGTCAGTCCATTAGAGCTGATTATCTTTCCCAGTTTCCCTGTGATACCCCCTAATTCAATTTCCTTTCCTTCTGAAGAGAATTTCATGAAAATTTCTTGAAAATTAAAAGCTATTGTACCCGAGGATTGTAGCCATTGGACTCCTAGTACAACATCAGCACCACCCATTGGAATGGAAAGCATAGGGCTATTAAATACATATTCTCCCATGGATAGCTTGATATTATGGCACTTTCCTGAGAAATTTATGGTTCCTCCACTTGCAACCATCGCTTGACACTCTAATGCTGGATATAGGAAACTATTCAATTCTTTGGCTATCTTATAATGAATAAAATTATGGGTACTTCCCGAATCAATCAACACCATTACCTTTTTCTTCTTGGTATGCTCTTCTATCTTGATAGTTTGAGGAGTAGTAATTCCAGCCATTACAAGATATGGTCGGATTCATTTCTTCTTTTTTCTAGGGTTTTTTCTGGGTGTATATCCTCTTCTTTTTACATTTCTTGTTCCTTTTCTTCCTCCTCTTCACAATCTATGTAAAATAATTTCTTCTCGGCACACTTATGACCTTTAGTGTATTTTATATCACAAATGTAACAAAGCCCTTTTGCTCTTTTTTCTTCCAATTGTTGTGGTGTCAACCTTGTAGGTTGTGGATGGCTAGCGGTAGCAACACTTCCATCTTTATGATTGTGAGTGGTAGGCTTCCTTGTTGCCATAATTTTGATTTCCATTTTTCTTGCCAACCTGAATGCTTTCTCCAATGAATCTGGTTCCCAAAGTCGAACCTCATGTTGGATGTTATCTTTTAAAGTCCCTATGAACATATCAATCCCATGCTCCTCTGGAATATCTTTTACCCTTATATTCAATTTTTGGAAGTCCTTAATGTGCTACATCCTTGAACCCTTTTGTTTGAGATTCATCAATTGGCTAAAAAAAGTGTTGCTTTTTGTATCCTCATAATGTGCTATCATTTCATCTGTAAAAATAGCCCAAGTGACAATTTGTTTATGAGAGCAAAGTAATTGATACCATATAAACTGATTTGGTTCCAAATACAAAGTTGCAATGTGTACCTTTTGTGCGTTTTGCACATTATGGAGATCGAAAAATTGCTCCATCTGTAGTATCCATGTTCCGGGATCCTTGCCATCAAACTTCCTCATATCAATCTTTGGAACATGGTGGTTCTTTGATCCAACATTAGAGTCTATGAAATCATGATTAACATTTGTTTTGTTCTCATCATGAGTTTCCTTTACTACCCTTTCTCCATTAGTAAGCATTTCTTGTAGAAACTTTGTCAAATCTGTCTTCAAATGTTCCATGCTTGTCTTCAAATCTGTCTTCAAATCGTCCATCTTAGTTTCCATGCCGTCCATCTTAGCTTCCAGTTCATTCATCTTAGCTTCTATGCCTTTCTTTAAACCATCCATCTTAGCTTCTACGTCTTTCTTTAAACCATCTATCTTATTTTATGTTACCTTTTGTGTGAGTGAAATTTGTTGCACTTGGTTTCCTAATATTGATATATCATGTTGCATTTCTTCCTCTTCTTCATGAGTCATGCTAGAGATTTCAGGTTGCCTACTGGGTGTTTCCATTTTCTTTCTTCCGGGCATCAATTACTGATAATAATGCTTCACTATGCCCTTTGAATTCCTTCAAACTAATTTTTCAAACCAAGCTTATGTAAAAATTTAAAAAAAATACACACCTTTTTTTTTCACTTTGTAGGAGATTGATATTGAATATGATGTACCTATGTAATTTTGGATCTCCCAGTTCTGAAATCATGACCTATAGTTGATATTTGCGTCCTATTTCCAATGCCACTAGTCTGATCAAAATTGGATTCTCCAAGGAAGAGTTATGCCAAATCTCCCACAGTGACCTGATTATATACATTTTCAGAAGAGTGAACTTGTATGAAGTGCCACGTGTCACTATTTTGACCTCTGGATCTAAAAAATATATACAAGAAACTACAGTCCATCCTCTTTCTATAACTTCTTACGAAATTTCAATCTAATGCTCAGAGAGACAGTTATGACGATTTTCCCACGGTGACCTGTTTGGAATGTAATTCGGGGGTCTGCAAAAACCCTAACTTCCTCAGACTATATCTCCGAAAATATAGCGAGACAGGATCTAAAATTCAGAACCGAGGTTTAGACCAATTTCTTCTCAAATGGGTTTTTGTTTTAGCTTCTAAAACTTTGTAGCGAAAGAGTTATAGCGAAAATACCACGATGCCCTGTTTTAGCTTAAATTCTGGAGCTTGCAAAAACCCTAACTTCCTCAGATCATATCTCTGAAAATATAGCATGACAAGCTCTAAAGTTTGGACCCGAGGTTCAACACGATTTTGTTTCAAATGGGTTTTTTGTTTGCTTCTGAAACGTCGCATAAAAAACATTATAGTGAAAATTCCACGATGACCTGTTTGGAGCAGCGAAACCCTAGAATCCAAATCTCTGATACCAAATGTTATGAAACCACCTCACAAAAAGATAGAAAAGATAGATCAACGCCTTAGAAATAAGCATCTTTGAGGGGGCAACCTCCTTTACATTACACAAATGAAAAATTCTTGGATGATTCAAATGACAAAACCTCCTTTCTATATATAGGAGTCTAAGGGGACAAAATATAACCAAGCCAACCTAACAATAATAATATAAAGGCACAAAAATAACAATAGTGGGATTTTATAGGGCACAATAATAACAATATGGGGATAATAGGGACACAACAATAACAATAAGGGATACAATGACAATAGTAATGGGGGAATCACTAGTATTATAGGGACCTAACAAACTTCTAGTAGGAGAAGCTTCTCCTTCATTTTAGGAAAAATTGCCCGAAGAGGGCCAATGTGGATTTTCCTATCAAAAGGCACACTGCCAACATTAGTCACTAGTTAGACAAAAGGTTTCCAGTGTGGGTTTGTTTGCTAAAAGTAGCACTAGACTTAAAAACCAAGGTTTTGTACAAGTTTTCCAGAATTTCTTCAAGGCAAGTCTTGTTCTTCCTTCATGGATGCTTATGAACATGTTTCATGGTGAATACATTCTTTTTGACAGCTTTCATCACTTTTCGACACTTGCGACATTGACGACACAAAGTGCGACACTTAGGATATGAGACTGTGAGTGCAACAATATACTGTATAACAAATCGTTCACCCAATAAATCATATTTTTACTTCCACCTTTAGACTCTAAGAATCACCCCAAAACATATGCGTCTCCTCTTGTGACTTCAAATATCTTCTTGCTTGGATTGTGTTCAAATGCACTTACATTCCCTTTATTTATAGAGTTTGTATGTTAACTTATGGGGTTGACAAGTGTTGTTTTTCCACGATACTGGTGTGTAGGAAAGAATCTTAAATCATTTATGCTACCAAACCAAGTATCGCAACAACTCTACTTTGCAATAACAAAATAAAATATGACAATAAGTCAACACGTGCATGATATAGACAACCTTTTAGAAATTTTACAACCCAACTTCATTTATTAATCCAACTGAATAACACAATAGTATAGCGCTCTCGTACTAGGGATGATGGCCCTCATACATCCACTGATACAAGATATACAACAACTGGGGCTTGGTGTCTATCGTTATGACCACCAATCTACCCTGAACAAAGTAATGTGACCATCTAGATGATGTAGAGTGCCTCACAACTCCCTTCGTCATACCATATGCACACCTGCTCGGTACTTTGGCTCTTGATCTGCAACACTCGCCTCTAGCAATGAACCAATTCCTTCTAGCCACTAAATCTTGGATCCAATATGCTGCCTCGCTCACCATTCATCCTTCAATGCATCAACACATTAAGATTCCTATAGAGTTGTTCACTACTTTGTTTGTGAACAACTCTCAACTACCCGTTGCTACTCCTCAACTACTTAGGGACTTCAACCCACTATAGTATTCCTACATTGCTCCAATGAAGACTAACATAGGGCACAAAGGGATGCCACCTATCATTGCTAGAAGTACTTCTACAACAATGAACATGGGCTTAGAGGACTATCCAAAATTTGTTGTAAATGTCCTTCTCCATGAGGCAAGTCTAGGGCTACTCAAAATGCTCCTGGATGATTAGAACTATGAGATCTTCTTTTGCCACTTCTAACAATCCCTTAGTTCTTCAAGGTATTTTTTCCTTTGATCTTGAGGCCAACCTCTACAATCCTCCCAAGTTTTTCTTTACGCTACTCCAATTCTACCTTATCTAGACCTACACTTGGTCCACTCTCACGCTACCCTCCATCAGACCACAAGTGTCCAGTACATGCTGTAGTGTATACTCACTAGTTAGGGCATCCAATATCTTTTTTTACCCTTCCACTTGGCTGCCAATAGACTTCCCAAACTCTCCACTCCTAGGACACCTTCCACCTACATCAATTCAACTCTAACACATCAACAACCACACATACCTCATGTCATCAAGGGCTAGTATAGATTGTTGCATTTATGAACTTTGGTTAGGGTTGCCTCACTACTACAACTCCTTTCTCTCACCAATCAGACCTCATAATCATTGCGACCTCCCTCTAACCTCACCTGCTCTTCATTGATGCTACTCTGGGCTAGTAACCAACCCTTAAAAAATTCTAACTGCCCTCATATACAAGAAAAACAAGGTCTGATCCTATCTCCTAGCCTCATGGCACCCTATCTAAGAGAATTAGGCCTGCAACCTAGCTGAAGCAAGCTCCTAAGGGTCTTGGGCCACCTGTTAGAGAGAAAACCACTCAACAAAAAACCCGATACACCATCTAATCTGCCCTCAATGCATGCTACACCCTCCTATAGGTTCTTGACCTTGAAAGAGATAAACAAATAGGCATAATAAGCCCTCCTCTTCCACATCTAGCCTATGATCCAACTCAGCTTCCTCATAAGTGTTGTGTATATTTAATGAGGCCCAAACGTGTCCCGAACAACTCGACCCTACTGCAATTCTACTCATCCTCCAAGAACAATCATGAAAGATGCCAACGCTGCCTCCTTCTCCTTCATTTTGGAGTCCTCCTTGAACTATGACCTAAATAGAGCTTTCCTTCCTCTTGACCGAGTTTCGTATGTTCCCTTGGATTTTATCAAATGGTCCTCACACACCTCTTATTTATACTTTAAGGCGCGTCTCCAACATAATGCACATGTGGACTTGAAAAACTATCACTAGGCTTATAACACCCCAAGCCGACTTCAAACATGAGACAAAATCCCACACACAACCTTCAAAAATTAATATTTGAAGATAGACAACTCATATTTCAATGATTTTTGATGCCTATGGTTGCTCTCGAAGTCCTTTATCATCTCCATCATCCACATGTTAAAACATCATCATGGTTTTGGCCCCACATTGATGGGCACAAACCCCCAAGATTGGGTTCCAAGCCCACAAAGCACTTTTGTGGTGCTCCAAACTCCAATCCCCAAACCCTAGGGCTTGGAGTACCTCTCAAGCTACAAATATCAACAACATGTAAAATTGGTTAGTTCGACCTTCTTGTACTTTGGATGGGTCATCCCAACAAAATATTTCACATCTCCTCATTCCTATTGAGTTAGAGGGAGTACAATATACTATTGGAAAGGTATAGGAATAATATTTCCAACCATATATCCCATGATCCAATTTGAGCTATGAAGTTAGAGTAAAAATTCCATCAAAGATGGGGTATCCAAATTGGGAACCAAAAGTACAAAAACAATATTTCCAACAATATTCATTTTCCAATCTTTATCTCAGACATATGTAGTCTCCCCTTGTATTTGACATCAATGACAACAATATTTCCAACGTATTTATCATTGAAATTGGATTCACTAAATCTCATAGTTCACATGTCATATGCAACCATCAAATTTCACATTAATGGCCAACTCTCTTCTTGGGTGAGTGCCAAAAAAATTGCTCTCTATTGATTTCAATGATTTCCAAAAAAGCATAAATTTTGGCCACTTTTAGATTTGTCTATAAAATTTCAAGAAAATAATGCATCAACATTTGCTAGAATACCTCCAAAAATTTGTTTTAATAATTTTGAGAAATATCATGACCATTGATGGTTTGGAAATGTGTACATTGGTGCTTTTGAAAAAATGCGACGTTAGCACTCTTCGACAATCTTCCAAAAGTTTATTTGAATGAGAGGTTCTCTAAATATTCCCCTTGTCACTTTAGAAAAAACTACCCTTTTACACATTCTAGGCAGCCCCTAAAGCTTATTGGTGTTCTTCAAAAGATTACCTTTTGACACTTTTCAATAAATCTCCAAAACATATTAGTGCTTTGAATATAACTATGCTTTATAAATTCTTCCAAAAAAATGTGTCCCCTTTTCAACACTTTGGGAAAAATTGTATTTCCTTTATCAAAGTACTAAGAAAACTCACTCATGTCTCATTGGCATTTGTCAAAAAGTTTATCGTGTTGCAGTTTCAAGTAGATCCTCAAAACCCTCAATTGTTTTTCAAAAAAAATTCTCTCTTTTTGGATGCCTCCTAAAAAGGTTTTCCTTCTGGTGGTTTCCTAAAAAATAATCAACTCATTGGAATTTGAGAAAAAAAAATCCTTACTTCTTTTGGTGCTCTGAGAAAATGTTGTAATCTTCAACATTCTACAAAATACCTACTCTTTTGCATTGACAACATACAAGATAGTTTGTTTAGAGAAATTTCAACTTCATCGATTTTAGGAAAATGTATTTTTTATTTTATTTTTATTCTTTTATATATTTTTGTATATTTTTTCATTATTCATTATAATTATTATAGTTATTTTATTATTTTGAACTTATAATTTTGGGTTTCTTGGGGTTAAAAACAATTTCTAAAGTGAACACAAACACACTTAGAATAAAATGCATGATGTCAATCAAAAGGTATGATTTCTCAATATGCATGAAACTACTAATGAAATCAAATAAAAAATGGCACCTAAAACTAGAATTATAAGGGACATTGCGTACTCAACAAATGTTCATTTAGTGAATAAATCTAGCATATCTACCTTATAACCATGATCAACTATTAAAAAGTAAACAAAATCAATGATCCATATTCTAAGAAATAAACTATTCAATGTCTGACCACAATTACTAAGGTATTATTTTGTAATCACTATGTAAAATTCTCATCCTATTAGTGTTTCTCTATTTCCCTTGAGTGTTAATGGCGACATTTAAGATATTAAAGTATCACAAACATTTCTCCACTACCACTGAGTATTGATAACCCCAATGGAGATATATACATTCCCATATTAGCAACATGTCTCACTTTTCTTTGTCCCAATTTTTTTTCCTTTTCTTATTTTTCTCTTTTTTTTCATATATATTGAATTACAAAGTTAAGAAAAACAAAAAAGTGCAACTTGGAGGATGTTATTGTTGGAAATGTAACTAGTTTCAGCCTTCATAATTGTTATTGTACTCATTTCAATATGTATCTTATGTAACAAACAAAAGAAGAAAAGAAAAAGTTACTATTTTAAAGCATGGGTTTCATGCTCTTTATTGATGGGCTTCTAGGTAAAGTCATGTTCTTTGTGCTTTTAGGGTTTATTAGGTCATAGAATATATTGGCATGAGTCAAGAGAGCCAACATCATGATTATAAGACCCTTTTGGGAAAGTTGTACCTTGAAAAAGAATTCATTTTTGAATCTAGAAAGTCTTGGAAACCTCTTAGCACAAGTTGGCCCTATCAGAGACAAGTCAACCCAGAAAGGCGTATTCGACCCACACAAAATAGTATAAATAGAAGTACTTTGACCTCATTTTTTCAACAATTAGATCTGTAATCATGGAGCTTGATTTGAAGTGCAAATATCACTAAGAAGGACAAGAAAAACAAGGAAGAAGGAAGCAATAGCTAGAAGAAGAAAAAATCAAGGATTTTTTTCTAGTTTTCTCTTACATGTGCAAAGTTTCTATGCTGCTGCATGGGCCAAAATTTCTAAAACCATGAAGTGGCAAGCCCAAAATTCTATTGTAGGGGGGCAAAAATTCTGAGAATGGTGTAATTTTGGAAGGATTTGTCTCTAGTTGACTTGATTTGACTTTGACCTAATTGGAAGGTCTCTTTGGAGGCCTGACTTGGTGGTGGAGGAGGACTTGATCTAGGGTTTAGGTCTTTGTTATCTCATTTGAAGCATATTCTATAAGAAGAGAAGAGATTTTCTAGGTTTTCCCCTTAGAGGGTATTTTCCTTGGCTTAGCCTAATTTATGTGTCCACTATATTTATTTTGTTCTTGATAATTATTTGATGAAGAAGATCTAAAAATAAAAACATAGGAAGATAAATAAAGTTCACAAACAATTTCTAAGGTTAAGAAAAATATGAATTAATTGCTGCCACATTACACTTTCCAACATGGTTTTAGAGCTAAGGTGAACAACTAGGCAACTGGAAGGATCATCTTGTGGACACAAAGAAGGGTTTGTTTGAAGAATTAGGGTTTCTGCAACTATAAGGAGGGCCAAAATTGCAGGTTTGAATTGCAGGAAGATCGAGCTGCAATATCAAGTTGGTAAGAGAGAATATATTTTGTCTTGATCTCATTGACCTTGGAAGGATATGTCTCACTGAAAGGAGGAATTTTTAAAGGACTATCATGTACTAGAACTAGGATCAAATGTGCAAATAAATTTTGTAGGGTCGAAACCGAGGAACGAAGAAAGTATCTTAGAAAACATCTTTCTAGGACATCATCAAAGTCTCTTTGAAGATCTTAAAAGCATCAATATAGTTGTAGACATCATCAAAGAAGAGAAGCCTCTTACTCTATGTATGAATCTAAAGGTCATATGGTTTTTGTATGAAAGGAAAGAAACAAGCTTGTTGGCTCAATAAATTTCCTAGAATGGAAGAAAAGGATTGACCTGGTACTTACGAAACATGAAGTAATGGAGTATGTTCTTGGAGAAGTTACTGAACCTAGCAAAGATGAGAGTCAGGAAATAACAATACAATAAAGGGGAAATAAGGGCACACATGATCATTTTCATATCTATTAATGATCAATTTGTTCCATTTGTTTCCAATTTGAAGACTACTAAGGCTAGGTATGTCAAGCTAGTGAATTTGTACTGTATAAGAACTTAAGGACAAAAGATTTCTTTGAGAAATAAGCTGTATAAAATGAAGAAATAGAAGGACGAGGATATGGCCTCCTTTATAATGAATATATCTCAAATAAGAGATTAGTTGCAAGGGGTTGGACAAACAATTTCCGATTATGAAATGACCATATGTGTACTAAATGCTTTGCCACCATAATGGAGCAGTTTTTCAATGAACATATACTCTAAACAAGATTCAAATCCTTTTGATAAGTTGTGGGCTCAATGTATTTTTGAGGAAACTAGGATCAAGGGAAAATATGACATTGAATTAGATGAAAAATCTCAAGCCCTCATTGATAGAATCAAGAATCTGAAGAAGGGAAAAGTCGAAGAAGAAGCTTGCTATGTCCAAGGTTCAATGCTTTTGATGCAATGAATATGGGAACTTTAGGAGGAACTGTCCAAATAAGCATAACAATAAAGTAAAGGAAACAGTCAAAGCTCATATAGCTTAAGAAATGGGAGAACCTGAGAAGAAACCTAAAAAAATAAGATGCCAAAGATATTTTCTATTAAAGAAGGCATCCTCTATTTGAGGTTCCATATGTAGTTAATATTTCCTTTAGAATAGAATGCATTATTGTTTACTCTAGTATATTTTTGATTTGGTATGGAAACATAGATAAAATCTTGAGATAGTAGCATATGTAGAGTCTAGATGATTAAGTTTCTTTGTAGGAATCGTCTAGTCTTTAAAAATTGATAAGGTTGGACCATTTTTCATATTATTTCTCATCTAGGGATTATAACATAATGCCAGAGGTAGTCATTTTGCTAAGGTGGATCATTGTGATCCTGGAAGAACCATCATTTGGATGGTTATTATAAGAAGCACTATGATACAGATTAGTATACATTCCACATAGTATGGAAACAATACTATTAAGGGATGAAAGAATGCAATTGGTCAAGTTGCAAGCTCACTGCAGGACATATAGCTAGATGATGGAATAAGAGCATAAGAATGCATAGTGAAATTAACTCTTGGATAAGATTCATATGTACAGAATCTTGGAATATGCTTAATATTCTTATGTGATGTTTGAAGGACTAAATTGACTTACTCAAGGATGAAAAAATAATTAGGACTTTCTCTATATTGTGTAGAATAGTGATTAACATCTAGTATAATCTCTAGGAAAAAAGTTCTAACTTGGTAATTAAGTTCGATCCTTAGGCACTCCGATGAATGAAGGAAGACTCATGTGGAGATGGACCATGGGGATGTTGATGCTTTGATGAGAAGCTCATGATGATGAGGTAAGTCTAATATTTTTGTTATTGGTTATCTAGTTAACATATTGTTTTGCTACTTGGAAGGATATTGCAGGAATATATGAAGGATGTTGAGACAAGCTCAACATATCATACCTAAGAATTATGAATCCAAGATGTCTTCATCTTGAGATTGAAAGGTAGTAGGGCGAAAAGATAAACTAAATGTCAAGTTCATATAACAAGGAGATCACTTTCATGAGGAAGCTATGATCAACTTCAAGTTTGAAAAGGCTCAATATAACACCTTCATTGATGATGAAAAGATGAAAGCGATGTGCAAGATTGATGACCTAAAACCTATCACAAGATTGAAGCAAGAATATGGCTCCATGATACTAAGGAAGGAAGAAGGTTGGATATGATGTGATGCAAAGGAAAGAGGGAGCCATCCAACTATAAAGAATAGCTTGTTGATATTCTTATGGAAACAAGTTATAAGGCTTGTTATGTCGACTTCCCAACTAGAAGGGAACTCGTAAATCTCCTTTAGATTTTAGAGGGAGTAAAGGAGTCTCCTTAATAAGAGCAAGGATCTATTCCCTAGTGAAGTGGGAATAGGGACATCCTCTCTGGTTCAAAGGAAATAATGATGAACATCATATGTGCATTCTCTTCTTCATGTGTCATACATTTGACCAGGACTAACAACTGTAAGTCTAAGTGAAGGCCATTAAGAGAGAATGGTGGAGGATGGGACAAGCATCCGTGGTTTTCTTGAGAATAAAGCATCAAAGAAAGGAAAGGGACTAACACTCTTTAAGGATAAGATAGGTGTCCAAGGTAAGAATGGTTGAAGAGGAACAATATTATTTAAGGAGTGAGAATCCAAGATAAGAAGTCCAAAAGGACATACCTTGTGAACATATAGATGGGTCATGTGCCTCATAGAGGTAATGTGGTATCACATGTAAAGCCTCCCAACATAATTCCCTTTAATAAATAATTTTTTTTCTAGTCAGGCTTCAAAGACAATGTTGGTTATAATGATGATTCTTACAATTGGCTTATAAGTTTGACTCATCTTATGAAAGCTCTTCAGTTTGAAAGTGATATTGCACTAATTGTACAATTATGAATACCTCCCTAGTTAAGAGGGACTGTTGGAAATGTAACTATTTTCAGTCTTCATAATTGTTATTGTACTAATTTCAATATGTATCTTATGTATAAAACAAAAGAAGAAAAGAAAAAGAAATTATTTTAAAGCATGGGTTTCATGCTCTTTATTTATGGTCTTCTAGGTGAAAGCATGTTCTTCATGCTTTTAGGTTTTTTTAGGTCATAAGATATATTGTCACGAGTCAAGAGAGTCAAGATCATGATTATAAGCCCTTCCAGGAAAAGCGTACCTCGAAAAATAATTTATTTTTGAGTCTAGAAAGTCCTGAAGACCTCTTAGCATAAGTTGTCAATGGTAGAGACAAGTCAACCCAGAAAGGGGTATTCGACCCAGACATAAGAGTATAAATAGAAGCAATTTGACCTCATTTTCTCACCAATTCAATTTGCAATCAAGGATCTCAATCTGAAGTGCAAAAATCAAGAATAAGGCCAGGAAAATCAAGAAGGAAGGAAGCAACCAGAAGAAGGAAAAATCAAAGTTTCGCCCTAGATTTCTCTCACATGTGCAAAGTTGATGTGCTGCTGTAGGGGCTGAAATTTCTGAAATTGTGAAGCTACAAGTCCAATTTTTTTTTGGTAGCGGGGGTTGGAATTCTAAGACTGGTGAAGTTCTAGAAGGATTTGTCTCTGGTTGAATTAATTTTACTTTGACCTAATTGGAAGGTCTCTTTGGAGGGATGAATAGGAGGACTTGATCTAGGGGTTGGGCCTTTGTTGTCACATTTGAAACAGATTCTATAAGAAGAGAATAATTTTTTTTGGGTTTTCCCTTTGAAGGGGTTTTTCCCTGGCTTGGAGCCTAATGTCTCGCTATATTTATTTTGTTCTTGATAATTGTTTGATGAATAATATATAATACTTAAAAAACAATAAAAGTTCACAAGCAATTGTTAAGGTTAAGGAAATTCTGAATTAATAATGGCCACATTGAATTTTCCAATAGATATTTGTTAATGAAATAATGAATCATACACCCAAGTTTTAAATTTTATTGATTCATTGGAAAATACATTCTTTAGTTTGCTTACATCTTTTAGATCACATTCATTAATCGAGCTAATTATATTTAACAATAGTCGTTACCACAACTAACAAAGTTTTGTATTTTCTCGTAATCATACATGAATGGAGTTATAAATAATTCTCATCTCTTGCCCATTTCCATTGCCAATTCAACTTACTATTGATATCCAAGTAAACAGATATCTTTAACTGAGAATTAGACATCTTTTTTAGCCATAGATTGAGAAACAATACCTCCAATAAGCATCCCAACACATCAAGTTATGAAATCAAAACAAAAATACCTAAATAAAGAAGTGAAACTAATTCAAAACAAACAAAAGTGATTTATGGTACAAGCTAATCCTAAAAGTAACTAAGTAATGTATCATTTAAGATATGACATTTATAGGAAGGGAATCTAATTCACCTTCCAGACTTTGTAATTGGCAATTACCAACCCCAGCGTTCTCAACAACTTGGTTACGACTAAGACACAGGTTTTAAAACTTAGTGTGTTTTCCTTAGTCTTATTGACTTTGTCCCACTTCAAAATCAAATCACTAACATTAAAATTATTATCATCGGCCTTATGTTTATCAAACCCTAGTTTTCATATTTGTTGATGTGCTGTAAATTTATATTTGGATTTTCCCCTCTTTTTCTAACATAAGGATTGTATCAATTCATTTTTGCATTGTTGAAAGAGGTTTACATCTTAAGCCTACAACAATTGCAAGGATGGTAGGATTATGTTTGGTGGAGATAATACCTATTGGCCATATACCAAAATTATGGATAGTTACCCAAAGCTTCCTTAGGAGTAAGCTTATTTACCCAAAGAGAATTGTATGAATCATTGTGACAATTCCTATGGTTTCTTGCTACAATATTTTCAATATTTAAATAAGTTCTTATGAGTTGCTTCAACTACCCCATTTACCCGAGGATAATAGTTAACAAACTATATTAGAATGAACCCTTTATCCAATGCAAAATCTGACAACAAGGTAAAAGAAAGTAGCATTGTCAAGAAGAATCATAGAAGGTACCCCAATGATTCTAACCATTGGATTCCTAAAACAACATCAACACCAACCATTTTTATTGCAATCATGGGACTATTTGATAAATACTTCCCCATATTGAGATTAATACTATGGCACTCCCCTAAACGATTTATGGTACCTCTATCTGCAATCATTACTTGAAATTTTGGTACTAGATATACGAAAAAATTGAGAAGTTTTGTTAAATTTTAATTGATGAAATTATCGGTACTACTAGAATAAATAAACGTTATTACACTTTTATTTTTTATATATCCTTCTATCTTGAATATTTGTGGAGTATTGATGTTGGCCAATGCATGACATGATATTGTTGAACTAGTGTCTTCTAGCTCTAGATCTTGTGAAGGTTCTAATTCTTGATATTCTTCCTTTTCAAAATCTGTGTAGAATAATTTCTTCTCGTCACATTTATGCCCCATATTGTACATTATATCACACTTGAAAAATATTCCTTTTTCTCTTATTTCATATGTTTTTTGAGGTGTCAACCTTTTTGTTTGATTGAGTTTAGGAGAGGGAGCATGTTCTGCATAATTGTTGGCGACCATATTTTTGCTTTCATATTCCCTCACTAGAACAAACACATGCTCTAGGGATTTAGGTTAAAAGAAATTCACCTCATGTTGGGTGCTTTCATTTAAAGTTACCATAAATAGGTCTAACAAATTATCCTCTAAAATATTCTTTACGTTGAGACTCAAGTTTTGGAAATGTTGAATGTGCTCTATAACTATACCTTTTCATCAAAGATTTACCGATCTACTAAAGAATTTATTGCTCTTGCTATCCCTATAATGTGTTATCAATTCCTCTGTAAAAATAGACCAAGGTACAATAAATTTCCTTTTCCTTTAACAAAGCCATTGATACAATACATCTTTTTATTTTATTGAGTTCCGACATAATGCTTATCTTTATTTTCATGATTTCCCTAGATCTCAATATCCCTTTTAAGAAACCTCTCGAAGAGAAGTTTTTCCATGGTATTCGTGTGTTTTTATATTTGTTCCTTATTTTAATTCATCATCCATTTCATCCATATTTTCTTGAAAATAAGATAAATCCACATTTTTCAACATACAACCATCCATTTCATTAACTTTCTTCTCTACTTGGGAGAACCTCAATTCTAAGTCTTTACTTGATTCATAAGCCCTAGATAAGCCTTCAATAGGTTTAATTGGTGTAGTAAAATTTTGATATTTCTTTGCAACCATGTTGTTATCACTGACAAAATTTCAAAGAAAAAGAGATAAGAAATCTTCATCAACTTCAAGCAAGTACAGGAGGTACCACCAAGGGCAGAAGAAACAGGTTGAAGACTTAAGATACAATTGAACCAGCAAAAAGGAACTCCATAAATAAATCTCACTTCAAGTAAGGATATGCTTCAAAGTTTTGGTAGTTTTGCTTGGTATAATCTTTTCAAACATTTCCATTCAGTTTTGGAGGGTCTTGAAACATTTGAAAGAATGTTTTAATAGAAAAGTTCTCAAATAGCAAAGTTTTGGGTTGAAACTATGATTTTTGAAACAACTCAGCAGTTTCGTAGCGCGCTACGAAACTGCTGAAGGTGACAGTTTTGTTTTATGAGGATCTACCTTGAAAGAAAAAGAAGATTATTTTGAAAGGGATGTTGCTGCAGAGGTGTAATAAGATCACTTGAGAAGGTTTGAGCCCTAATCAAAAGGAAAATTCAAGAAATGAAGATACATACGCATGCTAAACCTTGTGCTACGAAATCAGTGTTTTCGCAGCGCGCTGCGAAACCCCTGTAGCAGCCTGTTTCAGCAGAGAAAACTGTTTTACTAGGTAACTTCCAGAAGCTTTCCAGAGCAGCTGAGAACTTAATTTTGCAAACTAAAAGAGGCTTTTCTTCCTAACATGTTGAATTACAAAAACCTCTTTCAGTTTCTTCAATTCCATTCTGAGGTGGGAGAAATGTGTGGTCAAAGTTGCGCTATGAAACTGCTGTAGGTGCAGTTTTTCATCTCCTGTTTGACAACTATTTTTCAAAGACTTATTCTGGGCAGCTGGAGTAGTGTTTCAAAAAACCAAAAGAGGTTTTTGTTCAGCATGGATTGTTTCACAAAAACCTCCTTCAGTTTTTCCAAATACATTTTTTACGAGAAGTTATGACCTCTGTCCCAAGACCTATTTTTCAGCCAGAACAGAGCAAGGGACAATTTCCTGTTTGACACGTGTTTTTCAAGGACAGATTCTGAACCGCTGGAGGAATGTTTTAAAAAACCAGGAGAGGTTTTTGTTCTAGACAACATGGGCTACAAAAACCTCCAGTTTTGTAAAATGTGTCATGGATGAAGAGATAAAGGCTCTGTCCCACGTGCCATTTTCAGGGATCCTAAACCTAAAAACAAGGAAACATGTTCCCTAATTTCTAGGGTTTGTCTTCAGCAGTCAGATGACCACGTGGGAGGCTTCATCAAATTCGACTTCATGGAGTGTTAGGTGTCAAAGAATCTTTTAAATGTTTAGATAAGTTTGTTGTAATCATAATAAGGAGTTACGCTCCTAGTTGTATTAGGTCTCTATGACTGCTAGTTAGGTGTCATTTGCATTTAATAGTTAGTTTTGAGTGTCATTAGGTGTCAGGTCAGGTAGAATTTGAATTTTCCTCATCCTATAAGAGGAATCTAAGTTGTGTAAAGAGCTCTATATATAGCAGAAGAGCTGATGTACAAAAGGTTGGATATTTTATAAAAACATAGTGCTGTTTTGGCTTATGAAAAGAACAGAGTTCAGTAATATAAGTTATATGCTTTTCTTCTCAGGATTCATACAGCATTTCCATGTTCAAGATGTGTTATTTTACTTTGTCCTTCATGTCTTTTTTCAGTTTCTTAGATGAGTAATCACTCAGAATTCACTTATGCTGCTCTGACTTCCTGTACTCATCTATGAACTGTGGTTTTATAAGAGTTGTATTTTGAACATTTAAATGTCACATGCCCTGACTTCTATGTTAAAGCAATATCATTATTTATTGAGGTTTGATTGACTCCATAAGCCCAATGGAAACTTGTGTAATATTTGTCCAGCCTTCATATTTGTTAGTGTTACTTCACAAGAGTTAGCCATCTTACTCATAGTCAAAATCAATAACCTTTTGAGAGAGCCCTCTCAAGCTAAGGAGGCTAAGCCTTAGTCAAAAGATTGGTCTGAAATAGTTACACAAGGTCTACCTGATCAGCAGCCTTCCAGGGCCTGATTTTGAGATAACATTTTGGTGCGTCTGCCGGGAGTCTGAAGATTACTCATTCCCGAAATCATGAAGCTGAACTTCTGAAGGTAGCAGGAGCTCAGAAGGTTTTTGAGGTTGCAAATCTACCTTGGCGACTCCATTTTTGAAGAATTCAAAATTCATACATTCATGGTGATTCCACTGGAGTTATGAAGGACCCAGATGCTACCATTCTTATCTCAAGGTATGCATGCATAGATTTTTCATGAATTCATGGTTTCCCAAATCATTTTCCCAAGGATGCATATTTTCTAAGAAATGGTCCAAAATTCAATGGAGAAGATTTGAGTTTAACTTTGAAGCATATATCAGATTTTTGTGATTTTACAGAGCTTCTTAGAGTTAAACATGAGGATGTTTGCATTATGTTGTTCTATGACTCACTTCAAGGGAAATGTAAACGGTGGATTGAAAGTTTTCCTACCAAATCCATTAAGTCATTTGAAGACTTTTGGCTTATGTTTTTGGAGGAATGGATAGATAGATCAGAGTTGGTAACAAAATCTCCTTCAATTCAAGGTTTCAAACAATGGAATAATGATCATAGTAATGGAGAAACAAATGAAAATTTTTCTTTGTCCTTGTCCTCGTATCTAAAATCATTTGAGTGTAAGGCAGAGGATAAGATGAAATTTTTGGATGAAGTTGCTGAGGACATTGAGAAAGACATTGAAGGTTTAGAAGGTCAAATTCAGGCATATAGTTTTCATAATCATGATCATTATTTTCAGAAGCTTTCTATGGCAGAACACAAGGAGAGAGTGTTGCTTCCTTTCTCTTTCACGATTGAGGAAGTGTATACTGTTGTTGAAGATCAGTTTGCACAACCAGAAAGTTATGAGAACCATCAAGCTGATCATGTATTCTGGGATCCTATAGCTGACTACATGGAAGAGTTTTACTCTCCAATGTTTCAGTTTTTCTATGAAGATCAGAGGCAATTTCAATGGCAGCGGTCATCACAATATCATAGTGGCTCTGAACTCCGATGCAGTCAAAAAACTCAAATATCAGATAAGACAAATGATTGGCTACATTGGAAATTTCACATTGATTGAGCTGAAAGAAGTTTGAATTGATAGGGTAGGTAGGTAGGAAATGCAAATAAGCTCAAGGTTGACTGAGCACTTTTTTTTAGTAGATATAGACTTCTTTCTCCTACAATGGTCATCAAGCTTAAACCCGAGGTGAAGGCTCAAGAAGCTCAAATTTTAGTTTGTCATAAATGGATAAGGCACTGGAACTGCAGGTCCTTAGTGTACCACAAGGGCACACTATCCCAAGTGGAGCCACTGTTATCACTGACAAAATTTCAAAGAAAAAGAGATAAGAAATCTTCATCAACTTCAAGCAAGTACAGGAGGTACCACCAAGGGCAGAAGAAACAGGTTGAAGACTTAAGATACAATTGAACCAGCAAAAAGGATCTCCATAAAGAAATCTCACTTCAAGTAAGGATATGCTTCAAAGTTTTGGTAGTTTTGCTTGGTATAATCTTTTCAAACATTTCCATTCAGTTTTGGAGGGTCTTGAAACATTTGAAAGAATGTTTTAATAGAAAAGTTCTCAAATAGCAAAGTTTTGGGTTGAAACTATGATTTTTGAAACAACTCAGCAGTTTCGTAGCGCGCTACGAAACTGCTGAAGGTGACAGTTTTGTTTTTTGAGGATCTACCTTGAAAGAAAAAGAAGATTATTTTGAAAGGGATGTTGCTGCAGAGGTGTAATAAGATCACTTGAGAAGGTTTGAGCCCTAATCAAAAGGAAAATTCAAGAAATGAAGATACATACGCATGCTAAACCTTGCGCTACGAAATCAGTGTTTTCGCAGCGCGCTGCGAAACCCCTGTAGCAGCCTGTTTCAGCAGAGAAAACTGTTTTACTAGGTAACTTCCAGAAGCTTTCCAGAGAAGCTGAGAACTTAATTTTGCAAACTGAAAGAGGCTTTTCTTCCTAACATGTTGAATTACAAAAAACTCTTTCAGTTTCTTCAATTCCATTCTGAGGTGGGAGAAATTTGTGGTCAAAGTTGCGCTATGAAACTGCTGTAGGTGCCGTTTTTCATCTCCTGTTTGACAACTATTTTTCAAAGACTTATTCTGGGCAGCTGGAGTAGTTTTTCAAAACACCAAAAGCGGTTTTTGTTCAGCATGGATTGTTTCACAAAAACCTCCTTCAGTTTTTCCAAATACATGTTTTACGAGAAGTTATGACCTCTGTCCCAAGACCTATTTTTCAGCCAGAACAGAGCAAGGGACAGTTTCCTGTTTGACACGTGTTTTTCAAGGACAGATTCTGAACAGCTGGAGGAATGTTTTAAAAAAACAGGAGAGGTTTTTGTTCTAGACAACATGGGCTACAAAAACCTCCTTCAGTTTTGTAAAATGTGTCATGGATGAAGAGATAAAGGCTCTGTCCCACGTGCCATTTTCAGGGATCCTAAACCTAAAAACAAGGAAACATGTTCCCTAATTTCTAGGGTTTGTCTTCAGCAGTCAGATGACCACGTGGGAGGCTTCATCAAATTCGACTTCATGGAGTGTTAGGTGTCAAAGAATATTTTAAATGTTTAGATAAGTTTGTTGTAATCATAATAAGGAGTTACACTCCTAGTTGTATTAGGTCTCTAGGACTGCTAGTTAGGTGTCATTTGCATTTAATAGTTAGTTTTGAGTGTCATTAGGTGTCAGGTCAGGTAGAATTCGAATTTTCCTCATCCTAGAAGAGGAATCTAAGTTGTGTAAAGAGATCTATATATAGCAGAAGAGCTGATGTACAAAAGGTTGGATATTTTATAAAAACAGAGTGTTGTTTTGGCTTATGAAAAGAACAGAGTTCAGTAACATAAGTTATATGATTTTCTTCTCAGGATTCATACAGCATTTCCATGTTCAAGATGTGTTATTTTACTTTGTCCTTCATGTCTTTTTTCAGTTGCTTAGATGAGTAATCACTCAGAATTCACTTATGCTGCTCTGACTTCCTGTACTCATCTATGAACTGTGGTTTTATAAGAGTTGTATTTTGAACATTTAAATGTCACATGCCCTGACTTCTATGTTAAAGCAATATCATTATTTATTGAGGTTTGATTGACTCCATAAGCCCAATGGAAACTTGTGTAATATTTGTCCAGCCTTCATATTTGTTAGTGTTACTTCACAAGAGTTAGCCATCTTACTCATAGTCAAAATCAATAACCTTTTGAGAGAGCCCTCTCAGGCTAAGGAGGCTAAGCCTTAGTCAAAAGATTGGTCTGAAATAGTTACACAAGGTCTACCTGATCAGCAGCCTTTCAGTGCTTGATTTTGTGATAACACATGTGATAAAATAATAATAGTACTCTTTATAACAACTTGTAGTCACTAATTGTTTTTTGCATAATCTAATCAAAACTTAGGCGACTAGTAAGTTATATACCTTTAAAACCTTAATTTGGAGAATATTTAAATGGATGAAATTTTTCTTGATATATATCTTATATTTGAGCCCTTCTTAATTTGAAACTTTTGTATATAATACTCTAATTAGTCTTCTATACAATTCCACATGTGTGACCGGAATTTGATGCACCAAGTGAAAGATATGGTACCTTTCTCAAAACTTGCTCATTTTTGCCCTCTTCACATGAGAAAACTTATATAGAATTCCATGTGTCCAATTCTTCAAATATAACTTTGATATTTCTATCTGAGGCACTTTAGTAAGTCTCCTGATATCTCAGAGGATTTCATAGTCTATAAAGTCCCAAAAAAGAAGTTACAACAAAAATACCAAGTTGACTTGTTGGAAGCTAATTTTAGGACCCTTCACAAAATCTAACCTCCACGCAGTATAAATATGAAAGTATAGAAAAAAAACTCTTAAATTTGAACCAACAGTTCCCAAATATTTCTTCTCAGTATGATCCAAATTTTACTGTCTAAAACCTCCCCAAAAAAAGATAGTGAAAATTCCAAACTGACTTATTTAAAACTGATTTTAGGAGCATTTAGGAACCCTAACTTCCTCAAATCATATCTCATATAGTATAAATGAAGATATGAAATTTCAATTATATTTTAATAAAGGTTTCTCCTCAATATGGTCCAAGATTTATCATCATAAACCTCCCAAAAAGAAAAAAGATACAACAAAAATACCAAACCAAGCTATTTGAAAATGATTTCAAGAGCATGAAGGAACCCTAACTTCCTTAGAGAATATCTCCATAAATATAACAAACCAATTTGAACAAAATGTTCCCCAATATTTCCCCTCAATATGGTCCAAGTTTCACCATCTAACACCTGCTAAAAAAAGTTATAATGAGAATGCCAAGATGACTTGTTTGAAGCAACAAACCCTAGGATCATGAACTCTATACCAATTTTTTAGAATCTTGTGGCTTAAAAATGAAAAAATTCCAATAATTACAATTGTATTCACGAGGGAAACCTCGTTTACAATGAATACAATGTACAAGACAAGATTTGATGATCCTAAGACTAGGTCACCTTAGTATATATATAGGAGACAAAAGGTACAATTATAATAAAATGGGACGATGAAAGGTTCTAACCTACATACCATAATAACAATAGAAATGTTATCTCAATATCTAAGCCTTAATAATGGGTTTTAGTGTTAACATAGGGCTCAATAGTGTTGATTATAATATCACCATATTTTCTTTATGTTTCCCTATTGGAAAAAGAATCACCTCAACATTACTTCCCCTTAGTACATGATAGAATTTAACATGATGAAGGTTATAGAAGTCATTAATCATTTAGAGTCTTAAAAATCCAGTGTCTCTTCTTTGATGTCATCATTATTTCCTTTACATCATTTCAATAGAGCATTGCTTTTACTTGTATATGGAGTAATTTTGTATTTCAATCTCTTACTTACAACTACAAGCTTCTCCATTGTAATCTCTACTTTTCTTCCTCTGTGCAAATAACTTTCTCATATTAGTGAAAGATGTCCTTTTCCTCTTAATCAACTCCTAAGTGACTAGTTAATTCTCAATTTTCCAATGAATGAGAGCCAAATTATTCTTTAATGAGTTTATCTCGTGATCTGGTGATAAAAAATAAAACTTTTCCAAATCCTTTAATGTGAACTTAGTGACTCTAAACTTATGCTCCCAAATATGGACAAGGGAGCCAACCACCCACTGGCTCTAATTATGGGAATACAGATCAAATATGTAAGGATCATAATCCAAATTAGATTGATATGTAAAGGAATGGAACCAAAGTCAAGGGTGGCAAGAAGGGAAAAATATATGGAATAATGATCAAATCCAAACTAGAAAAGGGTTTGGGATGATATTGAATAATTATTCTAAGGTAACGTACTATGAACAAGGATCTTGTCTAGAATTGTTACAATGTGCTAAAGTCTAATTCTCATATTTTTCCAATTGTATCTACCCATTATGTATTTGTTGTCAACCATATCTAAGAAAGAGATGAGGTCTTCCGTTCTTTCCCTACTTGGATCATGTACTATGCTTTTCCCTTTTTTCCCTTTGATTAAGTGTAGTATTAAAATCCCCTACCATAATACAACACATTGCATAATATGTATCCCTGAGAGCACAGAGAGAGAGTTCTAGTAATCCATCTTTTCCTGATAAACAATGGGCATATAAGTATTAAACAAAATAATTACTCACCCAATAGGTACATGAGTGAGGATGACTAGCATCCAATGTTGAGTGTGTTAGATTTTATTCAAATGGAAAATCACATTATTCTAGGGGGTTACATAAACCCCCATATGCGCCTCTTGAATTTATAACATGTCCCTTACCATGACACCAGATTTTGCTTCGTTGTTGGAGGACTACATCATCCTCTAGTTTTATCTCTTGAAGTAGGAGTATATTGGGTTATTTCTTATTCTAATCAAATCTTTGACTATGTCCATTTTGATTGTAGTACATAGACCCCTATAGTTCCAAGGGATTAATTTCATCATTTACTAGTTGATTTGAAATTTTCTCCATAAGGAGGGCTTAATACACTTTTCTTTTTTCCAACCTATAATAATGATATTTTTCTCTATAATGAGTATTTTTCTCAAGTTCCATGCTTAATTATGGACTTTTCCCAGTTGAGTACAAAATTTCTTCTCAATATGAGTTTGAAATATTTCTTATTTCATAATCATAAAATGTTGACAAAATAGTCACTTGTGAAATAATTATGAGAAATGACTCAAGTATGTAATTTAATCCTTATAACATCTAATAACTTCCTCGCAAGTCCGATGATGACAAATAAAATTATAACATATACCCCCTAATGTGTGAGGGAAAAAGAGGAATTGATGGCCAAAATATATTACAAAAATTAATGGTAATTAGAGTAGCATAAAAGAGGAGCTCTTCGCCAAGGACCTAGATGACCTACTAATCTAAATATTTAAATTTATTGATTTGAAAAAATGTTTAAGTGTGAATTATTAAAATTAATATTGTGTCGAGGAATGATAAATAAGCTATAATGGGGAGAAAATTCAATGAAGAGACAACGAGACAATGAAAGAAAACAAGAGACGTCGAGATGATAATGGAGTTCTCCCAATGTTCAAGCTGCTTCTTTGGGTTTAGCTTCTAGCCATGATATCACTTCTATTAATCTAGAAACTTGATGTACAATAGGAAAATCAACCTCAAGCCAACAACTAATTCCTCTTCTCGCTACAATAAAATAAGTAGTCTCCAAATACCACAAAATTCTAAAACCAACTCCCAAATTGGCTTAAAACCACCTTAAAAACAATATTATAGGGCTATTTAAATTTTAAAAGAATTAAATTACAAATTTATGCACATATGAGCTCTATGGTGCACTTGTTATATAATGGTTATATGAAACATTCGGGAATAGGAGGTTATTTGTACAAATCTGTGACCATCAGGATTTTGAACCAATGAAATATTTGAATATCAAAACCAATTATACTTTCCACTCTATACATGGCATGGACTATTGGTCCATTGGTTGGCACATTTAAATAGAAAGTTGGTTTGTTGTGGGAAATTACGGTGTCAAGCCCACAAACCTTCCCTCTTTGGAAACCTATTATAACAATCTGCAACCCCCACAATTAATATGAGCTTTAAATAAAAGATTTGCATCCATCGTAATAACAACCATCACATGGTGCAACAATAAAATTTTGTGCTACCTTCTCCAAGGTCGGGGGTTTGATTTCCCTTCCATCTATTTTCAAACTATTTTGGAACTTTCTAGCCACAAATTTTTGAAGCTTCTTGGCCAATCGGGGGCTACCATGTGGTAGCTTATGATTGGTCTACCTGTGCATCATGTCAGCTTGCCAAATAGATGCCACATCACACCATGTCAACCTCAGTCACATATATGCTTTTGAGCATACCACATGTCATCTATGTGACCTAACACATAATCTCGTACAACCATGTGTCTCCTGTATGCCACATGTCACTATGCCAACATTTTGTTGTTCCTTGAAAACTTTACAACATGATATCTTCCCCATATGAAGTATTTTTGAGGTCATTCATGCAACGTTAAAAAGATCTCACCAAGATCTACGTCATGGAAACCTTTGCATTAAATTTCAAGCACTTCCAATTTTTAGGTATTCTAGATCCTCATAGATCACCTACAACCAATCATCAATTAATCAGATATATACTTTATCTCTAAGGTAGGCATACATTTGCTTGGAACAAGGGATAAGGAACCATTGGTACCAACACAATACATTGCAGATCCATGTAAAAATATTCCAAATGATGGCCATGAAAAATTACATAGTGGATCCATGTCATAGAAGAGATAACTACCTTGAGTAACTACAATGTAGATCAATGTCAATATATATGTCAAAAAGACATCTAATACCAATGAGAGTGCCAACGTAGTCTTCAAAGTACATAACATAGTGAAATATTCCATTGCAACTTCGTAGGGATAAAAGGTATGAGTGAAATAAGCCCCAAAAACCAAGGTCTTCATCCAACCCCAATGGTATGATTCTACATCATGCAAATAATTGAGCTAATATAGAACATGATAGAAACTTTCTAATTACCAATTGTTGAGGTATATGATTAAAAAATTCAAGGGGAACCACCAATGATGAAAATGGACCCAAAGTACCTAGTACAATCTACTAAGTTTGAATAGAGTAGCTAAAGTTGAACACTTGTAGATTCAATCGATCAATATTTAATGAAGTAAATTCATTGTTAACACGAGGAAACATGCCATTGATGATTGCAAGCTCCAAGGTACTAACTTGTTTCTAGATTCACTTCATAGATAATGAGTTAATATTGATAAGAAGACATTTGTCAAAGAAGAGTCTTGATGAATCCCCCATCAATTGACATGAAACAAACATTGAGTAATGATGTGAATAAATATATTCACTAAGTACAATTAATACATAGACGATCAATATAGAAGGTAAACAAACAATAAATGACCAATCAAGGATTAAACTTCCCTTGAACACATTAAGCACAACACATGAATATCTTGGTAGCATTAACACAAGGGCACCATGCAATATTGTGCAACAATGCATGAGGCATTGGGACATGCTCCATAATGACTAGAACAATAACCAAATGGAGTGTAAAAGACTCATATGCTTAGTATAGATCCTAGGCAAGTTATCACCCAATTGTAGGACAATAAAGCAAACAAGTGCTACGTTCAGGGACAATAGGACTAACTACTAACACTTCTTGATACATATGTCAATGATTCCCCCCACTCTTATTTTTAGATCACCTTCGTAAATTAGCAAGCATGAAAGAGAAGACAAGTAAGCTCAATAAAGTATTTTTCATTTAGATTGAATGAGCCAAAAAAAGAGTTATAAGTGTACTTAATAGAGTGCCTTATTCATGGTTTAATGAGCTCAAAGAAGAGGTAGCAATTAGCTTAAATGTTAAATTTTTCATGAGGTCTTAAAGAGCTTGAAAAAGAGGTTAAAGGATGCCCAATATCCTTCTTATAGTTTTAAGAGCACAAGAAATGGAGAAGAGTGAACTTATCATATTTTAATGTTTAACAAACACGAGGAAAAAAATATGCCCTAGAGAAATAATTGGTATAAATGGGTATGTATCTAGTTTCATGTTGGTGGAATTACGTTAAGTGAAGTGAAGCAAAAAGGCTGGCAAGGACAAACTACTCATTGGATTAGTTTGTTTAGGATGGATAAGATTGCAAAACAAAGTTCAAACTAATGGCAAAAGATAAAGTGGGATACAATGGTGGTACATAAGATGAATCAAAACAGTAGCATAGCAGTAGCCATCAAGATATTAGTAGTGAAATTCATATGCAACTATAAGCAACATAAAAAAAATTGGGAACCTCCTTAAGATATGGACAAAATAAAGATGAATAAAGAAGAATGTGACTTAAATTTATGTTATGGTGAGTCTACAGGAGGATTCTTAGGCCTGCAAAATGTCACAACATGGGCACCATAATGGCTATTGGGTGCTACTCAAGAGCACCCATGAATGGTAGGTGCTATCACACAACTTATGACATGCATCAAGAAAGGGATATGTTGCAACTTGGTGGGATTGAACCTAAGGTAAATCAATGGTAGCAAAGATGGTAAACCATGAAAGGGAAAAATGTAGGGAAGTACATATTCCTATATGTAAATTTAAAAAATATGCACTTTACGTTAAGTGGATGTCACCATAGAAACTCCACCAATCCCTATAAAAACCATCCAAAATTATAGACCCATGGTTTAATTGCATAGTGAAAGCAACAAAGCATGGATAAAGTAAAAAAAAAAGAGTATGTTTTTGGTTTTTGAATTTAATAATTTTTTCTAGACGTTTTGGATATGATATACTAACTATATATGGTTCTTATCTTATTTATGACTCCAAGGTTGAAAATACATGGTTTTATATACATCCACACTTGTATGAATGCTCAATTATTGTGAAAAATGTCGACATAGTTAAACGACTAACACATGCAACCATATGGTATGTCCCACCATGGGTGTGCCTATGATAAGCTAAGCGGATCTTACAAACAAATGCAAATCAAGTGCTAGAAACACTGAGAGGGGGGAGGGTGAATCAATATTTCATGATAATTCAACTTTTACCCAATTTTCACTCTTCTTTATAATGTTAATTGAAACATCTTTTAACTAGTAGTACATTATGACAACATATCTATGCATGAACAAGTCACATGTAATCGATGAGCATATTTTTTCATCAAAGCAAATGAAACATAAAGCGCAACACATCAAAAAGTCAAAATCATCATCATCACATGGAGACGTTGGATATTAGGTGGAAAATCCAACTGGGAAAAACTACTATTGTTGTTGTCTTCATCTTCTTTTATTAATATTAAAAAAATATTATTTGTTTACATCTTGCACTAGCATAGGATTTTACTAGTGCAAAGGCTCTTACTTGTTGGAGGAAACCACCTCCTATTGTTTCTCTAACTACCACTGGAAGGAAGTCACCACTCCTTGATGTAGTTCTCCGTCCACGACCAAAAGGAAGGTACCACTCCCTCACTGAAGGCTCCAACTCTCAGACCCTTTATGGACCTCGTTTCAAAATATTTCCCACTAGATCCACCTGCAACAAAATTAAATCTTGTAGGCCACATTTCATCCAATTTTCAAACTGGACCTGTATACAACATTATGATCATAAAACTTAATACAAAATCAAATCCTCTCTTCAATAACTGATCTTCTCACAAAATGTTGTTCATACAATCATCAGGGAAATCTATCCTTAATACATAGCAAGCAAAATCTAGGATCAATCAAACCTTGGAAATAAATTAACACCATCAAACCCTTCGCAACTCAGTAACACTGCATACAATCTCTGCATATATCTTTCTGCAAATTATGAACACATCATTGACAAGCAAAATTTAACATAACAATGTGATCGTCAAACCCCTCAACTCATCAAGCATCAAACTCATAAAAATTTGTCACAAAAGAGGCATGCATCTATAATAGAAAATATTTATTATTTATTTAGACAGATCATTGATCACAATACACTAATCTCAAAGTAACACACACTATCATTCTTTCAAAAATGGAATATCATAGGCACATTACTTCATTCGATCTACACACTTGTTTCAAGGCTCATAACCCATACTTGTATCAAGATCCTACCCATAATTCTATATCTTCAATACATAAGAACATAAGCATTTGTGTCAGTCAATGGTATCTTCTTAAAACAATCATCCCATCACCCTCAACATTCACATTCACAATAATATTCTACCAACAACGTACTCTCATCAAACTCTTTCAACCACAACATACATTTTACATGCAAGATGCCCTCTTTCATCATCAATTTAATAACAAATCGAAAACACAAGTCTCAAACTGACAACATCAACACAAATAGCTGCCATAAATCCAAGAAACAATTCTCTCACTCAACTTGCTAGAAAATACATTATCTTAGCTAACTATCCCACTCAACAAAAAACCAAACACATCAAATCATCCATACAAAAGCACTAGCATGCAATGACATTTACTATGTTATAATTGAGGCAATATCTACAAAAAACATTATAGAATTCTTCCCTCTAACATAAATTATCTTGTAAACACAATAAGCTGCCAAATCCTAGTAGTAGCAACAAATTCTCATCATTTAGTCTGCTCATGACATTCAACAGAAAATTATGACAACCCTCACTGACTCAATACTCATCAATATCACATTGAAAGCAACAATACGTCAATGGAATACAACTCACACATCAACCCATCACACTCTTTCCATACAATAGACCATTTCATACTCTTTAAACTTAGACATACTAGTAGCTTATCTTTGACTCAACCCTCTCTTTCTACAACATACACATCACAACATACAAGACAAAATTTCAAGACTATATGATGGCAGTGTTATAGAAGTACATGACAATGAGGCACTCTCCTATTCATATGAAAGTATAGAAACTACAACAATGACATATATATGATATTAACAAATTATGCTAGCTATACTATGTCACGCAAATAACCTTTGATCCCTACAATCAAATTGTTAGCCAACAACAACAACTCTACCATACTATGTCTTTGCAATGATGTTCCATTAACATCTAACCTCCATTCACACATGGTCACTTCAATTTCTTTGCAAAAATACCACATAGGTCAAACTCATTCACTGTAGACAACACTAATACATTCAATCCCTTTTCTCTTCCTAAATATCACTACACTTGTGAATTGATCTCCTCTCACTACTCTGCAAAGAACAAATGATGTAGAGAAACCAAATCACTTGAGTACAACTGCTACAAGGACACACTTCTTTGTCATTGAAACACTCATCTACAAGTATGCATATAGACTAACTTGACCCTTGCCATTTCACTCCATTCATGTGTTCAAGAATTTGGACTTACATGATTCCTATACTAGAACAAATATTCACAAGAAAATAAATATTCACAAGAGATTGCAACTCAAAACTCATGAAAATAGACCTATGACATTACTTGTGCATATTCTCTTGAATTTGGACATGGCACTAACAATTCAGATCAGAGCATGTTAAATCATTACCTCAGTAAAAGAAAATAAACACGGAACTAGCTAGTCCCAAAGAAAATGGTCATTTGCACTTCCTTAAAACCATTCCAAAACAAATGAAACCATTCATAAGATGCAAATGAATATCATTAAGAAAGAAATATTCCAAGTGCATGTAATATATCAAATATCCTTGGGTATTTATACTTTATTCGTTCCTTAATTACCTCAAGCAGATACCATGAATTTGTTGACGGTTTCTGTTGACTAAACAATTAGATCCCTGATTGTGTGAATTCCTTGGGCAATTCGATGGTTTGACCCAGGGTTTTTTAATTTTATTCACCTATAGGAATCACCACGAGGATAAAACTTCCAAGATAGGATCATCATGAGCATAGAATGAGCTCCCAAAAAGGATGTTGCAATCATCACTCTGTGCTAGTTATCTTCCAACGATGATGTGCTAACTTGAGGAAAATCATAGTTACTATGCCCATAACTTTGCCACACTTCTACTTCATCTTTCCAGGAACCTCTAGAGCTTGGCAATCCTTTACAACACATGATATCATTAACAAACATCAAAAGATGATTACAAGCTATACAACTTCCTCTTCATACTCATACAAGTCTGTTGTTAATCACCAAGGGTGCGATAGGACCATGATTTAGGTTGACATCAAGGCTAAAAAACCAACCATAATGCCACCATAAAGTACCAAGCATGATCAAAATTGAACTAAATCAAACCACATGCAAATAGAAGAGAACTCACCTCATACACTAAATGTGAAAATACATATGTACAAGGTGCGAGATAGATTAATAGGTTACACAATGTAGTGCTCGCTATTGGGCATAGGCCAAGGATTCCTATGAAAATCAATGAACTCATGTGCCATTTTTGGCATAATATTGATAACCGTGTTGGGGAAATACCACATATATCCTGAATTCTACGTTCTTAGAGCTTTGTGATTTTAGTGAACTAAGAACTACCTGAAGGCATGAAGAATGAATGATCTTGTGAGCTGGTGCAATGCCTTGATGATGGTCATCAAGGCACAAATAAGGTACACAGAACTAGTCGACAAGGGGGTTTGGAGTGGTTAATTTAGTGGCAAGTTAGATATTCGAAATAGAAGACTTGAATTGGTCCAAGGGTGGTGCTTCACTATATTATCCAGGAAATTCCCCTAACATAATTCAAGATTTTGTGTGCTAAGCTCCACCATTTTTAAATGAGGAAGAAAGAATGCATCATATGGTATATCCTATTTTATCTTATCAAATGAAGACATGAAATCCAATATGGACCTTTTTTAAAGTAGCTTAATATCAAGGGAGTCATGCGAAATAGGTGGAGTGACAACTTGTTTTAGAACATATAAGTTTTTCCTTGAGATCTAGCTAATTTGACGTTTTTTCTTGAGTAAGCGCTGCCTTTCGATTTGGAAATTCCTTTAGTTTGGATATTCTGGGAATTCATATGGAAATTTGGGAACCTATGTTTTGTTCCTAGATGACACAACATGCTTCTGGAACCCTTGGAATTCACCCAACTTCACGACAAATGTTTAAGGAAAATATGCCCAAGTTGACAAAACATCTTTTTTTAAGACTGTTTTTTTTTTTTTTTTTCTCTAAAAAGACAGTAAATTTCGCTGCAATTTTATGAGAAGTTGGTGATGAATTTCAAAAAAATAAAACATGGGTTTTTTCGGGAATGAGATTGTTTAAAAAAACTATTTCAGTTTTTCAACATGTGTCATGGTATGGAAGATTCAAATGTCTCTTTGAATCCTATTTTTCTGAAATTTGCCAATTTTTATTTATTTATAAAAATGCCCAATAAACTTTTAGTTGGAGAGCCACCTCATTAATTCGACTTGGGGATCTAAAATTTGGAAAGTTTTGAGCTAAAAGAAAGGGATTTCTATAGATTTTATTTCAATAAAGTAGTTCCAGATCTACATCTTCAGGCAGTTTCAGATTTCATTTTAGCAACTCCAACAATTTGCAAGTTTTCGAAATTAATTTAGATTTGTTTTTTATTTGAGGTTTATTTTTGAGTTTTCTGCTCCTAAAAGCTAGTAACATAATAGGAATTGTAATTTACCTATTTATTGAATGTTTTTTAATAGTGTACGGGTTTGGATTTTAAGTGAGGACCCTGGTTCTATTGTATCATACCTTTTTGATATCAATTAAAGTTTTCAAGAAGAAGTACTAGGACAAATTTCTCAAGGATTCATGTGATACTGTTTTACAATTTGTGTTTCACGTAAATGTGTTCTTTCTTTGTATTTCATGGAATATTATTCTTCAGTATTTCAATTAATGATATATTAATATGGAATTCATTTTTTATGCTCTACTTCATTTGCCTTCAATTATTTCACCTTGTCACTCTGAAATTGTCACAGAATTCTGTCGCTCTATGTTAATTCAATTGTTTCTTTATTTCAACCACCATCCTATAATAATTTTATGTCTAATGGAACACTATCCTTCTTGCCTTTTGGAGTTATCTATTCATAAACCAGTTCTTGGAAGTCTTTTGATTGATTCATTTTGTCTGACTCTGTGCCCAATAGTTCTTTCCATCGTTTTCCAACCAAACTTGTTAAACCTTATTCTATTAGATTTGGCCACTGAATGTACAATTGACCTTTTAATTTGGTAACATTGAGTAATTGAGTCATATAGAGATCCCTCTCTAGGTTGGAAGGGCTACTGAAATATTAGTTCAATGTTACCTTAGGGTTTTCCTCTCACAACCGAGAAAATTACAACGTGATAACAACCTACATGGGAAAATTAGCTAGATCATATTCCATACTCAGATGGAGTTTATGACCAATTTTAGTAGGTGCTAGTGGGACCTCTAAAGATGAAATCTCCCTTGTTAAAAGTATCATTGGGCTCTCTCAGGATTTATCTTTTGCAGGCACAACCTAAGGGGTTAGAAGGCCCATGGGATACTGTTGTGCTCTACAACAACCCCCCCATTTCATACAATTTTTATTTTTCAAAACTATAATATGAAATGGGTCCCTTTTCATTTAATTTGGTATCAACTTATCATTATTCAAAAGGTCCAAAACGAAATAAAACATTATAAAACCTTTTTGATAAATCATTTAATCGGTCTTATAATAAAGAATGAATAATAATTTATTATTACGATAAAGCGATCGCAAGATCACATATCACAATAACAAAGGATGCATGACTTGAAGACCCATAGATTTTCCCCGATGCGACAATGCACAAATGGCTATCAGATATCGGGAAGGCAAGTGATCCTAACAAAAGGCCACTCTTCGCTCCGATGCGATATCGCTATCGACGATCGGGGATGTACCATGCATGCATCTAAAGCCCTCGTTTAAAACTCCTGATGCGAATTGGTGATATCGCTATCGGCGATCGGGGATTCCGAAAGGACACCAGTATAACAACTTAAGCTTTCCCCCGATCACCTTAAGTTAAATCCTCCATTATTCATTGATTAATATATCTCGTTCATCTTTGGTTTGCGCCACCAATTCTCCGCATTACGTCTATTTTCTCTCCTGTGCAGAGCTCTTCCGAAGCAGTAAATTCAAGCCAAATGGGGAAGAAATCTAAGAGAACTAGAACGACTTCCGCTTCGGCAGTTACAGGACAGCACATTGCTGATCCAGGAGCAAGCAAAAAGGGACTAATATCCGACACCACATGTCTAGGACTCGGTAAAAATACTTGGCTGAGCATCTATAATCTGATTGAGGCTGAAGAGCCTGAGGTAACAACAGTGCAAGCCACAACAGACACAACTCAGAAATCTGATACTACCCTAAAGGATTTAGCCGACTCTTACCTTCATCGGATAGCAGCCAGAGAACAAATTCTCCCATATACAGATGTGGTGAGATGGGCAATTGAAGAAATGCCAATTACAAACAGGACATTTTGCACCATGGACGGGAGAGTGTTCAGATCGTTTCAACCTGATGATTTGAGGCAAATGTACCATTTTCCTGCACCAGAGAATAAGTACAACAAAGCATTCCTGGAGAAATTCAGAAATGAAAACGACATTGAATCAGAACCCATACGGGATTGGAGGCAAAACCCAACAAAACACAAGTATGAGTCTTCGGGTAAGTACTCTGTCGATTCCTTGTGTTCTCCTTATTGTTATGCCGGGGTAATGATGTGTAGGTTGTGGGGATTACATGATTCCGCAAACTTCACTATAGAGATGGTACCTTTAATGGAGGCAGCATGCAATAGTGAAATAATGGATTTGGGAAATATACTATCTGATAAGTTAGCAACCGCGGTTCTTGAATTCAGAAACAAATCCCGCATTACTGAAAGGTTCATTCCCCCATTTTACTATAGTGCCTACATCTTGGACACCCTGTGTTTTAATTTCGAATTTCCTATGCTTGGGTGGAGATGGACTCCACAAGACCCCATGCCCATTCATATATACCACTAGAAGTTAAGGAAAGCCCACTATAAACACCATTTATATCAAGTTTGCAATGGTTTTATGTTACCCATTCACTATGCCATTTTTGACAAACTGGCTCCGAAGATTTCCTCACAAGCGGGGATTGACTTGACAGCCATAGGGAGATGGTTTGGAGAAGAAAAATTCACCTATGTAAGAGTTTTCGGCAGCCAGGCCAAACCTCATGTCCTCCCTTTGTATATACCCGACAAACTGTTAGCCCGAGAGGTAGCATATCAGATTACATCCGAAGGAGTTACACAGACTCTAAGGAATAAAAAGAAGCAGGTTTGGCCTTCTTTTCCTCTAAGATGCGGTCTCTACGCTCTGCATGACTTTAAACATGCAGAGAAAGAAGCAGATAAGATTAAGGCACTGAATCTCGCCACTCTTCCTAATAGGCGATTTGATCCAAAAAAAGTCGCCTATAATGCACTTGAACAGGCAAAACTAACTAAATTTGACCATAAAGATGATGATTTTGATGACCTGTTCTCCTCAACTGAGTCGCTATTCCAGGTTAAATCACTAGCTAGGATGAAATATAATGATGACAGGTTAGTTGAATTTAATAGACTTAGAGAACAGAGGTTGCAAACTCTGCTTCTAGATCTGTTAGCAACGACCCCGATGACACGATCAAGCGAGCCTGAGCAGAGACTCACTAATGAACCTCCTGCTACATCAGAAATTGCTGGAGAAATCCAAACAAAAGAGTAGGAGGAAGTGCAGGGAAAAGAGTAGGAGGAAGTGTAGAGAAAAGAGCAGGATGAAGTGCAGAGAAGAGAGCAGGAGGAAGTGCAGAGGAAAGAGCAAGAGGAAATATAGATGAAAGAGCAGGAGCAGAGCAGCACGGATGTGAATGTAGATGCCTAGATTGACCCGAAATTGCTCCAGGAATGGCAGCAATTCAAATCAATCATAAGCAATCTTGAGAGCTCAAAGGAAGCCGATACATCAAAAGCGGTTGACACGCAGGATACAACATCTAAAGAGGTTCCAAGTGGAACCAACGGCCTACCCCTTTCTACAGGAATAGAGATAATTCCCAGGGATCCTTCGGATCAGATCGTTTTGCAAGTGGAGGAGATACCTCCATTGGATGTCTTTTATAGCCCAAAGCACAGGGCTGTAGTAAAACGACAACGAAAAAGGAGAAGGACCGATCAACCTTCCCTATTCCCTGACCAAACAGTGACAGCCAAAGTGGTCTGGAAAGAGGAATTTGATCCTTCTGATGACCTTACTAAATTGTCCCAATATGCTGGAGCCTATTCGGTGGCCACCATGGAAAAGGCATCATAAGTGACTAATCTGTTAAGAGAAAAGGACCAAGCAATCACCTCTCTACAAGTACAGTTATCGGAGGCACAACAGAAGGCAGAGAAACTTGAACAACATTTGTCTACATAGCAACAAATAAACAATCAATTGAATAAACAATTGCAGGAAGAAAAACAAAGAATTGATTCAAGTGCCATTCAAAAGCAGAAGGAGCTGTCAGAAGCATTGGAAAAGCTAAAAGCAATGCATGAACAGATGGGGAAATCTAAAGATGAGCAAATTGCTCAATTATCAGCCCAAATAGAAAAGTCCAAGAATCTTCCACAGCCTGCAGAGTTCAAAGCCGAAGCATTACAGATTAACAAAGCATTGGTAGCACAAATAAGGCTGTTATGTCAACAAATCGCTCAAGCAGAACCCTTATGTGACATAATAGCATCAATAATTGATAAATCGGTTGATGCTAGAACAGACTTGGAGCAGGCCGATGAGACCTTGACCAATTTTCTTGAGTGGCAAGACACTGAGGAGGGACAGGCAGCTAATTTTCAAAAAATATTAGAATCCTATAAAAAGATCCTATTTATGGAATGGCAGTCCCAGTTAATGAAGGCAAAGAGAGCAATTTCCAGATGCAAGTTAACCACAAGTAATTTGGTTGAATTGATTAATGATACTCTCTACTTATCTAACATAATCTCTCAATGTACCCCAGGTAAATTACTATCGGCTAAAACATTGGAGCAGTCATGTTATCAAGAGCTGGAGAAGAATTGGAGATTGATCGTAGGTATTAACAGTTTGACTTGGGACACCTATTGGTTGTTCCTTGTCAAACCATACAGCGAGAGAGCCGCCCTCAAGTGCCTGACAGATGCAATCGGGTGTATCATTCCCGATATACAAGATGCCACCTATGCTGCCCAACTCAATTCTCGTCTCAACCGACCTCCAGAAGTGGAACCAATGCTTGCAATATGCCAACTCAGGTCGAAAGGCAAACAACCTTAGTGATGAATCATGCTGCCGACTACCAGATTGCTATGAGGAAGATACTCCAATTCAAGTTGTACCAATTAAGTAGGATTTTAATTTCATAGTTAGTTAGTTTTAATCAAGTATTTATAGACCCTTTCAATGCATTGGAAAGGGTCGTAAGTTTCTGTATATGACTTAAACCTAGAGTTGCACTACTGTACTTCAGGCATATTTTTTTTATAAATACAGGGCCAATTATTCCAATTTTGATAACGAAGCTTTTATGTGGATGTGCACTACTGCCTTTATTTAAAAGTATTTCTACGTCGGAAGAAGGAATTCAAATAGCGATTGATGTTGGGAATGATTTGCAGCTCATATGGTACTACTATCTATGTCTGAGTTCATTCTGTTTATGTGAATTGTTGTTTTATCGCTCTTGCTATTATCGGATATATGCATGTGTTTTTAACAACATTCTTTACAATTTCCACTATTGGATGTTTACATCATGCTTTTCTTTTATCATACATGTATCGGTAATATAAAAGGATAAGTGTAACAATGTTTTGTTAATCACTTTGTTCAACTACTTGAACAAAGCAATCATTAAGTAAATGAATGTCTATGTTTATTGTGTAGAGTCATCTATATGCCTATCAATGAACAAAGATCATCAAGTGTTGCACTTAAAAGAATAGAAGCCTCCCGGGATAGAATAGTCATTTATGTTTTTGCTGTTAGATTAAGTCATCCATTCATTATCATTTATTAGAAACCAATCACTCATCCATCCCCTTTTATTCATTATTGGGAAACTGGTCCCATTATATCTAGTCGGAGCCACCATCCCAAACGGAAAAGGAGCTGTATTAAGGTTTGGACCGGGTGGTTATCCCCCAATGTTGATACAACGATTTTCAGGGCATCAACATTTTTGGCGCAAGAAGGAGGGCCTAACTATGAATGGCGAGCAAATTCAAATCTACAGACCATTATGAGAGTAAATCTCCCTCCACATCACCTCGTACTTCCCAATTGCATGCTGGTTCTCCAGTATCCAAGCAAGAAGAAGAGGAATCAACTACCACTGCTCAAATCCATAACACTCCAGAACGATTAAGTCCTGAGTCCCCTGAAGGTCAGTTACTCATTCATAAACTTCAAGGCTTCTCGATATCACCACAGAAATCTGAAGTATCTCAAAGCAGTGAGACTTCGCAATTCAGTCTACCTCATCCTCTCACTAGACTTCAGAGCGGAAATCTCGGTATTGAACCCACTGAGCTGCCCTTACCTAAAAGGAAAAGGGCAAAGAAGAAAACTGAAGGATCTGACAGTGAGGCACTTTCATCCACATCCTCCATCTCATCTTCCCCTGTGAGAAGTCAACCATCCACTCCCTCATTACACATTGTTGTTCATCAGGTATTAGGAACTTCAACATCCCAACCTACTCAATCCTCAATATCAAGTCCTTCCCAAACATCTGCAATTTCATCAGCCATCTCATCGCCTACTGGTGTTTCAATGGCAAACCCATGGAATAAACCTGGTGCGGTCAATATGCCTGCACCATTACATGCATTACCTAATGCTCCTGAAAAATGGCTACCCAAGTTTAACCCAGATGATGGTATACAAGCTGAGGAACATATTAATAACTTCATGTTATCAGTTAATTTGAAAGGAGTGACGGAGGAAGATGTTGTTGTTTGGCTTTTCCCTTACACTTTGTAAGGATCAGCAGGATCCTGGTATTTTTCCTTGCCTTCTAGATTCATTACCAGTTGGACCACTTGCCAAGAGTAGTTTCTCACTAAGTATGGTGATGATAGATCTTTATCCACATTAATAAATGATCTCTCCAATCTTAGGATAGAGCATAGGGAGCCGATTAAAGAATTCAATGCGCGATTCAATAAACTCTTGAATAAAATCCCAACGGCCTCCAAACCAAGTGAGCAAATCAGAAGCGAGTGGTATATAACTTCCCTACCTGCCAATATAGCTATTTTCGTAGATAGGGCCAGAAAACCAACTTTAGCTGAAAACATGAAAGAAGCACTTGTTGTGGAGAAACGTATTAATTCTCTAGAGAATAAAGCTGCTCTTGAAGATAGAAAATCCAAAAAAGTTTCTTTTAAAGATGATTCAAAGAAGAAAACACCTAAAGATCCATATGATATGGAAGGTCTGCAAAAAGTCCTTAAGACTTTGTCAAATGAAATGGTTGAAATCAAAAAACAAGTAGCAGAAACCTCAACTAAAATGCCCTTTAGAAATTTCAAGAAAACCGAATCAAAACCACCAAATGTTATATCTAATGCAGATTCAGATCCTGAGGAAGAAGAAGAAGAGGAAAAAATTTCACCAACTGATGAAGAAGAGGAATTTGTTGAATGGCATGGAATGTGGGATTTCATACTGCCTAACTCTGATACAAAAAATGAACAAGAAGCCTTTCCTGTCACCACTAGGAGTAAAGGTGCCCCTGAACCCATCTAGGCAACTTCAAAGAAAAGAAGTGCAGGTGCTACTACTACTAAGGAAAAGGTATCCACAAAGAATCCAGCTGCAACGGTTCCCCAGAACCAACCTTTAACCTCAAATATACCTTCAACATCTAAAATGTTGGTAGTATCCGATTCAATTGATTACAATATTGTTGATGATATGAAGAAAACTAAGGAAAACATTACTATGTTTGAACTTAGTAAACTAAAACATCAGTAGAAATTGCTTCTCAAAGAATTGAATGCTTTTTCCTCTTCACCTCTTCCCAGTGCTAAAGCTGCAAATGATTCAGGACAACCACCTTCTAGCAGGATTGAAGCTACTGATATGATTCTGATTGGAGACAGATCCAATTCCCATACTCCTCCTTTCCTCTTAACCTATGAGATTTATAGTCGAAATTTGCACAAATGTTTGATTGACTCAGGGGCATCCTCAAATATAATGCCAGCTTCGGTTTGTTCCAAATTGAACATTGAGCCCCAAAAATCTGCAATTCACATTGTGCAGTTAGATAGAACCAAGGTACAGGTTGTAGGAGAAATTAACTCTGTAACTATCAGGTTATCGGTCGATCCACGAGTAGTTCAAAGAATTGATATCTTAATCGCCGATATACCTGAATTTTATGGTTTAATCTTGAGTAGGGATTGGTCTGAGAAGCTCCATGGGTATATTTCTACCGATTGGTCCCACATGTGGCTACCCTACAAGGGAAAGCCAAATCAAATAAAAATCAATCGGGAAAAACACATGACCCACACTGTTACAGAATTTGAACAGGAAAATCAACCAATAGAATTTAATAACAATATCTTGGGGAATTATTCATATGAATCATTCTTTGGCAACTTCACAACCCAACCATATCCTTTCTCAGTAAACAATTTTACATCTAAGATCGAAAATTATTCACAAACAGACAGGTCGAGATGTTTTAATGATACTGAGAAAACTGTAAATAAAATTGTTGATAATTCTTTATTTTGGTCACTATATTTTGATGGCTCTAAGTCTAGTGAAGGCTCGGGAGCAGGATGTATCTTGGTTAACCCTCAGGGAGAAAAAACAATGCTGTCCTGTAGGTTGGAGTTTGAATGCACAAACAATACAGCTGAGTATGAAGCCTTAGTCCAAGGACTATACAAAGCAATTGGCCTTAAGGTTCAATATTTGAAAGTGTTTGGTGATTCAGAAATTATTATTAAACAGGTGAGAAATACGATTCATTGTCTTTCAAACCACCTAAAACATTATCAGTCACTGGTACAAGAACTCACCTCTCACTTATCAACGTTCAATATTTCTTCTATCCCTAGGTCTCAAAATTTAGCAGCCGACTTGCTAGCCAATGTTGCTTCCAAACTCCTACCTTCCGAAGATTAGATCCCAGATATATTTTCAGTAGAATTGCTTTTTAGACCATCAATTCCTGACAATGTCACTAATTGGAGAGTATTCAATCACGATGAAGACATCTTACAATTTTTGACTTCCGAAAAGTCCTACGATGATCAGATCATAGAGGAAAGCGAGCATGATCTTCAAATGAGAGAAAAGCACGAGGAAAACTCAATACCGAAGCCTGTGGTGAAGCTTGAGGATCTTTACGACATTAAAGATAGGTTTAAACCTGTGACCAATACAAAGCTCCAAAGTTCCACCTTAAGGTTTGAATTGATAAATCTTGGCACTGAGCAAAATCCTCAAAACATTAATTTAGGATTAGGACTTTCTGTGGAAGAAAAGACAACATTCATTAGACTGTTAAGGAAAAATAAACATGTCTTCGCTTGGAAATATGATGATTTAAAGACATATGATACATCTATCATCCAGCATACCATTCCAATGCTTACAGAACAAAAATCAATTCAACAAAAGCTGAGGAAAATACATCCGAACTTGGAGAGTCAAATAAAATCAGAACTCAATAAACTCTTGAAAGCTAAGATTATTTTTCCTGTTCGGCACTCAAACTGGGTCTCCAATATGGTGCCTGTTAGGAAGAAAAATGGCGATATCAGGATTTGTATAGATTTCAGAAATCTGAATAAGGCAAGCCTAAAAGATAATTTCCCATTACCTACTATGGAGCAGATACTCCATTCAGTAGCAGCCTCTAAGTTGATGTCCTTTTTAGATGGTTTTTCAGGATATAACCAAGTTTTGGTCCATCCTGATGACAGACTCAAAACTACATTCAGAACAAAATGGGGAACTTATGCTTATCAGAAAATGCCTTTTGGACTTATTAATGCAGGAGCCACGTTCCAAAGAGCGATGGATATAGCTTTCAAAGGATTGATCAACAAAACAATAGTTGTCTACTTAGATGATATTACTGTATTTTCTAAGAAGAGATCCAATCATTTGCATGATTTAAACCAAATCTTTGAATGCTGCAGAAGGTACGGTATTTCACTCAATCCCAAAAAATCCTTCTTCGCTCTTAATCAAGGAAAGCTCTTGGGCTTTATTGTTTCCAAAGATGGCATTTCTATTGATCCGGATTGGATTAAAGAAATCTCTGAAATCCCTTTTCCTCATAATAAAAAATCCATGCAGTAATTTTTAGGCCAAATCAATTTTGTCAAAAGATTTGTTCCAAACTTTTCTCACATCATTTTGCCACTACAAACTATGATTAAGAAAAATTCAGTGTTTAGATGGGGATCAGAAGAAAAGGAAGCATTTGATTCCATTAAACAATCAATAATCAATGCCCCTACTTTGAACACTCCTAATTTTTCTAATCATTTCACATTGTATACTATCGCATCCGATTCATCTTATGCAGCAGTACTCACTCAGATTAATGATCACAACTTGGAAGCACCGATTTCATTTTATAGTTCAAACGTACAGGGTGCTGAACTGAATTATTCTGAAGTAGAAAAAAAGCCTTTGCTGTGTATAAAGCTGTCAAACATTACAGACCCTTCCTTTTAAAAGCCCATACAAAAGTTATAGTTCCTTTTCCTGCAGTAAGGCAACTATTAATCCAAAGGGAATTAGGTGAAAAAAGGGCAAACTGGGTTACAACACTTCAAGAATATGACTTGGAAATAAAGCCAGCAAAGATTGTTAGAGGCCAAGGTTTTTGCAGGTTATTGGCAGGAGCATCCAACATTCGACAACCAGTTGATACAGAACATATCGAAGAAATCAACTAGATAAGTATTATTGATTCTGAATCACAATATGCAGACTTGATCTTTTATTTGAAAAATGGATATGCACCTCCTAACCTGTCTTATAAAAACAAAAGGGCCATTAGATTAAAAGCAAGAAACTTCACAATTATTGATGATGTACTTTTTAGGCAAAATTATGATTCAATTTTATTAAGATGCCTAGAAAAACCTGAAGCACAAAAGGTTTTGCAGGAATTACATGATGGACCAGCAGGAGGACATTTCGGAGCTGACACAACAACCCACAAAATCATTCATGTTGGATACTATTGGCCCACCCTGTTCAGAGATGCTCATGAATATGTAAGGAAATGTCGAAGTTGTCAAACTTCTAGTGGAAGACAAAGAAAGCCAGCTTTCCCCTTGCAACCAGTCAACATTGAACAACCATTTGAGCAATGGGGATTGGACATCATTGGAGAAATCACTCCACATTCGTCCAAACAACATAAGTATATCCTTATTGCCACTAATTATTTTACTAAGTGGGTTGAAGCGATTCCTTTAAAGACAACAAATTCTGAGGCAATTATGGAATTCATAGATCAATTCATCATTACCAGGTTTGGTGTCCCAAATGCTCTTGTTTTTGATAATGCATCTTATTTCTCTGGGAATGATATGTTTGATTTCGCTATTAAAAGAGGATTTGAATTGAAATATTCTACTAATTACTATCCCCAGGGTAATGGTTTAGCAGAATCTACCAATAAAAATCTAGTTAAAATTATTAAGCGAACTATTGAACAGAATCATAAAAACTGGCACAAATCTTTAATATTTGCACTATGGGCTGATAGGATAACATCGAAGGCTTCCATAGGCTCTTCTCCATTCAATCTTGTATATGGGAAAGAAGCAGTGCTACCAACAAATCTTGTCCTTCCTTCTCTAGCCCTAGTTCAGTTTATTGAAGAAAGCCCTTCTTCTTCTATTCAACTTAGACATGATCAAATCTTAAAATTAGAAGAGGAAAGAGAGAGGGCCAAAATTACTCATGAAAAACATCATCAAATTATCAAGTCAACCTTTGATTCAACTTCATCCAGTTCAAAACAGTTGCAAGTCGGTGATCTAGTTCTGAAATGGGACAAATGTTGTGTGTGAAGCATGATTGTTCAAAGGTCTTTGTTTCAGCGGGATGTATATCCTAGGAAGTCTTGTACACCCCTCCACACGGGGGTTGCGGGGGGAACTTTTCTTGTACACCCCTCCAAATGTAAAATTGCCTTGTAAAAGTATAGTAATTTCTAGTCAATCTGGGCTGTTCATTAGGCGGATGATCTGACGGTAGAACTTATGTTTAGTTTAGGGTTTTTTTCCCTAGAAGGCAACCCCTCTCTTTGTATGAGGGTATTGTATTTGAGGCTATGAAATAGATGTGTATTTTGTGAGCGAGAAACAGAGAGGTGAGACTGTGAGAGAAAACAGAGGATATTACATCGGATTTGTTGTAGGTTGTGTCTCTTCATTTTTGTTGGATAATAGAAAGGAAGGACTGGCTGTTCGGGGTGGACGTAGCCCAAACTGGGTGAACCACGTATATCTGTGTCTCTCTTGTTTTGTGCGTTTTATGTGTTTATATTTCTGCAATATTTTATGTGTTCCATTGCTCCGTAATATATAATTTTCTAACAACTGGTATCAGAGCCGAAGGTCTATTTGGCTGATAAACTCTTAGGAAAGAAAGGTTCCTGGTTCGAGTGGGAGCAATGGCGGAAGATGGTAAGTTTAGGGTCGAGAAATTTAACAGCCAAAACTTCTCGCTGTGGAAGATGCAGGTGGAAGATTATCTGTATCAAAAAGATCTATACCTACCATTGGGCGGAAAAACAAAGATGCCGACGGGTATGAAAGACGAAGAATGGAACCTTCTCGATAGAAAGGCACTCGGAACAATACGGTTGTGCCTTGCTGCGTCAGTCACCTTCAAAATTTCGAAGGAAACCACGATAGAGGGTTTGATGCAGACGTTGTTGAAACTATATGAAAAAACCTCGGCCTCAAACAAGGTATTTCTTATGAAACGGTTATTTAATATGAACATGTCAGAAGGTGGATCTGTTGCAAACCATTTAAATGATTTTAATACAGTTACAAGTCAGTTAAGTTCTGTAGGGGTAAACTTTGATGATGAAGTTAGGGCTCTGTTATTCTTGTGCTCATTACCAGAAAGTTGGAATGGTTTGGTAATGGCCATTAGTAACTTCGTTTCTGGATCTAGTACTTTAAAGTTTGATGATGTTGTCGGTGCTATCCTTAGCGAGGAAATGCAACGGAAAAGCTCCGATGAGACATCGGGAAATTCTTTGAGTGCAAAGTCTAGGGGAAGAAAAATGGAAAGGGGAAAGAGTTCAGGATATTGCAGTAAATCAAGGAAAGGCAGATCCAAGTTCGGATCGGGGATAGTGTGCTGGAAATCTGGAAAGAAAGGACACCTAAAGAAATACTGTAGATCTCGGAAGGGAAAAGAAGGAGATGCACAACAAGAAAACAATCATGAAGCAAATGTGATAGGTGAGGTGTTACAAGATGCTTTGATTCTTTCTTTCGAAAATATTACTGATTCCTGGGTGGTAGATTCAGGGGCTTCATTCCATGCCACACCTGATAAGAAATACTTTCATGACTATGTTCAGGGATATTTTGGACAAGTTCGTCTGGGTGATGATAAACCCTGTAAAATCATTGGAATGGGTAAGTTTCTTGTAAAACAGCAGAATGGAAACCAATGGCTATTAAAGGAGGTAAGGCATGTTCCAGATCTAAAGAAAAATCTGATTTCAACAGGGCAGTTAGGCGGTGAAGGTTGTGTGACAACTTTCACAGATAAAGCTTGGAAGGTCACCAAAGGAGCCCTGGTAATCGCAAAAGGCGAAAAGGTTGGTACATTGTATTTATGCAATGGTATTTATAACTCTGTTAATGCTTTAACTTCCAAAGGAGCAGATGCAGCATTATGGCATCATAGGCTCGGACACATGAGTGAAAAGGGGATGAAGATTCTTCACTCAAGGAATTTGTTGCCGGGTTTGAAGAATGTTGATTTGGACTTCTGTGAGAATTGCATTTATGGAAAACAGAAGAGAGTCAGATTTCTCAGAGTTGGGAAAGGAAAGAAGAATGAAAAATTAGAGCTTGTGCATACAGATGTATGGGGACCTGCTCAGGTATCATCTCTCGGTGGCTCTTGTTATTATGTTACTTTTATTGATGATGCAACTAGAAAAACTTGGATTTATTGTATTAAGAATAAATCTAATGTATTTGATACTTTCAAGAAATGGAAAGCTTTGGTTGAGATTGAGACAGGAGAGAAATTGAAGTGTCTTAGATAAGACAATGGAGGTGAATATTGCAGCAAAGAGTTTGATAGGTACTATTTAGAGCATGGAATTTGCAGAGAGAAGACAGTTCCAAGAACACCACAAGAAAATGGTGTGTCACAAAGGATGAACAGAACAATCATGGAGCGTGCAAGGTGCATGAGATTGCATGCAGGATTGCCTTTACAATTTTGGGCAGATGTTGTAGATACTGCTGTTTATCTAATAAACAGAGGGCCTTCAAGTTCCTTGGATGGTGGTGTTCCAGAGGAAGCATGGACAGGTAAAAAGGTAAAATACTCTATTTTAAAGCCTTTTGGTTGTGAGGCCTTTGTCCATATTGATAAAGAAAATAGAACAAAGCTTGAGGCAAAGTCAAAGAAATGTACCTTTATTGGATATGGTGTTAATGATTTTGGTTATCGCTTATATGATTACGAAAATCACAAAATCATTAGGAGCAGAGATGTAATATTCAATGAAAAGGTCTTGTATAAGAATCAGTTGCAGGAAAAGAAACAGGAAAAGGAAAACAAGGAATACGCAGTTCTTGATGAAATCACTGAAAAAGGAAAGGTGCCTGAAAATAATAATAATCAACAACCACAACAACAGCAACCATGACAACAACAACAGGCACCCCAAACACCTAAAAGTGGTGTTAGAAGATCTACCAGGTTAAGTAGACCCCCTGAAAGATACTCTCCTTCATTATATTATTTATTGTTGACTGATTCCGGTGAACCCGAATGTTATGAAGAAGCAATCCAGGTTGAAAGCAGGAACAAGTGGGAGGTAGCCATGGAAGAAGAGATGGAGTCCTTAATGCATAACCAGACTTGGGATTTAGTCAGGTTGCCTGCAGGAAAAACTACATTGAAGAATAAATGGGTTTACAGGCTGAAGGAAGAAGATGGAGGAAAACAGAGGTATAAAGCTAGACTTGTGGTGAAGGGGTTTGCACAGAAGAAAGGTATTGATTTTGATGAAATATTTTCTCCTGTTGTTAAAATGACTTCAATCAGAACCATTTTAAGTCTTGTAGCAGCTGAATATTTGCATATTGAGCAATTAGATGTAAAGACAACCTTTCTCCATGGGGATTTGGAGGAAGAGATATATATGCAACAGCCACAAGGATATGAGGTGAAACTAGTGTGCAGGTTGAAGAAGAGCTTGTATGGCTTAAAACAGGCTCCAAGGCAGTGGTATCTAAAATTTTACAAGTTTATGTCTGAACAAGGCTATACTAGATGTCACTCTGATCATTGTGTTTATTTGAAAAAGAAAAATGGTGACAGCTATATTATATTGTTATTGTATGTAGATGACATGCTTGTTGCAGGATCTAACATGCAGGAAATAAATGTGCTCAAAAGAAAATTGGAAAATTCATTTCCAATGAAGGATTTGGGAGCTGCAAAACAAATCCTTGGTATGAGAATAACTAGAGACAGGAAAAATCATAAATTAACATTGTCTCAGAATGAGTACATACAAAAGGTGTTGAAAAGATTTAACATGCACAATGAAAAACCAGTTAGTACACCTTTTGCTAGCCATTTCAAACTTAGCAAGGAAATGTGCCCAAAGACCCAAGAAGACATGGATTATATGTCTAAAGTTCCATATGCATCAGCAGTTGGAAGCTTAATGTATGCAATGGTCTGCATAAGGCCTGATATTGCACATGCAGTGGGAGTTGTAAGCAGGTACATGAACAATCCAGGAAAGGAACATTGGATGGCAGTGAAATGGATTCTCAGATATTTGAAAGGTACCACAAATCAAGCATTATGCTTTGGTGGTTCAAACATCTCCCTACAAGGATATGTTGACGCAGATATGGTAGGTGACAGAGATAACAGGAGGAGCACTACAGGATATGTATTTACTATTGGAGGAACAACTGTCAGTTGGGTTTCAAAAATCCAAAGTGTTGTTGCACTTTCAATAACAGAAGCAGAGTATGTTGCTGCTACAGAGGCTAGTAAAGAAATGATTTGGTTACAAAGGTTTATGAGTGAATTGGGTAAGGAGCATGATATGGGCACATTATACAATGATAGTCAAAGTGCCATTCATCTTGCAAAGAACTCAGCATTTCATTCCAGGACTAAACACATACAGCTCAAGTACCATTTCATACGATCAGTGTTGGAAGATGGAGAGTTGAAGCTGGAAAAGATACACACTAGCAAGAATCCTGCAGATATGCTAACAAAAGTTGTAACCAGGGAGAAACTGAGAACATGATTAGTTTCAATTGGTCTTCAAGGATGACGATGAAGATGAAAAAAAGCCAGGTCCAAAGAGGAGTCATTGTCCAGCAAAATGAAGCAGCAGTGGAGTTGCTACAATCATTCTCCAAGTGGGAGATTGTTGTGTGTGGAGCATGATTGTTCAAAGGTCTTTGTTTCATCCGGATGTATACCCCAGGAAGTCTTGTACACCCCTCCACACGGGGGGGTGCTGGGGGGACTTGTCCCCCCCGCGGGGGTCCGGGGGCCAGCGGTCCCCCGGCAGGGGCTCGGGGCAGCGCCCCCGAAGCTAAAAACAAATGTAAAATTGCCTTGTAAAATTATAGTAATTTCTAGTCAATCTGGGCCGTTCATTAGGCGGATGATCTGACGGTAGAACTTATGTTTAGTTTAGGGTTTTTTGCCCTAGAAGGCAACCCCTCTCTTTGTATGAGGGTATTGTATTTGAGGCTGTGAAATAGATGTGTATTTTGTGAGCGAGAAACAGAGGTGAGACTATGAGAGAAAACAGAGGATATTACAACGGATTTGCTGTAGGTTGTGTCTCTTCATTTTTGCTGGATAATAGAAAGGAAGGACTGGTTTTTTGGGGTGGACGTAGCCCAAACTGGGTGAACCACGCATATCTGTGTCTCTCTTGTTTTGTGCGTTTTCTGTGTTTATATTTCTACAATATTTTATGTGTTCCATTGCTCTGTAATATATAATTTTCTAACAACAAAGCCCATGAGGATAAAGGAAAACACACCAAGTTCCAGAAAATGTGGCTTGGACCATTTCAGATCTGCGAGAAGATAGGCCATTTGAAATTCATATTGCAAGATTTATCAGGTAAGAGAGATTCTCTTCCTGTTAATGGCCTCATCTTAAAGAAATTCTTCAATTGAGGAGGTAACCCCTTCTCCCTTTTTTTTTAGTTTAGTGGAATTTGTAGTTTGTAGGACCATTAGGAAATAAAGTTGTAAGGTATCTTCCATTGACCTTTGCTGTATTTAAAAGTTTCTCAAAGAAGTAGTGTTGATATTTACTTTTAAATAATAGAAGCCTTAAACAAAAGGGACAATTTCTAGGAAACTAGGTATAATTGCATTCTGAAACCACATTTCAATTTTTGTGAACTCTTCTCAAGGTTTAGAAGTATTGTAAATCATTTTATGTTTTCAAATTGGTCACAAAAAAGGTTATCAATATCAAAATAGAAACTAATCCAACTTCAACATCTTCAACTCTTACCCTGTCATCCATTCTCTCTTAAGGAGAAAATTGTCCATCCCATTCATCAAAGTTTGTGATTACTCAGAGTGTAATTCTAAAATATTTGATATAAAAGATAAGGGGTCTTATTACAAGCCTGCTTACCATGATCATCGGGAAATAGTTTAACCGACATTACCAACACTGCATACCAAAACAGGGTAATGGCTTTTTATCATAAGACAAGGGGTCTCATCACGAGCCAGCTTGTTCGGTTAGATTACTACCAGTGAATGGCATTGTCAAAAAGCTAGCCACCAAACCAGGACAATGGCTTTTTATCTTACAAAATAACAGAAAAGTAAAAAGAGATACAAAATATGAAAGCATGTTTTGAATTCATTCTTTTAATCATACTATGAAATGGATGGGATAATGGACAATAATATGGTTAAAAGGTATCCCTGTCGAAACTATGAACGTTTGCTTGCAACAGAGGCTCTACCTATGACAAAGGAGTCAATTAAAAAGATGATTTGGAAAGGTTTTCTGTTTTATCATTATCAACCAATAGAGGCCAATTTAAAACTTAGAATGTATCTAATTTTAACAAGAGAAGAAATTAGCAAAGATAGTTTTTATTTTATTTGGAATGCATATATACCTAGTTATATTAGAACTTTCCTCTTTGATAAGATTCCTATTTAAAGAAAGTGTAAGTATTTCAAGTACTTCTCAGAGATAACTGTTTCTCCCAGCGAATCGCCAATTGTTGTGCTCTACAACAACCCCCCCATTTCATACAATTTTTATTTTTCAAAACTATAATATGAAATGGGTCCCTTTTCATTTAATTTGGTATCAACTTATCATTATTCAAAAGGTCCGAAACGAAATAAAACATTATAAAACCTTTTTGATAAATCACTTAATCGGTCTTATAATAAAGAATGAATAATATTTTATTATTGCGATAAAGTGATTGCAAGATCGCATATCACAATAACAAAGGATGCATGACTTGAAGACCCATAGATTTTCCCCGATGCGACAATGCACAAATGGCTATCGGATATCGGGAAGGCAAGCGATCCTAACAAAAGGCCCCTCTTCGCTCCGATGCGATATCGCTATCGGCGATCGGGGATGTACCATGCATGCATCTAAAGCCCTCGTTTAAAACTCCCGATGCGAATTGGTGATATCGCTATCGACGATCGGGGATTCTGAAAGGACACCAATATAACAACTTAAGCTTTCCCCCGATCGCCGATTGCGATAAAGCTAAGTGCATATTTCAAAAAATATTGATAAGGCCGGGATATATTGTGGTTATTTAGTATTAAAGGCCTTTCTCTTCCCGATAACGATTCACTTACGCTCAACTGCCAAAACATCAAAGCCACGCTTAAATGAATCATTCGGCCAATAAATGATATGATGAGCATTTAAAGGATTGATAGTTTAAACGGCCATTTAATGAAACAGTAAGGCTAAAATCTCTTCAGAGATTGTATCCACGACCACCTTAAGTTAAATCCTCCATTATTCATTGATTAATATATCTCGTTCATCTTTGGTTTGCGCCACCAATTCTCTGCATTACGTCTATTTTCTCTCCTGTGCAGAGCTCTTCCGAAGCAGCAAATTCAAGCCAAATGGGGAAGAAATCTAAGAGAACTGGAACAGCTTCCGCTTCGGCAGTTACAGGACAACACATTGCCGATCCAGGAGCAAGCAAAAAGGGACTAATATCCAACACCACATGTCTAGGACTCGGTAAAACTACTTGGCTGAGCATCTACAATCTGATTGAGGCCGAAGAGCCTGAGGTAACAACAGTGCAAGCCACAACAGACACGACTCGGAAATCTGATGCTACCCTAAAGGATTTAGCCGACTCTTACCTTCATCGGATAGCAGCCCGAGAACAAATTCTCCCATATACAGATGTGGTGAGATGGGAAATTGAAGAAATCCCAATTACAAACAGGATATTTTACACCATGGACGGGAGAGTGTTCGGCTCATTTCAACCTGATGATTTGAGGAAAATGTACCATTTTCCTACACCGGAGAAGAAGTACAACAAAGCTTTCCTGAAGAGATTTAGAAATGAAAACGACATTGAATCAGAACCCATACAGGATTGGAGGCAAAACCCAGCAAAACACAAGCATGAGTCTTCGGGTAAGTACTCTTTCGATTCCTTGTGTTCTCCTTATTGTTATGCCGGGGTAATGATGTGTAGGTTGTGGGGATTACATGATTCCGCAAACTTCACTATAGAGATGGTACCTTTAATGGAGGCAACATGCAATAGTGAAATAATGGATTGGGGAAATATACTGTCTGATAAGTTAGCAACCTCGGTTCTTGAATTCAGAAACAAATCTCGCATTACTGAAAGGTTCATTCCCCCATTTTACTATAGTGCCTACATCTTGGACACCCTGTGTTTTAATTCCGAATTTCCTATGCTTGGGTGGAGATGGACTCCACAAGACCCCATGCCCATTCATATATACCACCAGAAGTTATGTAAAGCCCACTATAAACACCATTTATATCAAGTTTGCAATGGTTTTATGTTACCCATTCACTATGCCATTTTTGACAAACCGGCTTCGAAGATTTCCTCACAAGCGGGGATTGACTTGACAGCCATAGGGAGATGGTTCAGAGAAGAAAAATTCACCTATGTAAGAGTTTTCGGCAGCCAGGCCAAGCCTCATGTCCTCCCTTTGTATATACCCGACAAACTGTTAGCCCGAGAGGTAGCATATCAGATTACATCCGAAGGAGTTACACAGACTCTAAGGAATAAAAAGAAGCAGGTTTAGCCTTCTTTTCCTCTAAGATGTGGTGTCTACACTCTGCATGACTTTAAACATGCAGAGAAAGAAGCAGATAAGATTAAGGCACTGAATCTCGCCACTCTTCCTAATAGGCAATTTGATCCAAACAAAGTCACCTATAATGCACTTGAACAGGCAAAACTAACTAAGTTTGACCATAAAGATGATGATTTTGATGACCTGTTCTCCTCAGCTGAGTCGCTATTCCAGGTTAAATCACTAGCCAGAATGAAATATAATGATGACAGGTTAGTTGAATTTAATATACTTAAAGAACAAAGGTTGCAAACTCTGCCTCTAGATCTGTTAGCAACGACCCCGATGACACGATCAAGCGAGCCTGAGCAGCGACTCACTAATGAACCTCATGCTACATCAGAAATTGCTCGAGAACTCCAAACAAAAGAGCAGGAGGAAGTGCAGGGAAAAGAGTAGGAGGAAGTGCTGAGAAAAGAGTAGGACGAAGTGTAGAGAAGAGAGCAGGAGGAAGTGCAGAGGAAAGAGCAAGAGGAAATACAGAGGAAAGAGCAGGAGCAGAGCAGCACGGACGTGAATGTAGATGCCCAGATTGACCCGAAATTGCTCCAGGAATGGCAGCAATTCGACTCAATCATAAGCAATCTTGAGAGCTCAAAGGAAGCCGATACATCAAAAGCGGCTGACACACAGGATACAACATCTAAAGAGGTTCCAAGTGGAACCAACGGCCTACCCATTTCTACAGGAATAGAGATAATTCCCAGGGATCCTTCAGATCAGATCATTTTTCAAGTGGAGGAGATACCTACATTGGATGTCTTTTACAGCCCAAAGCACAAGGCTGTAGTAAAACGACAACGGAAATGGAGAAGGACTGATCAACCTTCCCTATTCCCTGAACAAACAGTGACAGCCAATGTGGTTTGGAAAGAGGAATTTGATCCTTCTGATGACCTTACTAAATTGTCCCAATATGCTGGAGCCTATTTGGCGGCCACCATGGACAAGGCATCAGAAGTGACTAATCTGTTAAGATAAAAGGACCAAGCAATCGCCTCGCTACAAGTACAGTTATCGGAGGCACAACAAAAGGCAGAGCAACTTGAATAGCAGTTGTCTACACAACAACAAATAAACAATCAACTGAATAAACAATTGCAGGAAGAAAAACAAAGAATTGATTCAAGTTCCATTCAAAAGCAGAAGGAGCTGTCGGAAGCACTGGAAAAATTAAAAGCAATGCATGAACATATGGGGAAATCTAAAGATGAGAAAATTGCTCAATTATCAGCCCAAATAGAAAATTCCAAGAATCTTCCACAGCCTGCAGAGTTTAGAGCCGAAGCATTACAGATTAATAAAGCATTGGGAACATAAATAAGGCTGTTATGTCAACAAATTGCTCAAGCAGAACCCTTATGTGACATAACAACATCAATAATTGATAAATTGGTTGATGCTAGAATAGACTTGGAGTAGGTCGATGAGACCTTGACCAATTTTCTTGAGTGGCAAGACACTGAGGAGGGATAGGCAGCTAATTTGCCAAAAATCTTAGAATCCCATAAAGAGATCCTATTTATGGAATGGCAGTCCCAGTTAATGAAGGCAGAGAGAGTAGTTTCCAGATGCAAGTTAACCACAAGTAATTTGGTTGAATTGATTAATGATACTCTCTACTTATCTAACATGATCTCTCAATGTACCCCAGGTAAATTACTATCGGCTAAAACATTGGAGCAGTCATGTTATCAAGAGCTGGATAAGAATGGGAGATTGATCGCAGGTATTAACAGTTTGACTTGGGACACCTATTGGTTGTTCCTAGTCAAACCATACAGCCAGAGAGCCGCCCTCAAGTGCCTGACAGATGCAATCGGGTGTATCATTCCTGATATACAAGATGCCACCTGTGCTGCCCAACTCAATTCTCGTCTCAACCGACCTCCAGAAGTGGAACCAATGCTTGCAATATGCCAACTCAGGTCGAAAGGCAAACAGCCTAAGTGATGAATCATGCTGCCGATTGCCAGATTGCTATGAGGAAGATACTCCAAATCAAGTTGTACCAATTAAGTAGGATTTTAATTTCATAGTTAGTTAGTTTTAATCAAGTATTTATAGACCCTTTCAATGCATTGGAAAGGGTCGTAAGTTTTTGTATATGAATTAAACCTGGAGTTGCACTACTGTACTTCATGCATATTTTTTTTATAAAGACTGGGCCAATTATTCCAATTTTGATAACGAATCTTTTATGTGGATGTGCACTACTGCCTTTATTCAAAAGTATTTCTGCGTTGGAAGAAGGAATTCAAATAGCGATTGATGTTGTGAATGATTTGTAGATCATATGGTACTACTATCTATGTCTGAGTTCATTCTGTTTATGTGAATTGTTGTTTGATCGCTCTTGCTATTATCAGATATATGCGTGTGTTTTTAACAACATTCTTTACAATTTCCACTATTGGATGTTTACAGCATGCTTTTATTTTATCATACATGTATCGGTAATATAAAAGGATAAGTGTAACAATGTTTTGTTAATCACTTTGTTCAACTACTTGAACAAAGAAATCATTAAGTAAATGAATGTCTATGTTTATTTTGTAGAGTCATCTATATGCCTATCAATGAACAGAGATCATCAAGTGTTGCACTTAAAAGAATAGAAGCCTCCCGGGATAGAATAGTCATTTATGTTTTTGTTGTTAGATTAAGTCATCCATTCATTATCATTTATTAGAAACCAATCACTCATCCATCCCATTTTATTCATTATTGGGAAACTGGTCCCATTATATCCAGTCGGAGCCACCATCCCAAATAGAAAAGGAGCTGTATTAAGGTCCGGACCGGGTGGTTATCCCCCAATGTTGATACAACGATTTTCGGGGCATCAACATATCCACAAGTGATAGAATATGTTTGGAATCATGACTGCTGTTAAATCAAAACTCGTAGATGTTAGTCAATAATCACATCAATAGAGATAAGGATCCATGAGAGGTAGTTATTCCATGTCACAAAACACATGAGGAGTGTTGGTTTATCTAATGTCCAACAATCCCCCCCAGCCCGAGTCAGATGTTTATCAAACTCGTGACTTACGCTTTGATGCCACTTGTTGGGAATCATGATTTTTGTTAGACCAACACCTTCAAGTGTTAGTCAACAATCACATCACCATAGATAAGGATCCACGAGAGGTGGTTAGTCCATGTAGCGAAACATACAAGGAGCACTGATTTATTCTATGTCAAACATAAGAGATCATATTGAATGGAGCTATAGTGTTTCAAGTAGGGGAAGGTGTATATACCATCAACAAAGAATATTTGTACATCCCTGCACTAGTACACTCATAGTCGTGGTGGAAGAGTCACTAGAAAACAACACAAATTTATTGTCATTGGTTCACATACTCAACATGTAGAAACCCAATTGGTGAAAAACGTAAGGCATGAAATACTAACAAAATCGCAACCGTAAATGTAATATCCTATTTTTTCTCCTTGGAAAAATTGTAATTAAATTTGTATTAGGTTATGCATAGATATTTTATTTTTCAGCTACATTAACCACTATTAGATAGATATACCATGGTGTTGTGAACATTGTAAATAGGTTTGTCACGAACATGATCATCTATAGAGACCACGATATCACAAGTGGGGAAAAGTAAGGGGGTATAAGTGATTTTATATTATGCTTCTTATATAACCTACATTATCATCTCCACCTTATTAAAACTATGAGTAGTGGAGAAAACTAATTCCTGGATCCTATACTTTGAGAAGGTGTCTCCCTTACATTCTTGGAATAAGAAAAAGTAGCAGGGGAACTTCTTGTTAGAGGGAAATACAAGGTAAATTTGAGTAGGAGGAAGGAGGTGGAGAGAAATGGAAGAAAAGAGAAGTTTTAAATATGAGAAGAGAAAAAAATGGTGGGCCATGAACATATAGTTCAGACTAGCCATGAAAAATAGTCATATTCTTGCTAAAAGAGCCATGAAACCGGGAAATCTACAATGAAGTTTTTTGACATCATTTGAACCTTTTTATGTCCTCACCGAGAAGAACTAGAAGGATAAAATTCTAAGTGATTTAGAAGCAAAGAAGAATTCCTCTTTTGTTGTGACAACGAGGTAAAGTGGGTGTCTAAATCCGTTGATTTTTTGCAAAACCTAGCAATGTAATTATCTAGTTGAACCCATAATCATTGATCTTACTTCACCCTAGTGGTGTCATAACTTGCCTTGGGGGTGGAGTTCTATGTTGAACTACCTAAGATTGGGTGGAAATCGCTCAGCCTGTTGGGTTTTTATAATCACCCTCATTGTGTACATATAAGCTTCTATCTCTATCTCTATTAATTTTTGTATCGTTTGAATATGTATGGATAAAGAATTAGAAAATTGTTGTGCTATTTGAAACATTAAGCCTATCATTTATTGCATGCTGATAGAAAGAATGCATACTATATAACCTTATATTTCCTTCTCTATAACCTATATGAAATTGCTTCATTTGATGCCTAGTTCCAATAAATGTTGTGATACTTTATCATTCAAGTGTAATTGGATTCACATGTTTAATTGGAAATGGGGTCTTTCCTTTGATAATTTACCCAATCTGTATTAAGTGCGAATTGATGCATTAGAAAAAATATTTGGAAGTCTAAAACTTTGTAAATTTGGTCTTTGAAAAGGGATAAAAGGTAGAAGCCTAGATAATAGTAGTTGTCCTTGTCATAAGGTTATCTAGATAACCAAACATCTGGGCTTATTCCTTAAGGCACTAGTAGAAAGATGGGTTTTTGTGTAAGAACAATGGAAGCTTAAGGATGCTTTAGATACATGAATATCCAAGTATCTGAGCATCTAGAAAATCCATTTAAAATAAAACTTTTGAAATTTCTAGATAGGATTCAAACTAGAAAATTAGAACCATAGCCTTGGAAACTTACACAAAGGAACACTAAGAGAGGAATCTACCAACATACCCTTTCAATTGGTTATTGGAAACCTTTCCCATCACTTGACCAAATATGGATATCCAAAAGCTCTAGAATTTGGTAACTCAGTCTTTTTATCCATTGTTGGGATTCTTATCTGTCATTTGATATAATTGAGATATATGGTGGATCCAAAAGTTCTTATTTATCTAGATTTGGAAGTATATAAATTGGGATAACTTGGATTTGCATGCAAGGGGGGAAATAATGTGGCAGTTGATGTGTTACTAGTGATGTGGAAATATGAAAAGGTTGGTTGATGTCGCATGTCGACATGGCATAATTATACAAAAGAAATAATGTGGCACTCATGTGGTGGATATGACATGTAATCTAGAAGTCCAAAAATCTTGATTTTTCAAAAAATGACCTTTTAGGATTTTCCTAGATATAGATATCTGAAGAGTTGACTCATTATTTTTACTAGAAATATGGAATAAAGGATAATTGACATAGTGGGAGGTGTTAGAGTCAGTTTGGTCAGCCCTCCGTCAGAGATCAAAACTCTTTGTGCATTTCAATTTTAGGTGTCCCGCTCCACTCACCCAGCTGCATTTCGCTAGGGACATGCCATGATCTGACGGAGAAAGTCATGCTAGTCATTTTCCCTCATGTCTGGCCCCTGCTGGCTCAGGTCTTTGTCCATAATCACTGAAGCTCATGACAGTCAAGGTCTGGTCCTTTACAGGGCAAAGTCATCTTTTATGTTTGGATCTAGGAATTCATCAGTTTGGTCCTTGAAAACATATCCAAAACAAGCCATGCAGGCCAGAGGGAGGCCCTTACACAGCTATAGTTCAGAGAGCTTCATCGTCACCTGGAGAGACATCGACTCTTCTTCAAAACTCTGTTTTGAAGAAAAGTCAAACAAGGTCAATTATGACAAAATTTTCCAAAAAATCACCAGTTGACTTTTCAGATGCAGTTATGATTTACATGGCCAAATGCTCCGTCATACAGTCCCTGCAAAGAGGTGCCGAAAATTTCATCATTTGAGCCAAAATGTCAAAGGGAAAGTGAAAATCAGTATGTTTGAAGGTCAATGAAAAAGTGAAAAACTCAACATTAGAAAAGGGGGTTTTCAAAGAGGCAAAAATCAAACCCATCTCCTCCAAGGCTATAAATACATGTTTTTCCCAAATCAAAGCCATTGTGCTCTTGCAAGCTTTGGAGAGACATTGCATAAGTGAGAAAGCGAAATTGTGAGCGTTTGAGTGAGTGAGAGTTGGATTTCGAGGGCACGACGCATACACCACGGAGCGCGCACAAAGGGCACGGTGCACATACAGCCAGCCCGTAGTGGGAAATTTACAAGGGCGTGACGCACGCCCAGCGCGCGACGCACTGGGCTTGGCGCGCGACACACACAGCCAGGGGCATAAAAAATTGCCAAACCGCTTCAAGTCTTGGTGAAGGCTAGCAAAACAAGAGGTAGGCCCTGTGGACACCTCTTCTCCATCAATTTTGTCATTGATATGGTGTTTATGAGATGTTTAAATGTCACCCAAAAGCATAAGGTCAACCATAAAAAAATCACCAAGAAAAACGATGGCTAGGGTTGCAAAAAATATGATGATAGCACCAAGGTTTCACTCCACTCCCCTTGTCCCCTTACCCATCATCTTTCTCATCTCCCCTTGACCATTTCTCCTAAGAACCCTACCCTAAAACCACTACATAACCCTTTCCCTATCCCTGCGAGCAACTCATGGTGAAATTCTGAGTGCACGGTGCACACACAAGGAGGTGCGACGCACTCATTGTGCGTGGCACACTGGGAGCCGGTTCATAGTGTAAAAATGCCACTGGCACGACGCACTCAGAGCGGGCGGCGCACTGGGTAGTGTGCGCAGCGCACAAAGATATAAGCCCAGAAAACCACCAATTTGCCTAAAAATTTTGTGAATGCCTATCAAACTTGAGAGGTAGACCAACTACCTTCACTCTTGGAATTAAAATTAAGAAGGAGACCATGATTTTGATGAGTATAAATCTAATGCAATTTTTTTTTTTGTAAACAAAGGAATACACAAAGAAATCAAGCTCCTAGGGTTTTTGCTACAGTAACAATGTTGTCAAAGTGTGCTCCTACCCTGCCCCTATCACCATTTTCCCTGCATCATTTTCCCCTTATCATCACCCTAAAACCACTGTAATCATATTCCTTTTCCCCCTCCTCCTATGACTCAAAAAACCCAAACCCTACCAAAATAAATTCAAACCCTACCCCATCAATACTATACCCAAAAACACTCCCAAATCCCTCATAAATCTCTCCCTTTAGCCCCTATTCCCATTCCATCATTCCTCTCCTAATCCTCCCTGTTTTATTGTCCCCTTGGTGACAGATTTTCAGAGCATCTACCAGTTCCATTGGATTCAGAGGGCAGCATAAAACTCAGGGTACAAACAACAGTAATGGCATCAGAAGTTTCATCAGAGTATGAGGAGGGGACCCACAGTGACACATCTTCAAGACAGAGGGCCCATAGGAGACATCACCGGAGTGGCAGACATCTTAGAGATTAGCCAAACACCCTCACTGAGCTGCAGGAATGCCCTCTTGCCATGTCTTGTTTCCGGCACTTGGCATGTTATGAATTTTGTCAAAGGGTGGCAAATGTCAGAGTCCATCATGAGTTGGCCTGTCTTTTTGCACTTCATCTACAGGGGGGTCAATCTGTCCTCGCTGGGGTCACTTTCACATTGACACCGGAAACCATATCAGTGGCAACAGGAATACCAAACATTGGGGAACAGTGGCATAAGAAAAAGAAGGTGGAGAGGCATCATTATGAGCCTTACATCAAGGACAACTGTTTGAGCCAGCTCACCAGAGTTTTTCCATTTAGATTTTTGAGGGATGAGTATGCCCCACTCATGAGATTGATCATGAAGTATTTCAGTTGCGAGGGGAGGTTTTCTCGCCTTTATGCCTATCACATTAGGTTGCTCATGCACTTCACCAGGGTGTAGATGATGAGCCTCCCATTTTTCATCTGCGGGAACATAGAGAGGATGAAGAATTTCATGCAGCACAAGACCCCTCGACAGCAGCTCAACAACGTTTATCACTTTGCCCTTATCCGGATTTTGGTAGACCATCAGTTGGGATTGTAGGGTATTTCTTGGGACGACTTCATCTCCTGTGACTTCTTCAGCGCTCCACAGGTGGTTTCAGAGGCAGAGCATGAGGTGGGGGGCCCATCTCATTAGTATGAGCAACATGAGACTGCCACTATGCCAGTATATATTACCTATCAAAAAGGCAGTAGACCCTTATTTGCAGCATCAAAGCGATTGTTATTTCCACCTGGGGTGTGTTGTGGGGAAAAATGCCTATGCAGGATGATCCTATCCACCTAAGGTGTGACAGCGCCTTAGCAACAAACGAATACAGCTATTATGATTTCTTCCTTTATGAAATGTGAAAGAGGGGAGATTGGCAGACTTACCGTTGTCTTCCGGTTGTCCCTCGAACTAGATCCTCTTCTCTTTGTGTGTCCACAGCTACTTGTCTCCTCGCTTGCTCAAGAGAACAACTACTTGAATCCCACGAGATCACAAGAGAACAACTACCTGTGGCAAGAGAACAACTACTTGCGACAAGAGAAGAACACAATACAAAGGCAAATATACATATTCATAAATGATTCAGGATTAGAAGTAAATCAAATACACTAATGCAATCATACAAAATACACCAGCATATAGGAAAGAATCAAGATAGCTTTATTGATAAGTAACAGGGTTCAGGAAGAGATACAACCCATAGGGCTCCAATCCAGCATCTCCTTCCCAGCAGAATGTAATTCCTTCTTCAGCTCCCTTCAAAGCATTAAACACCCAATATTTCTAGCTACAAACCAACAACAATTCTTTGCAATAACCAAATTCCAGCCTTTAGATCCCATGGAGGAGAGATCCATATATAGATGTTTTGGAGAGAGGATGAGTCAGCTTGAGATCTGACTAGTGTCCTCTCCCTCTCTCAGTTCTTGAGTCCACTTGGAGGTTCTTGCTTCCACTTGGAGATTTGGAACCTCTTACTCATCACCAGTTGAATTCCTTGATGCAAGTGTCATTTTGGAAGCTTCCTGGGCATTGACACATTGAGGAATGAGCCTGCCACTTGTCCAATTACGCTCAGCGCAAGTAGCCTTTGTTGGAGTTGACATTCAACGCAGGTAGACAGTGGAGCAGTTGACATTCAGCGCAGATGCTCAGTGGAGCAGTTGACATGATCCAGAATTGGCTTGTTTTTGAGTGTTTTCAGGTGGAGAACTTCTGTGAATTGCTGTGGTTGGTTTGCCTTGTTCCTCTAGGGGTAGGAACAACATGTTTAGGGACTTTGGATCCCTTAGATTATGGACATTTCATGCTCGAGGCTGTAAGGCACAAAAATGTCTATAACAGTTGCCCCCTAAAGTATGAGGCCGTTTATCGAGTGAAATGCTTTATCCAGGAGGGTCCGAAGTTCATCCATCTGCTGGGAGGAGACCTGTAATAAAATACAATACAATACATTATGATTCATACTGCTTTCATGATCTAGCTGAGGTGGGCATTCCCATGCTCAGCTTTATAAATTCATTTTCGTACATAGAACAGACGATCGTCTGATGGTAGACTGATAATTGTGGCGAAATTATCATCCTTTGAGTAGGATGATCATCTGCTGCAATGATGTACATGTCAAATGTCTTTATTTTTCCTGAATATATATCGTAGCCCGGATGGATGAAACTAGGTCCGGGGTCTTCAAACTCATTCGATCTTCACTCTAAGTACAAGTCGATCCATGTGAGAATTGCGCTGAAGTCGAACATGGAAAGACATCGCTTGATTACCGGTCAATGATGTAAACCGTTAACAAGCGCGAGAGGAATCACCGATAATGATAATGACCCTCAAGGTACTGAAGCACAATTCACGTGGTGTGAATAAAGGACTTGGCGTCGAACACCACGCAAAATCTTCTGGTCGAAGGTCATTGATGTATACCTGTCGTCGGAAGTGAGAAACTTGCCATTGAGGCATGCAAGCTTCAAAGTACTGAAGGGGTTGTTCCTAGATCAACTTCTTGGATAATGAGCTGATGTCGACAAGAAGCGATCCGTCAAAGGAGGGCCTTGATGAATCCCACATCAGTGACACGGAACGAAGCTAATGATTTTAATGGAGGTGAAAACGATCTGTGACATATGATTCAGGGTGGCGGTCATGAATGGATGAAGGATAATGTATGGCAGTGGATGGGACCCAGTTGACTCTTTCTGAATGACTTCTCTTGAACATATGGTGACACTGATGCGATGGATTGGTAGCATTACCCCAAATATGGATGGTATGGCAAGACCATGGTGATGTGACCGGTGAATGAAACAACCCAACCCGAATGTGGTACGGAGGAAAAGTGTCATGTTCAACAGCGACCTGCTACCATCAAAGTTTTCTTGATTTTTCCCAATTTTTCCCCAGTCATTGCTGACCAGTACCTCTTTATTTTTGTCAAGCTTGAGGAGGATAACATATGCTTGTTCTATAACCTGCCCTTCGGGCAAGCCCATCGCTATGTTTTAACGAGCCTAGCGACAGTGAAACTCGTTCTCGTCTAAAGACAAGTTTGTCGCTATTTAATAATTTTAACGAGTCTAACGACAAGGATAACTCGGTCCTTTTCATTTTTAGAGAGTCTGAAAAGGTACATAAAGTTAACTCCAAAATTCCTTTTTCGTCGTCTAATCCCTTAAGTCCGAAAAAGTATAAAACAATACAGAAGGGATGAGTTTTCGATAACTTTAACGAGCCGAATAAAACAAGCGCTCGACCTTTTTGTGCAATAATCCCTCAGGTCCAAAAAGATTAAAATCTAGAGGAGGGATAGCTCTTCCTGTCCTTTAACGAGCTGGAAGGCCAGAACTCGGCAATCTTTTCATATTTTATGAGTCAATTGAAAAGAGCTTAAAGAAGACTCGTCTTTTAAGGAACGAGTGATAAACAGGGATAGCAACTGATTCCAGGTACAGGTTGGAATTTTCCAATCACGACAGTGTCACAAGGATGGCTAGGTGAAATCACTCTTCGCAGCTGTTCCTCAAAATGGGTAAACAATCATATGGAGGTGAACGATCGGCCAAATGGAAAGTGGAGGTGGCAGGTGCAAACACGACCAAGGCTTTTATGGCTGATAAATTTACGATCACAGTGGTTATTTACCGGGATAGGTTCATTTTTTAGAGAGCTTGAATGCGCCAAAACATTGCTCAAGCTTATGTTTTATTTTTTAACGAGCATGAATTCCGCGTTAAAACTTCTCGGATCTTGCGTTTATTTTTTAACGAGCATGAACTTTATGCTAAAACTGCTCGATTATACCAGTCAAATTTTGATTTTTACCATAACTAGCTTTTCTCTTTTCAAGGATAGTACTGCATTCTTAATCGCTGCTTCAAACTTAGTTAGAAATGAATAACATTTGCATGAAAATGAGACTATAACCCTAATATTTCGCTTTGAACTTCGTAAAAAGCCATTAAAAGGTGTTTTTACCTCTCATTTTACCATTTCATTTGAACTTGGTTTGTTGGAGCTCTGGAGGTGCCTCTTCCCCCTTGATTTTCACCAGCTGATTCCGGGAGATTCTGCGGACGATTTTCAGCGCCGTCTAGACCAGGTAGGAGCTAAACCCTAGCTCTTTCTTTTCATGGTTTCCTTTTTCAAAACCTGATAGATTTCTCATCTCAGGTAAAAGCGCTGGCGAACCAAGCACTTTCCAAGCAATAGAGGAAAGGATACTCATAGATGCCCCCTCATCAATGATAGTGCTAGCCATTACCATTCTGTATATTTCACAAATAATTCTGAATGGTATACTGGCTGGCAACCGGGGTCTGCCTAGTTGGTTCCAATCAAAGGACACAACCAGGTTGCTTGGTGGTGGGACCGAATATACGGCCGGATATCGCTCTGATGAGCTTCCTTCCTGCGATAAAGGAATGGTGGCATTGCCCCCTTGATCATCAGAGTCAGTGCTGATGAAGAGAACTTGGACGGTGTCGTCTTTATTCTCTTCTGTGATGGTGTCATTCGAAGATAGAGCCTCTGAAGGCAAAACCGGGTCAACTGCCGTTTCAACCTTTTGACTTTCATCAGGTATGGATTCAGACGGTTCATCGACAATGACAAGTGCTTCGGCTGGCCCTGTGGGCGGGTCAACCGGATTCTCAACTAGCGAGGGACTTGGCAAGAGTTTTTGATATCCAGGAGGAAGATTCGCTCGAAAAATCGGGCGATCTTCCAGAACTCTTTTTGCCTCGTCTAAAAAGGGACAACGGTGGATGGCGTGATCGCCTTCACACAGTATGCAGGGAAATTTAGCTTTCCTGCTCTGTCCTGGGGCTTCACTCCCACTAGTTGACGGTGAGCAGTCGACATGGCTATCAGAGGTTGATGCTACCGAATTGTGCAAACGGGGGGACCAGTCTCTTAGTATCCGGGGGATACATGGACAATCTCTATGGAAATGGTCTCCCTTGCATATGACGCATGGCGATTTAGGCCTTACGAGTGCTGTGTGTGGATTTTTGTTAGATGACGCTTGTTTGCCCCCAGTCGCCTTAGGCTCCTTCTGTTTCTTTTCTTTCTTCTTCTTCTATTTCTTCTCCTTAGGAACTCGGTTCTTTGAACGACCAGTTCCGTCAAGTGAAGAGGAAGGAGGAGAGGAAGATGAAGTGGAAGGTTGGTGGGCAACTCTTGTCTGATCTAACTTTTGACTCGACTGTTGAGGAATGGTGGCATTCTGAACGACATTGGTTGAAAAAAGCCATACAGGTAGGCCAATTGTCAGTCCTGGAAGCGACAATGTGGCCATGTGGGGCGCACCAACATCTCCCCAAGAGGAGAAGGGACTAGGATTTCCACCAAGGGGAACTCCTTGGTTGGTGTGCTCCATCTTTTCAACCTAAAGACCAACGCGGGAATAATGGGTGATTGTTCCGTTTAAAATAAATTGTTAACGATGCTTTAGACACAACTTTCTTTTTCAGTTTTAAAGAGTCGAGAAAAAGCTAAAGATGACTCTAGTCTCCTTCGATGTTTTAACGAGCCCGAAGTGACAAATGCTCGGATGGACTTTTTCTGTTATAGAGTCTAAAAAAGGCCAAAAGGAACTGCTCTGGAGATCTAGGCAGAGGGTGTGCCAAACTTTTCGCAAAACCACAGAATACTTTTTACGATACGGGTGGTCGATCTTCGTGAATGCTGTGTTCACTGCATTGCGATCAGTAGGGCGGCCGACACGGCTTCCTAAGGATAAAAGATATATGCCTATAGGGGTCTCCCAATATATACGCGACGGTACGTGGGAGCACAATCCGTACTAGCGCTACCGTCTCTCAGGAGGAATCACCCACATTCTTTGAGATCGACAGTCACTAGGCTTAACGACGCCGGAACACGTCTCTAGCCTAGACCTCTATGTTGTGCGTTATGTTACAAAGCGTTGTTAGGTTCATTGAGTTTATTTTAGGTTGATCTTTTTAAAGTTTGCCTTTCAAGGTTCACCACGAGATGTATGATACAACTTCCTAAATGCAGTCTAAGATGATAAGCAAGCTTTATTATCTTTCAACTTTGAAAATCCTAGCTACTAAGGGAAAAGAGAGCGACTATCTTTTCTCAAAGAGCAATCAGCACACTCTAATGCACTCTTCCTAAATCAAACATGCAAACTATCAAATGCAAAATGCACAATGCAGGTGTTTGTTTTCCACTTTCTTAGTATAAATGCCTACAAAGAAAGCTTTTTGCACAACTTTGAATTTGCTTTTAAAATGATCAATACAAACAAGTTCACTTTTCTTCGAAATCAACAAGGGTAGAAGAGATTACAATCACTTTGCGATTTTCGAAATAAAGACTTGTTTTGACACTTTGAAAGAGACAAATTCAAACCAATAAGCAAAAGTAAATCTATAATCAATCTGAAAACAGCCAATGAACTCCCTTCTAAGATCACTCTCAATCAGATCTGAATCAAAGGCTACAGGATGACTACTTTACTCATGCAAAGGAAAACTGTAAATGACACCACAAACACATAAAAACATTCACAGTCTTTTTGTACAAAAATGAGGTGGAATTCAAGCAAAGAAAAGGGTTTATCAGACTGGTACCTATGCTGGTAAAAGGCTGCAAAAACAGAGATCAAAACAGGGCAAAGGACAACAAAGAACCCCAGTTGCACAAGGCCACACTGGTTCAGCGCAGGTCTAACACTGTCATTTTGACATTCAGCACAGGTAGCCCCTTCGGGACCTGCGTTGAAATGCAGACTGCCTTCACAGCAGTTGCGCTGAAGGAGAAACTTTTGTTTCCCCTGGGTTCTGGGTCACAAAATGCTCAAAAATCAACTGTTTCAGGCCAAATCAGAAACACAAGCAAGGTATAAACAGAGGGATGCTTTGAGAGGGTACTAAAGACTATCACAAGGATCACCAAATCATTTGTGGATCTAGTTTAGATCATAGACAAGTCCAGCAACTGGATCAAAGCAGCAACTTTCTACTTTGCATCCGGGAAAGATGCAGTTCGATAGTTGCTGTCAAGTCTATGAAGTAAACAAATGACGGAAACACAAATGAAATGAATAAACAAGTTCTTCCCCAGTGGAGTCGCTAATTTGTTGTGGGGAAAAATGCCTATGCAGGACGATCCTATCCACCTAAGGTGTGACAACGCCTTAGCAACAAACGAATACAGCTATTATGATTTCTTCCTTTATGAAATGTGAAAGAGGGGAGATCGGCAGACTTACCGTTGTCTTCCGGTTGTCCCTCGAACTAGATCCTCTTCTCTTTGTGTGTCCACAGCTACTTGTCTCCTCGCTTGCTCAAGAGAACAGCTACTTGTATCCCACGAGATCACAAGAGAACAGCTACCTGTGGCAAGAGAATAGCTACTTGCGACAAAAGAAGAACACAATACAAAGGCAAATATACATATTCATAAATGATTCAGGATTAGAAGTAAATCAAATACACTAATGCAATCATACAAAATACACCAGTATATAGGAAAGAATCAAGATAGCTTTATTGATAAGTAACAGGGTTCAGGAAGAGATACAACCCATAGGGCTCCAATCCAGCATCTCCTTCCCAGCAGAATGGAATTCCTTCTTCAGCTCCCTTCAAAGCATTAAACACCCAATATTTCCAGCTACAAACCAACAACAATTCTTTGCAATAACCAAATTCCAGCCTTTAGATCCCATGGAGGAGAGATCCATATATATATGTTTTGGAGAGAGGATGAGTCAGCTTGAGATCTGACTAGTGTCCTCTCCCTCTCTCAGTTCTTGAGTCCACTTGGAGGTTCTTGCTTCCACTTGGAGATTTGGAACCTCTTACTCATCACCAGTCGAATTCCTTGATGCAAGTGTCATTTTGGAAGCTTCCTGGGCATTGACACATTGAGGAATAAGCCTGCCACTTGTCCAATTACGCTCAGCATAGGTAGCCTTTGTTGGAGTTGACATTCAACGCAGGTAGACAGTGGAGCAGTTGACATTCAGCGTAGATGCTCAGTAGAGCAGTTGACATGATCCAGAATTGGCTTGTTTTTGAGTGTTTTCAGGTGGAGAACTTCTGTGAATTGCTGTGGTTGGTTTGCCTTGTTCCTCTAGGGGTAGGAACAACATGTTTAGGGACTTTGGATCCCTTAGATTATGGACATTTCATGCTCGAGGCTGTAAGGCACAAAAATGTCTATAACAGGGTGGAAGGGGCCTCGCTTCCGACATCGGCATCACAGGAGCAGGGCAGAGGTAAGGAGCCAGTGCATGATGAGGGGCCTTCAGGTGAGCCATAAGGTGAACAAGAGACAAAATTCGTTCTCCTCCAGGATGATGAGATAGATGCAGAACCTACAAATGCTGAGCTTGGAGAGATCATTCAGGAGCAGCAATCAGTGATTGAGAACTTATCCCTGGACTTGGAGAGGGCCAAGTGGAACGTGAAGTATCTGGAGTAGAGGAACAAGCAACTTGAGGATTGGCTAGCTGAGATAGAGTTGCAAATGATCAAGGAAAACTGACAACACATCATGGCAACAGAAGGCAGACCTATGGAACAAAGAGATGAGGACCGGGAGTATGTGTTGGAGAAAGTGAACGTTCACTTGGAGCAGTGGTTGGATAAGGCTAACAGGGAGAAAGACATGCTGAGGCGCATGACTCACCACTACATGGCCCGAAACATGAGCTCCAAAGCAAGAATCAGGAGCCTGAAGGCAAAATTGAGCAAAGAAACAAAAGAGGCAAAGGAGGCAAAGGAGCAAGATCAGCTTTGAATCTTGGCTGAGGCTTCCTTGGCACAACATAGCACTTCATAGGGAACATCCAGCCCAAATTTCAAAAAATTTGGGGAAATTTTGGTCACTTGGAAAATTTTTGGGTAAAAACAGGGATTTCCTCCCTGTGCGTCGCGCCACTGGTGCGACACTAAAATTCTAGGGCTCCAATCGAGAAATGGCTTGCAGATTTGGATTCAGCATTGAAAATTACAACTCCTCGTGTCCGGGTAAAAGATTTGGGCAAGGTTTGGGTCTCCTAAAGGTCAAAAAACACCCAAAAATGGCCTCTCTGCCACTTTTTTGACACAAAGAAAGCAATCTTGGGAGAATGGAGATTTGGAGGGGAAAATGAGCACCAAATTTGAAAATTCCAGTTGGGTTAGAAAGTAGACGGGACAGGATTTCCAGCAAGCCCACTTGGGCACATTTTTTACACCTACAAGTGCCCCAAAACAGATCCCAAAGTAGCGTGATGCACAGAAAAAATGGCGCGGCGCACAGAGGAAAAAATTGCCAATTTGCTTCCGTTTCGCGAAATTTCGGGTCGCGACTTCTCCAAGTGGGCCCGCTCATCTACACTTCAGTTTTTTGGCACCAAAGGTGGAATTTAAAGAGTTTTTTCTCCAGATGGGCTTCTATCCAAGTGGTGAAGGAAGGCAAACGGTCACCCAAAGACAAATGTCATGTTTGCAACGCTGCACCTGTAGTTGATGGTTGGCTCTCCATCTCCTTTTCACAATGATTCGAGTAACTCCCCAACCCTTGGGAATTCTATCTCTTCCTCACACATTCTTTATATTGTATACAAATTATTTGCAAAGCGTTGGCTGGCTTGTAACTTCTGGGAGACTGTGGGAAAGAAACTCTGTTTCTTCACTGTGTATTTTTGACAGAGAATTAATGAAAGGCAACGACTCTGTTTCATGAGATTCTTGTGGTTGTGAGTGTAGCAAATGTATTTCTTATGTGTTCATATGTATTTAGTTATGTTTCATAATCCATTTCATGCTCATTTCCAGTGAAATTTTCTGAGTGAGATTAGGTAGAATCCAATTTTTATTGCTCTGCCTGTGGGAAAATTTCATTTTTCATTGTTATTTCTTCTGTTGAAAAGGATTCATGTCACTATGCACTTTTCACTTTCTTGAGAAATCTATTCATGCCATGATACCTCAAACTAAATTACTACATTTTCCACCTACCTTGCTTCACGGAATAATCTGTGCCTTCATATTCAATTCTATGTTCTTTGCTGAGCGCCGGTCCCATAACATCCCAGAAGCTCGATAATTTCATAAAATTGTTTCTAGAATCCCTATTCACTTACTATCCTAAGGTAAATGTTGTATTGTAAGTCATCTCAGACCGTTTTGATCATCTATTCACTGAGCGTGACTCGGAGAGATCCCTCTCCTGCTCTGGTAGGGCTAGCTACCAGACTGAGCGTGGTTTGTGGTTACCCTAATTTTTGCCTTCCTTCAGCCTAAGGCAGATTTAGGTGCTAACATAGTGGCGACTCCACTACGGATCTAAGTTGAAATCAAATCCCCTTGTTTCATAATAATTCTAGGCTTTCGGATGATGAGCTTAGGATTGGAAAGGCTGAGTAAGTTGGTTGTGTCCCGTAATTTCTCTCAATAGCACGCTGGCTTCGAGATGATATACCAGAGAAAATCCAGACCCGGACCCTCCTCATATTTACGAAAACCCCAATTTGATCCCAAGACTCCTTCTTCAAGAAAGCACCATAAATCTCATGTTCAAATCCCATTCATGTCCCGACATTTTTGAGTATCTTGAAGAGCTTGAGTTTGACGAACGATTTGAGATATCACTGTTTGAGTCTAAATCCGAAAGGGCTGTTGATTATACCGTCCCCAATCCGCAATTTCTTGTAGACCTTGAAACAAAAAGAGCTAATAGATTAATTGATAATTACATTGCAACACAGCCCCAAACTCCAATTGCAAGCCCCTTGCAAACTGTACACACTCCTCCAACACCTCCAAGGACAAATCCATTGAGAATGATGGCTGCCCGTTTCGCACCCCTTGTTCTGCCCCAAGTCCTAGATGACACGTCAAATGATTATCAAAGTAAAATCCCGTTTTTTGATGGCACTCCTAATAGCATTACTGCTAAGCAACATGTAGACAAAATGGCAGACTTTTACGAACTTCATGAGATTGATGCAGAGAACGTGGCAATGAGGCTATTTGTACAAACATTTGCAGGTGATGTGGGGAAATGGTTCAGAGGCTTGAAGGCTGCAAGTATCACTACATTGGCTGAACTAAAAAGACAATTTTTGAACCTGTGGGAAGTGAAAAAGAATCCCCTTCAAATTCTGGCCGAATATGAACAAATCAAACGGAATGCCGGTGAGTCGGTCCAAGATTATTGTGTTAGATTTAATGTAGTCTACAACGAAATTCCATACCATTTAAAGCCACCTGTGGGACTAGTGATGATGAAGTTTCCAGATGGTTTTGATGCTGACATGGTGTACCAATTAAGAGAGAGAGAACTGGCTATAATGGAAGACATGTAGAAAATTGCGGTTAGCGTTGAGGCAAATCTGTTGTCCAAAAGAGCTAGAGTGAAAGCAGAGAAGAAAAACGCCGTGAAAGAAGAATCTTCTTCAATGGATCAGCTTCTCAAAAAGGTAGAGCAGATGCTTGAAAGGGTAAAACTTGACAAGCCAGAGCCACAAGTTAGGAATCCTAACTTTCATGGCCAACAACAGCCACAATATAGGATAAGACAAAGAGATCAACGAACTCAAGAGCAGACAGCACAACAGCCGGTACAAACACCTTTGCAGCAGAATTTTGTACATGGACCAGAGTCAGATGAGGACGGGAATGTAATAGGTGAAGAAAACCATCTCTTTACTCCAGATGAGCTGCCTACTTACATTACCGAAGAGGAAGAATGTGCAGTGAATTCAGCTGCACACCAAGACACTGATTTTATTCTAGCTAGTGACACCGTGTTGGAAGAAGAATCAGAAGAATATAAAAGGGGGTATATGAATGCTCTGTCCGCTCAACAACATTGATATTCTCTTAGAAATAGAGATGTGCCAGCCAAACCAATTCAGAAAAAGAAGGAGGGTGAAACAACAAAGAATGATCCATCGGCTACACAAAGAAAGGGAAAGGAGGTGATTGTTCCAGAGAGCAGCAAATCAAAATCAGCAGAACAATCACAACAACCAGCCACATCAAAAGAAAAGGAAAGGAAAGAGATCTCAGTCAAAGAGGTAGGAAAAACTCCCGCTTTTAGCCTAGAGAACAAGATTTCTAACTTAAAGGTATCCATCCCCTTGACTGAAATAATGAAGAACAACAGTTATAGAGGACAGATTTCTAAAATGTTGAATTTGGACCCAATGTCCGACATGGTAAATGTAGAAGATGATCAGCCTGAAATGATTTTTGGACCAGCAATGAATGGTGTGTCTCTCGATAGCGATGTGCCACCCTTTTATATCAGTTTACGATTGCATGATTTTGTGCTACACAATGCCATGTTCGATTCTGCAGCTTCTCACAATCTCACGCCTATGGCTATCATGGATAAGCTTGGTCTGGACATCACTCAGCAATATCATGATCTCTATTCATTCGATTCCAGTAGAGTAAGGTGTATAGGACTCATCAAAGACTTAGTTGTGAGTTTGGATCAGCTTCCTATGAAAAATGTTTTGATGGATGTGGTGGTAGCAGATATTCCTCCAAGGTTTGGCATGCTTCTTTCCAGGTCTTGGGTAGCAAAATTGAAAGGGACACTACATCTGGATTTCTCCTATGCAACAATCCCGATGTTTGGACAAATGAGGAAGTTATATCGGGAACAAAAAATGAAATATATGATCACAAGCAAGGAGAAACCAATAAATCATCCTATTAACTATGTACATACAGATTTAGAGTCTTTTGTTTTGTTTTCAGATAGTTTAAATGAGATAGATAGTCAGATAGTAGAAGCAGATGACATACCAGAAATAACAGAAAATTTTAGAGAAATTTTGGAAAAAGAAAGACAAGGAAAGCAGGAAAATGTTGGGCAATCAATTGAAAATAATGGACAGCAAACAGACAAGGCACGACAAACAGATTTCCAACACTTACAAGAGGAGGAAGAAGGTTTGTAGACCATGGATTTCGATGGAGTAGTAGGGAATGATGGTGCTGGAATTGGAATTTGGGTACGCAGTCCCTTCTCTACCCCAAACAAAGTGCCTAGCAGCGTGAGGGTTTGCTCTTACAAGCTGGCCTTTGAACGTTCAAATAATGAAGCTAAGTATGAAGCTCTGATTTCTAGCCTGAAGATTCTTAGAAAGTTGAATGCAAAGAGGATTTCAGTATATGGTGACTCCGAGTTGGTAATAAAACAAATCAGAGGTGAGTATCAAGAAAAACATCCTAGGATGCGGGCCTATCATAATGCAGTTTTAGACATCTTGAAGCTATTTTCAGAATACAACTTGACTTGTGTGCCACGTATACAAAATAATATTGCTAATGCTCTTGCCAAGGCAGCGAGCAGCTTGAAGATTCCCATGAAATCTAGCAATAAATTTGAAATCCATGTCAAGCATCGTCCAACCATTCCAGACAATCAGCGATATTGGCAAGTGTTTCAAGATGATGAGGAGATTAAGGATTTTTTGCTCAACAAAGGCAAGTTCAAAGAAACCTCAATTGATGTGGAAAATGATGAGGGCAAAGGGAATGGTACAGATGAAGTGCAGATCAATCAAATGGACGTATTATAGTTGAAAAATAACATCATTCCTAAAGGCTTGATACCTCTAGAGGAACTTTTTGATCAGGATGATGTAGCCCGCAAGCCAACATTGCAGCCAACGGAGAAAGGTGTAGAAGAAGTCAACATTAGTACAACAGCCAATCTAAAGTTGGTGAAATTGTCCAAAGCATTACCGCCAAAGACTAAGGACAAATACATCAGTTTGATGGCTTCATTTGCAGATGTGTTTTCTTGGGATTATTCTGATTTAAAGACCTATGATACAAATATTATTCAACACACAATACCTATCAAGCCCAATCAAAAGCCATTTAGACAAAAGCTGAGAAGGATAAATCCAAAGTTGCTGCCATCTATCGAAAAGGAGGTAAATAGGTTGTACAAGTCAGGTACCATTGTGCCCATCAGATTTTCATATTGGATATCTAACTTAGTGACTGTACGCAAAAAGACCGGTGAGATCTGCTTATGCATCGATTTCAGAAATCTAAATAAGGTCTCATTAAAGGACAACTATCCACTGCCCAAGATGGACCATATACTTCAGCGAGTAGTGGGGGCATCTCGTATGTCACTGCTTGATGGTTATTCCAGATATAACCAAATTTCTGTCCATGAAGATGATAGAGACAAGACAACATTCACCACTCCATGGGGAACCTTTCACTATGCCAAAATGCCTTTCGGTTTAAAGAATGCAGGTGCCACATTTCAGTGGGCAATGGACTTGGCTTTTGCAAATGAGAAGGATATGTTTTTGGTGGTGTACTTGGATGATTTGACGGTATTTTCCAAATCTGTTGAAGAGCACATGCATCACCTAAAAATTGTCTTTCAAAAGTGCAGGAAATATGGTCTATCGCTGAATCATAAGAAGAGCTTGTTCACCATGGAGGAAGGCAAATTACTTGGGCACATCATTTCAAAGGACGACATTCATATAGACCCAACATGTGTGCAAGCAATTCAACAAATCGATTTGCCTAGGAACAAAAAGGAGATACAATCATTCAATGGTAAGATGAATTTTCTGCGTCGCTTTGTGCCTAATCTTGTAGAACACTTGAGAGAAATGACCAACGTGCTTAAGAAGGACAGCCAGGTGAAATGGATAGAGGAGGCTGTAAAATCTTTCAACTTGGTAAAATTAGCCCTTTCTTCAGCTCCAGTTCTAGTTAGCCCGGACTACACTCAGGATTTCATATTGTTTTCATTTGCTTCGGAGCACACTATGGCAGCAGTATTATTGTAGAAGAGAGGTGATCATGAAAGACCCATTGCATTCTTCAGCAAGGCTATAAGGGATGCAACTTTAAAGTACAACATCATTGAGAAGCAAGCCCTGGCATTGGTGAAGGCATTGAAGGATTTCCGGGTATATATCCTACATTCTCACATTCTGGCCTATGTTCCTAATACTGTTGTAAAATATGTTTTAGTGCAGACCGATCTGGAAGGGAGAAGAGGAAAATGGATTGCAGCCTTGCTGGAATATGATGTGGAGATAAAGCCTACAAAGCTGGTCAAAGGGCAGGGGTTGGTGAAGCTAATGGCTGAATCAAACTTGCATGCCTTGGACATAAATCTGATCACTGTCATGTCCGATGAGAATGAGGAAGGAACGTCAATTCAGGTATCCGAAATGTTTGCTTTGTCCCCATGGTATTCAGATATAATATATGTGCTGAAAAATCTATGGCCACCGCCCGACATGACTAGAAACAAAGGAACACTCAAATTGAAGGCTGCCAAGTTTTGTATTTTGAATTCTGCACTGTATTGGAAAGATCCTGGTGGCATTTTGTTAAATTGTTTGGTGGAAGAGGAGGTAAAGAAAGTCATGGAGGATTTCCACGGAGGAGAGTGTGGAGGTCATCTTTTTTGGAAGTCAACAACGAACAAAATTTTGAGAGCAGGGTACTACTGGCCTACTTTGTTTGCTGATGTGCATAAGATGGTCAAGCACTGTCATAAATGTCAGATTTTCGAAGGAAAACAGAAATTACAACCTTTTCCACTTAAGCCTATTGAAGTAAGCGCTCCCTTCCAGCAGTGGGGGTTGGATTTCATTGGGGAAATTCATCCCTCCTCTTCCTGACAGCATAGGTGGATCCTTACAACGACAAACTATTTCACAAAATGGATTGAGGTAGCCCCTACCAGACAAGTGACGGACACGGTAATCATTTCATTTCTCGAAAATAACATCTTGTCTCGCTTTGGTTGTCCAAACAAATTAATCACTGATAATGAAACAACTTTCAAATCGAAAAGGATGGTAGAATTTTGTCATAAATATCACATAATTTTGGGTCATTCAACTACCTATCATCCGCAAGGCAATGGATTGGTAGAATCTTCGAATAAATCTTTGGTCAACATCATCAAGAAGCTGCTAGAAATAAATAAGAAGAGTTGGAACAAGAGGTTGGTCCATGCGCTTTGGGCAGATCGGATCAGTCAGAAAAAGTCTATTGGTATGTCACCGTTTGAGGTTGTTTATGGAGTTGACACAGTATTCCCCACCTCTCTCCTGCCTCGGTGGTCATACTTCTTCAGGAGGGTGGCAGCGAAGAAGATCCCATGCAGAGAAGGCTAAATCAAATGATCCACTTGCAGCAAACAAGAGAAGAAGTTTTCAAAAACACATCCAAGTTGCAGGAGAAGATAAAGAAAATCTATGACAGAAAAGTAAAAGCAGATAAATTTTAGTTGGATGATGTGGTGCTGAAGTGGGATGCAAGGAATGAAGAGAAAGGCAAGCACAGAAAGTTCGAAAATCTGTGGAAAGGTCCTTTCAAAATTGCAGCATATAGGGGTCAGAATGCCTTCCTTCTGAAGGAAATGAATGGGGAAGATTGTCCTGGAAGGCCGATCAATGGTCGATTTCTCAAGCGGTATCACTGTTGATCTATTAATGCCGCTTCCACTGTCATTATAAATACCATTTTTATTTCAGTTTGGTTTCAATCTGTAAAGTTAGTTTTTAAGTTTTTTCAATATCAAGTAGAGCCAATTTCTTGGTCATTTCAGTTTTATAAATAAGTCAGAGTCCTGTGCTATTTATTGAAATGATGACTCCATAGCCCAATGGACAAAAGGCACTGACTAGCTCCTCCATAGATCTGCTGTTCTTGGCACCTCCAAGGAGCTACCATCCCCCATTAGAGCCAATGTTAGAGTCGGTTTGGTCAGCCCTCCGTCAGAGATCAAAACTCTTTGTGCATTTCAATTTTAGGTGTCCCGCTCCATTCACCCAGCTGCATTTTGCTAGGGACATGCCATGATCTGACGGAGAAAGTCATGCTAGTCATTTTCCCTCATGTCTGGCCCCTGCTGGCTCAGGTCTTTATCCATAATCACCGAAGCTCATGACAGTCAAGGTCTGGTCCTTTATAGGGCAAAGTCATCTTTTATGTTTGGATCTAGGAATTCATCAGTTTGGTCCTTGAAAACATGTCCAGAAAAATCCATGCAGGCCAAAGGGAGGCCCTTACACAGCTATGGTTCAGAGAGCTTCATCATCACCTGGAGAGACATCGACTCTTCTTCAAAACTCTATTTTGAAGAAAAGTCAAACAAGGTCAATTATGACAAAATTTTCCAAAAAATCACCAGTTGACTTTTCAGATGCAGTTATGATTTACATGGCCAAATGCTCCATCATATAGTCCCTGCAAAGAGGTGCCGAAAATTTCATCATTTGAGCCAAAATGTCAAAGGGAAAGTGAAAATCAGTGTGTTTGAAGGTCAATGAAAAAGTGCAAAACTCAACATTAGAAAAGGGGGTTTTCAAAGAGGCAAAAATAAAACCCATCTCCTCCAGGGCTATAAATACATGTTTTGCCCAAATCAAAGCCATTGTGCTCTTGCAAGCTTTGGAGAGACATTACATAAGTGAGAAAGCGAAATTCTGAGCGTTTGAGTGAGTGAGAGTTGGATTTTGAGGGTGCGGCGCATACACCAAGGAGTGCGGCGCACACAGAGGGCGCGGTGCACACGCAGCCAGCCCGAAGTGGGGAGGCGCAACGCACACCCAGCGCGTGGCGTACTGGGCTTGGCGCGCGACGCACATGGCCAGGGGCATAAAAAATTGCCAAACCGCTTCAAGTCTTGGTGAAGGCTAGCAAAACAAGAGGTAGGCCTCGTGGACACCTCTTCTCCATCAATTTTGTCATTGATATGGTGTTTATGAGATGTTTAAATGTCACCCAAAAGCATAAGGTCAACCATAAAAAAAAATCACCAAGAAAAACGATGGCTGGGGTTGCAAAAAATATGATGATAGCACCAAGGTTTCACTCCACTTCCCTTTTCCCCTTACCCATCATCTTTCTCATCTCCCCTTGACCATTTTTCCTAAGAACCCTACCCTAAAACCACTACATAACCCTTTCCTTATCCCTGTGAGCAATTCATGGTGAAATTCTGAGCGCGCGACGCACTCATAAGGAGGCGTGGCGCACTGGGAGCCGGTTCACAGTGTAAAAATGCCACTGGCACGGCGCGCTCAGAGCGCGCGGCGCACAGAGATATAAGCCCAGAAAACCACCAATTTGCCTAAATTTTTTTTTGCATGCCTATCAAACTTGAGAGGTAGACCAACTACCTTCACTCTTGGCATTAAACTTGAGAAGGAGACCATGATTTTGATGAGTATAAATCTAATGCATTTTTTTTTTTTTGTAAACAAAGGAAGACACAAAGAAATCAAGCTCCTAGGGTTTTTGCTACAGTAACAGTGTTGTCAAAGTGTGCTCCTACCCTGCCCCTATCAACATTTTCCCTGCATCATTTTCCCCTTATCATCACCCTAACACCACTGTAATCATATTCCTTTTTCCCCCTCCTCCTATGACTCAAAAAACCCAAAAAATAAATTCAAACCCTACCCCATCAATACTATACCCAAAAACACTCCCAAATGCCTCATAAATCTCTCCCTTTAGCCCCTATTCCCATTCCATCATTCCTCTCCTAATACTCCCTGTTTTATTGTCCCCTTGGTGACAGATTTTCAGAGCATCTACTAGTTCCATTGGATTCAGAGGGCAGCATAAAACTCAGGGTACAAATAGCTGTGATGGCATCAGAAGTTTCATTAGAGTATGAGGAGGGGACCCACAGTGACACATCTTCAGGAGAGAGGGCCCATAGGAGACATCACCAGAGTGGCAGACAGCTTAGAGATGAGCCAAACACCCTCACTGAGCTGTAGGAATGCCCTCTTGCCATGTCTTGTTTCCGGCACTTGGCATGTTATGAATTTTGTCAAAGGGTGGAAAATGTCAGAGTCCATCATGAGTTGGCCCGTCTTTTTGCACTTCATCTACAGGGAGGTCAATCTGTCTTGGCTGGGGTTACTTTCACATTGACACCGGAAACCATATCAGTGGCAACAAGAATACCAAACATTGGGGAATAGTGGCATAAGAAAAAGAAGGTGGAGAGGCATCATTATGAGCCTTACATCAAGGACAGTTGTTTGAGCCAGCTCACCAGAGTTTTTCATTCAGATTTTTGAGGGATGAGTATGCCCCACTCATGAGATTGATCGTGAAGTATTTCAGTTGTGAGGGGAGGTTTTCTCGCCTTTATGCCTATTGCATCAGGTTGCTCATGCACTTCACCAGGGTGCGGATGATGAGCCTCCCATTTTTCATCTGTAGGAACATAGAGAGGATGAAGAATTTCATGCAGCACAAGACCCCTCGACAACAGCTCAACAATGTTTATCACTTTGCCCTTATCCGGATTCTGGTAGACCATCAGTTGGGATTGCAGGGTATTGCTTGGGAGGACTTCATCTCTCGTGACTTCTTCAGCGCTCCACAGGTGGTTTCAGAGGCAGAGCATGAGGTGGGGGGCCCATCTCATCAGTATGAGCGACATGAGACTGCCATTGTGCCAATATATATTACCTATCAGAAAGGTAGTAGATCCTTATTTGCAGCAGCAAAGTGAGTGTTATCTCCACCCGGGGTGGAAGGGGCCTCGCTTCCGACATCGGCATCACAGGAGCAGGGCAGAGGTAAGGAGCCAGTGCATGATGAGGGGCCTTCAGGTGAGCCATCAGGTGAACGAGAGACAAAATTCGTTCTCCTCCAGGATGATGAGACAGATGCAGAACCTACAAATGCTGAGCTTGGAGAGATCATTCAGGAGCAGATATCAGTGATTGAGAACTTATCCCTGGACTTGGAGAGGGCCAAGTGGAACGTGAAGTATCTGGAGTAGAGGAACAAGCAACTTGAGGATCAGCTAGCTGAGATAGAGTTGAAAATGATCAAGGAAAACTGGCAACACATCATGGCAGCACAAGGCAGACCTATGGAACAAAGAGATGAGGACCGGGAATATGTTTTGGAGAAAGTGAACGTTCACTTGGAGCAGAGATTGGATAAGGCTAACAGGGAGAAAGACATGCTGAGGTGCATGAATCACCACTACATGGCCCAAAACATGAGCTCCAAAGCAAGAATCAGGAGCTTGAAGGCAAAATTGAGCAAAACAACAAAAGAGGCAAAGGAGGCAAAGGAGCAAGATCAGCTTCGAATCTTGGCTGAGGCTTCCTTGGCATAGCATAGCACTTCATAAGGAACATCCAGCCCAAATTTCAAAAAATTTGGGGAAATTTTGGTCACTTGGAAATTTTTTGGGTAAAAAACAGGGATTTCCTCCCTGTGCGCCGCACCACTGGCGCGATGCTAAAATTATAGGGCTCCAATCGAGAAATGGCTTGTAGATTTGGATTCAACATCGAAATTACAACTACTAGTGTCCGGGAAAAAGATTTGGGCAAGGTTTGGGTCTCCTAAAGGTCAAAAAACACCTAAGAATGGCCTCTCTGCCACTTTTTTGACACATAGAAAGCAGTCTTGGGAGAATGGAGATTTGGAGGGGCAAATGAGCACCAAATTTGAAAATTCTAGTTGGGTTAGAAATTAGACAGGACAATTTTTCCAGCAAGCCCACTTGGGCACATTTTGGACACCTGAAAGTGCCCCAAAACAGGGCCCAAAGTAGCCCGATGCACAGAAAAAATGGCGCGGCGCACAGAGGAAAAAATTGCCAATTTTCTTCCGTTTCGCGAAATTTTGGGTCGCGACTTCTCCAAGTGGGCCCGCTCATCTACACTTCGGGTTTTTGGCACCAAAGGCGGCATTTAAATAGTTTTTTCTCTAGATGGGCTTCTATCCAAGTGGCGAAGGAAGGCAAACAGTCACCCAATGCCAAATGTCATGTCTGCAACGCTGCACCTGTAGCTGATGGTTGGATCTCCATCTCCATTTCGCAATGATTCAAGTAACTCCCCAACCCTTGGGCGTTCTATCTCTTCCTCAAAAATTCTATATATTGTATGCAAGCTATTTGCAAAGGGTTGGCTGGCTTGTAACTTCTGGGAGACTGTGGGAAAGAAACTCTGTTTCTTCACTGTGTATTTTTGACAGAGAATTAATGAAAGGCAGCGGCTCTGTTTCATGAGATTCTTGTGGTTGTGAGTGTAGCAAATGTATTTTTTATGTGTTAATATGTATTTAGTTATGTTTCATAATCCATTTCATGCTCATTTCCAGTGAAATTTTCTGAGTGAGATTAGGTAGAATCCAATTTTTATTGCTTTGCCTGTGGGAAAATTTCATGTTTCAGTGTTATTTCTTCTATTGAAAATGATTCATGTCACTATGCCCTTTTCACTTTCTTCAGCAATCTATTCATGCCATGATACCTCAAACTAAATTGCTACATTTTCCGCCTACCTTGCCTCACGGAATAATCTGTGCCTTCATATTCAATTCTCTATTCTTTGTTGAGCGCCGGTCCTATAACATCCCAGAAGCTCGGTCATTTCATAAATTTTTTTCCAGAATCCCTATTCACTTACTAGCCTAAGGTAAACATTGTATTGTAAGTCATCTTAGACCGTTTCGATCATCTATTCACTGAGCGTGACTCGGAGAGAGCCCTCTCCTGCTCTGGTAGGGCTAGCTACCAAACTGAGCGTGGTTTGTGGTTACCCTAATTATTGCGTTCCTTCAGCCTAAGGCAGATTTAGGTGCTAACAGGAGGAAAGTAAATCTCAAATTCGAATGGATTCACAAGTTTTGGAATTTTAGGATGTATCTAGAAAGTGGAAATTCGAAAGACTGTAGATCCAAAAAATTTATAAATTGATTTTATGGAATTCTTGGATCTATATGGGTCAAATAGAATGTTGTGCTCGATTGAAGACATGGATTTATGTGGTGGTGATATTTAGGTGGAGGGGGGATGCTATGTGTCATTGGTACATATGGTAATGTGGCTCTAAGAGAAGTAATCCTCATAGGGTCATATCTCAGTGTCCAAAGATCTAAATTGGATGCTGTTTATATCATTAGAAAGATATCAACAAGTAGAAGTTAATGGTGATATTGGAAAAAAAGTTTAAGGTGTTTAGAAGAAGAGGGATTTTGATAAACCCATCTCCATAAATAACCTTGGAGGTTTGAGATGGTTTGAGGAGGAAATTTGGGCTTCATATTTCCTTGAGGTAGTCTAAAGGTTTGAGTCCAGGATAGAGAAATCAATACTTAATTAAGAAATATTGAACCAAAATTTATATATTGTATTTTATTATCTAAATATTGGTTATATATATATATTATTTAATATGTGGGGTGTGTTGCAGTCATGGCATATAACCAACTCCACCCAAGAAGAAAATTATAGTCCAGTAGGGCATCAAATACCTTGACCCTAGCTGAGATAGTTTTACCACCAACCATTATGGGAAACAGGATGATAATTCCCTTGGGCTCGAATGCATGCCTATCAAAGACCTAAAGGATGCTACTAGATTGTACAAATGATGGACAGACAATACTTTTCCTACATGATGTGGACATGACATAAATAGATGTGCTTTCATCCACTAGTGTGAGATTGATATGCTTCCCATTATTTGTTACTACCAGTATAGATCCATCTTAAGCACATATCTAACATGAACTAAGAGGGATCAATTTCCTTTAGGTGCAGAATTATTTTAGAGTGAAAAATAAAATGTATAATTTTTCATTGCTTAAATTTTATTTTTGAATGCTATATAGAATACATAACTTAAACTTATAAGTCCAAAAAATCTTCGTTGGATTTTGACAAAAAAACATACCTAAAAAAGGACCAAACTTTACTAAGACCACTTCAAACATTTTAACCATAATATATATATATATTTCAATAGCTTTATATAATATATACATAGTTTTTTTTAGAACAATATATAATATATACATAGTTGACATTAAAATATTTTACATAACATGTGCATCTAGACATTTTATCAATGCACATTAAAATGATTTTTTTGCTATTAATATATTTTTAAGTATACATCAATATTAATCCGTATTAAAAGTTTTTTATTGATAAACCACATTAAATATATTAATATATACAACATTAAAATATTTTCTTTTAACATATTTTTTCTATATATAGCTATATATGAAGTTGGTATAGACATGAATTAGTTAACATGGATCTTCAAATGGTTTATTTAAATGTGGTGTTGAAATATTTCTGAAAAGCATAAGGCTTAAACATACGTCCCACACATTTTTTTTACTTCTAATTACTTTACATGAAATTATATTACATCATATGGGTAACTAACTAAACATGCATAGCATTTTCATTTTCGTTTTATTTATTATAGCTAACATTTCTTTTCCATTTAAATAATTTTTTGTTTTTGTTTTAAGAGGGACATATGTCAAATTCACGGATGTGGACATAATTACACACTTCCCTCTTATTACCCTATAGAATGAGCCTCTCGGCTCAACAATTTGGAAATCAATATGGTGGGAAATCATTCGTTGGTTTACATCTATGTTAAAATTAATGAGACTCAAGTCTAAGGGATTTACCACACCTATCATGGTAAAAAAGGGTTTTACACTACGTGGGGAAACTTTGCAAAAAAACCTTTAAGGTAAACATGGCACAATGTGCCTAGCCCAAGTCCTCCACAAAGTTGTATTTGTGGTTAGTATATATGTTGGGATTGTGGATTGACTGATGGATCACACTCTTCCCATTAGCATCCAGTATTGCCTCCAATAGCTTATATATTTAGAGAGGGCCATTGGTTTTATCCAAGACCATTGGGTCCATAAAACAAGAACCACTCTCATAAATCTCATAATGCTTATCTCACACAGAAAGTAGCACCATGCCATCACACATGAAAACATGATTGCCAAAAAATGGGTTTTCTGGTTGGAAATTAATAATAATGTCCCCTAGTGAATGGGAAAAATTATGTGGAACCATTTGTTGTTATTGTGTGGGAATGGATGCATAAACACAATAGGTTACTAGCTAGATTTTTTTTTTATTTAATTGTTAATGAATCTCATCCATCATTGGAAACTTGTGAGTGAGATGGTGTCCAACACAAAAATTGCAAGGAAACTTCATTTTCTTCTTTCTCAACTTCATATCCCCAACTATATTATATTGGGGTTGCTAGTTTCCTTGCTCATTCTTGAAAGTATTTTTCTATTCATTCTTGTTCTTCTTCCCTCCAAGTTGTTGAAAATGATTTTATTGCATTGATTTCATTGAATTCACCTTGAATGTTTAAGTAGGGACATTAGCAATTTTAATGATGGAAAATATAGCTAGTAGACCTAATGATACAAAAATTTGACGCAAATAAGAAAATAATTGTCCCATGGATTCATTAAACATAGAACCATCCATGCCATCAACATGGGATCTTGGTTTGGCTTTAGGAGGATCATTCAATGACTTCAAAGAATCAAGGATAATTCCATACAATGTGGCCAATTATAAATTGATCAAATCAGGGTGTTGGGCATGTAGGATGGCCTATTCCTTGGTAACCACTCATAACATCATAAAATCCTCTATTATGGGTGGTAACAAAGACTATGTGAACTAGTCACATAACAATTCATCCAAAATATCGGCTCATATGATCCTCCATTGACTTATTCCTTCATGGATGTGATAAAAATATGGGTAACGATGCTCTGACATGGAGTTGTGGAAGCTCAATTACATTGTTTTCTCGAATGGGTAACTTGAAATGCATTAAGAATGTTGTAGCCAAAGAAGATAAGTCATGATATGATGCACAATTAGGTTCAATATCCCATTTTGTGGCATTATCAATCAATGTGTTTTGGAAGAGGTGTACATATATGGAAACAATCACTATTGAGTTGGATCAACACCAAAAATGGTAAGTGGTGATATGGATTTACAAGTTATCCATAGGTTCCCCATCAAACTTTGGGATATCAAATGGTAATTTATGTGGAATATCCAACCATGATGGGTCATGGAAGATGGGTTCATTTGTTAATCTAGCAAAGTCTAAACAATCTAAGTTTGCTAAATATGGTAATTGAGAATGTGTAAATTAGTCCAAGGAGGGAGTTTTCATCCCAAATAATGTAGACATACCTTGCAGTCACCCAAACTATTTTCTTCCTGAGGTTTAAGGTTTCAAAAAAGGGTTGTCACTTACTTAAGAATAAGAGATAAGTGTAAAGGTTCTCACAAAAGGATTAGTGCCCTTAGAAGGATTGTCAATAGGGAAAAAAATACTCCCAAAAGCATGACTATTAGTGGGACCATGAGCTACCTTAAGATAATCACGTCTAGAGAATAACACACCTCCGAAGGTGAGAACACCTATACAGAAGAAATTATTTCTAGGGGCATTTCCCCCAAAGACCTAGGCACTCCTAGAAACATTGATGTTCCCAATAGAGGGTTTAACTCCTAATATTTGACTACCCCATGGGGGATTAAATCCCCCGAAAATATGGTTTCCCTTGAAGCTGCTAGGAATTAATGTGGAATATCTTTGAGGACTTCATCCAAAAGGAAAAAATATACTTGATGCACTCATATTTGAACTCGAGGAGCTAGATGAAAACCATCCAACCCCATGTTGTGAAGTTTGATTTGTTTCCATGCAAAATACAAATATGGTTGAAGGCAAAGACATTAATAGACTAGGGAGACTAAAATGAGTAACATATGGGATTGGTGCCATGCCCCATAATAAGAATGTGAATGTACTAGTGTAGGAGAAATTCGATCTATGATGCTAATAAATGGTAAGGAAGACACCATCAAGGATGCCTAAAGGAAATTTGGTGATTAAATGGTGAATTATCCCATGATGGAAGCACCACTCACACAAAAAATTTGGTGAGTAATAACAAAATGTGAAAAAGGGTCACTTGGTGATTAAATGTTGGATTATCCCATGATGGAAGCACCACTCACACAAAAAATTTGACAAGTAATAACAAAAGGTGAAAAAGGCTCACGAAAATTTTCACTCACTCTGATGGGTAAAAGGTTAGAAAGATAGGCCAAAGGAGGGTTGAAGTTAGGTGGTGGATTCTCATCTACCACTTAAAGAACTACTTGCTTGTCTCCCTTATAACCAAATTCTATCCTCCTAGACTCTATGGCTACTATCTTGTCTACAGTGGGATCTATTATTTTCTTGCACAAAGGTGGGCCTTCCTCCTATTCCAATGAAATACCTTGATAATCTATGAAATCGATGAAGACTTTGTTATGATGAATTATAACAAATTAGACAAGAAACCCCATGACCAACTAGAATTGAACCAAAAAGCACACCTTTATCACATCTAACAACATACAAAAAGAAAACCAATGGATAAAAGGGGACTTTTGAAAGTCAACTTAGGATAATGAGGTCCCAAGTACAACCAACAAAGGTAACACAAATTATTATGCTAACCTCCCTATACCAACCTTTGTTGCCATAAGGGCCGCAAAAGTAGCATGAATATCACCTCACAAAGAGTAATGATATGGTAATGTAACATCTGTCTCAAGTATTATAGACACTTCTCACCCATAGTCACATAGGTCAAGTTAATTGTAACTATGGATACCACTTCAAAATGGAACAACCAAGAAAAATAGTTGTGGTTTGACACCACATGCATGCAAAGGGAAACTAAAAACAAAACCTCAATGAGGGATTCTTCACAAAGAATTATGTCCCCAAAATATCCCCATACACATAACATCTTGACAAACACTAGAAAAAAATGAGCGTGGACATCACTCCATGTGCTACCAATGCAATGTTGTGCTTGACTCTTATATTAAAGGAGCTTTCCTAGTAAAATTTCATTGCTACTAATGGGTTTTTTTCCACTCTATAATGACTTCTATTATCGACCTTATGGCCATGGAGAGTTTATTGTTTAACCTAATCCAAGGCCCTAAATAATATCCAAATTTGGTTTACTATAAACCCAAAATGTATATTTTTTTAGATTAAGAATTTATTTTATAGCTATTATTACTTAAGGGTTATGAAATGAAACTTTGATTTATGATAGATTCTTCTAAATTCAAATGATATGCAAGAGAATGAAATGAAATATATACTTTTATTTCAATGAATGTTAACTAAATAATGGAAGAAATCTTTCTTTTTCAACAATACAGAACTTTAGAATCTTCACACACAAACACATTCAATAATTCCAATGAAATTTCTTGAGATGTACTCAAAGGTTTAACCTATGTTGATTATGAAATGTAATTTTTTTTTCAAAAGGATAATGAATCTAAAAAATACAAATGAAAATAAAAAACAAAAAATAGAAAAATGGGTTGTGAGATATTGACAAAGGTTACTAATCATAAACCATTATCTATACTTGAACAACACCCAAAACTGTCACGAAATTTCCCAATGTTTAAGAGTGGAAATTTTCAGGGGCCTTAGCTCACTCTATATTTCTTAGAAATATGTAATATAATATATCAATAGAAATCTTATGAAATCCCATATCTAATGTTATTGTTTCGGTGGCAATCAAATTTATATAGCAAAATATATTAGCAAAATAGTTTGTGAAACCATCACAGAAAAAAAGAAGAAGCAATATATTCACTATTCAAAAACCATTTTTAACGATATTCCTTTTTAACTAGGCTAAAATTTTGAGGAGCATTTAGATATGAAACTATTTCCTTCATTTTTTTTTGCACATAGAGTTATAGAATTTAATTTGAAGCCCACGATCCTTTTATTTAATTTTTTAAAGGAAAACTCATTAAAAACCAATGAAGAAAACAAATTTCTTCTCTAATGGAGTCACCAATTATAATGTAGAGAATTATTTCTATGGACCAAAAAGTACCTCTCTTTGATTTAATTATAGGTTTTAACCTTTCACAAAAATTACCTACAAACGAATTCTTAAAACCTAAAAATATACAGTGGCGAGAACATAAAAAAAATATACACAAAGATTTTCCCCTGGATCCCAAAACTGGTAATACTAGTTTGATATTTTATTATCATCCTTTCAATGTTACAATACACATATATACATGTTTAAGCATTCATAAATGCCAATCCACTAACCCTGAATTAGAACATAACCGAAGTTCGTTTGGCCAAGTCTACAAATACCATGGGAAAAAAACACTATTCCCAAAAAATATGTGTGGAAACCATGGGTAAGTCCGCCCACCATCTTTGGGTATACCCCCATTCTTGGATCTTCCCAACTATTATTGGGCCTGCATAAAATAAAATAAAAATTCGGGCGCTACCCTGGACCCCATGATGCGTGGAAAGAATATAACACACACCCAACATTCTCCCACTTGTTGTTTTCTTTCCACAACATGGGTCACAGGAGAGCTTCGTAATTGGTCCAAGGCTACAATGACCATTGTTTATATACACCAAGAAAAATTCTTAGTGCTCACAGAACTTTTCAATGCATCTGCAACATTCTTAAGAGTGTCCACCTTACCAAAAACACCTTTTATCTTCAACCATATCCCTCACAAAGTGATACTGAACATCAATGTGCTTTGTACTCGAATGATAAGCAGGGTTCTTTGCCAAGAAAATTTCACTTTGGGTATCACTGTCTATCCTTATAGCTCATTGTACCAACCCCATACTTAAACATAATCTCTGGAAACAAACTACTTCCTTGCTTGCATGAGTGGCTACCATGTATTCAACCTCTGTAGTTGAAAGGGCCACTATAGATTATCTCTTGCTCATCCAACTAACTACTCGTCCAAATAGGTTAAATACATACCCACTTGTAGATCTTCTCCGATCCAGATCTCCAGCTTAGTCTACATCAAAAAAGCCACAAATTTTAAAAACTCTATCCAATCCTGGTCTTCCCTGGTAGCACAAACCATAATCACTAGTTCCATGCAGATACTTGAAATACCCGCTTCACTATTGTCCAATGCTCCTTCCCTAGCTTTGTCATAAACCTGCACAATACTCCAATTACATGTGTAATGTTTGGTTTGGTGCAAACCATTGCATCCATTAATATATCAGCTACACTCACATATGGAACATAGAACATGTCCTATTCCTCTTCATATTCTTGTGTCTTGGGACACTGTTCAATAGATAACTTTACACCTACTTAAATAGGAATCTTGACCGATTTACTATCCTGCATATTAAATCTCTACAATATTGTCTCAACATACTTTATTTGGTTTAACCAGAGCTTCCTCTTTTCTTGATCTCATTTCATTTCCATGCCCAAAATATAGTTTGCAACACTAAGATCCTTCATGTCAAATTTGGAGGACAATTGGGTCTTCAAATCCTAGATAATTTCTTTGTCATTTCCAATCAACAACATATCATCCACATACAAGACCGAATAAATAACATGATCACAAATTAATTTAAAATACACATAGTGATCTTCTTTGCTCCTTGTTAAACCAAGTACCCATATATATGTATCATAGTTTTGATACCACATCGTTGGTGTCTGCTTTAACCCATACAAGGAGTTTTTTAACCTATATACATGTTATTTCTCACCCTTCACTACAAAGCTTTCTAGTTGCTTCCTGTAGATATATTATTCTAGATCCCCATGAATAAATGTTATCTTAACATCCATCTGTTCTACCTCAAAATGAAAAGCAACAACAATAGATAAAAGTAGTCTAATAGAAGATAAATTGGAAACAAGAGAAAAAATATCACCAAAATCAATTCCTGACACCTAGGAATAACCTTTTGCTACCAACTAAGATTTGTATTTCTCCACCTTGCCTTCTGCATTCATATTCTTCTTAAAAACCCATTTGTTACCAATGGGTTTACTTCCAACTGACAACTCCACTAGATCCCAAGCCTCATTTTTGTCCAAAGATGTCATTTCATCAACCATAGCCTCCTTCTAGAGTTTTCCATCTTCTGAATACAATTCCTCCCTGACAGTTCTGTGATCATCATCAATAATAGATAAAATAAAATTTGAACAGAGATCAGTTGGAATTTACCTATCTGGCTTCCTTCTCTCTCAAACTTATCTCCTCAAAATTGGAGTGTGCAACTCTTCCTCTTCTGGTTCCTATTTTGTTGTAGAGTCTAATTCTTCCTCCTTTAGCTCAAACTTTTTCTTCTCAGGTTACTTTCGTAGGAATTTAGTTTTAATACATCTTTTACCTCTCTAAACACCACATCTCAGTTGCACACAACCTTTCTTGTTTCTGGGTTCCAAATATTATAACCTTTTAAACCATTGTTATACCCAATAAAGATGCACCTTTCAGATTTACTATCCAACTTTTTTATTTTCTCCTTTGGAACATGTGCATATACATCACAACTAAATACCATCAGATGTGAAAGAGAGGGTTTCTTTCCAGTCCATACTTAAATGGAGTTTTATCCTCCAATTTTGATGAAGGTGATTTGTTAATCAAGTAACATGTAGTATCCACTATTAGAGCCTAGATTTGCCTCAGGCTGAAAAGACAAGGTTCTAGGTCCACATCAAACCATGCTCAGCCTCGTAGCTAGCCCTACGAGGACAGGAGAGGGCTCTCTCTGGGTCAATCTCGGCAAAATACAATCGATGGGGCTCGAGATGACTGTAATAAAAGCTAATGTTAGGATAGGTATGAAGTGCAAGGATTAGATTTGAGTTTTTTGGGGTTTTGTTGGAAAAAAGGGACAGGCAAATTTTGGGTTCGGGGATGAGGTCAGATTTGTTGCAAAGTTCTGATTGGGGCAAGGAAGGCAATCGTTTTGATGCTTTGAATTGAAGGATTGGGTGGATCAGACCGGTGAGGAGCCAAGGAGGGCAAGAAGGTCTCAAGAGTCCTCCTCAAACAGATGAAAACATGAATAATTAAACAAAATTTCAAGGCAGAGCATAGCAGTCCAATGTATTCTACCTTAATCACTCATTTGTTTAATTGCAGAAGACAAGAGAAGGGAAAATGATACACATAAACATCAGCGAACTTACAAATACATAGAGAAACACACCATCAAAACATAGAGCCACATGGATCCCAACAAGTGCTGCAAAACCCTGGTCTTTCCTTTGCCAAAATTGCAGCAATGAAATGTACAATAGAGTGCCAAGCAATCCCCAGTGTCCAACCCTGAAAATGACTCAGAAAATACATGATATAGACTAGCCCAACCCATTCCCTTGCCTCTAGGGGTCTACCTCATCATAGGAGCTATTTGAACTAATTCTAAACAAGGAACTGAAATCTAGGTAGTCAAACAACTTACCCCTATATGCTAGGAAACTGATTCATTCATTTAATTTTCACCTTTTAGTGAATGAATCATCTAGAACAAGTAAATATGTGCCAAAATTACATCATAGTCATCAAGTTACATCAAGATAGATCAATAATTACATCAAAAAGTCAAACTAGTCAAAACTGGGCGAAATTCTGAGCTGCTGAGTGAAAAACAGGCCAAAATTCTCTATGCGCCGCGCCAAAATCTGTATGCATCGCGCCACTTTGGAGCTGATTTTGAGGCACTTCCTGAAGTCCAAATTGAGCCCAAGTGTGCTTGTTGGAAAGCCCTTCTTGTCTAATTTCCAACCCAAGTAGAATTTTTGAATTTGGATGTCATTGGCCCCTCCCAAACCTCAATCTCCCAAGGTGCTTCTTGTGTGTCAAAATAGGGGCAGTGAGGTCATTTTTAGGGTGTTTTTGACCCTTTAGGCAACCCAGAACTTGATGAAATCCTTAGGTAATCCATGAGCATGCATAAATTTTGATGAAAAATCCAAAAATGTAAAGTTTTCCTCCTGGATATCTCCCAATTATAAGCGCGCGCCAAGTGGTGCTATGCGTTGGGCAGAAAAACCTGTTTTTAAAGCCAAAAAATTCAAAATTGACAAAATTTTCTCCAAATTCCTTGAAATTTGGGCTGAAGGTGCCTCATCAAGTGCCATGCTCAACCAAATAAGCTTCGGCCAAGATCTGAAGATGATCATGCTCCCTTTGCCTCTTTTGCTTCTTTGTCGCTTTCTTCAATTTTGCCTTCAGATTCCTTATTCGTGCCTTGGAACTCATATGTCGCGCCCTGTAATGGAAAACCATGTGCCTCAACAATGCTTTATCTCTATTGGCCTTTTCCAGCAGTCTTTCCAAGTGGATGTTGATTCTTTCAAGCCAAGATTCCCAATCCTCATTAATCTCTTGCTCCAATGAAGTGAGCTCAATCCTCCTCCTTTGTGCAACTTGGCGATTCTCGCAAATGTTTTGTAACTCCATGATTGCTTGTTGATCTTCAAGCTATTTGTTCCTCTGCTCCAAGTATTTCATAGTCCACTTAGTCCTCTCCAAGTCAAGGGATAAGGCTTTGATCTCTGTTTGCTGCTCCTGGATGATCTCTCTAAGATGTGCACTTTGCGGGCCCGTATCTGTATCATCATCATGAATGAGAATGAAGTCGGTCTCTCGTTCAGCTGAAGGCCCCTCATCCTGCATTGGCCTCTTTCCTTTGTCCTGTACTTGTGGTGCTGATGGAGGAAGCGAGGCCCCTTCCACCCCAGGTGGAGATAACACTCGCTTTGCTGCTGCAAACAAATGTCTAGTGCACCTCTGATATGTGATGAATACCGGTACACTAACGGTCTCATGGCGCTCATACTGATGAGAAGGTACACCTATCTCATGCCCCTGTGAAGCTCTGAAAAAATCACAGGAAATGAAATCATCCCATGCGATACCCTGTAAACCAAGCTGATGCACAACAATGATCTTGATGAGCGCATAGTGGTAAATGCTGTTGTACTGCTGTTTCAGAGTCTTCTTCTATACAAGAGTGGTCATCCTCTTGATGTTTTGGCACATGAAATATGGAATGTTCATGAACCTCACTCTCGTGAAATGCATCAATAACCTGATATGGTATGCATAGAGGCATGCAAAGCGACCTTCACAACTGAAGTATCTGATAATGAGTCTCATCAATGGCGCATAAGATTCCTTTAGAAACTGAAATGGGAATACTCTCCTGAGCTGTCTCAAGTAGCTAGGCCTGATGTAAGGTTCATAATATGATCTATCCAGCTGCTGCCTCTTATTCCACTCTTCCCCTATATTCGGTATCCCGGTGGCCTGAGAGATGGTTTCTGGTGTCAAGGTAAAGTTTACTCCAGCAAGAGTAACATGACTATCATGCAAATGTAAAACAAACAACCGAACTAACTCTTGATGATGCTGGATCTGAGCGATCATCTCACAATACTGAAAGCATGACATTTGTTGAAAGCATGTCATTGCAAGTGGGCATGCCTGCAATTGAGTTAAGGAAGTAGGCTCTTCTCTGACATGTCTGCCACCTTTACGAAGCCTTCTTGGCACATTAAGCTCAGTGGATGAGTCACTACCTTGCTCATACACTTGCTCATATGATGAATATGTCTCTGTCATAATGCTGCAATGTGTACATTGAGTAGGTGTTTGGTTTGGCAAAAAGGAATAAGTGATGTGTTAATGTGCCACAGGAAAAATGAGGGATTGTGAGGAAGAATATGGGACAGTGGGAAAAGTGGATGATGGAGCTTGCCAAGTGAAATTTAAAATATGCAACAGTCACTTGAGGAATGTGGGAATTTAGGGATTTTGAAAGTGATATGGGAAAGGGAGAATGATTAGGAACGATAGGATCTTAGGATATGGAAAATGGGAAGCAGGGATGGGAGGTTAGAGGATAAGGGATTAATTACAATGACAAGATTATGCAAAGGGAGGGAATCACAAGTGGGAAAATAAACTTGGCAACAAAATTATAATTTGAAAACACCAATTTCTCAACACCAAAGGAGCAACTTTTAATATATAGGGTTTATATGCTCACACCTTGAACCTTTAAATATTCCCTCTAAAAAACACCCTACAAAATTTAAACTCAATAGAAGAGCTCTTGAACTTACTTGGAGCAGAAGAAATTGTGAGTTTTGATGACCGAAGTGGCATGAAACTGGCCTGTGGGCTCTGTGCGTCGCGCCTCCTAGATGCGCCGCGACAGTGTAATTTTACACTGCAGAATTTCGCCCGATGTGCCGCGCGGCCTGTGTACGTCGCGACCTCCTCCAATGCGCCGTGTGTCCCTTCAAACACAAAGTTTGCTCCTCTAACCCTCAAATCAAAATCCTTTGACCTCTTGGCACAACAAGTGATGTTTCAAGCAACGAAAATGCCTCATGGAGTAATGGGTTTGATTTTCATTGAGGCCACAATGATTTTTGGTGTTGGAGGTTTTGTGCACCACGTGCAAGCCCAGTGCACCACGCAGCCTGGATGCGCCACGCCCTTTGAAAAATACACAGTGTATGTCGGCCCTATGCGCCGCGCTCTGTGGGTGCGCCACGACCTATCCCAATGCGCCGCGCTCTGTATTCCAACACACAGTCGGCCTTCCAAACTTCAACATCGACTTCTCTCTTGGATTTTTAAATGTCTCTTGATGCAAATGGATTGGTAACTTGAGAAATATCTTATATAGAGATGGATTAAATTTTTGTTTCTCAATAACCCATTTTGTAATGTTTTTAACTTTGGCACTTTTTGCATTTAATACAACTTCTGTCTTTTCAAATGTCCTTCTGATTTTTGACTTGAATAATGAATCTTTTGGCAATTTTTGCAGGGATAATGGCATGTTTTGACAAAGGAAGACCAGGGCTGCGCCTGGAGATTTCAACGACTGAAAAATTCTGAAAATTACATGGCAATTTATTACAAAAATGAAATGACGAATTTTCTTCAAAACAAAGTTTTGAAGAAAAGTCATAGTCGAGCATATGATGATAAAATTTTGTGAAATAAAACCTCCCTCTGGCCTGCTGGCATTATTGGACACTTTGAAGACGCAATTTATGAAACCCTAGACCTAGTGACTTAAATGACTCTGTTGATCAAAAGACTAAAACAGGGTTGTAAGTGATTTTAAAACTTGATTTTAATGGACAGACCTGAGCCAACAATGATAAGGAAATGAGGGGTAATGAATGACAAGACCCTTCCGTCAGATTTATGGCATGCTCCTAGCGGAATGCAACTAAGTGAATCGAGTGAGACACCTAAAACTGAAATGCAAAAAGAGAAATTATCTCTAACGGAGGGATGTAAAGACCCACTCTAACATCCACAACCTCTACCCATAATTCTTGCCCTAATCTAGTGCCACTAAGCATGCTTCTTGCCTTTTGCATCAAATTCTTATTCATTCTTTTTGCAACTCCATTTTTCTGAGGTGTGTATGGAGTAGTCTTCTGCCATGCTATACCACACTTCTTACAAAACTCTTCGAATTCCTTCTTGCAAAACTCTCCACCATTATTTGTCCTCAACACCTTGATCTTCTTCACTATTTGATTTTCCACTGGAGCCTTCAATTCTCTAAACTTGTCAAAGACTTCAACTTTATTTTTGAGGAAATATATCCATGTATTCCTTGAGAAGTCATCTACAAATGAGACATAGTACACAAACTTACCTAGTGATGGAACCGAAACAGGTCCAAACACATCGCTATGCACAAGCTCTAATATCCATTTAGCCCTCTTAGCACTAGAGGGGAATCTCACCTGATCCTGCTTCCCATATACACAATATTCACAGAATTCAAAATCCAGAGAGTAATTAGAAATACCTTCTACCATACCATTACCAATCAGTATTCGAAGACCCTTCTCTCCAATGTGTCCCAGTCTTTGATGCCATAACATAATATTTTCTCTAAAGACTAGAAGATTTTCTGCTCCAATTTCAAGAACCATAGAACTATTGCACCCATCAATAATAGTGCTACCCAGAAGCTTATACATAGTTCCAATATGAACTCCCTGCATCAATACCAATGCTCCCTGAACCATCTTGGAGGTATCTTTCTCGAACACTATTTTTACACCTGCATCATCCATATTTCTTACAAAAATAAGATTTATGTCCAATGCAAGAATATGCAGAACACCTTGAAGTGTTCCAATCCTTCCACCTTGTAACTTAAACTTGATTTTTCTTCATCCCATGATTTTAGCCTTCCAACCATCTCCTAGGAAGAAATTACCACCATCATCATTCTCATACTCGCACGACCACTCCCTATGGGGAGTGAATTGAAAGGACCTCAGTCAATCATCCATGCCTCATGATCTATATGTGTACTTAAATAAGAATCCATACTCATCCCCACCTTCATTTGAGGTGGTTTTTGCCTCTGTAGAAGGACCATCATCAAATCCCTTTCCTTTCTCAGGAGTTTTAGATCTACAATACTTTTTGTAGTGCCCTTATTTTCTGCACTTCTATGATACCTTTATAGATTTTCCTAGAGATTTAGATATCCCGCTTGAGGACTTATTTTTGTTTCTGTTTTGGGATCGTCCTCTTATAGAAAAGGCATCTCCATTCGGGTTCTCCATATTTTTTTGTCTCATCTCTTCTGACAACAAGGATGAGGCTATTTCATCAAACTTCAAGGTAGTTGTATTGCTACCTATTGCAATAACCAGACTATCCCTCAAATCTAGTAGAGAACACAACAAACTAATGCACTTATCTTTATTTTAAATTTTAATATCAATATATAACAACTAGCTTACCATAATATTAAAAGCATTCAAATGATCTGTCACGGAGTCTCCATCCTTCATCCTCAGGTTATACAACTTCCGTAGAAATAATTTGTTCACCAAAGACAAATTGATACAAAGTCCCTACTTGTCCCAAAAATACTTTGCAGTAGCTTTCTTTGATAAATACAAAAATACTAAATCCGAGAGACATAATCATATTATTCTCTTCATTTCTGATATAGATTTGCCCATTCTTTTGCTGACATTTTTGTTGGTGTGGTACCTGGATCTACAACGATTTACTAATCTCTATCCACCAAAAAATCCTCTATCTTGAGCTTCCATAACTTAAAACTTTGTCCATTGAATTTATCTATCTTTGTCTTTCCACTGTTCATCATCTTCTTTCACAACAAGAATTGATCCCACAAATCTCCCACTGTAACAGGGTCTACCACAGGCCCGAGAAAAACCCCTCAGTAGCAAAGGCATCCCCTTGAAGAAGAAACATCTCTGATACCAAATGTAGGTTCTAACCTTGCACATAAATTACCTGTAAACAAATTCTTAAAACAAAAACATATACAATGGTGAGAACATAAAAAAAATACACACAGAGATTTTCCCCTGGATCCCAAAACCAAGAACTCTAGATTGATTTTTCATTATATTCCTTTCAATGTTACAATACATATATATACATGCCAAAATATTCATAAACCCCTGTCCATTAACCCTATACTAGAACATAACAATATTTCCTTTGATTGGATCTACAAATACCATGGGCAATAACCATTGTGCCCAAAAAACATGCTCGAAAACCATGCACAAAACCATGGATAGGTCCGCCCACCATCTTTGGGTCCACCCGCAAAACTATTATTGGGTTGACACATGGAAAGAATATAACACACACCCAACATTGATGAGACCAAAAATATATAGGATGATAGACCAATGAATATTTCCTTCTAAATCTAAAATAATTAATCCTTAGTCATGCATAAAGAGAGAAATTATAATGCATATCATAATTTTGATGGTTGTACTCATGTGATATAGTTGATGTACCTCTAGAGATATAAGCTCTATCTCTTGTTATCTACTATCTACACACAAGAAATCAAACACACAAATATCAGATAAATTTGGGTGTAAGGAATTTCAACCACTTATAGATCTAACCTAATCTACTAAAGGAAATATTAGATCTACCAAATACTTGCATGTAAAATTGAATACATAATATAACAGAGGGGGAAATAATTCATATCTATATTATAATTTAGAGAATAACATTCCAAAAACCATATTATTCCTTGATTCTTAGTTGGGGATCCTCCCTGTTGAGAAATCCAAGGTATTAGCATTAAGTGATTTCTCTTCCATTAGTAACTTCTTCTGAATAATTTTGCTTCTTTTATGTTAGAATGTTATTCTTGTTAGATTATTAATGTTATTCTCCATCAAACAGTAACCAATGCATGAACATAAAATAAACAAGAGACACAAAATGTAGGCTATCATCCAGGGCCAAAACCTCTCACTCTTTGAGAGGAAAACCCACACACATTCTTCTTATAGAGATTCCAATTGACAAATACCAAGACCAAGACCCTTGACCTATTAACAACTCCAAGACCAAGACAATAGTTCTTTTGACTATCTTCTCTTCTTCTTGACTCCTCTTCCTCTTCCATCTTCTAAGCATCGAGGCATTTGTCACCACCAAGATCTTATCACTGCCTTCATATTAAGATCTCCTTTCTATGAGACGTCCTTGCTGTCATCTTGCACCTATGATGGATTCAAACTCTTTCCCTTGAGATGATACTGATATCCTTCCTTTAAGGTAGCACCAAGACCTTAAACTGAGGTTCCACCGAATCACTATAATATGTTACTGAATTGTAGCTCCTCCAAGGCACCGAGATTTACTTCACATCACTGTAGCCATCTTATCAATGTGCTTGGTTACCCAACTTTAGAGGGATACAAATTAATTTTACTATAATGACATCTGAATCTTCTTGCCTGTAACTATCCACCTAAAATAGAGATCCAAACTTCTTGTTGACTGTACTAGAGGTCCGAACTTATCACTATTCTATCCACCTATCTTAGAGGAATATGAACCGTTGATTGTAATTACCATCCAAAAATCTCAGAGGAATCCAAATTCTAAACTGTCCTAATACGAGGATCCTTCATGCCTATTTATAGTGGTTTCCCTTCATAAATAAGCCGACCTAAGTATATGAAGGGTTGTGACTCCATAATTGTGAGCCAACATGAATTCTACTTCATCTTGAGGCCAACACAGGAAGAGGAGGACTAGTGCTTGTCGTTGGAGGGATTCTTGACACCTTTATAGAATTATATACATTCCATACATGACACTAACTCTATGAAAATTGGTAAAGGCTCACAATGGGAGCCATATAAAATAAAATCCCTTGCTCATGAAACTCATGAAGCAAGTATTACAATAATAATTTTATTTTTCCTTCTTTACATCATTTACAAAAGTCACAGTTACATGTCATTATGAAGACCGAACCTAGTTACACTCTTCAACTCTCCCTCTTAACTAGGGAGGTATTCATAATGGTACTTTTATATTCTTAATCTGAATAATTTCTCATAAGAAGAGTCATATTGGTAACCCATCTGTATAGAATCATATCAACCAACATTGTCCCATAGAAAGGCCTTGACTAACAACTCCATCCACATGATCAGAGCATAATGGTGGTGAGACCAATGATTCATAGACATCATAATCATTGTCTCTTAAGGTGCATACTCCACCCAGGTGTTCACCGAGCATGACCTTCTTTGGACTTTGGATAGCTAGTCCTCAAAGAATATCTGTACACAATTACTCTTACCTTGGATGCCCTATCTCATCCTTAAAGAGTATCAGATGCTAGATGATTACCCAATCCTCCATTCTGTCTTCCCAGGTGAAGACTAGAATGGTGTGTCTATCTCTCCCTCTCAATTAGAGAGGACATATCAATTCCAATAAAGGAATGTACTCATTCCTCCAGAATTAATGTACATAAGCACCCTCTTGGCTTAGGAATTTCCAAGTTTCTTCCAAGTAAGAAACTTGTTTCCAGGCTCCCTCTTAATTATGGACCTACAATAGTTCTTCATAACCAGCTTCTTGAAGATCTCCATTCTTCGATGTCGTGAATTTCCTTGACAAGGAGTCTTCATCTTTCAGGTCTTTTTCATAGGGCATAGACAATCCATCACTTTCACCCATGAGTCAATCATGTCATTATTCCTTTCATTAGAAAGTGATCCATTAGTCTTCACTTGGCCTTGTTTCATGTCATGATGCCTTCTTCATGACATATTTTCTGGAAGGATCTTACATCCTTCTATATGGTCCTCTTGGAAGACATCCATAGTTTTTCCCTTGGCAAACCTACATAAACCCATCCAGATATTTATTCAAAATAAGAAATGAACAATTAAACCAAAATTTCCTTTGTGATGGTCTTTCATCATGACATCTTCTAGTGTGCATAAAAATCCTACATACATGTTGACATATATCCCAAAGATATCCATTGTCAGGGGTCTCCATCTTTTCCAGACTACCATCAGAGTCTTCATATATTTCTGGGATATTTCATATTCAAATCTTCTCAGTCTTCTAGATATTGATTGCCTTTACCATGGTTTCGTATCTTACTATACATTCCTTCACTTCTTCACACATTTCATTCCTAGGAGCTTCCATTAAGAGTTACTCAATTGTAGTCGACCACCTCATACTTCATATGAGGACATATTATGTTGATTTCATCTTATGTGACACATGCCTTTAGACAACCATTCATTGGAGGATATTCCTTTTCTTTGATCATGCTTCTCAAGATCGAGCAATGATCCATGTTACCTGCCACCATACAACATGAATTTATAATATTGAATACAAGCATACGTACCTCATTTACCTTTAGTTAATATAAGCTTCTTTCAACAACTTCCTTGATTGAAAAGAGCTTCAACCCCTTGATCTACTTTATCTCTTATGTCATCATACCATCATCTCATGAATTCGACAAGTTGGAGTTCCTGATGAAACACTTTCTTCCACTCAAGATTGTTGAATCCTCCGATGAGGATTTCATCAGAGAATCTTGAGGATCTTGCATATCCCTATCTAGCAGATGTTTCCTTTTGACTTGATGTATGATGAGACTTGTCCTGGATGACTTCTTCCCTTTGTTAAGTTTCCAATGAGGTTCTCAAGAGATATATCCTTCATAGTTGACTATCAGACATCTTTCATGTTTCCTATGGTGATGTCACGAGATATTACTTCTAATGCTTTTCCTCTTCCCTAGACTCCGTTCTTTCAAATTCCTCCACTTCTTTGGTGAAATGTACTTCTTCTCTATCTTCTTTGTTATTTCATTTCTTAATCTTAGGAAAATATTTCATGTATAACATTGATTCTTAGCTATGTTCTTCTTTCCTTTCAGAAAATGATTGAATACATTTTCCCCTCAACCTATCTTCTTCTATCTTGCATAGGAAGCACAAATTGTTTAATGGGATAACATTCTTATCCTCATAGACATTTGTTACCTTGTTCATTAGTTAGTGAATTTAGAACAATGGTTATTATCTTCTTATCCTCTCTCCCAGATATTGCAGTTGAGATCTTATGAAGATATCCCTTCACCCTTTGATACCTTCAATTTTGTGTAGATCGGATCTAAGGGATGTGACCTTTCTTTATTGCATCTTCAGAGAATGGTTCTACCAATTTGTCATATATCTCTTAGATGTCTCCAATCTTGCTATATAAGGATGCGGTATCTTTGATTGATTTCATAATAATCCCTTGATCCCTTTTTATCCTTTTCCATGTATTTATAGGAGACCTTTCCATTGATATGTTAAATGACTTCACTTTCTTTGAGGACTATGTCTATCCTCATTTTCCATGCAAGGAAGTTTGATTACCCAACCAGCTTATAGATCTCCTTCCAAAATGAAGTCATTTTACTAGATTAGATTATAGAATAAAAGTTACTTACTTAACAAGTGAAGATGAAACCTTCAACTTGATCTCTTTGATGGTAGTTGAAGAAGATGTATTAATGACCCTTTTTGGATGTTCTTATTCCAAATGAAACCCTTCTTCAATGAAAGGAGATTGCTCCTTTTATGATGACACTACCTTTAGATTTAGTTCCTTTTGTTGATGGTGATTGATGAGGGTGTCTTGATGCTTCCTTGTATGATCTTCTTCAAGGATATGGAGGGGATCCTTGCTTCGAGGAGGGGGAAATTTCCTTCTAGCTTTTGAAGATGATGACCATGCCTTCTAGCCTTCAATATACTTTGACTTCTTCAGTGGTGAATGAGTGTAGATTAAAAATGCTTCTTTTGGATGTCTACACTTTGTGTTACCTTTCATTGTAGATATATTCAACTTGATGAGGGTCTTTGCGATATTTTGACGATGACTAGAGGATCCACCACTTTTGTTGGTGTAGAATTCTAGTTGATTTGACTTGCAGATCTATTCACCTTGAGTATAAATAAAGCTTTGGCCTTGATTATTTGATTGATGATACAAATAATTATTTTGAAGTAAACTTTATTCTTTGATCTAGGGTTTGATTCTTCAATGTAGATATTTTAACTTTTGATTTGATATCCTTAGACTTGCTTTGATGCCATTCTTGAGATTCGATCCTTGAGTGTTCCTTGATGAGATGCCCTTCCTTGACTTTGATACCTTAGCTCCGATACCATGTTGAGAAATCTAGGGCATCAACATTAGGTGATTTCTCTTTCATTAGTAACTACTTGCAAATACTTTTGCTTCTTTTAAGTTAGATCTTCTTCTTTTTAGATTATTAGCGTTCTTCTTCATCAAACGGTAACTAATGCATGAACATAAAATGGACAAGAGACACAGAATATAGGCTATCATTCAGGTCCAAAACCTCTCACTCTTTGAGAGGAAAACCCACAAAAATTCTTCTTATATAGATTCCAATTGACGAATACCAAGACCAAGACCCTTGACATATTAGTCACTTTAAGACCAAGACACTAGTTATTTTGACTGTCTTCTCTTCTTCTTGACTCCTCTTCCTCTTCCATCTTCTTAGCATTGAGACATTTTTTGTTAGTAAATTATATATTACAGAGCAATGGAACACATAAAATATTGCAGAAATATAAACATAGAAAAAACGCATAAAACAAGAGAGACATAGATATACGTGGTTCACCCAGTTTGGGCTACATCCATGGAGAAACAACCAGTCCTTCCTTTTATATTATCCAGCAAAATGAAGAGATACAACCTACAGCAGATCCGCTGTAACACCCTCTTCACTCTCAATATCCTCTCTCTTTCTCACTCAGAATACAGATCTACATAGACGCAATACAATTCCCTCATATATAGTGAGGGGTTGCCTTCTAGGGCAAAAAACCCTAAATTAAACATAACTTCTACCATCAGATATCCGCCTAATGAACGACCCAGATTGACTAGAAATTACTATACTTTTACAAGGCAATTTTACATCTATTCTTAGCTTCGGGGGCGCTGTCCCCGAAACCCCCCGCCAGGGGGGGGGGGCTCCCCAAAGGTTGCAGTCGCCCCCCCCTAGACTGTTGTGGGGAAAAATGCCTATGCAGGACGATCCTATCCACTTAAGGTGTGACAGTTCCTTAGCAACAAACAGAGACAGCTATTCTAGTACTCTTCCTTTATGAATTAAGAATGAAGAGAGATAGATGGACTAACCGGTGTCTTCCGTTTCTCCCTCGATCCGGTCTCTCTTCTCTTTGTGAGTTCCCAGCTACTTGCCTTCTCGCTTGCCCAACTTCAAGAGGTTTCTGCAAGATCACAAGAAGAGAACACTACACAAGACATGGATTCATATTCATAACTAGTTCAGGATTAGAAATGAACTAAACATACTAATGCAATCATACATCAAAAATACATCAGTATATAGGAGAAACCAAGATAACCTTATTGATGAATAACAAGGTTCAGGAGGAGATACAACCCAGAGGGCTCCAATCCAGCATCTCCTTCCCAGCAAATGGAATTCCTATCTTCACCCCCTTCAAAGCATTAAGCACCCAATGATTCTAATCTCAAACCAACAGCAATTCTTTGCAATAACAAAATTCCAGCCTCTAGATCTCATGGAGGAGAGATCCATATATAGATGTTTGGAGAGAGGATGAGTCAGCTTGAGATCTGACTAGTGTCCTCTCCCTCTGTCATTTCTTGATTCCACTTGGAGGTTCTTGCTTCCACTTGGAGATTTGGAACCTCTTACTCATCATAGTCGAATTCCCTGAGGCAAGTGTCATTTTGGAAGCTTCCTGGGTTTTGACACCTTGAGAAATGAACTTGCCACATGTCCACTCTCGCTCAGCCCAGGTAGCCAGTGTTGCCTTTGACATTCAGCGCAGGTAGCCAGTTTTGGCTTTGACATTCAGCGCAGACAGCTAATGGAGCCACTGAAATGATCCTGAATTGACTTGTTTTTGAGCAGTTTCTGGTGGAGAACTTCTGTGAATTGCTGTGCTTTGTTAGCCTTGTTCCTCTAGGGGTAGGAACAACATGTTTAGGGACTTTGGATCCCTTAGATTATGGACATTTCATGCTCAATGCTGTAAGGCACAAAAATGTCTATAACAGTTGCCCCCTAAAGTATGAGGCCGTTTATCGGGTGAAATGCTTTATCAGGGGGATCCGAAGTTCATCCAATTCTGGGATGAGACCTGTAATAAGATACAATACAATACATTATTTTTCATACTGCTTTCATGATCTAGCTGAGGCGGGCATTCCCATGCTCAGCTTTATAAATTCATTTTTCTGTACATAGAACAGACAATCGTCTGATGGTAGACTGATAATTTTGATGAAATTATCATCCTTTGAGTAGGATGATTATCTGCTGCAATGATGTACATGTCAATGTCTTTATCTTTCCTAAATATATATCGTAGCCCGGATGGATGAAACTAGATCCGTGGTCTTCAAACTCGTTCGATCTTCACTCTAAGTACAAGTCGATCCATGTGAGAAATGTTCTGAAGTCGAACATGGAAAGACATCGCTTGATTACCGGTCAATGAGGTAAACCGTTAACAAGCGCGAGAGGAATCACCGATAATGATAATGACCCTCAAGGTACTGCAGTACAATTCACGTGGTGTGAATAAAGGACTTGGCGTCTAACACCACGCAAAATCTTTCGGTCGAAGGTCATTGATGTATACCTGTCACCGGAAGTGAGAAACTTGCCATTGAGGCATGCAAGCTTCAAAGTACTGAAGGGGTTGTTCCTAGATCAACTTCTTGGATAATGAGCTGATGTCGACAAGAAGCGATCCGTCAAAGGAGGGCCTTAATGAATCCCACATCAGTGACACGAAACGGAGCTAATGATTTTGATGGAGGTGAAAATGATCTGAGACATATGATTCAGGGTGGCGGTCATGAAAGGATGAAGGATAATGTATGGCAGTGGATGGGACACGGTTGACTTTTCTGAATGACTTCTCTTGAACATATGGTGACACTGATGCGATGGATTGGTAGCATTACCCCAAATATGGATGGTATGGCGAGACCATGGATGTGACCGGTGAATGAAACAACCCAACCCGATTGTGGTACGGAGGAAAAGTGTCATGTTCAAGAGCGACTTGCTACCATCAAAGTTTTCTTGAGTTTCTCCCAATTTTTCCCCAGTCATTGCTGACCAGTACCTCTTTATTTTTGTCAAGCTTGAGGAGGATAACATATGCTTGTTCTATAACCTGCCCTTCGGGCAAGCCCATCGCTATGTTTTAACGATCCTAGCGATAGTGAAACTCGTTCTCGTCTAAAGACAAGTTTGTCGCTATTAATGATTTTAATGAGTCTAACGACATGGATAACTCGGTCCTTTTCATTTTTAGAGAGTCTGAAAAGGTACATAAAGTTAACTCCAAAGGTCCTTTTTCATCATCTAATCCCTTAAGTCCGAAAAAGTATAAAACAATACAGAAGGGATGAGTTTTCGATAGTTTTAACGAGCCGAATAAAACAAGCGCTCGATCTTTTTGTGCAGTAATCCCTCAGGTCCAAAAAGATTAAAATCTAGAGGAGGGATAGCACTTCCTATCCCTTTAATGAGCTGGAAGGCCAAGGACTCGGCAATCTTTTCATATTTTACGAGTCAGATGAAAAGAGCTTAAAGAAGACTCGTCTTTTGAGGAACGAGTGATGAAACAGGTTAGCAGCTAATTCGAGGTACAGGTTGGAATTTTCCAATCACGGCAGTGTCACAAGGATGGCTAGTGAAATCACTCTTCGCAGCTGTTCCTCAAAATGGGTAAACAAACATATGGAGGTGAACGATCGGCCAAATGAAAAGTGGAGGTGACGGTGCAAACAAGACCAAGGCTTTAATGGCTGATAAGGTTACATTCACAGTGGTTATTTACCGGGTAGTTCATTTTTTAACGAGCTTAAACGCGGGTGGAAACATTTTCTCGATCTTATGTTTATTTTTTAACGAGCATGAACTATGCACTAAAACTGCTCGGATCTTGCGTTTATTTTTTAACGAGCATGAACTGTGCGCTAAAACTGCTCGAATCTTGCGTTTATTTTTTAACGAGCATGAACTGTGTGCTAAAACTGCTCGATTACCCAGTCATATGATAAGAATGTCTCATTAAGATTCTATTTTTTATGGAGCTTCATCTTATAAAGCTATGCCCCGCATCCTTTCGTTATGCAAGTTCGGAAACGACTAATCCTACGAGTTTAAAGGGTTAGACCTACAGGTTTAAAGGGAAGGACCTAAAAATTTAAAAAATAAATAGCCGCCCCTTGCTTGCACTCCGAAAGGTTTGCATGCCCCCAGGCATAAAACAGAGTTTCAAGGTTACCCCTACTTTAGTCCGGCAAAACAATTGTTTTACCGAGAGAGGCCTACCTCTTTCAGGTTACCCAAAGATTGTCTCGTTAATCTTTCAAACAAAACACTTCCTCGGCAATGTCTACCGAAATAGACAAAGGTGAGAGACTTAGTTCGTCAACTCACATAACTTTGACAAAAGAATCTTATTCTAGAATAACCCTCTTCCAGCATGGGCGGGGTATAGACTAGTCATATTCTCCCGCGGAAACCTACCCTATACCCAAAGTTTTCCTGCCGAAGTAGACCAGGATGCATGCCCCCTGGGTTCCAGTCATATCCTCCCGGATTACTCACGCTCATAAGGAGGACGGACCGTGGGTTGAGACACTTCTTGCGTGAAGAGACCATTTAGGGATGGTATATGACTATTTGCGATGTGTGATCCGGGAAATGAAAGTTGGTCCACGAGCTTGACCATTCTTCCTTCATGCGGAAAACACATTACTCTAAAGAGTGAGGAGACGATGGCTCCCATGCAATATATATAGTCTCGTCCAAGGAGTAGGTTATAATCCAAGGGTCCTTGAACGACCATCACGTTTATTTGAACGGTCTTCCCTTTCAATGTTATGGGCACATTGGGGAGGATCCCTAAAGGTCAACTGGTTCCTTTATCAAAGCCTGATAGATTTCTCATTTCAGGCAAAAGCGCTGGCGAACCAAGCGTTTTCCAAGCAATAGAGGAAAGGATACTCACAGATTCCCCCTCATCAATGATAGTGCCGGCCATTACCATTCTGTATATTTGAACGATAATTCTGAATGGTATGCTTGCTGGCAACCGGGGTCTGCCTAGTTGGTTCCAGTCGAACGAGACAACTAGGTTGCTTGGTGGTGGGACCAAATAGACGACCGGATATGACTCTGACGAAGTTCCTTCCTGCGATAAAGGAATGGGCAAATTGCCCCCTTGTTCGTCGGAGTCTGTGTTGATGAAGAGAATTTGGACGATGTCGTCTTTATTCTCCTCTGTGATGGTATCATTCGAAGATAGAGCCTTTGAAGGCAAAACCGGGTCAACTGCCGCCTCAACCTTTTGACTTTCATCAAGCATGGATCCAGATGGTTCATCTTCAATGATAGGTGCTTCGGCTGACCACCTGGGCGGGCCAGCCGGGTTCTCAACTAGTGAAGGACTTGGCAGGAGTTTTTGATATCCAGGAGGAAGTTGCGCTCATAAAATCGGGCGATCTTCTAGAACTCTTTTAGCCTCGTCTAAGAAGGGACAACGGTGGATGGCGTGGTCGCCTTCACACAGTTTTCAGGGAAATCTAGCTTTCCCTCTCTGTCCTGGGGCTTCACTTTCACTAGTTGACGGTGAGCAGTCAACATGGCTATCAGAGGTTGACGCTACCGAATTGTGCAAACGGGGAGACTAGTCCCTTAGTATCCGAGGGATGCAGGGACAATCTCTGTGGAAGTGGTCTCCCTTGCATATGACACATGGCGATTTAGGCCTAGTCAGTGCTGTGTGTGGATTCTTGTCAGACGACACTTGTTTGCCCCCAGTCGCTTTTGGCTCCTTCTTCTTCTTCACTTTCTTCTTCTCTTCCTTCTTCTCCTTAGGAACTTGGTTTTTTGTTTTACCAATTCCGTCAAGCGAAGAGGAAGGAGGAGAGGAAGAATTAGATGCAGTAGAAGGCTGGTGGGAAACTCTGGTCTGGTCTAACCGTTGACTCGACTGTTCAGGAATAATGGTGGTTTGAACGACATTGGTTGAAAAGAGCCAGACCGGCAGGCCAATTGTCAGTCCTGGAAGCGACAATGTGGCCATATGGGGCGCACCAACATCTCCCCAAGAGGAGAAGGGACTAGGATTTCCACCAAGGGGAATCCCTTGGTTGGTGTGCTCCATTTTTTCAACCTAAAGATCAACGCAGGAATAAAGGGTGATTGTTCCGTTTAAAATAAATTTTTAACGACGCTTAGACACAACTTGCTTTTTCAATTTTAAAGAGTCGAGAAAAAGCTAAAGATGACTCTAGTCTCCTTCGATGTTTTAACGAGCCCGAAGTGACAAATGCTCGGATGGACTTTTTCCGTTATAGAGTCTGAAAAAGGCCAAAAGGAACTGCTCTGGAGTTCTAGGCAGAGGGTGTGCCAAACTTTTCGCAAAACCACAGAATACTTTTTAGGGTACGGGCGGTCGATCTTCCTGAATGCTGTGTTCAGTGCATTGCGATCAGTAGGGCGGCCGACACGGCTTCCTAAGGATAAAGGTTTTATGCCTATAGGGGTCTCCCAATATATACGCGACGGTACGTGGGAGCACAATCCGTACTGGCGCTATCGTCCCTCAGGAGGAATCACCCACCATCCACGAGATCGACAGTCACCAGGCTTTACGACGCCGGAACACGTCTCTAGCCTAGACCTCTATGTTGTGCGTTATGTTGCAAAGCGTTGTTAAGTTCATTCAATTTATTTTAGGTTGATATTTTTAGAAGTTTGCCTTTCAAGGTTCACCACGAGATGTATGATACAATTCCTAAATGCAGTCTAAAGATGATAAGCAAGCTTTATATCTTTTCAACTTTGAAAATCCTAGCTACTAAGGGAAAAGAAAGACACCATCTTTTCTCAAAGAGCAATCAGCACACTCTAATGCACTTTTCCTAAATCAGACATGCAAACTATCAAAATGCAAATGCACAATGCAGGTGTTTGTTTTCCGCTTTCTTAGTATTGATGCCTACAAAGAAAGCTTTTTGTACAACTTTGAATTTGCTTTTAAATGACAAATACAAACAAGTTTACTTTTTCGAAATCAGAGAGGGTAGAAGAGATTACAACACTTAACGATTTCCGAAATGAATACTTGTTTCGACACTTAAAAGAGACAAAATCAAACCAATAAGCAAGAGTAAATGTATAATCAACTGCAAACAGCCAATGAACTCTCTCCTAAGATCACAATCAACAGATCTGAATCAAGGGCTACAGGATGATTATTTCACTCATGCAAAGGAAAACTGTAAATGACGCCACAAACACATAAAAACAATCACAATCTTTTTGTACAAAAGGAGGCAGAATTTAAGCAGAGAAAAGGAGTTATCAGACTGGTACCTATGCTGGTTACAGGCTGCAAAAATCAGAAATCAAAACAAGGCAAAACAGAGCAGAGAACCCCAGCTGCACAAGGCCAAACTGGTTCAACGCAACCTCAACACAGGGGTTTTGACATTCAGTGGAGGTAGCCTTCACGGGACCTGCGTTGAAATGCAGAATCCCTTCACTGGGTCTGCGCTGAAGGAGAAACTCTCGTTTCTCACTGGTTCTGGGTCACAGATTGCTATTTAATCTACTGTTTCAGGCCAAATAAAAGCAACAAGCAAGGTGTAATCAAAGGGATGCTTTGAGGGAGTACTAAGATCTATCACAAAGGATCAGTAAATCATTTGTGAGTCCATTTTTCAGATCATAGACAAGTCCAGTGATTGGATCAAAGCAACAACTGTCTACTTTTCATCCGGGAATAGCAGATGCAGTTCGATTGTTGCTGTCGAGTCTATGAAACAAACAATGATAGAAACACAAATAAAATGACTAAACAGATCTCCCCAGCGGAGTCGCCAATTTGTTGTGGGGAAAAATGCCTATGCAGGACGATCCTATCCACCTAAGGTGTGACAGTGCCTTAGCAACAAATAGAGACAGCTATTCTAGTACTCTTCCTTTATGAATTAAGAATGAAGAGAGATAGATGGACTAACCGGTGTCTTCCGTTTGTCCCTCAATCCGGTCTCTCTTCTCTTTGTGAGTTCCCAGCTACTTGCCTTCTCGCTTGCGAAGCTTCAAGAAGAGAACACTACACAAGACATGGATTCATATTCATAACTAGTTCAGGATTAGAAATGAACTAAACATACTAATGCAATCATACATCAAAAATACATCAGTATATAGGAGAAACCAAGATAACTTTATTGATGAATAACAAGGTTCAGGAGGAGATACAACCCAGAGGGCTCCAATCCAGCATCTCCTTCCTAGCAAATGGAATTCCTAGTTTCACCCCCTTCAAAGCATTAAGCACCCAATGACTCCAATCTCAAACCAACAGCAATTCTTTGCAATAACAAAATTCCAGCCTCTAGATCTCATGGAGGAGAGATCCATATATAGATGTTTGGAGAGAGGATGAGTCAGCTTGAGATCTGACTAGTGTCCTCTCCCTCTGTCAGTTCTTGATTCCACTTGGAGGTTCTTGCTTCCACTTGGAGATTTGGAACCTCTTACTCATCATAGTCGAATTCCCTGAGGCAAGTGTCATTTTGGAAGCTTCCTGGGTTTTGACACCTTGAGAAATGAACTTGCCACATGTCCACTCTCGCTCAGCGCAGGTAGCCAGTGTTTCCTTTGACATTCAGCACAGGTAGCCAGTGTTGGCTTTGACATTCAGTGCAGACAGCTAATGGAGCCACTGAAATGATCCTGAATTGACTTGTTTTTGAGCAGTTTCTGGTGGAGAAATTATGTGAATTGTTGTGGTTTGTTAGCCTTGTTCCTCTAGGGGTAGGAACAACATGTTTAGGGACTTTGGATCCCTTAGATTATGGACATTTCATGCTCAATGCTGTAAGGCACAAAAATGTCTATAACATGGACCCCCCCTGCAGCGAATATTTTACAGGCGGCATTGTCACCCCCATTTCAAACTGGGGTCTAATGTGGCGATACCTTTGAATATAGAAGATAATCAGGCTCCACACCCAACATTTGTCACCACCAAGATCTTCTCGTTGTCTTCACATCGATATCTCCTTTCTATGAGACCTCCTTGCTGTCATCTTTCCTATATGATGGCATCGACTTCTTTCCCTTGAGATAGTACTGATATCCTTCCTTTAAGGTAGCACTGAGACCTTAAACTAAGGTTCCACCAAATAAATGTAATATGTTACTGAATTGCATCTCCTCCAAGGCACTACACTGTACTTCGCATCATTGTGGCCTTCTTTTCACTATGCTTGGTTATCCAATTTCAGAGGGATCCAAATTCCTTTTAATGTAATGACATACAAATATTATTTACTGTAACTATCCACCCAAAACAAATATTCGAACTACTTTTTGACTATAATGGAGGTCCAAACTTATCACCGTTTTGTCCATCTGAAAATCTTAGAGGAACCCGAACTGTTGACTGTAATTACCATACGAAAATCTAAGAGGAATCCGAATTATGAGTTGTCCTAATGTGAGGACCCTTCACGCCTATTTATAGTGGTTTCTGTTCATAAATAAGCCGACTTGAGTATGGAGGGTTGTGTCTCCATAATTTTGAGATGACATGAGTTCTACTTCATCTTGAGGACGACATAGAAAGAGGAGGACTAGTGCTTGCAGTTGGAGGGCTTCTAGACACCTTTATAGAATTATATACATTCCATACATGACATTAACTCTGACAATTGCTAAAGTCTCAAAATGGGAGCCATCTAAAATAAAATCCCTTTCTCATGAAACTCATGATGCAAGTCTTACAATAATACTTTTATTTTTCCTTCTACAAAAGTCACAGTTACATGTCATTATGAAGACCAAACCTAGTTACACTCTTCAACACTCCCTTCTCCTAACTTATTAAGACACCTTCCTTAGCCTCTAATTCTACTCCACTAGAATTTCCACTCTCAAATTCTAGGCTTATGATATCCCCCAATTTAGCCTCCTCTTGTAGGAATTTAAAAGAGCTTGGAGATAGGATTGATGACATGTGAATTAGGTGGATACAATTCATGGATAAACTTGATGGTACGTTAACCAAGCAATTACAATTCATATAAATAATTGATGGCATGTGAACTAAGAAAGTACAAGTCACACATAAGTTCCATGCTCAATTGTGAGTTTTTTTCCAACTCATAATGGAAATTTTCTTCATTCTAAGATTTTTCTCCAGTTCCATGGTCAATTATGAGATTTTCTCAACTCACTATGAAATTTCTTCTTAATTATGAAATAATTCTTATCTCACAATTATGGAATTGTGACAAAATAATAACTTCTGCGTGAAATAATTATTAGAAATTACTCAATTATGTAATTTCAACCTCACAACATCTAATAACTTTCTTTCAAGGACTATGGTGGAAAATGAAAGTATAACAATGAGGCTTTCTCCTAGTTTTCCACATTGGTTTTCTTGCAACTACTTCCTTTTTAGTCTCCTCATCAAAGAACCCATCGTTCATTCCATTTTTAGGAAAGGATGGAACCATGGCGATATATAATGATTTAGTAGGGGAATGATAAATCTAATCTTCATGGTTTGACATGTTACTTTCAGATGAAGGGAAATATTTGTGGTTTCTTTCCAATGAAGGTGTTTGTGTATTTTTATTAATGGCCATAATGGGATCATCAAATATCTTTATAGTTTGAAAGTTATATAACTGGGTTAGTACTCCATACTTGTTACTAATATGATTATGATTTGGTAACTTAATTCCATTCCCTAAATCCTTTGTATTAGTTATTTCTATCTTCAATGTCATGCCTAAATTTTGATTTTGTCCTAGAAATTCCCTGATACGAATGGAATCAATCATGTACCTTCAAGTAGGGCATACATGAGCCAAGGAGGAGTTCCTTTTTTGTTTGGGGTGAATTTTATCTTGGGTTGTTTCCACCATTCATTTTTTCTATTGATTATTTCTCATGTGGATCCATTTTAGAGCAGTTCTTCACAAAACGACCATATTCTTGGCACACTTTACATTTTAGTGGAAGTTGCTAATATTCCATCAACTAAATGTGCTTCCAGTTTTCTAGGGTTACTTGAATAGCTTATGATAAATCCTTCTCCAAATCCACTTCAATTCAAATATGAGCGTATGAAAACATTTTTTTCTCATGGTTTAGGTTTCTCTTATTTCCCCAATGCGTTGCTAATGTTTTGAACTGTCTTCCATCTAACAATGCAATGATAAATGCAACAATCAAACCCACTCTGGTACTACATAAGAGATATCATTTTTAGGATTGAATTAATGTTTCCATATATTAAGATACATCCTGTAGGAGATAAATACATAATGGAAATTTTTGAAAAAATAAATCTCAATCTTCCTATCTTCAAAAAAGAAAAGCATAAAAATATTAATCATAAAAGGAAAGAGAGGCTTGGATTTTTTTTATCAATGGTCTTGAGTTTTTGTAAATGTAGATTGCCATCACTAAAGGGTATTTTCATGATATTTTTAATTGTACCGTCATACATTTATCTACAATATTCAAAGACATATATAATGTGAGTTTGAGGGGTGCACTAGTACTTGAAGAATTTCATCTAACTTTTTCAAAAAGTAGGACAATGGAGATTTTATTTATTAACTAATTTAGGACACCAAATAATGGAATGAAATCATACCAAGGGAGGGAGGGGGATCACTATCTCCAACAAATGAAAGCCATGGTGAAATCCATTCTTAGAAACAGGGGTTTCAAAGGTGATTCAATCCATGAAATTAGTTTAGAAAGGTGTCACTTTGTCTCTATTTACTAGGTGAAACTAAATAACATTGATGAATAATTACTAAGAAGATTTTAATTTTAATTCCCTCTTTTCTTGGAATTCATATGAGTATGAAAAATACCATGATGTAAAAAATAAATTTAGAGTACCAAAATCACTAATACCCAGGACATAAAGTATAATATTGGAACAAACAGATAACTCATTTTCCCATCCTTCCTCATATTTAGCTATGGAATATTGTGGCTCCACAACCAACTTACACATCTCATAGCCTCACACTATATAATCAATTTTTATCTCAAGTTTAAATTCCTATATTACAATCATCAAATTTCCTCTTTGCTCTCCTAGTTCTTGCTAATTAAATAAATAACAGACAATTGAATGAGGTATTGTGACATTGATATGATTCTTAAGGATATATCATGTAAGACATTTTGTAGATAACATAAGCCTACTCCTCAATGGAAAGGTAATTAAACTCTACTCCTTGTATGTTTGTACTCATAAAATAAATATGAGCCTCGTTACTATTGTTAGTGTCATTGTCTTCACACTGCCATCAGTGATCAAAATTTACTCTTTTGCATTTCATACTAGGAGTCCCATTCTGATGAGGTTGCATTCCATTAGGTCATGGATCCACTGATGGTAGGGTTTGCCTCAGTTTTTCCCTCATGGTATGTACTTGCTGATCTACTTCCATACTTTTTAGTCATGATTCATGTTCATTTTGCAGTTCATTCCATCAATTACATAGGGTTTGGTCTCATTAGGTTTTAGGGTCCCACCATGGTCAAAATTTGATGATTACATGCCAATAATGATCAGCAAGGACATGAGGTGGCCAATAATGACTGCTGCTTCTAAGCATCTAATGATGTTTCCAAACACCTGCCACTGCAAAAAATCAAGTCATCATGAGCACCAATTCACCTGCAAAAGCAAAAGAGAAACAAGCACTAAAACCCTAAATTCCTCTCCCACTGAGCTAGGGTTGGCTATGGGATCAGAGATATCTGAGCAGAGGAGGCATAAGGGATATCAGAAGGTATGAGGCCATCTCATGTCATCAAACATTAGGTCTCCATCATTTTTCACAAAGTCATTCCAAGGAACAAGCCATTCACCACACATAAGGGACGATTTTTCTTCAAACTATGTTTCTGAGAAATAAAAGATGAATTTGACAAAAGTAAGAGTGGTTTTTCTCCATGATTGACCTAAGAATAAAAACATCTTTCAGTTTTTACATAGGTTTCATGGTTTGGGAGAATGTCGAAAACATCATTTGCCAAAGGAGGGTTAATGCACCTATGGAGTGACCTTGGTAAAATAAATTTTCTCCTAGATGGAATGAAAAAATGGCTTGCTTGATGAGTCAACTGATAAGTAGACACAAATATCTTTCCAATGAACTATCATAAGCTCAATTTGGAGTTGAGGAAGACCTTCAAAAGTTGACTGCAATAGTACTCTGCATTTAGGTAGCCTCATTCTGCACATTTTGACCAGTCTTGGGAAATTTGACTTTTGAAAGCGAAAATTAACTCCAAATTGAAAAATTTAAGATGTTCTGAAAAGTAGACTCACCAAGCTTTCCAATGAGCTATCACACGCCCAATCTGGACACCGGTAAGGCCTTCAACAGTGCCCTGAAAAAAGGCGCTATGCACTTGGCAGACTTCCTCAGTGTTAATTTGAACGGGCGCTACGCACCTGGCACGCGCTACACACCTAGCAGCCAAGCCCCAAAACGCTCCAAAATCAGTCAATTTTCTTCAAATATCTCAAGTTACCTCTTGGAAAGTAAGTAAATCAATCCTTCTTGTTGAAAAGTGTTTTGCATCAAGTTTTGGTGATGTTTTCACTCATAAAGTTAAAACCCTAGTTTTGACTCAAAACTGTCCCATAAAATTCAAAAACTGTCTTATAAATTTGACAAGCTCACTCTCTCATTTGTTTTCCTATTTCATCCATTTCCTATTGTTCCCTAAACCCTATTCCCTCATATATTTTCCCTAAATCCCATTCTCACATACAAATTTCCCAAACCTTATACATCCTCCCCAAACCTTGCAAGCCCTACTCACATCACCAAACCCTACCCACTCTCCCTAAAACCCTACTCATCCCTAAACTCTATTCAACATACATTTTCACACTCCCTCTTTCATACCCTCTACCCATTTCATTCCTTCACCTTATTTCCACACTATTATCCATAAAACATCCATATACAACCACATTTTGTAAAACCAAAGGAGAACAATGGAAAGAGACACTCAGTGATAGTTCCATGGAGAGACATAAGCAGCAAAGCAAAGGCAAAGAGAAGATGCACGAGGATGATATAGATGATGAACAAGAAAGAGAACAAATAGTTGGAGGATAAGCAAAGCCTAATGGAACTTGAAATGTTGAAACTGAAGAGGCAAAATGACAAAGAGGACCTTGTCGCTTTGACTCCCATTGAGCAAGAGATTTGAACACGACTGGGAAACTCAACTTGAGAGGGTAAAATTACATCTTGAAGGACTGATAAACAAGGCCAATAGGGACAATAGAATGCTCCGGCACATGTCATATCATTTTATGACTTGAAACGAAATATGCAACATAAGGATAAGGAAGTTTAAGGCTAGGATGAGGAAGGCCTTAAGGAGAAAAAAGAAGCAATACAAGCTAAAAGTATTGGCTGAAGCTTCACTAGCCCAACAAGGCAATTAATGTTGGTGCCTTGTGCCAAATCTAGGCAAGTTTTGACAAATTTTGGTCATTTTCAATTTTTGAAATTTTGCAACACAGAAATTTTCCCTAGGTGCGTAGTGCCACCAGCACTATGCTTTTCATTGGAGGAAATTTTGGAGAAATGGCTTGTATATTTGGATTCAGCATGATGAGATCATAAAACCAAGAAAATCTGAACAATTTTGGAGCAAAACTTGGTCACCAAAAGGTCAAAAAACCATCAAAAAATGACCTCTCCGCCTCTTTTTTGACACACAGAAGCAACCTTGGTATATTCCACTTTTGAGGGGGAAAATGAGCTAAAAATATAAGTATTCAAGATGTTCTAGAAACTAGACAGGAATACCTTTCCAATGAGCTATATTGGGCTCAATTTGGCTAAGAGAAAGGCCTCCAAAACCAGCTGTGAAGTGGCGCTACGCATAGAGCCAGTTTGCTCAAAAATCCAAATTTCGCCTAGTTTTCCTATAAGTTGAATTTTTATCCCATCATGGATGAATTTATGATTGTAAATGATGCTATGACATGTAAATTTAATTATAAAATGACCTTCGAAGGTAGATTCATCATTTAGAGGTGGTTTGGGGGTAAATGAATCAGTTTCCATGGTTTTAGAGGCAAGCTGTTCCACTGCCTATATTCCTGTTCCTTGTTGGGAAATGGTTGTAACAATCCCTTATCTCTTGGATTCGACCCCTGATGGCTAGAATAGGTGGTTTTTATGTCTATATTTTGTATTTTTTTAGTCATTAGCAAAGGTTGGACTCTCTTGGATGCTTTGAGCTACATTGTGCATCTCTACAACAGTTTGGCAAGGAAATAAACCAGGATTTGTAGCTATTTTTGTGGGATTATTGTGGTAATGTGTTTTTGCATAGTTTCTCCTTCTGTCATTAGTTTTTCTCATGTGTTATGTGTGCCAAAATCTAATTCATTCTTCTAAAGTAAATGAAATCAAGATAGATAGGTAGAATACATTGGTTACAGTGCTCTGCCTTGGGAATCCATTTAGTTTTTGATGTTTTCTACAGTTTGAAGAGGATACATGATCTCTACATGCCCTCCTCAGCTCCTCATCAGTATTAGACCTACCATCTCACTCGATTTCAAGTGCCAAAACACTTACCTACCTCGCCCCATTGAACACCCTGCATCCTGACTTCATTTCCCGGACCTAAAGCTCCCTGCTCCATTTGATCCAACAAAACCATCAAAATCAGTCAAATAACCCTAGAGCTACTATACCTAGCCTAAAATCCATATTTACAGTCATCTCGACTGAGATTGACAAGGAGAGAGCCCTCTCCCGACCTGGTAGGGCTAGCTACCAGGTTAAGCGTGGTTTGTGGTTATCCTAGGATTGCCTCCCTTCAGCCTGAGGTCAATCTAGGCTCTAACAACTATCATTATCCTTTTGAGTCAAGATAACTACAAGAGGTTGATAAGAGGTGAAAGTATAAAGAAAAAAATCATGGTTAAAATCAATACTATGTAAAATGAAATCCTTATAAATAGTAATCTTGATCTTATCAAATTCTCGCTTCTCCTCATCATTTCAATTAATTTATGCATCATTACAAATCATATTTATACTGGCTGTATATTTTAACCCTGTACAGAAATTACCTGCAAAAAAATTCTTAAAATAGAAAAATAATGGCAAAAACATAAAAAAAACATACATAAATATTTTCCCTTGGATCCCAAAATTGGGACTTCTAGATTGATTTTTTATTACATTCCTTTCAATGTTACAAAACATATATATACATATAAAATCATTCATAAACTCCAATCCACTAACCCTGGATTAGAACATAACTGTAGTTCCCTTGACCATATCTATAAAATACTATGGGCAAAAAACCATCATGCCCAAAACCATGTGCGAAAACATTCGCAAAATCGCCAATTTCTTTTTTCTTTCGGGGTAGACCCCAAAATTGTTATTCTGGGGCCAGTCGTGGAAAGAATATAACACATACCCAAAATTCTCCCACTTGTTTTTTAATTTCCACATAGGGGGCTAGAGGAGTGCATAGTCATTGATCTAAGGTTTCCATGCCCATTATTTCTCTACACCAAGAAAAATTTTCAGTGCTCGCAAACTTCATCAATGCATCTGCAACATTCGTCAAAGTTTCCATCTTTACCAGCACACCTTTTTGTCTTCAACCATATCCCTCACAAAGTGATACTGAACTTCAATGTGCTTTGTCTTTAAATGATAAGCCGGGTTCTTTGCAAAGAAAATTACACTTTCAACTACAGAGGCTGTCTTTGAGACAATACAAAAACTTACCTAGTGATGTATCCTGCACAGGTCCAAACATATCACTGTACAGAAGATCTAATATCCATTTCTCCCTAGCACTTGAGGGGAAACTCATTCAATTTTGCTTCCCATATACACATTGTTCACAAAAATCGAAATCTAGAGAGAAATTAGACATACCTTATATCATACCATTACCATGCAATATTCGAAGGACCTTCTCTCCAATATGTACAAGCCTTTGATGCCATATCACTGCATTTTCTCCAGAGACCATTAGATTCTCTACTCCACTTTAAGGAACCACAGGACTGTTCCACCCATCAATAATAATGCTACCTAAAAGCTTGTACAAATCTAATCTGAACTCCCTGCATCAATACTAGTGCTCAGTGAACCATCTTGTAGGTATCTTTCTTGAACACTATTTTTACAACTGCATCATCCATATTACTTAAAGAAAATAGATTTATGGCCAATGAAGGAATATGTAGAAAACAAAGAAGTGTTCTAATCCTTCCACCTTGCAACTTCGACTTGAATTTTCCCTGTCCAATGATTCTGAAATTCATTTCATCCCCTAAGAAGACATCACCACCATAATATTTATCGTAATCACAAAACCACTCCCCATGGGGAGTGAAGTGAAAGGATTCTTTTGATTCAATCAACCATGCGTCATGATCCACATTTGTACTTGAAGAAGAAGAAAAGTACACATCCCACCTTCATCTGAGGTGGTTTTCACCTCTGTAGAAGGAGCATCATTAGATCCCTTTTCTTTCTCAAGAGTTTTAGATTTACAATCCTTTTTGTAGTTCCCTTCTTTTCCACATTTCTAGCATACCTTCACCAGTTTTCTTGGAGATTTAGATCTCCCTCTATATTTAGATCTCCCACTTGAAGACTTATTTCTATTTATATTCTAGGACCATCCTCTTACAGACAAGGTATCTCTATTCTAGCTCTCCATATTTTTCTATCTCATTTCCTTCGACAACAAGGATGAGATTATTTTGTCAAACTTCAAGGTAGTTGTATTTCTACCTATAGCCACAAACAGACTATCCCACGAATCTGGTAGAGACACAACAAACTAATGCACTTATCTTGATATGCAATTTTTATATCAACAAATAAAAATTGGCTTACCATAGTATTAAAGGTGTTTAGGTTCTCTATTACCAAGTCTCCATCCTTTATCCTTAGGTTATGCAACTTTTTCCATAGGAACAATTTGTTCACTAGAGACTTAGATTGGTACAAAGTCTGTTATGCAACTAACTCACAAAACATAAGAAAAGATAGACTAATGACTTGATAACTAGCCACTTTGAGGGGGAAACCTCCTTTAAATAACATAAATGAAAAATTCTTGTATGGTTCAAATGATAATACCTCCTTGGTACATATAGGAGTCTAAGGGGTCACCATATAATCAGAGCCTACATAACAATAATAATGTAAGGGAACAAAAATAAAAATAATGGGGTTTTATGGGGTAAAACAATAACAACACGGGGGATACATGGGCACGAAAATAACATTAGGGGGCTACACTAACAATAACAATAAGGGGAATACACTAGTATTATAGGGACCTAACATGTCCCTCTCCTTAACCAATTGCTTGAGTAATTCCGGATGCTTCTATATAAAATTATCACCCCCCAATGTGGAATCCTCAACGGGTAAGTTCTTCCACTTAATGAGATACTATGAAATTAATCGATTCCATAACTGTTAGGTTCTTGTTTCCGTGACTGCTTCAGGCTCAAATATAATTTTTCCTTCTTTTTCAAGTTCTGGTAACACTATTTGAATTGGGAGCCTGTCACTGATAACCTTCTTTAAGCATAAAATATGCAAAACTTGGTGTACTAAGGAAGATGCATGAAGCTTCAATTTGTATGCCATAGTACCAATATTTTGCAACACCTTGTAAGGACCATAGTACTTAGGTGACAATTTATTCTCCTTCTTAGCTTGTTTGAGGGAAATTTGTTTGTATGGTTGTAGTCGTAAAAATACCCAGTCGCCTACATCAAAACTTCTTTCATTGCAATGCTAATCTTCCTGTTGTTTCATTCGATTTTGCACTAGAGTGAGATTATCCTATAAGAGTTGGAGAACTTATTGTTGATTCTCGATGTGTTATTCCACTACTTGAACCTTATAATTTTCTCTAAAAGATGATGTGATGGATGGTGGATGATATCCATAAAGTGCCATAAATGGGGTTATTTTTGCAGCAGTATGAAAAGGAAATGTTATACCATCATCCAACTAGAGATAACAACTTGACCCATTGTATTTGTTTATCAGATACAAAGTAACGAATATATCCTTCCAAACATTTGTTCAATAGCCTAGTTTTCCCATCAGATTGAGGATGATAAGATGAGATATAAGCTAATTGAGTTCCAAGACAAGAAAATAATTATGTGCAAAAAATTACAGTGAAAATGGAATCTCTATCACTTACAATAATCTTTGGGTTTCCTTGTAGATTTTGAATTATTTCCATAAATGCAGTACCAATTGTACTAGCTTTAAAAGGATAAGATAATGCACAAAAATGTGCATACTCTGTAAGTCTATCAATTACCACCATGATGACACTGTTTCCTTCACAATTAGTTAAACCTATGATAAAATTATTGGGACTTCCTCCCAATGCTGACTTGGAATGGCTAAAGGTTGTAACAGACCCGAGGTCTTAATTGTCTCAACTTTATTTTTTTGGAAAACCAAACATTCTACCACAAAATTTGGAATATCATATTTAAGGCCATCCCAAAAAAAATATTTCTTGACCTTATGGTAAGTTTTTAAAGATCTAGAGTGCCCTCCTAAGGGGGAGGTGTGCAATTCCAAAAGAATATTTTGCTTGAGTTGGGAATTCTTACAAATATATAAGCAATATTATACCATAATGAATCATTTTACGAGCTAAATGTATTCACTGTACTAGGATATTGCTGCAACTTTTGAATGAGTGTCCACACCTCTTCATCATTCTTCCATTCACCTCTTGCTTCGGTTATCTAATCAAGTTGGATAATAGAAATGGGACAAAACAATACTTCCACATCCTCATCCTTTATTGAGAGTGCATCTACAACATTTTGCTTCCCTTTTTGGTAGATGATTTAAAAGTCATAACCCAACATCTTTGTGAACCATTTGTTATAGTCTTAAAAAGTATTTAAGACTATCATGATGTGTTTTTATGTTGAAGTGTCTTCCCATTAGGTTAGGTCTCCATTGCTTTAGTGCATGTAGTATTGCTAACATTTCCTTATAAAAATGTTTGTGTAAATAATTTTCTTTGGTTGGGAGAATTTCAAAAGCAATGTGTATTCCTTCTTTCATTAAAAAACACCAATTCTATTTCCCAAGGCATCACATTCCATAATAAACGTTTTTGTGAAGTCTGGCATAGCCGCAGACTGGTGCTTGGCACATTTCCTCTTTAAGATGTTAAAAGGCCTTGTTGCTTTTAAAGTCCAAGAAAATGCATCTTTCTTCAGTAATCTTATTAGAGGTTCTGAAATTATCCCACAATTATTAACCAACTTGCGATAATACTCTATCAACCCGAGAAATCCTCGAAGATGCTTTATGGTTGTGGGGATTTTTCATTCCTTAATAGATTTTATTTTGTTAGGGTCTACTTTAAAACCCTCATGAGATACAATATGATCCAAAATAAACATTTGTAGGTTTTTGCATATAATTATTTCTCCTCCAGTAGTTTGAGCACCTTGTCAACATGTTGAACATGATCCTTCCAAGACTTGCTGTAGATTAGTATATCATCAAAAAATACTAACAAAATTTTTCGAAGGGTGGGTTTGAAAATGGAATTCATCAAACCTTGAAATGTGGAAGGTACATTAGTAAGGCCAAAAATTCATAATGACCCTCATGAGTTCTAAATGTTGTTTTCAAAATGTCTTTAGTCTTCATTCTAATTTGATGATATCCTAAATGAAGATCCAACATGATGAAGTAAATTGCTCCATGTAATTCAACCAACAATTCATCAATGATAGGAATTATCTTTAATTGTGATATTTTTGAGCTCCCTATAATCCGAACTCATACGCCACGCTCCATCCTTCTTGTGCACCAATATTACTGGAACAGAGAAAGAACTTTGACTAGGTTGAATTATACCAACCTCTAGGATTTCTGCAGCCATACGTTCAATTTCACTCTTTTGGGAATATGGACATCTATAAGGAGTGATGTTTGGAGGAACACTTATTGGAATCAAATAAATAACATGATCATGATCACAAATATGTGGGAGGACTTTGAGAGTCTCAAATACCTTAGAATGATTGTCTAACACTTTTTAGAGATCTGGAGAAATATATGATTTTTATGTTAGAACCTATAGTGAGCATAATTTTTCTATTACGCCCCATTATTATTTCTTCATAATATTTGTCATGCCATTAGAGTTGTTTACCTTTCCTGATTTCCCTACGATACCCTTTAATTCAACCTCTTTTCCTTCCCAAACAAATTTCAAGAAAATTTCTTGAAAATTAAAAGCTATCATCCCCAAAGATTGTAACCATTGGACTCCCAGTGAAACATCAACACCACCCATTGGAATGGAAAGCATTGGACTATTCAATACGTATTCCTCCATTAGCTTGATATTATGGCACTTTCCAGAGCAATTTATAGTTCCTCCATTTGAAACCATCACTTGACACTTTGGTGCTGGATATAGGAAGCAATTCAATTCCTTAGATATCCTACAATGAAAAAAATTATGGGTACTACCCAATCAATCAACACTATTACCTTTTTCTTCTTGATATATCCTTCTATCTTGAGGGTTTGAGGAGTGGTGATTCCTACTAATGCATTACAAGATATGGTCAAATTCATTTCTTTTTTCTTTGGGGTTGGTTCTAGATGTATATCCTCCTCTTTTGATGTTTCTTGTTCCTGTTGGGTGTAATAAACAACCTAACATTTAATTGTCAATCCGGGAGTTCATAAACTTGGAGGTGCAACATTGGAAATTCCAAAGAAGGCTTTCAAAAATCCACAAACCCTAATTCTATTCCTATAATTAAATAATGGAGAATATGAAAGAATAAATTACAAGAAAACCTTTCAACAAAACAACACCAAGCCACTCTGGGTACTCTATTTACTCAAGATACTTGCTAAAAACTTTGACATAAAAATTAAATCATGCCTTGCAATCAATCTCAAAAAAATATATTAAAAGATAAAGTATGTTCTTGTGATTGAACTCCAATGCTTAGAAAACAGAAAGAATGAAATTTCCTATACTGAAAATATCTCATTTTTGTACCATAGAAATTACGTTCCTGTACCGAAATGGGTTTCGTTCCTACACTAGAGTACTTTGTCCTAGTACTGGAATGCTCTATTCCTGTACTAGAATGTTCTATTCCTGTATTAGAACACTATGTTCCTGTACTGGAATGCTCTGTTCCCACACTTAGAACTCACTATTTCTACACTAGAATTAGCTTTCTTTCAACCATGCTTCACTCATAAGTTAATGTGTTATGGCTAGTAAACTGGAAATGGGGAAAACAGAAAAGAAAAATTTAGCTTGAACTTTAATGAAAAAGACTCCCAATCCAAAACAAGCATTCAATAAAAAGATAATTGCAAAGAGTGAAGGGAATTCTCACGATAGCAGAAAGGAAAAACTCTTGTGCTGTAAATGAAAGTACACTATTCAAAAGATGAAACTTAACCCTCTTAATATTTGTGTCACAGTGATAAATATACTCTTCTTGAACGATTAATTTTATAAAGTCTTTAAACCCAAAAAAATGCCATAAACGATTTATGTACTCAATGATATTTAGTATGCATTCATGTAAGGAAATCGTTACAATCTAAAATTATGCACAAAGATATCATCACTTAGCCAGAAATTGTATTCATATAAGGGCACGCTGCAATATAATGAAATGCATCAAGCTTAAATCATTAAACTCACAACCCTGTCTAATCTTTCGGAAATAACTCAAGAAATGTTCTCAGAAAATAAAAGAAATAGTGCGATGCTTTAGGAAGAAATAAAATACTGAAATTGGAAATAGAAATCCACTCAACACACATGATGACTCCTCAGATTTGAGATCAAGCATAAGATAAATATATTCACAAGGGGTTCGCCAAACCTGCAATCTCAAGCATATAGAAATCACTATGTTCACACCAACATAGCTATATCTAAGCACACCACGAAAGATAGGAAGAACGAGCTGTATTGGCTGGACCCTAGCCAACTAGATCCTTTCCCTTTATGAAAAGTATGAAATAAAATGTGCAAGGGAAACATTACAAATAATGATAGGAACCAAAAATAAATGAAGCTGACATTAGCTCCTTCTTTATTCAAAGTATTCTGTAAATATACATTGTAAAAGCATAGATCTAGTCCAGAGGGCCAAGGCGATACAATATTACAAGATTACAATAACAGGGTACCAAATTTATTCACAATATCACTCGCTAAACCTATCCTAGAATCCCTAATTTATACATAGATGCTCAAATCTTGGTTGCAATGAAAAACTTAATAGGAAAAACACATTGAACGACAACTGGCCTCCATATTTAGCACATCCATAACGCTCCAAGCCTGATGCAGAAAATGGAACAAACCCTCAATGGTAGGTGCACACCATTCCTTAACAAATATGATATTTTTGGAGTCAATCTGGAATGAATCAGCCCACTGTCCACCTGGTACAGGAACGACGGACGATACAAGGACTTCAGATCCTACACTAAGCAACTCCAACTTTGATTAATGAAATTTACTCACCATGCCTTAAGGAAATATGAATAGATAAGTTACAAAGAAATATAAGCCTATTCAACCTTTTAAATGACTAATAAGCCTCTATGATCCATATCCAAAAAATCACAAAAAGGGACCAAGAATCATGTGTAAAGGGTTTAATTTAATTGTGAAACAGGGGTTTGGGTAGCATGATAGGACAAAGGTAGGGTTAAAAAAAGGACAATTATGATGACCAACATCCCCCCAACCTCATTCCATTGTGTGTCATCACATAACCACTAAACTCTGCAAAAAACAAATTATGAGCCTTCCTCTACTTCTGGATCTGAATATTGATTCCTGACCCTTATCATGAATTTGATTGGAGTATGGTAGTGCTTCATTAAAATGAGGTTAACTAGACTTATAATATCCATGCACTTAAAACATTTATTCCCATTGGGTAATGATAAATAATGTCAGTTAAATAAAAATTCAACAATCATGTTTTTTTTTTAAATATCCATCATGTTTCTAAATAGAGTTTAAAGTCGATCTACTAAAGCACATTATTACAAAATAATTTTTGGACTATGATAGGGTTCCTGCACCTGAACCCATCTTCCTGTACTGAAACATATATTCCTGCACCAAAATATTGGGGTTCCTGTACGACATAAAGAATTCCCACAAATCAATTTTTATTTGTTATATAGAGGTTGGATTTACCAATAAATTGTAGAATCAAAGGAGTTTATTCTATCGCTAGTTTCCAGGTGTCATTGTGCTTTCTCGATCTGATCAAGTAAGGTGTTCAAAGATTCATCAGATCCTGCAAAAATATGTCTTTGACAAATAATGTTGTACCTTGAATAAATTAACTACAACGGAGTTTTGCGTCACTTGTACAATATTTGCCATGTAAATTTCCCTGAACTTGGGTAAGGGATTATTTTTGCCAGTCTTTCTGCTTTCACCAAAAATTTTTACAAAAACCTACTTCTTCTCAATGACAATCATCATTTATAATAATCAAGTAACATCCCTTTTTATTATTAAAAATAATCCACCAACTAGCATGCTGGTTCATTTTTGTACTGGATTATTTATTCATTAAGACTGGTCCAAATAAATTCTGATGCCAGGGCTACCATAGGAATGCTAATAATGTCCTTACTGCAAGAATAGTGTTATCATGAAATAACCAACAATCAAAATTTCCTCAAAGAATCTCAGGAGTAGTCCAAATTAGCAAGTATTCTCTTTCAATAACCTCATTATTATAAATAGAAGTGACATCATTTGGAAGCCAAGGCATTAAAATGGATGGAAAATAGGGAAAAATAAATATGACAAAACAATACCTTCCCAAGATGAGCATCTTGCCATTACCCAAACATATATATGAAGCTCCTCTTATTCACGCAAAGTGAATCGATGGCACTAAGGGCCCCACATCCATAAAAACAAATTATTTTTGAAAGATATAACTCCAAAGCACATTACTGAAAGGATCTTAAATCCATTCTTAGAGAGATATGATAACGAGTTCAGGGAAAGATAAAAACAACTAGGTAAATCATAGTGTAAAATTAAATTTAATACCACAGGCATGACCCTGTTGCCAACAGGAGTTTATAGCCTCGATAGGAATGAATTTTAACCCCAAGAAATGCATGTGTCCCATCTATTAGATATAAATTTAGAGTCAGTTGAAAGCATTTACATTTGTTTAGAAGTTAATTGAAGGCCATTATTCTAGCTTGGTAACCATCTAATGGCATTACCATTCACAAGAACTAATAGGAATGAACAAGATGGCTCGTGATGAGACCTCTTGTCTTCCAGTTTTTCAACTGAAAGCCATTACCCTGGCTTGGTGACCAATAACGGTAATGTCATTCTCATTAGGACCCATGATCATGGTAGGTCGGCTCGTAATGAGACCTCCCATTCTTTAATTAATCATTTAAAAATAAAATCTGATTATAATTAACCTTAAATAGGTTACTTAATAGGTGGGGAGACAAATATGCTCCTTAAGAGAAAGGGATGGCATGATTTTTTTTTAATTACTAATCTTTACTGTTGGTTATTTTACCTTAACGACTCATTTTAAAGAAATCATCTCAGATAATGAATGAAAGATTCCTTGAGTTGATCGTGCTAGGGTTCTTGAAACAGCTTAAGCTACATCTACCCACATTATGCAAATAAAATGCATGTCATATACATGTCTCAGGAATTTTAATATTCCTACCTAGTAAAACCTTCAAAATTCAAGGTTTAAGGCTCCTTAATAAACTCTATGCGGAAACGTTTAAATTAACTATCCAAATTTTTCAACTTTAATAAAAATTTGAGCAGAGCCTTATACAACCCTTCATAAGCTTTGGTTAATTCTTATTACCCGCAAATGTTAACCATACCCTTTTAACTCTGGTCTCAGTTTAATCCAACATTAACCGTAATACATTTATTCCGCTCATTTCTATTATAATTCCCATATGATATAAATATTTCATAATCAACACTTAAACCTTACCTTTCCGCCATTCCACAAACCTTTGCACATATATCGATGCTCTACCTTAGCGCATTAAATCTCCACCATTGATTTGTCTCATCCGATCCAACAAATGTCGTGTCGTCCGCTCGCCAACTAACCTGGAAAATCTCCACCGTTGATGTGACCTATCCAATCAAATGACTATTGCGAAATATCACGTAGATACTTGCACGATCGTTATTAGATCGAGAGCGCATGAGAAAAGTGGTTTTCTCTTTCCATCATGTGCTACGTGTCAACTACTAAGGATAATCACGTGAATTTTAGGAATACCGTTTGCCACTTTGAGACCACGCGAGATACTACTTACCACTTTCGTAGACTCTTCCATTATTCTGCTATCACATGGCTTAATCTAATCTCTTCACTTCTTGACTTTATTTTGCATGATAAGATCTCGACACTCATCTTCCATTAACCATATCCATTGATCCGACTAATCCAACAGTTCTTGTGCACCGTTACTTCATTACTTCTTTCTTCCTTTACTTCATCTTTATGTGATTTCTCAAGGTTCTGGTCTATTCATCTGACTCGCCTATACAATTCTTTATGCATCTATTCTTTCTAAACTATTCAATCACTTCCGACCACTGCCCTCCTCCTCTGTGCACTCTCGTCTCTCTGTTCTTTTGTGTATTAGGTTTCCTTCAGCATAACTCCCTCCTGAACTCACTTTTACGTACTTTTAAGCGCTATCACATCTGAACTTCAACTTTGATCCTTCAATTGGGTTCAAAAGATCAGACCATGATCCCTCATACTCCACTTCTATGTTCTACTTCAATTCTACCTACATACACATGCTATGTAGAATTACTCTAATTCACACACCATCTATAATTCCATTAATCAACACACACCACACAAATCATAAATTGCACTTCTGTATTGATAAATAAATATTTACACCATGAATTCTTTCTCTATCTCTCTGGCCTAATTTTCTAATCATTGGCCGTTGACACTACTTCCCTCTATCTGCCCGTAGGCTACAATCAATCTCCTCTAATTCCTAACTCTCTAACTAACTGACTAGTAACTATTTAACTAACTAAATCTCTCTATGCCTTTTAGGCTTACATTTATACAAAAGGTTCTATAACCCATTTCAGTTCAGATCCTTAATCTTTTCAACTAAATCCTGAATATCCTCTAAGTCCACTTTTGACTCAACTAATCCCTAAGGATCCTCTCTAGTTCCTCAAATCATGAAACCAATTCCTAATCTAAGATTTACAATTAATTCCCAAATCTCTCAATCCCTATGGAATCTTAACTAGCATAAATCCCTCATGTTCTCCAACATTCGAGAACATTTACAATATGCCTCACAATATCTAATTAATTCCTATTCTAAATATCTCTTATTAAAGTCAGTCAAAAACCTTAATAATTACATTAATTTAACACTCAGGAAACCAACTTTCTTAAAACACAATACCCCCTATGTCCACTAAAATACAATGATATTTCTAAGCCGAATCGTCCTACATCAAACTCCCAAGGTTGAAAACATTCACGATCTCCAAATCATGTGTCCTCATATGTTGATAGAAAACCTCCAGGGTCCCGAATTTTAATTTGCAACTTTCCAAACGCTCTGCACCTTTGCTACTGCTGTATGTCTACTATCTTTTGTTTCATCTTCCTCTCCTTTTCAATCAGTGTAAAATTTTGATTGATCACTTTTCTTGTTGATGTCGGTATTCTTCATCTGGACTGCTTCATCATTAATTGCCATAATTCTTCAATCTCTATCTCTAGCATATCCTTGGGCTGGTACATACTCTGCCATTTTCTGCTACCTCTTTCTCTTTGCTTCAATTTGTTGCTGTTGTCCACTAACTTTTGCATTTTGATATTCTACATTTCTTTAAGCTCTTTTTATTTCATGATTAACTCTTCCTTCAACGAATCCTAATTCTCTAGCATTCTTTCCAGCAACATAATATCTCTGTTCCATGGATTAAATACTTCCGTAGAATCTTCCTCTTCCATCTTTACTTGGATTCTCATCTGTGCCAAATTTCCTCCAGCATCTGCAACAAAAATTGCACTCACAAAGCAATTATTAAAATTAAAAACATAAGGCCTCAGTGCCTCTTCTTCCTTCATTTCAGTATGCTACTCTGATTTTTCCTCTTTTATCAGCACATCAGTATGTTGATTCAACCTCTTTAAAGAATTCTCCAAAGGACTCTCGAAAATTTCAACAAGTCTCTCTTCCACACCATCTGCTTCAATGATGTATTTCTGCTCTTGTCCACTGTAGTGAACTCCTTCTGCAATCACACTGCCATACTCTGAGTTTTCCAGCAAATACTCCAGCAATTCAATTTCTCTTTGACACTTTATAAGTACTTCATCATCACTTATAATTCCTGCATTTGTACACAAATTATCAGTTTGAAAATTACAAGGTTCAACAGTCTCAACTGTTTCTTCACATATCAACTCTTTAGACTGAATCTCATCTCCTTATTTCACAAGAAATTGTTCCTGTGTTGTAACAGCTTCAAACATCAGTGTATTACTAAATTCTTTTTGCTGCAATAAGTCACTACTTTTCTCATTCAAGAGACATTCTCCATCCTTCTTTACTTCAAAGTATTTATCTTCTGAAAGATACTCTTCCATAATTTTGACATCTTCAAAAGATTGCTCATCCTCTACAAAACCTGTAATCACATAAAAAATATTAGATTCAAATATACAAGGTTTCATATCCTCCTGATGATTCGAATTTGTCCAACAGTTCAGAAAATCATTAATAATTCCTTCCTCGGCAAAGTAAACTTCTTGCTATCTTGAATTCGTACAATGGTTCATAAGATCTTTCATAGATCTCTAGTCTTCATCTTCACCCAGAACTTCACCTTGTTCTGCTTCACAAATGGAAACTTCCATTCTCAACTCAGCTTCTCTGAGTTCTCCAGACTTCAATTTAACATTCATAACCTATTCAAGCTTCATCATCTCTTCTGCTAACTACATATTCATCTGCTGATTTCTCTTCTCCTGTAGCCTTTGCCACTTTAATTTCTTCCTTGTGACATAACCATGCCTTTGGCTTCTTTATTCATCTGCAACATCTCCATCAATAACTCAAGATGAGCTGCAATCTCAGCCTTCTCCCTCTCATATTCTTCTTCACTTAATTGTCTTTGTATGCCATTTTCCTTGGCATCCTCTTTATCCACCTTTATTTTGCTGTGGTCTTCCTCAAAACCTCTGTTATCTTTTTTATGACTATCAATAGTAATTTTCTCCTCTATCTTCATGAGCTCGTCATTCACTTACTATGAGTTGTATTAAAGCCTTTGCAACAGAAAGTCCTCCCTGCTGTTACTTACCTAACCAAGCTCTCCTTTGTACTTGGTCTTTTGGCAAGCACTTGGTTCTATATCTCTGGAACCTCTTTGAGCACTTCTCTCTGCTCCTTCTAGGCTTCAACTCATCTGCACCTTTTAAGAACACAACTGTCCTCTTGTATTTCAATCACAAACGAAATAGTAGGTTCTGACCACCTCTTCTTTCACTCAGAAACTCTTACTAGCTTTCTTCATTACTGCTTCTTTTCTTTTGTTGAGATACATTCTTTTGTCTACAACTTGAATTCTGCAACCATAATCTTCAAACCAAACAAAAACAAAAACATATAATTTCACCTTCAAGATCTCTGCATGATCTTGTTCTCCCATTCATCTGCACTTCGAATGGATTGTTCTCTATTTCTTTGCATCTGCAAATTTTGCTACACTTTATCTCTGTGTGCCTACTGTTTGTCAGATTTAAAATCTGATCTCCTCTTGCTTCCTTTCATCACCATTCACTTGTATACACACCTTCAAAACATAACTCTGTTCTAAATTTTCCCAAAGAATTCTTACACGCAAAATTTCCTTGATTAGCTCTGATACCAAAAATGACGCAGCCTAATCCGCATCTACCCACATTATGCAAATAAAATGCATGTCATATACATGTCTTAGGAATTTTAATATTCCTGCCCAGTAAAACTTTCACAATTCAAGGTTTAAGGCTCCTTAATAAACTCTATGCAGAAACGTTTCAATTAACTATCCAAAGTTTTCAACTTTAATAAACCTTTGAGTGGAACGTTATACAACCCTTCATAAGCCTTGGTTAATTCTTATTACCCACACATATTAACCATACCCTTTTAAATCTGGTCTCAGTTTAATCCAACATTAACCATAATACATTTATTCCGCTCATTTCTATTATAATTCCCATATAATAAAAATATTTCATAACCCACACTTAAACCTTACCTTTCCGCCATTCCACAAACCTTTGCATATATATCGATGCTCTACCTTAGCATGTTAAATATCCACCATTTATCTATCTCGTCTGATCCAATGATTGTCGCATCATCTGCTCGCCAACTAACTTGGAAGATCTCCACCATTGATGTGACCTGTCCAATCGAATGACTATTGCTCAATCTCGTGCAGTTACTTGCATGATCCTTATTAGATCGAGAGGGTGTGGGAAAAGTGGTTTTCTCTTTCCATCGTGTGCTATGTGTCAACCGCTAAGGCTAATCGCGTGAATTTTAGGAATACCGTTTACCACTTTGAGACCACGTGAGATACTACTTACCACTTTCATAGACCGCTCCATTATTCTGCTGTCACGTGGCTTAATTTTATCCCTTCACTTCTTAAATTTATTTTGTGTAATAAGAACTCCACCACTCATCTTCCATTAACCCTGTCCATTGATCTAACTAATCCAACAGTTCCTGTGCACTGTTACTTCATTACTTCTTCCTTCCTTTACTTCATCTTTATGTGATTTCTCAGGGTTTTGGTCTATTCATCTGACTTGCCTATACGATTCTTTATGCATATATTCTTTCTAAACTATTCAATCACTTTCGACCACTTCCCTCCTCCTTTGTACACTGTCCTCTCTTTTCTTTTATGTTTTAGGTTTCCTTCAGTGTAACTCCCTCCTGAACTCACTTCTTCTTACGTTTAAGTGCTATCACATCTGAACTTCAACTTTGATCCTTCAATCGGTTTCAAACGATCAGAACATGATCCTTCATACTTCACCTCTACGTTCTGCTTCAATTCCACCCGCGTACATATGCTATGAAAAATTACTCTAATTCACACACCATCTATAATTCCATTAATCAACACACACCACACAACTCAAAAATTGCACTTCTGTATTAATAAATAAATATTTACACCATGAATTCTTTCTCTCTCTCTCTAGCCCGATTTTCTAATCAGTGGCCTTTTTACACTACTTCCCTCTATCTTCCCGTAGTCTACAATCAAGCTCCTCTAATTCCTAACTCTCTAACTAACTAACTAGAAATTCTCTAACTAGCTAACTTTCTCTATGCCTTTTAGGCTTACATTTATACAAAAGGTTCTATAACCCATTTCGGTTCAGATCCTTAACCTTTTCAACTAAATCTTGAATATCCTCTAAGTCCACTTTTGACTCAACTAATCCCTAAGGATCCTCTCTAGTTCCTCAAATCATGAAACCAATTCCTAAGCCAAGATTTACAATTAATTCCCAAATCTCTCAATCCCTATGTAATCTTAACTAGCCTAAGTCCCTCATACTCTCCAACATTCGAAAAAATTTACAATATGCCTCATAATATCTAATTAATTCCTATTCTAAATATCTCTTATTAAAATCACTCAAAAACCTTAATAATTACATTAATTTAATACTCAAGAAACCAATTTCCTTAAAACACAAGACCCCCTATGTTTACTAAAATACAATGATATTTCTGAGCCGAATGATCCTGCATCAGTTCTCATGAGAGCTCATTAGGGTCCTATAGGAGCGGTCCACCATAGAAGGCTTTTCATCAATACCTTCAGAGAGAAACTTGAAATGGTTTCTTAGATGACAATTTGTTAGAATAAATAGGCCAAAAGTAGGGTTTTAATCTTATGAATTGAAAGTATTAAATATAACAATAGCAATCCCTCTAACTGACCCAATGAATAATCTTGGCCAATAATCAAAGTCAATTTATAAAATATGAGGCATTAAGACTGAATTTATTCTGACAAGACTCACCACAAGAGTGCATAATAATGGAAATTTCAATAGCTGTGCCTTAGGGAATTTCAATTTTAAGAGTGATTCTATACAAATTTATTTCAGATGACATTTTAATTTATTGTTTCTATAATACTCTACCATAATTTAAAGAGAGGAAGATATCCTTCAAGTGTAGGAGTACTTCCAATGTAGCCATGTGCGTAACAAAATGCTAAATATACTCACACTCAATTTTAAATAATGAACTCCAACACATACCAGAGTATGAGAAACCAACTACTTTAATTGATATGATACCAAGAGTTTCCGAATGATGGAAGAACACTGTGAACCACCAATTGTGTGGACCCAATTTTCAATAGGATTCACATATTTTTGGTCTTTTGGTTCATTAGTAACTTGTGGCATCCCCTCTTCTGGCCTATCATGCCAGTCTTCCAAAGATTTCTGATTGTTTTCTTGAGTGTAGGTTGGATCTTGTGATAGAAATGTCAAGAACCATTCAATCTTTGTTTCTAATGGTTCTTCCTCCTCATCAGGTCTGATCATGATTCTTAAAATTTCCTCATTAGATGGACAAAGATATTCAAAGCAAGCTTCTCGACCTTCTTGAAGGAATGGATCATGGATATTTTTTTCCTTTATAACATCTGAAAAGATGGATCTTCTCTTGACTTCTGCCAAGATCTGTTCCTCCTGGGAAGTATAGACACCAACTACTACCAAGATCTGAGAAAGATCCTAGAGTGCATCTCTTGTCAAACATTTTATCATTTTTCTTCTACTAGATGGAATATCCTGTTAACACATGGATTACCACATAGGGGGGTTCTTACAGCACCCCAAAAACCTAAAAACTCATTTGCAGGAAAGAAAACAAACTAGGCTTGTGATATCTCTGGAAATACCGTCCAGTATGCTTTAGTAAGCAAGAAAACCACACTAGAAATTCATTTGCAAGAAAGGAAACAAACTAGGCTTGTGAGCTCTCTGGCAATACCATCTAGTATGCTTCAGTAAGTAAGAAAATCACACTAAAAATTCATTTGTAGGAAAGGAAACAAAACCTTACAAGAAAAAGTAGGTGAAAAAGCAAACCAAATGCAACAAGTCACCAAGGTCAATCCCCTAAGCGCCTCCCCGACAATGAGGCCAAGATGTTTGGTTTAATAAACAACCTAACATTTAATTGTCAATCCAGGAGTTCGAAAACTTGGAGGCGCAACACTAGAAATGCTAAAGAAGGACTTTATCAACTTGCAAACCCTACTTATATTCCTACAATTAGATCATGCATAATCTGAAAGAAAAATTACAAGAAAAACTTTCAACAAAGCGACACCAAGCCACTCTGGGTACTAGATTTACTCAAGAAAAATGCTTGCCAAAAAATTTGACAGAAAAATTAAATCACACCTTGAAATCAATCTCAAAAAAAGATATTAAAAGATAAAGTATGTTCCTATGATTGAATTCCAATGCTTAGAAAATATAAAGAATGATTTTCTATTATGATTTTAAATATGTTTCCTTTACTAAAAATATCTCATTCCTGTACCAGAGAAATTACGTTCCTATACCAAAATGGGTTTTGTTCCTGCACTGGAGTACTTTGTTCTGGTACTGGAATGCTTTGTTCCTGTACTGGAACATTCTGTTCCTATATTGGAACACTCTGTTCATGTACTAGAATGCTTTGTTCCTGCACTTAAAACTGTTGTTCCTGCACTAGAACGAGCTTACTTTCAACCACCCTTCACTCATATATTAATGTGCTATGGCTAGTAAACTGGAAATGAGCAAAACAAAAAAGAAAACTTCAGCTCAAACTTTAATGAAAAAGACTCTAAATCCAAAACAAGCATTCAATAAAAAGTTAACTACAAAGAGTGAATGGAATTCTCACAATAGTATAAATGAAAAACCCTTGTGCTGTAAATGAAAGTACACTATCCAAAAGATGAAGCTAAACCCTCTTCATGTCTCTGTCACAGTGATAAATATATTATGCTTGAAAGATTAATTTTATAAGTCTTTAAACCTAGAAAAATACCATAAACGATTTTTGTACTCAGTGATATTTAGTTTGTGTTCATGTAAGGAAATCGTTACAATCTAAACTTATGCACAAAGATATCATCACTCAGCCATAACTTGCATTCATATCAGGGCACGCTGTGCTATAAGGAAATACATCAAACTTAAATCATTAAACTCACAACCTTGTCTAATATTTCAAAAATAACTCAAGAAGTGTTCTCATAAAAGAAAAGAAACAATGAAATGCTTTAGGAAGAAATAAATTATTGAAACTAGAAATATAAATCCAATCAATGCACATGAGGAGTCCTAAGATCTGAGATAACTCATAAGAGAAATACATTCACAAGGGGTTTGCCAAACTTGCAATCTTAAGCATATAAAAATCACTCAGTTCACACCAGCATAAGTAGATCTAAGCACACCATGAAAGATAGGGAGAACGAGCTAGATTGGGTGGGCCCTAGCCAACAAGTTCGTTTCCCTTTATGAAAAATGTGAAATCAAATGTGCGAGGGAAACATTACGAATAATGAAAGGAACCATAAATAAAGGAAACTGGCATTATCTCCTTCTTTATTCGAAGCATTTTGCAAATATACATCAAAAAACCATAGATCCATCCCAGAGGGATAGGGCGATACAAGATTACAAGATAAAAACAATAGGGTATCAAATCTCTTCAAAATATCGTTCGCTAAACCTATCCTATATACCTAATTTATACATAGATGCTCGAATCTTGGACGCAATGAAAAAATTAATAGGAAAAATGCATTGAACAACGACCGGCCCCCATCTTTAGTACATCCATAATGCTCCAAGCCAAATGCAGAAAATTGAACAAAGCTTCACCAGTAGGTGCACGCCATTCCTTAACAAATATGATATTTATTGCAGTCAATTCGGAATGAATCGGTTGGCTTTCCACTTGGTACAAGAACGACGGATGGTACTATAAATTCAGATCCTGTACCAACCAACTCCGACTTTGATTAATGACATTTACTCACCATGCCTTAAGGAAAAATGAATAGATAAGTTACAAGTAAATATAAGCCAATTCAACCTTTTAAATGACTAATAAGCCTCTATGATCCATATCCAAAAAATCACAAAAATGGACTAAGCATCATGTGTAAAAGGTTTAATTTAAATGTGAAACATGGGTTTGGGTAGCACGATAGGACAAAGGTAGGGTTAAAAAAAGGATAATTATGATGACCAACAATTCCTTTTCTTCCTCCTCTTTACAATATTTGTAGAATAATTTCTTCTCAACACACTTATGACCTTTAGTGTATTTCCTATCACAACTGTAACAAATCCCTTTTGCTCTTTTTTCCTCCAATTGTTGTGGCATCAACCTTGTAGGTTTTGGAAGGCAAGGAGAAGTAACACTTCCATATTTATAGTTGTTAGAAGTAGAATTCCTTGTTTCCATATTTTTTCTTTCAACTTTTCTTGCCACCTTGAATGCCTTCTCCAATGAATCAGGTTCCCAAAGGAAAAACTCATTGGATGTTATCTTTCAAAGTCCCTATGAAGACATCAATCCTATGCTCCTCTGGAATATCAGTTACCTTGATATTCAATTTCTGGAAGTCCTCAATGTGCTCTTCCATTTAACCCTTTTGTTTGAGATTTATCAATTGGCTAAAGAAGGTGTTTCTCTTTGTATCCTCATAATGTGCTATCATTTCCTCCATAAAAAATGACCAAGAGAAAAAATGTTTACGAGAACAAAGGCATCGATACTATACAAACTGATTGGGTTCTAAATATAAAGATGCAATGTGTACCTTTTGTGTGTGTTTCACATCATGTAGATCAAAATATTTTTCCATCTATAGTATCCATGTTATCGGATCATTGCCATCAAAATTCCTCATAGCGATATTTGGAATGTGGTGGGTATTCAATCCAAAGTTAGAGTCTTTGAAATCATGATTAAATTCCTTTTGTTCTCAGCACAAGTTTCATGAAATACCTTTTCACCATTAGAAATAATTTATTATAGAAATTTTTTCAAGCCTTCCATGTTTGCTTTTAATCCATCCTTCAAACCTTCCATGTCTTCTTTTAATATGGAAAATGCAACAAGAAAAAATCCTGATTTAATTTTCCCTTGAATTAAATTAGGAATAAAAGTGAAATTCCACGTCACAAGACAACTTGTACGAGCTATGTAGGTTTTAACCCTATACATAAATCGACTGCAAGAGAATTATTTAAAACATAAAATATACAATTGCGAGAAACACAAAAAAATACACAGAGATTTCCCTTGGATCCCAAAACCAGGATTACCAGATTGATTTTTCATTATGTTCCTTTCAATGTTACAACACACACACACACACACACACACACACACACACACACACACACACACACACACACACACACACACACACATATGCATGCTTAGGCATTCATAAAACCCAATCCATTAACCCTCGATTAGGACATAATCGTAGTTATATTGACCAAATCTACAAATTACCATGGGTAGAAAGCCATCATGCCCAAAACCAAGTGAAAAACACATCCACATAGGGGGTCACACGAGAGCTTAGTTATTGGTCTAGCCCTGCAATGCTTATTGTTTCTCTACACTGAGAAAAATTCTCAGTGCTCACAGACTTTGTCAATGCATCTGCAAGATTCTTCAAAGTGTCCACCGTTACCAACAACACATTTTTTTCCTTAACCATATTCCTCACAAAGTGATATTGAACATCAATGTGCTTTGTCTTTGAATGATAAGCAGGGTTCTTTTCCAATAAAATTTCACTTTGTTTGTCATATTCTATCCTTATAGCTCGCTGTACTAACCCCATACTTCAACACAATTTCTACAACCAAACTGCTTCCTTGCTTGCATGAGTGGCTCCCATGTATTCTGCCTCTATAGTTGAAAGTGCCACTATAGGCTGTTGCTTTCTCATCCAATTGACTGCACCTCCAAATAGGTTAAACACATACCCACTTGTAGATATTCTCTGATCCATGTCTTCAACCCAGTCTGCATCAACAAAGCCACAGATGTCCAAAAATTTGTCCAATCCTAGTCTTCCTTGGTATCACAAACCATAATCACTAGTGCCACACAAATACCTGAAAACTTGCTTCACTATTTCCAATGCTCCTTCCTTAGTTTTGACATAAACTTGCTCAATACTCCCACTGCATGTGCAATGTATGGTCTAGTACAAACCATTGCATACATTAGGCTATCTATTGCACTTGCATATGGAACATGAGACATGTCCTCTTCCTCTTCTTGTGTCTTGGGACACTGTTTAGCAGATAAATTTACACCTACAAGAATATGAACCTTCATTGATTTACTATCCTACATATTAAACCTATGCAAAGAAGGATGTTGTTCTATGGATTGAGACTCAAATATTCCCTTGATGGTAGTTCAAATTATATTGCTTGGAAGGACATGATGGAGGCAGAGTTGGAGGAAATCAGGATGTAGGAATTCATAGATAAAGATATTCCTAAGCCTCCAACAACAAATGCTCAAGATATGAAAAAATGGAAGAAACGTGTTGCAAAGGCAAGAAGGATCATACCAAAAGGAGTTCGAGATCATATTGTCTCGAACCTCGATGGGAAGGATACACCTTGTGCAATGTGGCAAGCCTTGATCAACTTGTTTCAGAATAGCAATGACCACAGGAAGATGGCACTGAAGGACAAGCTTCAGAAGATCAAGATGGAGAAGGGTGATACAATACCACGATACTTGAACATGTTCACCCAATGCCAGTATGAGCTTGGGAGTGTTGGTATTACATTTGCTGAAGATGATTTGGTCATCCTAGCACTTCTAAGCCTTCCTAAGAGTTTGCACAACTACCAGGATTTGGTAAATGGGAGGGATCATCTACCAAAGTGGGAGTGTTTGTGGTTTGAATTGGTGCAAGAAGAGATAAGGTGGAGCACCAGAGATGGAAACTCATCCATGCATGATGATGAGGAGAATTTTACCTTAGATGGAAAGGAAAAGAAAGGGAAAGGAAATAAATTCCAATTTAAAGGAGATTCCAGTCAGGGTGGAAAGAAGAAGGACTTTCCGAAGATTAAATGTTTTCATTGTCATGAGCTGGGACGCTATGCCATGAAGTTTACGCACAAGAAGGCCATCAAGAAGCCCTTAGGAGTAGCGGTAGGTGAATCTCTTGCTTCACAATTTGAGTTGGATTTCATCCTCATTGCATACATGGTGACATTGGTGATGGGTAGTGTGTGGTATCTGGAGAGCAGAGTCTCATTACATATGACAGGAAACAAAGAATTTTTCAGTGGCTTGGACGAGAAGGAGTACTATTACTTTTCAGAGGGAGTATGGTTCTCCTTCACATTAAAAGATGTCATGTATGTTTTGGGTCTGAAGAAGAATTTAGTTTCAATTTCTATGTTGGAAGACCATGACTGCAATGCGATATTTAGCAAAGGAAAGGTTTTCCTTCATCACATAGCCACAAGACAAGTGAAGTGAATCAAGGTTTGGGTCAAGAACCTATACAAATTGGATTAAGAAGACTGTGAAACATTGAGCAAAAAAGGAGAGAAGGTGCAGAGCCGAGACATTGGTGAATTATGACATAGAATATTGGGCTAGGTGCACCACAAAGCTTTGAACATCATGTTGCATTTTTCTACATGACTTCCCAAAGGTGCACTAGAGCAGAGAGATAGATGTAAAGGGTATACATTAGGGAATTACATCAAAGCCACCATTCATTATAAGGAAATTCGAGCGCAAGCGATCCTTGAAATAGTTCACTCAGATGTTTGTGGACCATTCTTGACAACCTCTCAGACCAAGCACATGTATTATGTAATATTTTTGGTTGATTTCTCATGCAAGTGATGGATTTTCTTCATGCATAAGAAAGCTCATACGTTCTCTAAATTTTATGAATTTAAAGCACTTTTTGAGAAATACACTGGCAAGAAAGTGAAGTCGCTAAAGAGTGATAACTGTGGACAATATGTGTCTAATGAACTCAAGAAATTCTGCATCATAAGGCATTTGACGAGAGTTAATAGCACCCCATAACTCACAACAAAATGCGGTGTTTGAAAGGAAGAGCATAAGTATTGTGGGAGTTTCACAGGCAATGTTACATGATCATTGCCTACCATTGCACTTGTGGGATGAAGTATGCAACACAACTGTATATGTGCAGAGAAAAAGTCTGCATCGAATTCTCGGGATGAGTACACTAGAATAATTTTTTCATGGAATAAACCATATGCGTCACACTTTAGGATCTTTGGTTCATCATTTTACTGTTGTTAGCTCTCCATAAATTTCCCTAGGCCGAGGAGAGAAATTTCATAGGTAACCAAAAAACCACTTTTAGACTAGAATATAGCCCTTCTAGCCTTATAGAGGGCTCTCTCACTTAGGTTGTTAAACTAATCTGATATTAGTCTATGTATAGTTCTCAATAAGCTCTATTTTTCGAAGGTTTGCTGGTAAGAAATGAGACAGATCCATTGGGCATGAAGTCATGTCAAATTGATTGATTGTCCAGTGATAAGATGAAGAGGGAAAGGGTTTTTCCACAGGGGAAGGGTAGGCAGGCTTGGTGATGGAATTAATTCGTTTTAGGAGGGTGAGTGTGAGAAAATATGGAAACACCTCTAAGATTATCAAACTGTAGATAATTTATGAATGTTATTTTAAGAAGAAAACGTAGATCACTTGGCAAAACTAAATCATAACACCTTTTAGATGAATTCTAGGCTAAACATATGGTTCTTCCAAGCATGAATACATACATTCAACATATGTAAAAACATAATACAAACTTACAACATGAAATAAGCACAACACGATCAATATTTGGCATAGGAATCCCTGCAAATCACCTTCTGTCTTTCATTCACTGGAAAAAATATTCAGAAATACAATGCAAATAAAGTTTCTTTCTCTCTAATCTGACCAAAAACCATTTTTACATTCAGATTCATGTATTATATACAATATTATCTTTTTAAGTAAAAGGGTTTCGAAATCCATCCTTTTTCCAAATATAGGAAGAGGTTACAATTCTTTAGAAATAAAATATTTGGAAAATCTACCCATATCCTACTATCTAGGGTTTTGTTTTTGACTAACAAAAAAATATGCTAACTAAAGAGAAAATCATAGAATTGGGAAGAAAAATATTCAAAATTCATCATCCACATAAGCATGGAATCAATTATTCTATGTTGGAGGTTCACCAAGTCGAATTTCAAAAAATTCGATAACTCTATCGACAAATTTGTCTTGGAAAAATTGTGAAACATGGGTCTCAAAGTGACACATGTAATTCCAAAAAAGTAACTATTGTACAACAAATGATAGAGGTTTTTTTCGTTTATCTAGTTCTTGACAAAAATCTCTTTCACTTTTTCAAAATTCATCTCCCTTAGGTCAAAAACCTATTTTGAAGTAAAACTATAAAAAACGCAATGTCTCCCTTGCCTCCTTTGCGCAACGCCAATGTTTTTTGAATATCTCCCAAATGGTGAGTCTGATGGAGCTGAAATTTTTAGATAAAGTTACTATCATCATACCTAATCTCCACAAGAATGTTGAGCCAAACAATATTTACAGATCTCGAGAAAATAAAAAAATGGATGTAGGTGACAGTAGCTTGTTTCTTGAAAACCGTGAATCATTTTGGGATGAAATTAACTGATTTTATTAATCTTAGCGCCATGCATTTGCTATAAAAATTTAAGGGAAAATGGGTATAGGGTTTAATATATATGGTTAAAATACATTTGCGCAACACACTTTCGTAGTGAGTTATCTTTACATGGCTTTAATCACATACTTGAACTTTGGCTGAGAAAAAATGGATAATTGATTATGTTGCCACCCTTTTAAACCTTTTTTAAGTTCACACACATAAAATAATGCCAAAAATTTGATTTGTGCAACATTCCAAGTTCTGTATACTTGCAACCTATCTTTGACAGAATGAAACTAATGGGTCATCTTTGAATGTACCTATGAAGCTTATGAACCTATGAAATAGTCCCAAAATTGAAAGCAAGCCTCGAAAATAGTATCTCCCTTTGTTATCATATTTGCAACAACTTTAAAAACACTTATGACTAGGGTTCTTTGAGAGAGACACCAAACAAGGGGTTGATCAATGATACTCAATTGAAGTTCCAAATAGATATATATTGGGTTCAAGGCATACATTGCAACTGAGTTGATGATTTCTTGAGATGCGCAACAGGTTCCTCAATTGCGTAACAAATTCCAACTTTCACAATAAGTCTCTGATTTTCATAACAATTCCTCTATCCAACCCTGCAACGTTCTTCTTTGACTTCCAGAGCCAAGATGAATTACAAATGAGGGGAAATGAGGAGCCACAAGCATATTTAAACTCCTCATGTGACTAAATCCTTCTTTGAAATCATGATTACCCACTTGTTGATGTGAGAGATGTGTAAGGGATATCTTTGTAATGATGACCATGACATGGCATAACTAGCCATAACTAACCCTCAAAACTAATTCTCATAACTGAAACGACATCAACATAACTAACTCATAATGACTATATATTTCATGACATGACCTTTAAGACTATTCAATGATGACATTACACTTTGAATTTTAGCAATAGACCCTTTTGACTTAACACTCATGAAACCAATTTACAAAAATGACCTCAATGAATAGTAAGAAAAAAATGAGTGGGATTCCTATAATATAGGACCATAAATTTGGCTCCAATGGGGATGGCATCCTCCCTGTGGAGTGCCAAGAACACCATAGACTATGTGCCTGACCGTTGGGCTATTCCCAATCTTGAAAACCTGCCAATAGACCACTGCTCTAATTTTCAACTGAATCCAAATGCAAACTAAAACTCAAACTAACAACCTATTACAATTCTAAAACTGAAACAAATCCATTCTTCAAAATGAAACCTAAACTGTAAACTAAAAACTGAAAACTCAGCTGCAAACTGAAACTAGAAACAATGCTCAGGGTGCTGAGCTTATTCATCACACGTACCTACTCAAAATTTCTAGAAGCATATATTAGATCAGGTAATATAAAAATTCCATTGTAACCATAAAATAAAATGCTTATTTGATCACTTTTTCCTCATATTTTCCTCAACAATAAATACAATTTTGGAGAATGGCAACTCAAACTACATCCTAAATCCAATTCATGTACTGGTGAGCAACATAAAATCCCTTGATAATTCCAATAAGCAAGTAAAAGAATCTTTAAGAATAGGAATATTCATTATGTTCATTTCTTGTTGATGGGAAAAAGGAAGAAGTCAATCTTCATGCTCTCATTTCATTTCTTCAATTTCACTGCAATCGCCATGATCATTTTCAAATGAAAAAACATAAGTATGCTTAGCATCTTTTTCATCTACAAGAAAAAACTTTTAATTTTCTTGAAATGCTTCAAATGAAAAAGTCACATCATGGACAACATGAATGTAAAAAATTAACCCTTCACATGAAATCTTTATTTGTTTCTTTATTTTACAAAGGGTCTAAGACAACTTGCTCTTCATTATCCTCTTGTAACTGTGGAGTATAATTGTCATTATTTAGCTCACTGCTTTAGTAAATAACTCCTTAATCTTCATTTAAAGTGAGTTCACTATTTTGAGTTTCTATATATGTGTTATAGGCCATTTTTTCACACTCGATGAGTGAGACTCCTAATGGGATTAATCAACATCCTATTCCCCCTTGCCACCATATTTCACAAATCCCTAAGCATGTACCTTTCCTTTCTTAGAATTTCAGCCCTAAACTGCATCATCTGAGCCAATTTAAGGACCGACGCTTCCTATAAGCCTATTGGGGTGCATTCACCAGCAATTTTCTCCACTGTGGCTTGTGTTGGTCATCATCTGGTTGCTCCCCTTTGCACCTACGTTGGTTCTAGATATCCGGGAGAATGATCAGGATTCCAGAAGCTTCCCCTTCTAGGAGTTTCCAGAAGTTGTTACAACTACTTGTCTTGGATAAAACATTCATATCCTATCCATCCCTACATTGGATTTTTTACTACTTATCATTTGATCTTATCCCTCCACCAAAAGTGGATCTCTTACCCTAGATTGGTAATTGGATAAGAACTCCCAACTTGTCATACTTCTCTATATAATCCCAACCTTCTATGTGGTTGGGGTTTGGCTTTTGGAGAGTGATTATGGCCTTATGCCACTATAGTGAGTGGTCATCATTCCATGCATTTAGGGTGATTGGAGGTGCATATTGTGATAAAGAAAGGACAAGTCAACAACTTGGAGGAGCTCTTTTAGAAGATCAACTGCTACATATGGTTGTAATCTCCTTCCATTTATAGTAATGCAAATCATTCATTGTTTTCCTATATGTGATGTTGTTATTTCACTTATTCCAATACCATGTTGATCCATTGGATGAAGTAATTAGATTGTACTGCATAGATCTTGTAGTTTCTTGCCTTGTGTTATTTAATTGTGCAGGTTCTAATTTTGGCAATTAGAGAAGGTTCATCTATTTACTTTAAGGAAAAACATTATGTTCCTTGTCTCTCTATTTTTCTAGGTTAGCCACTGGCCTAGGGGATATACTTTTGTTTGCAACCGTAAATCCTATATAACAAATTTGAGACCATATTTGGCAGTGGAGAATTCCCTTGGTGGTATCCTTGTCCATTGTGTTTGATTACCTCCTTGACATACCTTTGTTGTATCATGCACCCAAGAATAGACCTAGGAAGTGATTTCATTGAACCTCTTTCCTAGGACCAACGCACCCCCTGTGCCTTTGACAAAGCGTTTCACCTCACCTTGGCCCATTTTTCACCAGCGTTGCAATGCACTCGCGCCTCTTCTGTGCTAGCATTGGCCCCTATTTTTGCATGAATTTTTCCTTGGTTCTTGAGCCTATTTTTGGTTAGCCTTATTCCAACTAAACTTCTCTGAGTCTTCAGTATCTTGTGGTCTCTCTAAAGCATCCATTTGGTTTTCATTTGTGTTGATTTCCTTTGATAAGGATTGGTTTTGATTTTTCTTTGTTCTTATCACCTAGTTGCTTTCAAATTGATTTAGTTTGACTGATGATCACTTGCATGAATTGTTGTTTTAGTCCTCATTATAGAAAGTGTAATCGAATCAGTAATTGAACATTTTCATCTTAGTTTTCTCCATTTCAAAAATTAAGTGTGGTGAAAAGAAAAATTTTTCATTGACATTTAAAGTTTTGCATGTGCATTAATATAGGAACAATTCCATTGGAAAGGAAATCACATCCTGCATCTTATTCATTGCATATTGTGTGCTGCATATTAATTGTTTCTTCCCTTCCTTATCTAGATTTTCATTGAAAGAGAAAGGATTTATATTTTCTCATGCTAGATTTTCATTTTAGGATATTCAGGTGAGATTCATGGTGAGCCCTAAAATTGAAACATAATCAAAGATAAACAGTAAAATTTATTGAATGAACCTAAGGAGCGTTTATAACATTAACGAAAACATCTAGAGGTATAGGCTAGAGTCATGTTTCGACGTTGTTAATCGTAGGATATTTCATTGTTTCAAGCGTTGCATTCGGGGGGTGAAATCTCGTTCCATATATGTGAGTGTATAGGACTGTACTCCATGTACCTTCGGGTGTATTTGGGTGCTCCACACACATAAAGTATATGGTAAAACTCTCATCAAACGATTACACATTATACAACACTACTACAGATTTCACTCCCACGTACCATTATGTATATTTTGGGAGTCCCCAATATGTTGCTATCCATCCATAGGTAATCGAGTCTACTGCCTTGTATACTGTGATATAATGAACATAATACATGGAGATTGGTTGCTATACATTAATTCCTTGGTTCGCGAAGGTGTATATTGTAGTTCATGTTTGCTTAGTAATCCTTTATTCTTAGATCACCCTCTTTTTGATTTATTTCTTTTTGTGTTAATAAAATGTTAAGTCCCTATTAAACTAGTGTATTCCCCCATTATTATTGCCATTGTAGCCCCTTATTGTTATTGTTATGCCCCTATTGTCCCTATATTGTTATTATTGTGCCCCATATAAGCCCACTATTGTTCTTGTTGTGCCCTTAACATTATTATTGTTCTATCGACTTTGATTATATTGTGACCCTTAAGACTCCTATATATAGAAAGGAAGTTTTTTCATTTGTATCATCCAAGAATTGTTCATTTTTGTAATTTAAAGGAGGTTTCCCCCTCAAAGAGGCTAATTTTGATTTTTTTTTCTATTTCTTATTCTATTTTGTGAGCTGGTTTCATAACATTTGGTATCAGAGCTTTGGATTCTAGGGTTTCGCTGCTTCAAACATGTCATCGTGGAATTGTCGCTATAACGTTTTCTATATGAAGCTATAGAAGCTGAAATTAAAACCCATTTGAGTGGAAATATTGATGAACCTATTCTATGAATTTCAGATCTTGTCTCGCTATATTTTAGGAGATATGATCTGAGAAAGTGAGGGTTTTTGCAGGATCCAAAATTTGATCTCAAACAAGCGACTTTGGGAAAATCGTCATAACATTCTCTCTGAGAATCAAATTAAATTTTTGTAAGAAGTCAAAGAATAGGATGGAATTTATTTTTGGGATATCGTTTTCAGCGCTGAAGGACAAAACATTGACACGTGGCACTTCATACAAGTTCGCTCTACTGAACTAGTATATAATTAGGTCATCGTGGGAGATTGGGCATAACTCTTTCTTGGAGAATCCAATCCTGATATGAATTTTGGGGTTGGAAATAGGACTCAGAGGTCTACCACAGGAAGAAATTTCAGACCCTTGAGATCCGAAATTACAGATATACATCAGATTCAATATCAAGCTCCTACAAAGAGAAAAAAATAGTTGTATAGTGTTTTTTAAAATTTGCATAAGTTTTGTTTGAGAAAGTAGTTTGAAGTGATTCAAAGGGAATTTTGAAGCATAATTATCATTAATTTATGACCTAAAGAAAGAAAATGGAAACACCTAGTAAGCAACCTAAAATATCTACTATGAAACATGAAGAAGAGGAAGAAATGCAACATGATATATCAAAATTACGAGACCAAGTGCAACAAATTTCTCTCTCACAAAAAGTAACAGAAGCTAAGATGGATGATTTGAAGGATGAAATCGATGGTATAGAAGAAAAAATTAAAGACAACATTGAAGATTTTAAGAAAGACATGGAAGGTTTGACAAAGTTGCTACAAGAAAGCCTTCCTAATAGCAAAAAGGAAGTAGAGGAAACTCATGATGAGAAAAAAATAAATTTTAATCATGAATTGAAGAAAGACAAAATTGAAGATTTGAAGAAAGACATGGAAGGTTTGAAGGAAGATTTGACAAAGTTGCTACAAGAAAGGCTTCCTAATGGTGAAAAGATAGTAGAGGAAACTCATGATGAGAATAAAAGAAATGTTAATCATGATTTCATAAACTCTAACATTGTATTGAAGACCCACCACATTCCAAAGATCAATATGAGGGGGTTTGATGGAAAGGATCTGTAACATTGATACTACAAATGGAGAAATATTTCAATCTCCATAATGTGAAAAACACACAAAAGGTACGTGTTACAACTTTACGTTTGGAAACCAATTAGTTTGTATGGTATCGATGGCTTTGATCTGGTAAGAAAATTGTCACTTGGTTAATTTTTATGGAGAAAATGATAGCACATTATGAGGATACAAAGATAAACATATTCTTTAGCCAATTTATAAATCTCAAACAAAAGGGTTTAATGATAGAGCACATTGAGGACTTCCAAAAATTGAATATAAGGGTAAGTGATATTCCAGAGGAGCATAGGATTGATGTGTTCATAGGGACTTTAAAGGATAACATCCACATCCGGTTCTCCTTTGGGAACCTCATTCATTGGAGAAGGAATTCAATTTGGTAAGAAAAATTGAAAGAAAAATTATGGCAACAAGGAATCCTACCACTCACAACTATAATGATGGAGGTTTTGCTGCCCTTAGCCTTCCACAACCTATAAGGTTGACACCACAATAATTGGAAGAAAAAAGAACAAAATGGATTTGTTACAGTTGTGATAAAAAATACACTAAAGGTCATAAGTGTGTTGATAATAAATTATTTTACATTGATTGTGAAGAGAAGGAAGAAAAGGAACAAGAAACATCAAAAGAAGAGGATATACACTAGGAACCAACCATAGAGAAAGAAGAAATGAATATGAACATATATTGTAATGCATTGACATGAATTATCACTCCTCAAACTCTCGATATAGAAGGACATATCAAGAATAAAAAGGTAATAGTGTTTATTGATTCGGATAATGCCTATAATTTTATTCGTTGTAAGATAGTCAAGGAATTGAATTGCTTCCTATATCTAGCACGAGAGTGTCAAGTGATGGTTGAACATGGAGGAGCCATAAATTGCTCTGGAAAGTGCCATAATATCAAGCTATCCATGGGATAATATGTATTCAATAGTCCAATGATTTCTATTCCAATGGGCGGTGATGATGTTGTACTAGGAGTCCAATGGCTACAAGCTTTGGGTACAAACACTTTTAATTTTCAAGAACTTTTCTTGAATTTTTTTGGGAAGGAAAGGAAGTTGAATTAAGGGGTATCACAGGGAAACTAGGAAATATAATAAACTCTAATGACATGACAAATATTCTAAAGAAATAACAATGGGGCGTAATTGCACAATTATATTCACCAGAGGTGCCCACATCCATAAAGCATCTGCGAGGATTTCTCGGGTTGATAGGGTATTATCACAAGTTTGTTAAGAATTATGGGAAAATAGTAGCACCTCTAACAACATTACAGAAGAAAGATGCATTTTCTTCGACTCAAGAAGCAACAAAGGCCTTTAAACATCTTAAGGAGGTAATGTGCCAAGCATCGGTCTTAGCTATGCCAAACTTCCCAAAAATTTTTATTGTGGAATGTGATGCCTCAGGAAATGGAATTGGTGATGTTTTAATGCAAGAAGGAAGACCCATTGCTTTTGAAATTTATCCAATCTAAGGAAAATATTTACACAAAGCTATTTATGAGAAGGAAATGTTGGCAATACTACATGCACTTAAGAAATGGCGACCTTACCTAATGGGAAGACACTTCAAGGTAAAAACGGATCTTGATAGTATTAAATACTTTTTAGAAAAAATATTATCTTCATAAGTTTAGCAAAAATGGGTTACAAAGATGTTGGGTTATGACTTTGAAATCATCTACAAAAACGGGAAGCAAAATGTTGTTGCAAATGTATTCTCAAGAAAGGATGAGGATGTGAAAGCATTGATTTGTGCCATTTCTATCATCCAACTAGATTGGATAAACAAAGCAAGGGATGAATGGAAGAATGACAAAGAAGTGTGGGAACTCATTCAAATTTTGCAGTAAGATCCTAATACATTTGATACATTTAGCTGGAAAAATGATTCGTTATGGTACAAATATCACTTGTACCTCTGTAAGAATTCCCAACTCAAACATAATAGTCTTCTGAAATTGCACACCTCTCCCTTAGGAGGGCACTCAGGGTTTTTAAAAACTTACCATAGGGTTAAGAAGGAAGTTTTTTGGGATGGCCTTAAATCTGATATTCAAAATTTTGTGGCGCAATGTTTGGTTTACCAACAAAATAAAATTGAGACAATTAAGATCCGTTACAACCTTTATCCATTCCAAGCTAGTGTTGAGAGGAGGTTTCAATGGATTTTATCACAGGTTCACCCAAGCCCGAAGGAAAGAGTGTCATCGTGGTGGTAGTTGATAGACTTACCAAGTATGCATACTTTTGTGCATTATCTCATTCATTTAAAGCCAACACAGTTGCTACTACATTTATGGAAACAATTCAAAATCTACATGGAAACCCAAAGATTGTTGTAAGCGACAGAGATCCCATTTTCACTTGAAATTTTTGGACTGAATTATTTTCTTGTATGGGTACTTAATTAGATCATATCTCATCATATCATCCTCAATCTGATGGGAAAACTGAGATAATGAACAAATGTTTGGAGGATATCTTTGTTGCTTTGTATATGATAAACAAACACAATGGGTCAAGTGGTTGCCTGTGATTGAATGGTGGTATAACACTTCCTTCCATATTATAGTAAAAATGACCCCATTTATGGCACTTTATGGATATCATACACTGTCTATCACATCATGTTTAATAGAAAATTCCGAGGTTCAAGTAGTGGCAAATCACATCGAGCATCAAAAACAAGTTCTCGAACTCTTAAAGGATAACCTCACTTTGACGCATAATAGAATGAAACAATAGGTAGATAAACATTGTAGCGAAAGAAGTTTTGATGTAGGTGACTGGGTATTTCTATAACTACAACCATACAAACAAATGTCCCTTAAGCAAGAAAAGAAGCATAATAAATTTTCACCAAATTATTATGGTTTGTACAAGGTGTTACAAAATATTTGTACTATGACATACAAATTGGAGCTTCATGCATCTTCCCGAGTGCACCCAGTTTTCCATGTTTCATGCTTAAATAAGGTTATAGGCGACAATCTCCCAGTTCAAACAATATTTTCAGAACTTGACGAGGAAGGAAAAATCATATTGGAACCTAAAGCAATAATAGAAACAAGAACTTGACAACTACGAAATCAATCAATTTTAGAGTATCTCATCAAGTGGAAGAACGTACCCGCTGAATATTCCACATGAGAGGATGAAAATTTTATACAAAAGCATCTAGAACTACTCAAGCATTGAGGACAACACTTTTTTAAAGGAGAGGGGCATGTTAGGTCCCTATTATACTAGTGTATTTCCCCATTATTATTGTCATTGTAGCCCCTTATTGTTATTGTTGTGCCCCTGTTGTACCCATATTACTATTATTGTGCCCCATAGAAGCTCACTATTATTATTTTTGTGCCCTTACATTATTATTGATATGTTGGCTCTGATTATATTGTGACCCCTTAGACTCCTATATATAGAAAGGAGGTTTTGTCATTTGTATCATCCAAGAATTGTTCATATGTGTAATGTAAAGGAGGTTTCCCCCTCAAACAGGATAATTTTGAAGTCGTTGATCTATCCCTTATTCTATATCGTGAGCTAGTTGCATAACATAAAATTTATTTCCCAACGTGGAAGAACAAAATCCCCCTCCCCATCGTTTGTGTGGAATGCAAAATAAGCCTCCACTTCCTCTAGAGGATACTCCTAACCGCCATCCTAGACATAGGTAATCACAAACTACCAAATCGAGAAAATTGGGAACTACTTCTAGTCCTCCACTTGATATTGATCAACTAGAATCATCTGTCCCTTTGAGTTCTGAACCCGATATTACATATATTCCTGTTGGTGACACTGACACAATTGAAACAGAAGTCCCTGAAACTTTGTTACTTGAGGTCATTGAATTTGATCTCCTTGAGGCAAAAAATTTGTTTCCTGAGGTTGTTGAACCTGAGGAGCCTCAACCATCTTTACTTGAGTCTTTGGGAACATCCTTCTCTCTTCCTTGTCTCATATAGAACCAATATATCTTGGGCTTGATGGTGAACCTCTTCCATACAAACTTCTGAGTATTGGAGAGAGCCCTCAAGAATATACTCATACTTCTACTCCTGTTCATTGGGAAAGACTTATTTTTTACCAAAACAAGCCTCTTCCGCCTCCTCAACCTCAGATATAATATCCTTTACCTAATTCTTTGGCTTACCCATGGATTTATCATGGAAATATTCATTGGGATTGTTAACCATGACTGGAGCTCATTCAAAATCCCAACGTGTGTCCACCAATATGGTTGAGATATCAAGAGTCACATCCTCATTCGTTATTGTAACATCACAAGAAGCTTATTTATATGGTGGTCTGTCTCTCCCTCCTGACTATTAGATGTTATTTGGTACCTTTTTTGGTGCAACTTCCAGTTCTTGGACCTTTCCCATGATATCCAATTCTAGAATAATGTTTGGTACTTCTCTTATGAGTGCCACACAATATTCTCCTCTTCCTCCATCTACACCTACAATAAAGGAGCAGGTTGGCCCTTATGTTAGTGGGCAAAGCTATCGTCAACAACTCAATCCTCTTTATGTTGGGTACCCTCCATCTGGATTGTAGTTGCCTCCATCACCCCCTCCTCCCATGTTAGGGGTGAAACCTGTTATTGGTATACCTGAATATGGTAATATTCCTAGTTATAGTCCTCCTCATCCTGGAATGGCTTATAGTGTTTGGAAACCTAGTTTACTCGTACAACCTGGTTCATATTGGGATCAACTATTGAATTCTCAAACTATACCATCTTCATCACAAATTCCTACCTATCCATCAACACCTTAACAAGCTCAAATACATGTGAGCCAACCTTTACAACCCATTCCAATGATGTTTGGTTCTCCCTAGAACCTGATTCGTTAATCTGTACAAGGTCCCTCACCTTCCCATTCACTTGCACAAGGTACTCCTTAAGTTTCGGTAGGGAAAATTATTCAAAATTTGGCGCAGTTCCAATCGAACCCATACCAGGGGGAAATGAAAAACTTGATCGAGCAACATAATGGATCACATCAAGTGCTTTTTCAAGGCCAACAATTCCAAACCCAACCATTCTAGCAACTTTATCATCGTCTTGGGATTGGACAACAAGCCCACTTGTATGCTTGTTATTAGAACCCTCCATATTCTGGTAACTAGGTTCCTTATTATTAGAAACCTCCTTATCCAGGAATGCAAGTGAATGTTTCCTAGGTTATCTCTTCATATCTAGGTCATTCACCTCTGGAATTTAACAAGTAGTTTCCTTTTGTGGCTACTCTTGAATTACCATATTTTACTCAACTTACTAACAAACCCATTTCTTGTAGGAATTTACAGAGTAAGTTCCTTAGATAGAACACCAAAGGACACCACTCACAAATAGATCACAAATTAGTACACTAGTATTCTTGACGTGGTTAAAACCGTCAAAGAGGGAAACAATCCACAACCTGAGCCAACGCAACCACTTCAAGAAATTTATAAATGTAAAATAAAAAAAATTACATAAGCTTCTCACATGAATGGTCACCTAACAAATGACCCTCTATGCTCTTTAAATAGAGATCATGGACCAATCAGGTGTTAAGCCAATGTCGGTAATATCAAGGAGAGAATGAACCGTCAGATCACTTCATGTCTAGAACATATTGTGACCGTTGGATTGTAAGTTACAAAAAGTACATACTAAATAAACAAACTTTACCTAACAATACAATAGACAAAGTTATACTTAATTATTTCATGTGTCGAAATATCCTAACATCCCCCCTTAAGAACAACTTGGGATAGGATTAAAAAATGTACAAAGATGACACAATAGGAGAAGGAAGGAGGCATTAGAGCCTATCCACCCTTAGTGACAACTTCCTAAAATCCAACCATAAATCAAAGTTTAGTAAAATTCTCCTCTGTGCGAGCCTTTGTAAAGATGCCTGCAACTTGATCATCGATTGAACAATATTTCACTTCAAGAACATGGTCATGAATGCACTTTCTGATGAAGTGCCTATGTAGTTCAATGTGTTTGTTGTGCTGACGTTAGACTGGATCTTTGCATAGTTGAGTGACACTTCTATTATCACACCAAAGTGTAGTAGGATGTTGCTACTAAAAACCAAACTCTGACAGGATCTAACGAAGTCACAAGGCTTCCTTACTAGCTTCAATGGTGCCATGATACTCTACTTCTGCTGAAGAAAGAGAAATGGCACTTTGTTTCTTGCAAGCCCATGTAATAGGTCTAGAACCAAGAGTGAAGACATAAATTGTAGTAGACTTCCGATCATCAGGGTCACCAGACCAATTAGAAACAGTGAAACCAACCAATAGAGGAGATGCTTCTGCACTGTAATGAATCCCAAATTGAACTGTACCCCAAACATAATGAAGTATTATTTTAGCTACTTTCCAATGAATTTCATGTGGGTTTTCATAAACCGAGCAACAAGCCCAACAAAAAAGGAAAGTTCAACACGGGTATGGGTTAGATACACAAATTTTCCAACAAGCTAACGGTATATGCTAACATCAACTTCAGGGGAAGTACAAGTTACTGAAAGTTTGGCTCCAAACTAAAAGGGAGAAGGGGATGACTTATAGTCTTCCATGTGAAAGTTGCGTAGAAGATCATATGCATACTTGGACTGGGAAAGGGAAATACCTTCTTTGGATTGCAAGACTTGAAGTCAAAAGAAAATAATGCAAGTGTCCTAAGTTTGTCATTTCAAACTGATTTTTAAGGCTGAAATTCACATGGTTTATAAGGTTGGGATCACTACCAATAAGGATAAGATCATCAACATAAAGAACAAGAATGATAAGAGACTTTCCCACTTTCTTGGTGTAGATAGTGTTGTCAGAATGACACCTAGAAAAGCCAGTATCTAAAAGAAAGCTATCCATTTTGGCATACCAAGCCCGAGGGGCTTGCTTGAGACCATAAAGGGATTTCTTAAGCTAACATACAACACTGAAGTCTATTTGTATAAAGCTAGGAGGTTGTTCCTTATATATTTCCTCATGCAAGCTCCCATGCAAGAAGGCGTATTTAACATCCATATGATGGACTTCCCATTTGAAAGAGGCAGTAAGGGAAAGAACAAGGCATATAGAGTTCATTTTGGAAATAGGGGAGAAGGTTTTAGCATAGTTAATTCCTTCAAATTGTGAAAAAACCTTAGCAAAAAGACAAGTTTTATGTTTACCAACTTTTCCATCTGGTTCAAACTTGGTTCTGTAAACCCGTTTGCATCTAACAAGTTTTCATCCCTTTGGAAGAGGAACAAGGTTCCATGTATCATTTTCCAATAATGAACGATATTCTTCATTCATAGCTACATCCCAATCTGGATGGCCTAAAGCTTCTCCAAATGTGTTAGGATCATAATTCATTGAAGCTTGAGCTAGTAAAGAAGAGGCTCTATTGAACTGAGAACGTGTACGACACTGATCTCTAGGATCACCTACAAGAGCACCTACTGCATCCCGAGTAGCACATACCTATTTTGGAAGCTGAGGAGGTGAAGGAGGATCCCTAGAAGGTTTGTGAGGAATGTCATCTTTGCTGTCATCATCTGAAGAAGGAATATATTCAGAATTAGAAGGGATAGAGAGGGGTGGCACATCCACCAAACTAGGCTCGTAGTGCTGATATATTTTCAAAAAAGTTTACATCTCTTCTAATGATATATATATATATATATATATATATATATATATATATATATATATATATATATATATATATAGATATAGATATATATTTATTTATTTAGGATGAAGAAGTCTATATCCTTTGACTTCTTCAGCATAAAAAAAAATAATGCATTTTCACTCTTAGATTCTAAGGATTCATGTTTCACTCATCTAGAATATGGGCCCATGCTTCACTTCCAAAAACACAAAAGTGACTTACATCTAGTTTAATTGAGCTCCATGCTTCTTTTGGAGTGATATTCGTTAAAACCTTAGTAGGAGTGCAATTTACTATGTAATTTGCATAATTAATTGCTTCTACCCAAAAATTAATAATTCCTTTATATTGAAGAATACAATTAGCCATTTCCTTTAAGGTGTGATTCTTGCTTTTAGCTACGCCATTTTGCTGTGGAGTATATGGAACAATATGTTGCAATTGAATTCCATGCTTAGTGCAAAAGTTGATGAATTTGTTGTTAACATATTCTTTGCCATTATCATATCTTAGCTTAAGAATTTGATGTCCAGATTGTTTCTCAACAAAGGCCTTAAAGGCCAAGAACATGTTAAAGACTTCACTCTTGAGTTTTAAGAAGTATACCCAAGTGCGTCTGGAGAAATCATCAATGAAAGTTAAGAAATACTTGTAGCCAGAGAATGAAACAACTGGAAGTGGACCACATAAATGACTATGCAAAAGCTGTAAAGGGGATGAGGCGTGCCAAGAGGCACTTTTTTCAAAACTATCACGACGATGTTTTTTGAGTACACATCCGGAAAAAACACCATCTCTGCAAGATACCATAGGAAGACCTGCCACCATATTTTATTTACATAGATTTTGAAGGGAGCGATAGTTTAAGTGACCAAATCACTCATGCCAAAGTTTGCTCAGTTCATCATTATGAGCAACAAATAACGAGCGAAGAGTTGATGACCCAAAGTTGTTAAACTTATACAACCTTGTAGAATCATCAACAATTACAATAGCTAAAATATGTCTAGGATCTCTAAGGTCCTTAATTACAACATCATGAGGTGAAAATTCAGCGGTTTTACCTTCACCTGAATGAGTTATCTGATATACATATATAAGTTTGCAAGATAAGGTAGGAACACATAATACATCATTAAATTGACCATTGTCTAGATGAATAGTTCTTCTCCCTACAACACTAAGAGATCTATCATCACCAACATATATATTTTTGGTGTTACAATCATTTAAAGAAGAAAACATGGCTTTGTTTTTGGCCATGTGATAAGAAGCTCCAGAATCAATGATCTACTCATGAGAATGAGAAGAAGAAGATACATTTAGTGCATAACCAGACCGAGATGCTTGAAAACCACATGCATAAAGTGCTATTCCTAAAGATAAAGTTGAATTTGAAGAGTGCTCCAAATGGATGTTAGGCTTCCATCTTCTTAAAGCATTTGGATTCTAAGTGGCCATCACGATTACAAAAGTTGCAATGTCTATCAGTATTCTTACCTTTGTTTTTAGTTTCCTTATCATTTTGTTGAGTTGATTTTTCATTGTGAGACTCAAATTGATTAGGACCCTTGTTTGGTTTAAGACCATTATTTTTCAGATGCTGCTTCTTAGGATTCTTTGAACTTGGTTGCTGCTAGGTTGCTAAGGCTTTCTTAGAAGATTTTCCATTATTAAGAAGACCAAGATGTAAGAGTTTTTCTTTTTCTCTTATTAAAGAATCACAAAAGGCATCAAAAGAGGGGGACTTGTAGACTTTTCCTTGAGAAATAAAGGCCTCTCTCATATAATGGAAGATGGAAACAAACATAGAGTAGGTTGATCCTAACTTAGTAAGAATGGAATAAATAAGGTTACCATCTTATTTCTTAACCTTAAAACCTTCCAAGAGAAGTCTAAGGGTCTTGAACTTGGAAAAAAATTAATGGGGTCCAATGTAAGCAAATCATTTTCGAGTTGATGGACTCTAATTTCATTTTTAATTCCAAAAAAATTATTGAGCTTTTTCATTGCTTCATCGGGGGTATCAATTTATGTGATACAGAATCTAAGGTCTGGAGAAATATACATACCTATCAACCCACATGCTTGATCTTTCTTATTTTCCCATTTTTCTTGCTTATCTTCATCTTGAGGTTTAGACTCTTGGGTTGAGTCTATTCTATAAATACCTTTACTTATAAGTAAATCCACCATGTAGGATAGCCATTAGAAGTAGTTGGTGCTGTCAAGAATAACTAGGCATGAAATTTCCATTTTGAAAGAAACTGAAGCTGTATATGCTGAAACTAAGTGTTCAAATGGAAATATCTCAAAAAATTAGGCCAATGAAAAAAACGACTCTGAAAACAACTTCCGAATGAAGAAGTTATGGCTTTTTGAAAAAAAAATGTTGAAGATGCCAACAAACCATGTGAATGTTTGGAAGGTGATGATAATGTTATATCTAAACCAGCCCCCCCTCCCCCTTTCCAGACTTAATCTAATTAGCTCACTTTAAAAAAAAATATTACTTTATGTCACTCACTTTTATAAATAAGTGAAAGTCACTTTTACAATGGTACTTTATGAACTACCCACTAAATTGTAACTTAAATAAAAAATAAAGTGAATTTAGAATTATAAGTGACTCACCTTTTATAATGGGTGAGAACAGTTTTACATAAAGTAACTTTAAAACATAAGGTACATGCGCTTTTTGAAAAATTAACTCAACAAAAGAAATACTTGAACCCAAGACCTCTATTCTCATAAAGTAAGTTTAGACCAAGTAAGTTAGTTTAAAAGGTTAGTAATTGTTGGAAAGAAGGAAAGAGTTTTTTTTGTTTTGTTTTTCTCACTGAAGCTTTGGGGTGTGTGCTTACTTGAAAAACCTAATTTTGTCTACAAAACCAAAAAATAACCACACAAACTAAACGAACAAGCAAAAGTATACAAGCCTTACGACTTAAAGTTATATTTGGCTAGAAACTAGCTATTTTCCTCAATGTTTCTAATTTTCCAAATATCACACTAAGGCGCGGCGGAAAAGAACATACACATGAGAAAAATCCTGTCTTTTTGTTTCTGGTTTGCCCAGATCACATAGAGTTGCGGGGAAAAGAGCATATGAAGAAATGAAAGGTATGGATCCGGTAATAATTTTTTTATTGAGAACTATAAATGAAAATAAATAGAGAAATAAATAACTATAATTGCAATAAAGAATATATACCTCTAGATCTTAAAAATGGCATAGTTAAGGCTACCAGAAACCTTTTCGCGTGAAACGAAAGGGGTTCCTCACTGGAACAGATGCTCCTAACATAATAGAGCAGTACTCTTGGTCCGAAAGTGGTTAGAAACAATAGATCTAGGAAACGACATCCAAATGCAGTTGTACCAACTTCGGATTTGGATCACTAATGGATGCGACCCTCAAAAAGCTCTGATACCATGTAGGAATTTATAGGGTAAGTTACTTAGATAGAAAACCAAAGGAGACCACTAAAAAACATATCACATATTAGTACACCAATATTATTGACGTGGTTAAAACTCTCAAAGAAGGAAACAATCCACGACCTGAGCCAACGCGACAACTTTAGGCAATTTATTAATGTAAAAGAAAGAAAATTTACATAAGCTTCTCTCATGAATGGTCACCTAACAAATGACCCTCCATGCTCTTTAAGCACATATCATGGACCAATTGGGTGTTAAGACATGAATCAAGTGTCCATAATACCAAGGAGAGAATGAACCATTGGATCACTTCATGTCTAGAACATATCGTGACCATCAATGTGTAAGTTACAAAAAGTACATACTAAAGAAACACACTTTACCTAACTATACACTAGAACAAGTTATACTTAATTATTTCCTATGTGACTGAATATCCTAACATTTCTCATTCACCATGGTAGTTGATTATGCCCACTAAGTTTCCTTTTGATATCCCAAAATTCAATGGGAATCTTGGAGAACACCCGTCAACACATGTCATGACATATCATCTATGGTGTTCATCCAAATCACTTAATGATGATTCCATTCGACTCCTTCTTTTCTAACGAATGCTTACATGTACCACATCTAAATGGTATATTGAATTTCCTAGAGCGTCATTTCATAACTTCAACACTTTAGCCACTACCTTCCTCACACATTTCTAGTTGTCCATCAGATACGAAACTAGAACAGAGCTATTGTCTAAATTTAATCAATTAGACTATACTCACATTTCGGATCACATTCATGAGTGGAGATACCGTCACCGGTTGGTCAAGACTTATGTTCTCGATCAGTTGTTAGCATAATGGTTTTTCAAGTCTCTTTTAGCTCCCATAATAGAAGATGTGGCCAAAGGTGGATTCATGACCAAATATCAAGTTATTGCTCATGCTCAGTATCGAGATATGGTCTATACCCAATCGGGCACACTCTATGATAAGATACCAAACACTCCAAGACCCTCGAATGCTGTTCCTCCTCCACCTGGTAAAGAATCTCATGCTTTTGATGGAATTATAGGTTCTGCCAGTTTGTAGTCGGTAAGTAAACCATTTGGTATTCCTCTTGTCGCTCCTACACAAAACCCTCCATCTCATCCTCCTACGGCTTCTGCTTTTGAGATAAATGTCATCTCATCAAGGAAAGTCTAAAAAACAACATGGAAGCAAGAAGAAAGGTAAAGGTAAGAAAAATAAAGAATCCTCACCACAGGATAAACAAACAAATGCGTCTTCCGATGAGAAACAAAAGCCTTGATACCCATGTTTCATTATAATGAGGATCAATTTACACGTGATTGTCCACAACGCACTAAAGTGAATCAGTTCCTTAAATAATCCACTTCTCCCGCTGTGTTGACCAACCCATTTCCCAATCAGGAGACCCATATGGTTGTCCGAGATGCCTCTTTCTCTAACACAATTTTTATGCTTTCCTCCGATGTTATGGTGGCCACTCAGAATAAGGAGTATGACAATGCAAATCCACCAAATGGTTAGGATATTGATCAACCTACCAATTTGGCACCACCTTCATCTGATCTTGTTCCACCTCTGGTTCCTACGGAATTGACTATCAAGCCTCTAAAGGGTGTTATCCATAAATCTACTTTTAATCCTCGTTCAAGAGCCACTCAAAATTACAACGTAGTGGAAGACTTGGCTCAGTCTCCTTTGGCTATGTCAAATCTTGAGGTGCTGAAAAATTTCCCCACCCAAAAGAAGGCCTTATTGTCAAATATCAGATGTGTAGATCCATCAGATTCCAACCTAGTGCTTTTCTCTCATGAATACTATACCCCTCGACTTCTGACTCAATTAGATTTTATGATCCATTCCATTATCCATGGTAAGAAAATTCATCGTTCTATTGTGGACAAGGGAGACTTGACCTGCATAATGTCCTTCTCTTGCTGGAAGGCGATTAGTTAACCCGAACTGAGTCAATCAACCACCACATTAAAAGTATTTGATGGAAGGACATACAAACCTTGTGGGATTCTGAACTCCCTACAAATGGAATTAGGGGGCAAAGTCGTCTCTGTTGAAGTATAATTTATCAAAAGAAATTTGGATTATAATCTTATATTGGGACGTACATGGGTTTATTCTATGGCTACTGTCATTTCAACTTACTTCCGCATGATCACCTTTCATCATAAAGGCGAGATCATGGCCATAGATCAAGTCACCTTTCTTGCCTCTGATTCCAATGTTACTAGAAGTGTCCCTCTTGTATGGGAAGCCCAACATTCCTATCAACATGTTGGAGTTGGTTTGTTGAAGGATTCATCACTTATGGGAACTTTTTTGCTCCCTTCCCTTCCCCTTCCAAACTCCTCCACTTCGGTTGCTTATATCAACATGATATCATCATCTACAATCCTGGCCGATCCATGGATTGTAACTGATGAAACTAGCATCAAAATTGTTATTGACCGGATGCCACTTAGCCTCATTGAGCAAGATTATGAAGCCATCTTCTCGGCTTGTGCCACCCATACTTTTTCTTCAATCATTTGGGTAGATCAATCACTAGATTATGGTTCACCCTCTAATACTTTCTCAAATACATTCTCTACCGACGAAAGAATCATGGAGATCATGATGTCAGACGATGTGTCATGGGATGAACATCATCATTGTTCCTCCTTCCCAGATACCATTGACGATAATCTCAAAGGTGTATACCTACCTAATTTTGTCAAACCCTTTACGAATTCTGTTTCCATTCATGACATAGAATCTGAAAAGAACCTTTTGAATATTGAAGAAACCATTCCTCTCGATATTTCAATTAAACCAGGAATAGTAAAAAATTTATACATTAGAGCATATTGTACTTCATCTGAAATTGAGATTTATTGAGCCCTTTTTTGTGAGTTTAGAGATATATTTTCCTGGACATACGAGGAAATTCCAGGTATTGACACAAACATCATAGTGCATGAAATCAAGATGTATCTTGATGCCAAACCCATCTGGCAACACCTCTATCTGGTTCATCCCAATAAGGCTAATGGCATAAAAGATAAAACTGAAAATATTCTTTGGGCTGGTTCTGTATACCCCATTCCTTTAACGGATTGGGTATCGAATGTTGTCCTTGTCATGAAGAAACAGGACACGATTTGAGTATGTGTTGATTATTGGGACGTAAATCGAGCTTGTCGAAAGGACAACTAGCCAACCTCCTTTATTGACCAGATTGTTGATGACTGCACTAGTTGCGAGATTTATTCATTTATGGATGGATTTTCGGGCTATAATCAAATCAACATTCTCTCGATAGACCAACCTTAAACTACATTTATTTTTTGCCGGGGTACTTTTTATTATAAAAATCTCCCTTTTAGTTTAAAGAACGTAGGGGAAATGTTTCAATGTGTTATGGACTACGTTTTCCATGATATCAGACATATCGTGCAATCCTATTTGGATGATCTCCCCGCTCACTCTAAGCATCGGGCTGATCACCCCATGCATTTACGGGCCATATTCCTTCATTATAGACATTATAGCATTCAACCCAACCCGCACAAATGTGTGTTTTGTGTCAGTTCTGGTCGACTCCTTGGTTTCATAGTTTTGAAACAAGGAATTCATATTGATCTTTTAAAAGTATAGGCAATCATTGACTTGCCTGCACCCTCCACTCTTGTTCAATTACAAAGACTCCAAGGGAAAGCCAAATTCCTGAGGAGGTTCTTCCCTAACTACGTTGAACTGACCAAAGGATTTACTCGCTTACTGAAAAAAATGATTCCCTTCCACTGGGATGACGCTGCATAGAAAGCGTTCGATGCCTTGAAAGATGTTCTAGTTTGAACATCTTTCTTATATCCTCTCGACTATCAACATGATTGTTTCCTGCACCTTGCTGCCACCATCTCTACTATATCTATGGTGTTGATTTAAGAAGACGATATGAGGACCGAACATCCCATTTATTAGTTGAGTCTGAGCCTCAAGGATATTGAGATCTAGTATAATGATGTGGAAAAGTTAGTTTTGGTAGTTGTTAAATCCATCCAAATATTTCACCATTACATCTCGCTTCGCAAAAATATGGTTGTTTCAGATTGCAACCCTATGACATACATATTGTCAGGTCAATTGCTAGGGGAGAAATACTCTTAGTGGATAATTATTCTCCAAGAGTTCGACCTAGAATTCATCGAATCCAAGTCGAATAAATCCTTAGAATTTTCGAAGCTAATGTGCGATCTCCCTTCCCTTGATGCTGAATCTACATCTAAAGATTCCATCCTAGATGAGTCATTATTCCTGATCTCATCATCTAACCCATGGTATGGAGATTTTCTGATTTATCTCCAGACCTAGACTTTCCATCCTAATACCTCTCGCTCAGAGTAGTGACGTATCTGGTACCAATCCCGAAACTATGTGATTATCGGAGACACCCTGTATCGTCATGGTATTGATATGATATTATGGAGGTGCCTCACTCTTTAGGAGGCAAAGAAAGTATTGAATGAATGCCAATCGAGGGCATGTGGTGGAAATTTATCTAGTTATGCCACCGCGCAAAAAATATTACACGCCGTTACTTTTGGCCCACCATTTTCTATGAATGTATCCTCGTAGTCTAGAAATGTCATGCATGCTAGATCTATGATCTAAAATTCCGTGCTCCCCCTGCTCCTTTTCATCCCATTGTCATTGTTGGTCCCTTTACAAAATGGGGTATTAATTTTATGACATGTAACCCTCACTTGGTCGGGGGGCATGGCTACATTATTGTCGTTGTTGACTACTTTACTAATGGGTTGAAGTGATGCCTACATTCAATAACACTGGCAAAATGATTGTGTACTTTTTCTTTAACCATGTGATTGCTAGGTTTGGTGTTCTGCAAGCAATAGTAATGGATAATGGGAAACAATTTCAGAATCATATGATGACCGAATTAGCTGCCAAATTGGGACTTTCACATGAAAATTACACTCCCTATTATCCTTAGGCTAACAAACAAGTGAGGTGATTAAAAAAGTTCTTAAGACTATGCTTCAATGTATCATAGGGGTCCATAGATCAGACTGGGACTTGATTCTCTTTGCTGCCTTGTGGGCGTATCGAACCTCAATTTGAGATGCTACTGAATTCGCACCCTTCTAGTTGGTGTATGGTCTGGAAGTGATCCTCCCCATTGAATGTGAAATTTTGTCACTGAAACTAGCTATTGAAATTCTTCCTGCTATGTCTATAGAGGAGGAGCATCTTTTACATCTAACTTGTTTGGATGAAACCCGACGCAATGTTACACTAGCTAATGAAGCCCAAAAATGATTCATCAAAGCACAATATGACAAAAGTGTCAAGCCTATAATATTCTTGGAAAGAGATTTGGTTCTCTTATATGACCAGGAGGCCAAAAAGTTAGGTCGAGGAAATTTCTAGCCTATGTGGCTGGGCCCATATGTTGTCAAGTGAGTCCTTGCAAAAGGGGATTATGAGTTAGTATATCTCAATGGATTTCCATTAACGTAGCATAGAAATGGGTTGTACCTAAAAAAATACTATGCTTGATCCCATGCATGGTACAATGTGTACATACTGTCTATATGTGTGTTGAGTGTGTTTGAAGTGTTTTTTTCAAAGTTTCCCATGGTTTTTGTTGATTTTGTTTACTTTTGGATTGTAGATGTCAACCTCTCTCGAACCATATATTGATTATGCCAATGGTGCTACTTGTAGTACTCAGAACCTATCCTCTACAACGTGGGCTATCTTTTCTCCAAATGGAGAGTTAATGAGTATGCAAGGGATTTGCATTGGTCACTCGACTAACAACATCGCTGAGTATAGTGCAGTAGTTGATCTAATTTCTGATGCTATTTCACATGGTATCTACCGTATAGCCATTAGGCTTGACTCACAACTCGTAGTAATACAACTCAGGAACATCTATTTAATGAGGAATCCCACCATCCTTCGCATGGTTTTGAGAGTGCGTCTTCTGGAAAGAAATTTCGATTTTATACGATATGAACATATTTCTATAAATCTGAACACATTAGCATATGCCCTAGCTAATTTTGTTTTAGTTTGACATTTGTAAAGAATGTAAATAACTTTCAATTCACATCACATCATATTGAAATCAGAATAGGAACTAGGAAACACTGAATAATATATATATGTATATATATATTAAGTTTGGTTTTACAAATTGTGTTCCCAAAGACACATATGGCTACATCGTCCGTATAAAACTACATGCAAAAAATCCAAGTAGACAAATCAGGGGTGTGTTGGTGCCTCGAAAATCGCTGCATCAATATTGGGGAAAACCACCCGGTTTGGACCTTAAAGGCAACTCCTTTTCCGTTTGGTGTGGTGGCTCTGATTGGATATAATGGGACCAGTTTCCCAATGGTTTGTAAATAGGATGGATAAGTGGTTGATTTTTATTATCTAACGATAATGGATGGATGATTTAATCTAAAAAAGTAAAATTATAAACAACTAATCTATCTCGGGAAATTTCTGCTTTAGTGTAACTTTTGATGATCTTCATCTACAAATAGGCATATAGATGAATCTATTGGTAAACAAAGACATTCATTCATGTGATAATTAATTTGTTCAAGTAGTTGAAAAAAGTAATCATTAAAACATTATTACACTATTCTTCATATATCATTGACATAAATATGCTTGAAAGAATAACATTCCTTAAACATTCAATAGTGATAAGTATAAGAACTGTTGTTAAAACACATATATATATCCAATGATAGCAAGATTGAATAAATGCTAATTCATACGAAAGAATGGAGCAAAGACACAGATAATAGTACCATATGTAATTTGGATCCCTCCCAATATCAATCACATTCAAATTCTGCCTTCTAACTTAGAAATACTCTCACCAAAAGCAGTACATATCTCATCAAAGAAACCTTCATTAAAATTCAAAATATAGGCCCAATATTCATAAAAAATATATATCAGAAGCACAATAGTGTGACTTCCGATCCAAGTTTGATACAAAAATTAAGGACCCTTTCTAAAGACATGAAAGGGTCTATAAATACTATCTAAGCTAACTAATTATGAAATAAAAATGCTATTAGGTGGTATAACCAAATCATGAAGATCTCCTTGAAATAGGTCTATTTGCAGTCGGTAGCATGATTCACTATTTCGGCCGATCATCCTTTGGCTTGAGCTAGCAAATAGCAAGCATTGGTTGCAATTCTGGAGGGTGACTCAGATGAGAATGCAGTTGGGCTGAATACGTAGCATCATGAATTTCGGGAATCATATAACCGATTGCATCGGTTAAACATTTGAGTGTTGCTCTTTGATTGTATGGTTTAACTAGGAAGAACTAAAAGGTATCCCAGGTTAAACTTTGGATGTCGATGATTAATCTTTCCTTCTTTTGTAATTCTTGATTGCATGTCTGTTCCAATGCTTTGGCTGATGACAATTTACCTGGAGTGCACTGTGAAATCAAATTAGATAGATAAATAGTATCATTTATTAACTCAATCAAATTACTGGTTGCTGATCTGCATCTTGAAGTTTCTCTTTCTGCATTCATCAATTGCGACTGCCATTCTAGGAAAAGGATCTCCTTGTGTGATTCTAGAATTTTAGGCAGATTTGCAGCTTGCCCTTCATTGGTTTCTTGCTAAGCAAGAAAGTTGGTTAAATTCTCATCGGCCTGTTCCAAAATTCTGCCTAGCGTCGACTGATTTGTCAATCATTGATGAAGCAATCTCATAGAGGGGCTCAGCAAGGGAAATATTATGACATAGTAAATTTAGCTACTTAATCAATGCTTTATTGATCTAGAGAGCCTCAGACCTGAACTCTACTGGTTGAGGAAGAATTTTGAACCTTTCTATCTGTTGTGATAATTGAGCAATTTGCTCATCTTTTGTTTTACTCATCTGTTCATTCATTATCTTTAGTTTGGCCAATGCTGTGGATAATTCCTTTTGTTTTTTCACTACGCTTTGGTCTATCCTCTGCTTATCCTTGAGCAAATGCTCATTTAGTTGGTTGTTTACTTGTTGCTGAGCTGCTAGCTACTATTCTAATTGGTCTATCCTCTGCTGTCTTTCGGATACCTGTGCCTCCAATGAAATAATTGTTTGATATTTTTCTTTTAATAAATTTCTCACTTTTGATGCTTTATCCGTAGTGGCTGTCGAATATACCCCTGCATATTGAGAGAGTTTTGTGAGGTCTTCGAAGGGATTGAATTCTTCTTTCCGTACCACATTAGCCATGTCTGTCTGTACAGGTAAAAGAGAAGATTGATCAAGCCTTCTCCTTTTCCTTTGTCTTTTTACTACAACCCTATGTTTAGGACTGTAAAAGACATCTAATGGTGGTATTTCTTCTATCTGCAAAACAATTTCATCTGATGGATCCTTAGGAATTATTTCTACATCTTTTTTGGTGGGTAGGCCGCTGGTTCCTTCAATTGGAACCGTACTCGTTGCTGTCTTGTGACCAACTATCACTTCAGGTGTGCTAAAACCCTGTGAACTTTCAGGATTACTTATAATGGAATCAAATTGTTTCCATTCTTTAAGGAGCTTGGGATCAATTTGAGTATCTATATCCATGTGTTCATTGCCCTTTTCCTATTCTTTCTCCTATTCTATCTCTTTTCCTTTCTTGGGAATTTTCTCCACAGCAGGAGGTTTTTGTTGTTCAGGCTCGCTTGACTGGATTGCTGGGGTGGTAGCTAATAAGTCCAGAGGCAGAGTTTGCAACCTCTGTTCTCTGAGCCTATTGAACACTTCCAGCCCTTCATCTTTATATCTGATCTTGGCCAATGTTTTTACTTGAAATAATGATTCTACTGAGGAAAACATGTCATCAAATTCATCCTTTTCATGATCAAACTTTGCAAGTTTGGCTTGTTCAAGAACATTATAGGCAACTTTTCTTCGATCATATTGTCGATTGGGAATTGTTCCAAGATTGAGCATTTGTATTTTCTTTGTTTCCTTCTTTGCATGTTTGTAATCATGGAGAGTGTAAACACCACATCTCAAAGGAAATGAAGGCCATACTTGCTTCTTAGAATTTTTAAGGGTTTTGGATGTCCCTTCCGTTGTTATCTGGTAGGCAAATTCCCGATCTAACAGCTTATCGGGCACATATAAGGGACAAACATGGGGTTTGCAAGGCTACCAAAAAGCCTTATATAGGTGAACTTGTCTTCTCCGAACCAATTTCCTACTGCAATCAAGTCGATCCCTGCTTCCTCAGAAATCCTAGGGGAAGGTTTATCAAAAATAGCATAGCAGATAGGCAACATAAAACCATTACAGATTTTGTACAAATGGTCTTTATAGTGAGCTTTCCATAACATCTGATGATAAATGTGGATTGGCTTAGGGTCTTTGGGAGTCCATCTCCATCCGAGTATCGGATATTCGGAATCGAAGCAAAGAGTATCCATTATATAAGCACTATAATAAAAAGGGGGAATGGTCTTGGTAGTTTTGCGTGAATTTGATCTAAATTCAAGAATTGTTGTAGCTAATTTGTCAGACAATATGTTTGCCCAGTCCATCACATAACTATTGACTGATGCTTCCATTAGAGGGACCATTTCAATAGTAAATTTGGTAGAGTCATGTATCCCCCACATTATACACATCATAGCCCCGGCATAACAGTAAGGAGAAGCTAATGAGTCCACGGAGTACTTACCTGATGATTCATGCTTATGCTTCTTGGGATTATGTTTCCACTGCTTAATTGGGGCTGATTCTGTCTCATTTTCATTTGCAAATTTTTCCAGGAAGGCTTTGTTGTACCTTTTTCAGGCTCAGGCAAGTGATACATTTTCCTTAGATCTTCAGGTTGAAATGAGCCAAAAGTCCTCCCATCAATTGTGCAAAATGTTCTATTTGAGACTGGAATTTCCTCTACCACCCATCTCACTACGTCAGTATATAGGAGGATTTTTTCTCATGCAACTATTCTGTGCAAATATGAACATGCTGAATCCTTGAGGGACGCTTCCGATTTGCTAGTTGAGTTAGCTGTGGCTTCTTCTGATATTTCCTCGGGCTCCTCTGCTTCAATTAAATTGTAAATTCTCTCCCAACTAGTATTTCCAAGGCCGAGGCATGTAGTGTCTGAAATTAACCCTTTTTTGCTTGGCCCTGGATCCTTGGTTGGCTGCACTGTTGCTGTAGGAGCCGCTGCTGCTGCGGATTTCTTTCATCTCTTTCCCATTTGTTTCAAATTCCTTATTTCAGCAGAGTTCTGCACAAGCGATGAGAAAAATGTGATACAGAGAAATGCTGCTATAGACTAATATGAAAGAATTATGTCGATCAGCAGGTGATAATGGATTATGTGAAACTGCCGGGGATAAAATCTAAAGGAAAATCTTTCCTTAACTGCTTCATTGATTAGCCGTTTAACCTGTAAATCATGGTAAAGGAGGTTTTAAATGCCCATCACATCGTTTATATGCCAAATGATTCATTGAAGCGTGGCTTAGATTTCTTTGACAGATAATCAAAAGTAAATCACAATTGGCGATCGGTAACGTGAAAGGAAAGGCTTTAATATTTGTATTAAACATCTTCTGATCACTGAAAGGTGATGCAATGCATGCAAGCCTTTTAAATATGATCTCGAGATATGCGTCTTATTAATGCATCGCAATCAGGGAATGGGTTTGGGCTTTATTGCCGTGCCACTATGATTTCGCCGATCGCCGATTGCGATATGCCTTATCGCATCGGAGGATTCAAGTGCCTTAAATCATGTGTTGACTTGTTATTGCCAATCGCTGATGGCGATACACTTTATTGCATCGAAGACATCCAAGGGCTATTTCATTGTGCTTTGTGATTTTCTTTTCCCGATATCCGATTGCGATTACCTTTTTGGATCAGAGTGAATGAATGTGTCTTTATATATGTTTCCTTTGTTATTGTGATATGCGATCTTGCGATCACTTTGTCACAATAACAAAGAACTTTATAATTTTTTAAAGACTCACTTTATTCCTATTCAAAAGGAATTTAAAGTATTTCATGTACATTAATCCTTTTGATAAGGGTTTTCCTTATGATGGGTTAATACCAATTTATTCACACATCTAAGTTTATTTTAAAAGGGACCCATTTCTTATTATGATATTGTATAAAAATTTTATGAAATGGGGGGTTTTTTGTACATCACAACAGGGCGATCATGATAAAACGACATCGCACAATCTATCCTGCATAGTAATTGACCAATTCGACTAGGCACTTCGATTGTGTGTCACTGAAGTCGTAATGGAAATGATCGGTCCCATGTGTCAGTCCTTCCATGTGGTGCTTCACCTCTGGTAGGATCTCTGCTACATATGGATCTCGTAGCACATCCCATCCTACCACATCAACTTGTACTGGCCCCATTTCCTCCTCCTGTGGTTGTCTCCCTGTGTGACAGAGATATGTAGCACCCACTAGTCAAACAGGTCAATTGTCTGCATGAAAACATCAAATAGTTTAGTCTCAAGAACATCAAAAAACAAAAAAAATATCGTAAAAATTTCAAAAATCAATGGTCGAAGTATCTTACGTGAAGCATCCCATTGCTCACCCTCAAGAAACTCAAGCTCGGGATCATCACAAAAATCCATCCACACGTAAGGATAATCATCAATGATGATGCACTGCCTATGTAGCCACCCAAAGAAGGCTGGTGAAAAGTTGATCATTGATGGGCCTGCATGTCGGCTCATATGGTCTATCCATCTCCTCATCCGTGGGGCCCTTATATTGATGGGCTCAAGTACAATATACTAAGGCTACAGTAGTGGTACCTCTTAGGGTCCTATAATTTATAGGATCACTAGGTGATTCAATATTCTCCCATTTATTTCAGTATGTAAATAATATTCCATGTTGTAAATTATTTCCAAAAAAAGGTCTAAACCTTAAGAAAAATAAAAAAATATGATAGAAAATCGAAATGAAGCATTATAGGATAATTAAGTATATTTAAATTAAATTAATCACATCATTTAAATGTGATTAAATAAATTGTAATAAGGCCTTGGTACTATAGCTTTGATTTTATTGTAGAGTAGAAAACTAGAATCGAGATTTATCGTATGTGGTTAAATTACATGCTCCAATCTTCCACCCAATCACCACTCCACTAGATCAACGACCAATAGTTCTTTTCAGCCCCCCCTTGCCATTCTACCTTTATTAGGGGGGGGGGGGGTGTTCAAAAAGAAATTTCCTTCTCACCGGTCCCACCCCTACGTGTCACCACCGCGGCATTTCACACCCCCCTTCTCAATACCATAAACCAATCCTACCCCCCTCCCAAAGAAGCTTTTCGTCACTCTTGCCTTAATCTGCACTCTCGATTACGTAACCCTCCATTTCTGCTCCACCTCCACTCCCCTATTGCCATGTATCTTCTCCCACCCCATCCTGCTCCCACTTACCGTTCCATTACCATGCCTTCCTTCCACATTTAAACGTAAACTATTTCTGCCAACCATGTGCCTCCACATCATCTCCCACCTCCATGTCTCCTCCTGTCTCCATGTCATATGATTTTTTCATGGTTAGTTAAAACTATGTTTTTTTCCTATACAACACAGTAATTTCAAACATTGTTTGCAAATAGCCGAGAATGAATTTTCAAAAAATGAATGAGGTTTTTGCTGATAATAGCCTGATGCACACAAACCTCTCTCATTTTTATAACAAAATGTATGGTATAGGAGATTCAGATGAATCTTTGCAGGCATATTTTCCCGAATTTTCCTATTTTTAGCCACTATTTTAAAATGTGTTTTCTGAGAAGGTGGAAATGAATTTTCAAAAAACGAAAGAGGTTTGTGTTATTAACATCATAATTTACAAAAAGTCTCTCATTTTTCTAATAGATATTATGGTTTTGGATATAAAAAGGTATTACAGGACCCTATTTTTCCAAAATTTGGGAGGAAAAGCCTCAAAGATAGTTAGTGACTTGGATGCCACCTCATCAAATAAGAGTTGCAATCAAATTCAAATTGCTCTTATTTATCAACACAAATCCTCTAGGATAGTTCCAAAACTCTTCAAATAGTTTTAGTTTCCTTTATTTGTGTTCTATTTTTGTAATACAATTTTCAGATATTTGTAACAAATCTTGATATTTTTTCAAGATATTTTAGTTTATAATTTGTATAAATACTTCATAATTTGAAGTAAGAGATGTTGTTTTTTTTTACAGAAGAAAGCTATTGTATATTTTTCAAGCCTCAATGGACTTATCAGTAATAGAAAGGACATTCTTCATAGGATTCATTTGTTGGACTATTTGGTGAAGTACTTCTCTCATTGTCTATGCATTATTCCTTTGTTTCCATGCTTATGTTTTCTTAAAACTGAATTATCTCATAGAAAGTTGATGAACAAAATTTGTTGAAAAATACACTCTGATTCTGGCTGTAGATAATTTCAATGTTTTCTTTTGATATCATGTTAAAGAATTCTTAATTTCTCTTTAACTTGAATTGAACCTATATCTTTTCTTCTGTTACATTTCATTTAAATCTAAAGGATTTAGTTAGTTCAACTACCTTGTCCTGTGAAACTCCTTTGAAAATCTGAGACAAACCCCTGTTAAGTTTGCAAACTCCATTGCCCAATGGATCTTCCCTTGCTATTCCAACCAAACCAAATCACAAATCAAACTCCCAACCCTCATAACTAGCCTAATATCTAATACAACAAAGTTAAATCTTACAGAGAGAGCCCTCTCTGAAGTTGGAAGGGCTAGATCCCAGCTTCCAAAGTAGGTTTGTGGTTACCTCTGCCATTATTTCTCAGCCTTATTAAATTACAAAGTGATAGCAACACCCACTCTAGAGAAAAAGAGACTAAGATCGTGCCATAACTAAAGTTCTTCAACTTCGCCTCCTTTTCTTTAGTAAGTTGTTCCTTAAAATTGACCAAGACACCCTCACTCCAATTGAATACTGTCGGCTCTAGACATTCTATCCCATATTGCATGTAAGATCTACTTGCTACATGTAGTGTTGAGCTACCTGCCAATATTGCAATAATGAATAAAATCGTTCTCAAAGGTAATTGGGTTACATCCTTTATGCTGATCTTCCCATCTCTAGTAGGAAGATCTCGAGGTCTACAATAGGTAGCGATATAGTATTTCACCACCTCGCCGCCACTTCTTCCACATAGAAGAGAGACCAGGGCACCTCACTTTGACAATCTCGTCAGAAAGTAAATATCCTCTACTTGTATATTGAGAACCTTCTCCCAAAACTTGAATGCTTGTTACTGAATGTGCCATGAATGAACAAGGCATTTTAACAACTCCATTCATTTCCTTGTACCAGGAAGCCGAAATAATTTCAATAACCCATAATTTTTGAGTGCCTAGATGGTAGCAGGGTTGTTTGCTGCATTCAAATATTGTTCCTCATGTTCTCTTTCTTGCCAGATGAATGCCATTTTGTGCTAATTGGTACATGAAACATAAACAAAGGATCCATTAGGCTCTTTCCCATGCAAAAACTTGACAAAATTTGAGGCAAAATTGAGAAAAAACTTAGGAAAATGCGCCCAACACACCCCAAAAATGTCTACCATAGCATTGCACCTCTACTTATAGTGTTTCCATGCCTAGGTGCAACACATTTTCCCACAGGGGGGGGGGTTGCGTTGGTCCTAGGAAATTTTTTATGAACTCCAGTGTCCTCAAAAGCTTAAAAAAATTCCATGAAATCACAAAAATGGACCATAAAAATCGAGAGAAAGGTCTCAGTTCCTACCTGGAATCGACGACACTTGAAATGGTTCCCTAGATTGGCTGTAATCAGTTGTAATAGATCGAGGGAAAAAGGGATCCAAATACTCGCTATTGAAGGTAAAATGTGAAATGGTAAAATGGAAAGCCATTTTGAATTTTACAGTCATTTTTCTCATTATTTTATTCATTTTTAGTGTTTTTACCTAGATATGCTTCATTTTTACTATGAAACAAGTATGTTTAATCCTTCATGTGGTGTTTTGAGCAAGTCGACAGTTGTTAGTAGGTTTTCATTATGTTTTGAACATGTTACTTTGACCAAAGAGTATAATTTTATCTCTTTTTAGGGCTATTTAAACCTATCAAAAAGGAACCCCCCCTATAGTCCTCTTTCAACCCTTTTCAGACTCCTAAAATATGAATATTTCCAAGCACTTGTCTTTTTGAGCTACTAAAAGTAAATGAAAATACATCTACTCAGTATAAGTTTAACCATTTTCCAGACTGAGATAGACTAACTACGAAAAATGAATACCTTAGTTGAACATTGCTAAGAGGTTCTCTTGGGTATTGTTTTCTACCTTTTCGGACCTAAGGGACTACCTACAAAAAGGGACATTTGGAGTTTTCTTTTCGATTTTTGTTCAAACTCTCTAAATATGAAAAATATGTTGAGTTTTACATTCGATGGACTCGTAAAAACATCAAAAAACGATGGACTCGTTGATCATGATGGGACGAAACCACTCCTTCTCAGGGTTTGTTAAATATACTCGAAGGGATTCATCTTAAGGATGAACTTACAGATCAAGCATATGTTGTCCTCCTCAAGCTTGTTAAAAAATAAAGAGGTATTGGCCAGTATGGTTGGGGAAATTGGGAAAACAAGGGATTCCATTTTGCTAATGGAAGTGAGTTTCTCTTGAACATGACACTCTTCCACTTCATCTTTGTGGTTGTTGAGTTGGGTAATTTGCTTGTATTTTGGTTATCATACCGCTTTTAGAGCCTCCATTTCAGTTTTGGGTCAATGCTGCTAAATCCATTCAGTTTCACTGGTGTGTTCAAGAGAAGTCATTCAGTTGATCTTTTCTAAAATACTCTTAAGCCTTAATTTAATGTTTTCCTTTCCTAATCCATTTCCATATCAACATCATTATGATCATTTTGTCTCAATCATCATACTTGTTTCATGTGGTTGATGGGGGATACATCAAGGCCCTCATGTGATGGGTCGCTTCCTATTGACATTAGCACATCATCCAGGAAGTTGAATTAGAAACACCCCTTGGTACCTTGGTTCTTGCATATATCAATGGAAAGTTTCCTCGCTCTTGGTGATAGGTGTACATCATTGGCATTCAACCGAAAGATTCTGTGTGTGTTAGACATCAATTCATTAATTCACACCATATGGATTGTACTAGAGTACATTGAGATCCATTAACATCATCGATGGTTTCTATCGTGTCTATTAATGGTTTACATCTTTGGATGGTAATCAAATGGTGTCTACCGCGTTCGACTTAGTTCATTAATTCACATGGTTAGACTCATACATTGGTTTATCCTGTGAATGAGATAGAAGACCCCATATCTAGTTTCATCCATCCAGGCTGCGATTATAGGATTATACAAATATCACAATGTATGATGGCTGTGATCATATTGACAATCATCTAAACATGGGTCCACTAGTTGCATCTGTGGATGCATCGTTTGATTATTATACATGATATGTTATCTTATGAGCTGAGCATGGGTATGCCTCCCTCAACAAACAAATATTTCATATTGTAAATGTATTGCAATAGATGAAGCTTGCTAATTGTCCTTGATCCCTACTTGTCATAAGGTAAATAACTTCAACCATTAATCATCATCTCTGACTTTGCACTTTAGAGGGAATTTTGTTATAGGCCATTTTTTCACATCCGATCAGTGAGCCTCCTAATGGGATCAATCAACATCCTATTCCCCCTAGTCACCATATTGCACAAATCCCTAAGCATGTACCTTTCCTTTCCTAAAATTTCAGCCCCAAACTGCATCATCTAAGCTAGTTTAAGGACCAACACTCCCTGTAAGCCTATTGGGGTGCATTCACTAGCAGGTTGCTCCATTGTGGCCTGCGTTGGTCACCAATATGTTTCTCCCCTTTGCACCTATTATAGACATATTTGGGCACTTCAACCGCAATCTTATATGTCAATAAACTAGGGATCTTTAAACCATAAAAGTGTTGTTTCATACCCTAAAATATCATGGTCAAATGATTACATTATTCCCCAAAAGTTCCCCCTGAAAAACCATCCAGAACTAGCCTAAACTAGACCATACTGAAAGCTCCACTGTCAGGGTGCAATGCATACTGATGAGCCCTTCTGTAGGGAGCGATGAGTGAGGATGGAAAAATGTCCGAGACAGTTTTCTAAGTGGATGCTCATGGAATCTTCTTGAAACTTCTCCTATGACACTTGCCTCTCTGAATTCGCCTAGGGATGAGTAAGAGATCTAAGAAATCTCCAAGTGGAACCAAAAATAATAAGTGGAATGACACTAATCAAAAACCCAAAGATGACTCACACCCTTGCATACATCTATAAATGGATCCCTCACCTGAGAGATCTGGAGGCTGGAATTTTGTAATTTGTAAGGAAGTGCTGATAGTTTGTGTCTGAGAAAGAGCATTGTATTGTTGGGTGATCTTGCTTTTCATGAGGTGAAGAGGGCTTTGATTCTGGGAGGATGATGCTGGATCAGGTAGCTGGGTTGTAATCCTCCCTTCTATTTAATAAAGTTCTTTGAGTTTTCCTCCATACAATTGTGTATTTGTGAATGTTGTTATTTGTTAATGCCATTGTATGTTCATTGTATTTTTGATTCTGCAATGCTTATGATATAATAGATCAAGATGCTTTGATGGTGTTTTGTTACTTTGTTTCTACAAGTATTCTCTAAGCGGGATAAGTAGGAGAGGAGGTGGAAGCTCTATCAAGGGGGAGATAGATCAAGCAAGGAGTTAAGAAGAAGATCCAGGTTGGTTCCTTTGCCTCTCTCTTATCTATCATACATAGAGGAAATCGCAGATTGATTTAAACTGTTTGTTTCTAGTGTAGCTGCCAATCCTAGAGGGCTAGTCGATCGAAAAGACACTAGTTTTCTTGGAAACAAAATGGAGACTCTGCTGTGGGGACAAGTTTGTCTCTATTGTTTTAACGAGTTTAATGACAAGGATAACTCGGTCCTTTTCATGTTTAGAGAGTTTGAAAAGGGACGAAATGGAAACTTCGGAAGTTATTTTTCGTAGCATAGTCCCTTAGGTTCGAAAAAGATTAAAAGAATACAAAAGGGATGACTTTTCAATCACTTTAGTGAGTCAAAAAAGACAAGCGCTCGAACTTTTTCGTGAGATAATCCCTCAGGTCTGAAAAAGATTAAAATATACAGGAGGGATGGCATTTCCGACCACTTTAACGAGCTGAAAGGCCAATTGCTCGACAATCATTTCATATTTAACGAGTATGAAAAGGGTTTAAAGAGGACTCACTTTTGAGGAATGAGTGGTGTCTAGGGTAGCAACTGGTTTTAGGTAAGTTTTGGAACTTCTCAAAACATGGTGATGTGAAGAGGTTGACTAACGGGACCACTCATCGCAGATGTTCCTCAAAAGGGTAAACAACCAAGTGGAAGCGTATGATCTGCCAAAAGGATGGAGGTGATGGCAGGAACACAACCAAGGCTCGAATGGCTGATAGTATAGCAATCAAAAAAGGTTATTTACTGGAGGTGGGTTCATTTCTTAACGAGCTTGAACCTTGCGGAAACTATGCTCAGTGGTAGGCGGGTTCATTTTTTTAACGAGCTTGAACCTTGCAGAAACTATGCTCAGTGGTGGATGTAGGTTTATTTTTTAGCAAGCTTGAACCTTGCGGAAACTATGCTCAGGGGTGGATGCGGGTTTTATTTTTTAGCGAGCTTGAACCTTGTAGAAACTATGCTCAGTGTGGGTGCGCATTTATTTTTTAATGAGCTTGAACCTTGCAAAAACTATGCTCAGATTTTTAGTTTTCTTTTTATGCAAGCTAGAAACGACAAAACTAAAAGGCTAGAAAAACTAAAAGCCTAATGATCTACTGAGGTTAGGTAGGATAGTTTCATCTGCGGTTAGAAAAAACACTTCCTTTGCTCTGTCCACAGCGCAGACAAAGGTGAATGGTGTGTTGGACCAATCACCTAACCTAAGGAGTTAAAAAGCTAAAAAACTAAAAAGCTAAAAAGTTAAAAAGCTAAAAGGCTAAAAAAACTAGGAAATGAAATTGGTCATTTTTAGCTTGCATAAAAAGGTTTTCATGCCCCCATCATGATGAAAAGGAGAGTCTCCAGTAACCATATGGAAATCATCGTGGTTATGCAGGGTGGTTTCATCCGTGGAACAAACAAAACACTTCCTGCACTTCGTCTGCCAAATAGACAAAGGTGAAAGGTGTCTCAGACCAATCACATAACCTACAGGGAAACTTATCTCTTCATCTGGGTTCGTATGCCAAATAGACAAGGGTGCATGCCCCCTAAGCTTCGTTACATCCACTGAAATACTCGCGGTAATTAGGTGGATGGAATGAAGGTTGAAGAGACACCGTGGATATAAAAGGACCATTTAGGGATGATGTTTGACTTGGAGCTATGCTTGAACTGGGAAATGAAAGCTGGTCAATGGTGACAATTTTTCCTTCAAGCGGGAAACACATCTTTCGAAAGAGTGTTGAAACAATAGCTTCCATGTTATAAACATAGTCACGTCCAAGGAGTAGATTGTAATCTAACAGTCTTGGGACTACCATCATGTTCAGGTGAACGGTTTCCTTCCCAAAGTTATCGGTAACTTAGGAAGGATCCCTAATGGTCAACTAGTTCCTTTATTAAAGCCTAAAAAATTCTGTGTAATAGGCATAAGCGATGGTGAACCAAGCTCTTTCCAAGAAGTTGAGGAAAGGATACTCACTGATGCACCTTCATCTATGATAGTGCCAGACACGATCATTTTGTAAACTTGTACTATGATCCAGAATGGTACATTAGAATGAAGGCAGGATCTTGCTAGTTGATTCCAATCAAAGGAAGTGACTAGACTACTTGGAGGGGGTACCAAATAAATGGGTGAAATAACCCCTTGAGTAGTGGGAACTGGGGGATTCTCTTCTTGTTGTGAAGGAATGGGTAGATTGCCCCCAAGTTCATCAGACTCTAAAGTAAAAAAAAGAATTTGAATGGTATCGTTCTTACTCTCTTTAGGAAGGGTATGATCTTCTGAAGGTAAAAATGGGTCAACTTCCATCTCGACCTGTTGAATTTGGTCCGGTATGGACTCAGAAGATTCACTTTCAATGATAGGTGTTTCGACTGACGGTTGAGTTATGTTAGTCGGATTTTCAACTAGTAAAGGACTTGGGGAGAGTTTCCTGTATCCAGATGGAAGTCGCTGCGGTGAAGTAGGACGGTTATGCAAGACTCTTTTGGCTTCACCCAAAAAAGGACAACGGGGAAGGGTATGGTTCCCTTCACATAACTCACATGGTACTTTGACCTTTCCTTTCTGTCCATGAACTTCACTATCACTAGTTGATGGTGTATTATCAACATGATCAGTAGAGGTTGATGACACCTGGTTGTGCGAACGAGGGGACCATTCTCTCAAGATCTGAGGGAGGCACGGAAAATCTCGATGAAAATGGTCTCCTCTACAGATTATGCATGGAAATATGGGTTTAGGAGCTTTAATGTGCGTATTTTCACCAGCTGATGCATCCAAATCTATGGTTGTTTGGTTGCCCCCTTGCTGAATTGGCTTCTTATTCCTCTCCTTACCTTTCTTCTTCTTCTTAGACACCTGGTTATTAGCATCACTACTTTCACCAAGTGAAGAGGAAGAAGGGGAGGGAGAAACAAACAAAGAAGAAGTTGAAGGGTCAACTTTAGTATCAACTGGATGCTGATTTGATTGTTGAGGAATCACATTATTTTGAACCACAGATGTTGAGAACAACCATTCTATCAGGCCAATAGTAAGTCCTGGAAGGGACAATGTGGCCGTATGAGGAGCACCAATATTTCCCCAAGAAGTAAAAGGACTAGGATTCCCCTCAACAGGGATTGCTTGATTGGTGGACTCCATTATCTCAACCTAAGACCAAAGAAGGAACATGGATGTTATTCTAAATTTAATAAATTTTAATGACGATTTAACACAACTTTTCTTTTTCAATTTTTAATGGTTGAGAAAAAGCTAAAGATGACTCTAGTCCCCTTTGATTTTTAATGAGCTTGAAGTGACAAGTGCTCAGATGGACCTTTTCTTTTAATGAGTCGAAAAGGAATGAAAGTGACTACTCTGGAAATCTAGACAGAGGGATTACCAAACCAATCGCAAAACTGCAAGATACACCTTGGTGATAAATTAAAGAGAAATTACCAAGGACTTATGTACGATAGTCAATATTCCCGAATGTTGTGTTCAGTGCATTGCGATCGATAGGGTGACGGACTCGGCTTCCTATGGATAAAGGATATAAGCCTATTGTGGTCTCCCAATATATATTAGACAGTACGGGGAGCACAAGTCCGTGCTATCACTTGTCATATCAAAGAGGAGGAATCACCCAGCCTTTGATGAAAATGATAGTTACTAGTTTTTACGACGCCGGAACATGTCTCTAGCCTAGACCTCTAGATGTGTTGCGTTAGGTTCCAAAGCATTGTTAAGTTCATTGAAATTGATTTTAGAGTTGATCTTGTTTACAAGTTTTCTTTTCAATGGTTCGCCGTGTGATGTAGATTTATAATTCCTAAATATGCAGTCTACAATGATAAATAATCATTGTTAATTTTGAGCAATGAAAATCCTAGCTACTAAGGAAAGAAGATTACAATTCTTTCAAACAAAGAGCACACGCTAAATGCACTTTTCCTAAATCATTTTTCTCACATAGTCTAAATGCAAATGCAAATGCATGTATTTGTTTTTCATTCCCCTTAATGTGAAAAATGCCAAAGGAAAACTAAGTAGAGCAAAGATCTGAAATATTTTTACTCAAAGCGACATTTTGACAAGTTCTTTTTCAAAATAGAAAGGAAGACTAAACGACACTTTTCAATTTCGAATAGAAAATGCTTTCGACACTTCAAATATCAACAAATAAAATCAAATATATGACAAAAATTTCAATTGACTATCTAGGAAAGAAGACTCAACAATACTTCTCTTTTTGACACAAAATGACAGTTACGACACTTTTTGTACCAAAACGACAGATCGATTTAAGCAACCTTTCGACAAAGGATCATAAATGATGGACAAATACATAAAAACATTTACTGATCCTAATCAATGGAGGCTGATCTATCTGATGCAAGGAGGCTTCAGTAATGAGGTACTATTCATAAGCAGAAAAACAACTAAACAGATTTGAAAACAAGGACAAAAACCCCAAATTTCAAGAATGGAAATAGGTTTAGTCAGTCATCACACCTAGGCTTCATAGAAACAGGGATGCATCACACTTTTCAGACTTGGGAGGTGCGATACATATTGTTAGATAGTGATATACGGTGTGATGGGCTAGTGAGCACAACTAAAGTGGGTTTTGGCACAAATGTGTAGCTGATTTCAGTGAGTTAAGCTGAGCTATGATGGATAGTAAAGAGAAAAGTACAGAGGAATGATCTTGAGAGGTTACTGAGCTACCAAAAGGGCATATAGAATGCTTGTAAGTCAAATGTTCAATTCATAAACTAAACCGGAGATTGACTGAAGCAACATTCATCTACTATGCAATTGCAGAGCAAGAGCAGTTCGAAGGCTATCTGGCTAACTTCAGGCTCCGTATATAGTTTATAAAACAAACAACAACAACAAAAAAACATCTATTCAATCCCCAGTGGAGTCGCCATTTTGATTCTAGGAAAACTAGTGTCTTTTCGATTGACTAGCCCTCTAGGATTGGCAACTACCCTAGAAACAATCAGTTTAAAGCAATTTGTGATTTCCTATATGTATGATAGATAAAAGAGAGGCAAAGGAACCAACCTGGATCTTCCACTTAACTCCTTGCTTGATCTCTCTCCCCCTTTGACAGAGCTTGCACCTCTTCTCCTACTTATCCCGCTTAGAGAATACCTGTAGAAAAAAAGTAACAAATCACCATCAAAACATCTTGATCTATTATATCATAAGCATTGTAGAATTAGAAATACAATGAACATACAATGGCATTCACAAATAACATCATTCACAAATACACAATTGTATGGAGGAAAACTCAAAGAACTTTATTAAATAGAAGGGAAAATTACAACCCAGTTGTTTGATCCAGCGTCATCCTCCCAGCATCAAAGCCCTCTTCACCTCATGAAAAGCAAGATCACCCAACAATACAATGCTCTTTCTCAGACACAAACTATCAACACTTCCTTACAAATTACAAAATTCCTGCCTTCATATCTCTCAGATGAGGGATCCATTTATAGATATATGCAAGGGTGTGAGTCATCTCTAGGTTTTTGATTAGTGTCATTACACTTGTTGTTTTTGGTTCCACTTGGAGATTTCTTGGATCTCTTACTCATCCCTAGGTGAATTTAGAGAGGCAAGTATCATAGGATAAGTTTCTAGAAGATTCCATGAGCATCCACTTAGCAAACTGTCTCAGAAATTTGTCCATCCTCGCTCATCGCACCCTATAGAAGGCCTCATCAGTATGCATCGCACCTGGCTAGTGTAGAAGTCAGTATGATACTTTGACCTTTCCTTTCTATCCGTGAACTTCACTATCACTAGTTGATGGTGTATTATCAACATGATCAGCAGAGGTTGATGACACTTGGTTGTGCGAACGAGGGGACCATTCTCTCAAGATCCGAGGAAGGCATGGACAATCTCAATGAAAATGGTCTCCTCTACAGATTATGCATGGAAATCTGGGTTTAGGAGCTTTAATGTGCGTATTTTCACCAGCTGATGCATCCAAATCTATGGTTGCTTGGTTGCCCCCTTGCTGAATTGGCTTCTTCTTCTTCTCCTTACCTTTCTTCTTCTTCTTAGGCATCTGGTTATTAACACCACTACTTTCACCAAGCAAAGAGGAAGAAGGGGAGGGAGAAACAAACGAAGAAGTAGGCGAAGGGTCAACTTTAGTATCAACTAGATTGAATAGATGTTTGTTTGTTGTTGTTGTTTGTTTTATAAACTATAGACAGAGCCTAAAGTTAGCCAGATAGCCTTCGAACTGCTCTTGCTCTACAATTGCATAGTAGATGAATGTTGCTTTAGTCAATCTCTAGTTTAGTTTATGAATGACTGGGGAAAAAGGGAAGAAAACTTGAATAATTTTATGGTAGCAGGTCGCTCTTGAACATGACACTTTCACTCCATCATCATGATTGAGTCAGGTTGGGTTATTATGTTCACTGGTCATTTCACCATTGGTCTTTCACACCATCCATTTTTGGGGTTAATGCTACCAATCCATCTCAGTGTCGCCGATATGTTCAAGAGAAGTCATTCAGTTGAGAATTCACCATCCAATTAATGTCTCATCCACTGCAATACCTTCAACCTCCATTTTTAATGACCGCCATTCCTGAACCTTGTGTCGTTGATCATTTTCATCTCCAGAAAATCATTTGCTTCATTTCATGTCGCAGAAGTGGGATACATTAAGGCCCTCCTATGATGGGTCACTTCTTGTCAAGATCAGCTCATTATCCAAGAAGTTGACTTAGAAACAACCCTTTCAGTACTTTGAAGCTTTCATGCCTCAATGGCAAGTTTCTCACTTCCAGCGACAGGTTGACATCAATGGCCTTAGATCGAAAGATTTTACGTGGTGTTCAACATCAGATCATATATTCACACCACATGAATTGTACTATAGTACCTTGAGGGTCATTATCAGTATCGGTGATTCCTCTCGCACCTGTTAACAGCTTACATTATTGGCTGGTAATCAGGCGATGTCTTTCCATGTTCGACTTAAGAAAATCTTTTCACATGGATCGTCTTGTACATCCGGTGAAGATTGAATGAGTTTGAAGACCCCGAATCTAGTTTCATCCATTCAGGCTGTGATATATTCGGGGATATAAAGACATCAAATGTACACAAAATCTACACAAATGGTCATCCAAGCCAGGGACGATGACCCTACATATGAAGAATCGCCAGTGGAGTCGCCATTTTGTTTCCAGGGAAACTAGTGTCTTTTCGATCAACTAGCCCTCTAGGATTGGCAGCTACCCTAGAAACAAAGAGTTTAAAGCAATTTGTGATTTCCTCTATGTCTGATAGATAAGAGAGAGGCAAAGGAACCAACCTGGATCTTCCGCTTAACTCCTTGCTTGATCTCTCTCCCCATTGACAGAGCTTGCACATTCTCTTCTACTTATCCCGCTTAGAGAATACTTGTAGAAACAAAGTAACAAAACACCATAAAAGCATCTTGATCTATTATATCATAAGCATTGCAGAATCAGAAATACAATGAACATACAATGGCATTCACAAATAACAACATTCACAAATACACAATTGTATGGAGGAAAACTCAAAGAAATTTATTAAATAGAAGGGAGAATTACAACCCAACTTTCTGATCCAGCATCATCCCCCTAGCATCAAAGCCCTCTTCACCTCATGAAAAGCAAGATCACCCAACAATACAATGCTCTTTCTCAGACACAAACTATCAGCACTTCCTTAAGATCTCTTAGATGAGGGATCCATTTATAGATGTATGCAAGGGTGTGAGTCATCTCTAGTTTTTTGATTAGTGTCATTCCAGTTGTTGTTTTTGGTTCCACTTGGAGATTTCTTGGATCTCTTACTCATCCTTGGGTGAATTTAGAGAGGCAAGTGTCATAGGAGAAGTTTCTAGAAGATTCCATGAGCATCCACTTAGCAAACTGTCTTGGACATTTGTCCATCCTTGCTCATCAAACCCTATAGAAGACCTCATCAGTATGCATCGCACCTGGTTAGTGTAGAAGTCAGTATGCATCACACCCTGATAGTGGAGCTTTCAGTATGGTCCAGTTTAGGCCAGTTCTGGATGGTTTTTCAGGTGGAACTTTTGGGGAATGATGTAATCATTTGACCATGATATTTTAGGGTATGAAACAACACTTTTAGGGGTTAAAGAGCCCTAGTTTATCAACATATAAGATTGGGGTTGAAGTGCCCAAATATGTCTATCTCAGTTGTCCCCTAAAGCATGAAGTCCTAAATATTTGATGTTGGGTGAAATGCTTTAACATGAGGATCCAAGGTTTTGAAACTGGAAGGTGACCTCTATAAGATACAATACAATACATCATCAAAATATAATTTTTCATGATATAGCTGAGGTGGGCTTTCCCATGCTCAGCTTTATAAATTCATTTAATGTACATAGAACAGATAATCGTCTGTAGTTGCAGACTGGTGATTCTTCATATGTAGGGTCATCATCCCTGGCTTGGATGACCATCTGTGCAACTTCTATGTACATTTGATGTATTTATATCCCTAAATATATCGTAGCCCAAATGGATGAAACTAGATCCGGGACTTCAAACTCATTCAATCTTCGTCGGATGTACAAGTCGATACATGTGAAAAGATTTGTTGAAATCGAACATGGAAAGACATCGCCTGATTACCAGCCAATAATGTAAGCTGTTAACAGGCACGAGAGGAATCACCGATAATGATAATGACCCTCAAGGTACTACAGTACAATTCACGTGGTGTGAATATATGATCTGATGTCGAACACCACGTAAAATCTTTCGGTTGAAGGCCATTGATGTCAACCTGTCACCGGAAGTGAGAAACTTGCCATTGAGGCATGCAAGCTTCAAAGTACTGAAAGGGTTGTTTCTAAGTCAACTTCTTGGATAATGATATGATGTCGACAAGAAGTGACCCATCGTAGGAGGGCCTTAATGTATCCCATATCTATGACACGAAACAAAGAAAATGATTTTCTGGAGGTGAAAACGATCGACGACACAAGATTCAAGAATGACGGTCATGAAAAATGGATGTTGAAGGTATTGTAGTGGATAAGACGTTAACTGGATGGTGAATTCTCAACTGAATGACTTCTCTTGAACATATCAGTGACACTGAGATGGATTGGTAGCATTAACCCCAAAAATGGATGGTGTGAGAGACCAATGGTGAAATGACCGGTGAACGGAATAACCCAACCTGACTCAATCATGATGATGGAGTGAAAGTGTCATGTTCAAGAAAGACCTGCTACCATAAAATTCTTCAAGTTTTCTTCCCTTTTTCCCCAGTCATTGCTGACCAGTACCTCTTTATTTTTGTCAAGCTTGAGGAGGATAACATATGCTTGTTCTATAATTTTCCCTTCGGGCAAACCTATTGCTATGTTTTAGTGAGTCTAGTGACAGTGAAACTCGTTCTTGTCTAGGTGGACAAATTTGTTGCTATTGTTTTAATGAGTTTAACGACAAGGATAACTTGGTCCTTTTCATGTTTATAGAGTTTGAAAAGGGACAAAAAGGAAACTCCTGAAGTTGTTTTTCGTAGCATAATCCCTTAGGTATGAAAAATATTAAAATAATACAAAAGGGATGACCTTTTGATCACTTTAGTGAGCTGAGAAAGACAAGCGCTCGAACTTTTTCGTGAGATAATCCCTCAGGTCTGAAAAATATTTAAATATACAAGAGGGATGGCATTTCCGACCACTTTAACGAGCTGAAAGAACTCGTTTTTGAGAAACTAAAAATTTGAGCATAGTTTCCGCAAGGTTCAAGCTTGTTAAAAAATGAACCCGCATCCACACCGAGCATAGTTTCCGCAAGGTTCAAGCTCGCTAAAAAATAAACCCGCATCCACCCCTAATCATAGTTTCCGCAAGGTTCAAGCTCGCTAAAAAATAAACCCGCATCCACCACTAAGCATAGTTTCTGTAAGGTTCAAGCTCGTTAAAAAATGAACCTGCCTACCACTGAGCATAGTTTCCTCAAGGTTCAGGCTCGTTAAAAAATGAACCCGCCTCTAGTAAATAACCTCTGTGATTGCCATGCCATCAGTCTTTTGAGCCTTGGTTATGTTCCTGCCATCACCTCCATCCTTTTGGCCGATTGTATGCCTCCACTTGGTTGTTTACCCTTTTGAGGAACATCTGCGATGAGTGGTCTTGTTAGCCAACCTCTTCACATCACGATGTTTTGAGAAGTTCCAAACCTACTCGAAACCAATTTCTACCCTAAACACCACTCGTTCCTAAAAAACGAGTCCTCTTTAAACCCTTTTCAGACTTGTTAAATATGAAAATATTGTCGAGCAATTGGCCTTTCAGCTCGTTAAAGTGGTCAGAAATTCCATCCCTCTTGTATATTTTAATATTTTTCGGACCTGAGGGATTATCTCACGAAAAATTTCGAGCGCTTGTCTTTTTCGGCTCCCTAAAGTGATCGAAAAGTCATCCATTTTGTATTATTTTAATCTTTTTTGGACCTAAGGGATTATGCTACGAAAAAGAACTGCTGGAGTTCCTTTTCATCCCTTTTCAAACTCTCTAAACATGAAAAGGACTGAGTTATCCTTGTCATTAAACTTGTTAAAACAATAGCGACAAACTTGTCCACCCAGACAAGAACGAGTTTCATTGTCGCCAGACTCGCTAAAACATAGCGATAGGTTTTCCCGAAGGGAAAATTATAGAACAAGCATATGTTATCGTCCTCAAGCTTGACAAAAATAAAGAGGTACTAGTCAGCAATGATGGGGGAAAAAGTGAAGAAAACTTGAAGAATTTTATGGTAGTTGGTCGCTCTTGAACATGACACTTTCACTCCATCATCATGATTGAGTCAGGTTGGGTTGTTCCGTTCACCGGTCATTTCACCATTGGTCATTCACAACATCCATTTTTGGAGTTAATGCTACCAATCCATCTCAGTGTTGCCGATATGTTCAAGAGAAGTCATTCAGTCGAGAATTCACCATCCAGTTAATGTCTCATCCATTGCAATACCTTCAACCTCCATTTTTCATGACCACCATTCCTGAACCTTGTGTCGTTGATCGTTTTCACCTCCAGAAAATCATTTGCTTCGTTTCATGTCGTAGATGTGGGATACATTAAGCCCCTCCTATGACAGGTCACTTCTTATTGACATTAGCTCATTATCCAAGAAGTTGACTTAGAAACAACCCTTTCAGTACTTTGAAGCTTGCACGCCTCAATGGCAGGTTTCTCACTTCCAGCGATAGGTTGACATCAATGGCCTTCGACTAAAAGATTTTGTGTGGTGTTCGACATCAGATCATATATTCACCCCATGTGAATTTTACTGTAGTACCTTGAGGGTCATTATAATTATCGGTGATTCCTCTCGTGTCTATTAACAACTTACATTATTGGATGGTAATCAGGGGATGTATTTCCATGTTCGACTTTAGAAAATATTTTCACATGGATCGACTTGTACATCCGGCGAAGATTGAACGAGTTTGAGGACCTCGGATCTAGTTTCATCCATCCGGGCTGTGATATATTCAAGGATATAAAGACATCAAATGTACACAGAAGCTGCACAGATGATCATCCAAGCTAGGGACGATGACCCTACATATGAAGAATCACTAGTCTGCAACTGCAAATGATTATCTGCTCTATGTACATGAAATGAATTTATAAAGCCGAGCATGGGAATGCCCGCCTTAGCTAGATCATGAAAAATTATATTTTGATGATGTATTGTATTGTATCTTATACAGGTCACCTTCCAGTTTCGAAACCTCAGATCCTCATGTTAAAGCATTTCACCCGACATCAAAGATTTACAACTTCATGCTTTAGGGGGCAACTGTTATAGACATATTTGGGCACTTCAACCCCAATCTTATATGTCGATAAACTATGGCTCTTTAACCCCTGTTGTTTCATACCCTAAAAGATCACAGTGAACTGATTACATCATTCCCCAAAAGTTCCACTTGAAAAACCATCAAGAACTGGCCTAAACTGGACCATACTGAAAGCTCCACTGTCAGGTTGTGATGCATACTGACTTCTACACTAGCCAGGTGCAATGCATACTGATGAGGCCTTTTGTAGGGTGCAATGAGCGAGGATGGACAAATGTTCGAGATAGTTTGTTAAGTGGATGCTCATGGAATCTTCTAGAAACTTCTCCTATGACACTTGCCTCTCTGAATTCGCCCAGGGATGAGTAAGAGATCTAAGAAATCTCCAAGTGGAACCAAAAACAACAAGTGGAATGACACTAATCAAAAAACCAGAGATGACTCACACCCTTGCATACATCTATAAATGGATCTCTCATCTGAGAGATCTTGAGCCTGGAATTTTTTAATTTGTAAGGAAGTTCTGATAGTTTGTGTCTGAGAAAGAGCATTGTATTGTTGGGTGATCTTTCTTTTCATGAGGTGAAGAGGGCTTTGATGCTGGGAGGATGATGCTGGATCAGACAACTGGGTTATAATTCTCCCTTCTATTTAATAAAGTTCTTTGAGTTTTCCTCCACACAATTGTGTATTTGTGGATGTTTTTATTTGTGAATGCCATTTTATGTTCATTATATTCCTGATTCTGCAATGCTTATGATATAATAGATCAAGATGCTTTGATGGTGTTTTGTTACTTTGTTTCTACAGGTATTCTCTAAGCAGGATAAGTAGAAGAGGAGGTGTAAGCTCTGTCAAGGGGGAGAGAGATCAAGCAAGGAGTTAAGCGGAAGATCTAGGTTGGTTCCTTTGCCTCTCTCTTATCTATCATACATAGAGGAAATCAAAAATTTCTTTAAATTGTTTTTTTCTAGGGTAGCTACCAATCCTAGAGGGCTAGTCGATAAAAAAGAAACTAGTTTTCCCAGAAACAAAATGGCGACTCCACTAGGAATCGAATGGATGTTTGTTTTTTATTGTTGTTTGTTTTATAAACTATAGATGGAGCCTGAAGTTAGCCAGATAGCCTTCAAACTGCTCTTGCTTTGCAATTGCATAGTAAATGAATGCTGCTTCAGTCAATCTCCGGTTTAGCTTTCTAGCTTTTTATTTTTTTAGCTTTTTAACTCCTTAGGTTAGGTGATTGGTCCAACACACCATTCACCTTTGTCTGTGCTATGGACGGAGCAAAGGAAGTGTTTTGTCTAACCGCGGATGAAACTATCCTACCTAACCTCAGTAGTTCCTTAGCTTTTTAGTTTTGTTGTTTCTAGCTTGGATAAAAAGAAAACTAAAAATTTGAGCATAGTTTCTGTAAGGTTCAAGCTCGTTAAAAAATGAACCCGCACCCACACCGAGCATAGTTTCCGCAAGGTTCAAGCTCGCTAAAAAATAATCCCACATCCACGCCTGAGCATAGTTTCTGCAAGGTTGAAGCTCGCTAAAAAATAGACCCGTATCCACCACTAAGCATAGTTTCCGCAAGGTTCAAGCTTGTTAAAAAATGAACCCGCCTACCACTGAGCATAGTTTCCGCAAGGTTCAAGCTGGTTAAAAAATGAACCCACCTCCAGTAAAGAACCTCTGTGATTGCCATGCCATTAGTCTTTTGAGCCTTTGTTGTGTTCCTGCCATCACCTCCATCCTTTTGGCCGATCATACGCCTCCACTTGGCTGTTTACCCTTTTGAGGAACATCTGCGATGAGTGGTCTTGTTAGCCAACGTATTCACATCACCATGTTTTGAGAAGTTCCAAACTTACCCGGAACTAGTTGCTACCCTAAACACCACTCGTTCCTAAAAAACGAGTCCTATTTAAACCCTTTTCAGACTCGTTAAATATGAAAAGATTGTCGAGTTATTGGCCTTTCAGCTTGTTAAAGTGGTCGGAAATTCCATCCCTCCTATATATTTTAATCTTTTTCGGACCTGAGAGATTATCTCACGAAAAAGTTCAAGCGATTGTCTTTTTCAGCTCGCTAAAGTGATTGAAAAGTCATCCCTTTTGTATTATTTTAATCTTTTTCAGACCTAAGGGATTTTGCTATGAAAAAGAACTGCCATAGTTTCCTTTTCGTCCCTTTTGAAACTATATAAACATGTAAAGGAATGAGTTATCCTTGTCGTTAAACTCGTTAAAACAATAGCGAAAAACGTGTCCACCCAGACGAGAACGAGTTTCACTGTCCCTAGACTCGCTCAAACATAGCGACATGTTTTCCCGAAGGGAAAATTATAGAACAAGCATATGTTATCCTACTCAAGCTTGACAAAAATAAAGAGGTACTGGTCAACAATGACTGGGGATAAAGGGAAGAAAACTTGAAGAATTTTATGGTAGTAGGTCACTCTTGAACATGACACTTTCACTCCATCATCATGATTGAGTCAGGTTGGGTTATTCTGTTCACCGGTCATTTCACCATTGGTCTTTCACACCATCCATTTTTGGGGTTAATGCTACCAATCCATCTCAGTGTCGCCGATATGTTTAATAGAAGTCATTCAGCCGAGAATTCACCATCCAGTTAATGTCTCATCCACTGTAATACCTTCAAACTCCATTTTTCATGACCACCATTCCTGAACCTTGTGTCGTTGATCCTTTTCACCTCCAGAAAATCATTTGCTTCGTTTCATGTCATAGATAAGGGATACATTAAGTGTTACACTAAAAAATGTCACCATGACTATTTACAGTTAGTATGGCTCAATCAACAGTCATGCTACCCTCTTAGGCAAGTCTTATGCCTCTGCTCTCCATGTCAAACTCCAAAAAAGAGAGAAAGTCTTGTATAAATGTATTTATCTCTGGGGACGCAGGTTCTCTCAACCTTACCTGCGGGGACGCTCCTAATGTTCACAAAAGCTGCGTCCAAAGATGCTCTGTATGTAAAGGGACAGGTGCGTCCCCCTGTAAAGGTTAGAATGCGCAAGTTTCATCTTTAAAAAGTTACTTGTGGTCATTTCTAGAGCATTCTAGAAGGTTGTTCGACGTGTATTGGGCGCCTCCAGATGGTTCATGCACTCCTATCAAAGAGGAACTTATCCCATCAATAAGGGAGCTATCCCACCCAAAGAGGGGATTATCCCATTGATGGTGGACCTGATTAACCTCCTCTTGAGCACTATAAATATAGGCATTGGGCCAGAAGGAGGGGAGGTTGAAGCTATACATTTTCTAAGGGTAAATGCTGCAGGAATTAGGACTCCCATTTAGAAGCTTGTGAGGAGAGATTGCCATCTTTGCTTGTTCTATTTGGAAGTGGGTGTGCTTTGTCAAAGTAAAGGAGAACTCTTGACGGACCCTGGGAAGGACTTGCACAACACCAAGGCTCAGGTTGTATTTGTTCTTTTTGTTACCTATTAATGCAAATGAGTCCATTCTTCTCAATAACTTGTTGTTTATGAGTTATTTCATGTGCTCCTTGGTCTACATGATGAATATGCTTTGTTTTATGTTATAATCAGGTGCTATTTAATTGTTTGACTGTTGGTGATTACAGGTTTTGGAGAAAAGGAGGAGCTCATCCAGATCAACAAAGCTTGGACTTCTACAACAGCGTTTGGACAAAGGTAAGAATGAAACACTTGATATCTCATATCATATTGCATGTTTAGAGAAGGATAGATCTTATTTGTCTTGTTTGTCACTAGAGAGTCTTAGGCTCCTAGGGAGGTTGGTTGTGTCCGCACAATCGACTCTTTCCGCCTGACAAATTGGCGACTCCGCTGGGGATTCCATTGATGAGAAAAGTCTTTTCCTTTGTATGAACTTTGCTCTGAGAAAATTAGTTTATTTTTCTGGTTTTTGGCTCTGTGACTTTGTCTTTGGGTGGGTTAGCTTAGAGTTAGAATCCTTTTAGTTTTTCTTGAGTTTTTCAGTAGGACGTGTTGGACACCTAATCCTAATGGGTTAGTGTGGAAGTCGAATGGACAAAAGCAGTCCAAGAGACCTTGGGATCTGAAACCCAAGAGTCACATATTTGTACTATAAATGTATATCTATTGTTAATAAAAAATGCACTGCATGATTTATCTTTCATATCTCTTGTGCTGTCCATGTGTGTTTAACATGGTATCAGAGCCATGATGTGTGGCCTGTGTAGTTTTGTGCAACTGGTCTGAGCACTAGCCTTTGTCATTCTGACTTGAGCACAGGTCCCAGTGCTCAGAATAGTCGTAACTCCTTTTCTCTGGCGCACCAGCGCTGCCTTTGTAACGCCTGTCTGTCATATGCGTTTTATTTCTGAATGCTGGCCTGCTCCACATGTCCTGTCTGAGCGCTGTACATTAATAAAAAAAAAAAAAATTGTGAATAGCGCTGTCATTTTGAAGCTTTTGCGCTGCCCTTATATCTGCACTGCTCTCTGACTGCCAGAGACTGCGCCTCTGGAGACTGCGCCCTCAGACCATGAGTACTGCCCCCTCAGACCATGAATAATTGGTATGCGTTTTGATATTGACTGTATTCCCTGGAACGCTGCGTTTCTGCTCCATTACCTTGATGCGTTGAAGCCTCACGTCCATTTGGATTAATCACGTCTTAGTGTCTGTCGATTTCTGAATAGTAGCGGAAAAGAACTTTCCACTTGACACTTTCACTGCATTTTGAATACCACACACCATATTTGCTGGCCTGACATAATATCCTTTGAAAGCCGAGGATTATAGAACGATTCTTCCTCTACAGTCGTGACTCTATGGCCCTTATAATCATGAGCAGGAAATAGCAATATGTCCTTTGGCAATGTCAAAATCTTTGAGTGCACAGATTTGTAAAGTTGTTCCGCTCTTCCTCCCTGAAAATCAGTGCGACCACAGCCACGTATTAAAAGAGCATCTCCAGTGAAAGCCATTTTCTTGTTTCACCGTGGAACTGCGTTTTTTACTGTGTAATGGTTGACTGCGTTTAATGTATTGAAGCCTGGCTGTTTGAAGCAACGCAAGAAGACTGCGTTTGATGACATGGTATCAAAGGGGCGCTCTTCTTTCTGAAACCCTGTCCATTGGGAGTGGCAGCCCTCATATTCGGGCCGAAGAAGCTTCCAGAAATTAAAAAAAAAAAAGGGTCTTGGCAAGACCGTGAAGAGCTTTCAAGAGGCAGCTAAAGAGTTTGAGACAGAAGTAAAAAAAAGAAAGTGAGCGTCCGATGACAGATTTATCAAAGCCAGCTAGCTCGGAAGCTACTCCTGAAGCTGAAAAAAATAAAATAAAAAAATGTCCAGGTCTAGTATTTGATTTTGATATTCCGGGTAAACTTGTATCATCGGAATCAACCAGATAAGTGTTATGTTGAGTGATATATTATTAACTCGTTGTTTATATTGAGATTGTCCGTGTAATTTTTCCTATGCAATGGTAGATTTGATAGAACTGATATAAACATAAGAATGGTGGTTAAATAAAGACTTGCATATCTGAATATGCACGATGATGCCCAATCTCCTTCTGCAAGGCAAATTGTTTCCTCTTCGAAAGAAGACAAGGGCATGACCAGATAAGGGTTCGAGTCTTTTGATTTGAACTTTAGTTACAACAACAAAGAGTTTGCATAGAAATTAAAAGAATTTGCCGCATTGATTTTTAGCAGGAAAATGTCTCTGCGCAGTAATGTCCCACAAATCCTCTTTGTGATATTGACGGTAGAAAAAGTCCAATTTTACAGTTTTGCTTGAGACTGTTCTCATCTACATATAAGCCTGAGTTCGGGAAGCTGGTGAAAGGTGAATCTTAACATTTATTATCAAATACATTAGCCGGGTCGCCATGTTAAGCGCGTAACCTTTAAAACATGCAATTATCAAAAGAAACTTCAATCGAGAGTCAGCATCTAATTCTCCTGAAAATTGGTTGGGGTGCAACGTTTTTTTATACTAATTGCCAGGACGCGTGACCATATTTCAAATGCTGGATTCTCAGTAAAGAATATACCAAGTTTTGATTGAGAGGAAAGGCAATCAAAGCACCAGCTGTATATTGCTCTTTGTCGTTCTTTGTTTGACCTGTATATTGGAGATTATCCATTTGACCAGGAGACTATGTTTTGTAAATGTGAAACCCCTGCACTAAGTCGAATTGTTGGAAAGTCGAATGCTTTGTATTTTGCACAAGTCCATATTATCTTTGCTGTAGCAGACTCTTTTAGAGATGCCAAGTTGCTTTAATTTGAGAAGACAGTTGGTTCCAGACCTAAAGCAATCTGTCTAAAGTTGGTTCGTGACCTGCATAGGCCAACTTTGTATTTTCTACAGCGACTTCCATAAAGAATGATCTAGCCCCAAGGCTACAAACTTGTATTTTCTGTGGTTGTTTCAGTTGAGCAACATATCTATTGTATCTGTGTTGGAAGGACTTTGAGCCTCTCATTCTTGCTGTGAAATTTCTACAGAATTTAAAGAACAGAAAGTCTGGTGATATTTGTATAATTTTGACAATTTCAAGATATCTCTGGTTGATTTTTTCCCTTTAAGCTATAGGGCTCTCTTGTGCAACTTGAAGATATTTAGCAGCTTACATTTTTCTGTGAGATTTGGAGATTTTTAAGGTGTAGAAAAATGGCTAAGCTTGAAAGAATATTAGAATTATTGAGAACTCTAATCATGTCCACTGCTAACAGCACAGTCAAAATTAACAAAGCCTCTCTTTCAGACATTCAAACATGTCTGCAATATGCACAAGAAAAGATAGAGTTTTTGCAGCTTGAGACAAAGCTACAGCAGGAAGAATTACACCAGTGGAGTCATCATTCTGAACCTGTTTCTGTTCAGAACAATGAAGCAGACTCCCATAAACAGCAAGTCAATAATGTTACAGTTCATTCAGATAAAGCAGCAAAGTTACATGCAGATGCAGAGGTTCAGTCTGCACTTCCCAAGCCCATCATCAGACCTTGGGAACAGCTTGTCCACAACAAGCACAGAACTGGTCTTGGATATGACAAGGACTTGTCCTTTCATATTCCAGACTATGCCAAGCCCATTCAGTTTCAGAGTGCTGGATTCATTTATGACAGTTCACTTGCTCCTCATGACAGTTCACTTCCAGCTGTTTCAGATTCTACCCCTCTTCTACAGCAACAACAACAACAACAACAACAACAGAGCGTGAAATTCCAACACTGTGACCGAGTTGGCCATCTGAAAGATCACTGTTTTGATCTTCATCCATGTAAGCACTGTCATAAAACCAGCCATTCTTCACACAGATGCTTCAAAAACAAACGTCCTGCAAGAACAAAGATTCATCTTGGATGGATCGCTTCTTGGAAATGGGCATCAACAGCCAAGAAGATATTCCAAACACATGTCAGAACTTGTTACAAAATATTGAACAGTCTTGCAGTTGAGTTTTCTCCATCATCTCACCTTGTATCTGACAGGGGGGGAAATGATGGTCATCTACAAGCTTCGAAGTCACATCAAGCAAGCCTGAGCCACAACCTGCCACACCAGTTTCAGAGTTGTAGCCAGAGACAAAGATGCTTGAACATGCCTTCAGTTGGCAATCTGGGACACTTCCTCTAGCAGAAGACTCCAGCTTCTTGCCAGTTTTGGAAGAGTTCCAGGAATCGCAGAGTTGTTGGTCATCCTTAAACCATCACAGATTGAGAACACTTCCTCTAGCAGAAAACTTCAGTTTCTTGCCAGTTTTGGAAGAGTTCCAGGAATTTCATTAAGCATTCTAGAGTTGTTGGTCATCCTTAAACCATCACAGATTAAGAACACTTCCTCTAGCAGAAGACTCCGGCTTCTTGCCAGTTTTGGAAGAGTTTCGGGAACTGCACTAAGCATTCCAGTGTTGGTGGTCATCCTTAAACCACTGCCCTTTTTACCAACATTTCATAGAGCGCATTCAGCCTAGTGCTGCCATGCATTTTTTGCACATTTTGTATTACAGCTCTCTTCTTGGACTCATACATAACCCTTCGGATTAAGGGGGGGAATGTTGGACACCTAATCCTAATGGGTTAGTGTGGAAGTCGAATGGACAAAAGCAGTCCAAGAGACCTTGGGATCTGAAACCCAAGAGTCACATATTTGTACTATAAATGTATATCTATTGTTAATAAAAAATGCACTGCATGATTTATCTTTCATATCTCTTGTGCTGTCCATGTGTGTTTAACAGGACACACCCTCTGAGTGCTGCACAGTGTGTCCCTGGACGCATTGTTGCTGTGTGCACAGAGCGGGCCCGCACCTATTCTAACGGGTCGCCTGCGTCCCCCTGCTAAAAGTTGAGAAAACTCCATTTTTTTTGCATTTTTTCTCTTAGATTTTGTTTTTTCTTAGTTTTTACTGCCCAGATCCATTAGTCTCCGGTCAAAGATCTTCACCTAAGCTTGTTTCATTGGCATTCCTGCTTTAAGCTTTCATCAATTGGGTGTCTTGAGTCTCTTTTTGAGAAATTCTTGATCTGTTTTCCTTTGGTCATTACTTGGAGGTTTCTCTCAGTCTTTTCACAATTTTGCATCTTTTTGCTTCTGTTTTTGCAAAAAAAAATTCCCCCTCATTCGCTGGGGGGGGGGCTAAATTGTGTATGAGTGTTAATCGCCTCTGAGTGTTTTTATTTTTTGATCTTTGGAACTCTCACCCAATTTTCTCAACTTGCACTTGATTGGTTCTTAGATCACATTAGAATCGTCTTGTGTTTGAGAATTCTCTTGCATCGATCACATTTGCATAATTAGAATTCTCATTTTCGGAATATGAATGAAAAATGTGCATAGATTACATTTGCATACTTTTCAAGTGAATTGTGCTTAGATTACCATTGCATAGTTTACATTCTGAAAAATCAATCGTAGATTTAGATCAGCTTTCTTTGATTTGAATTTACACAAAAATAAAAATAAAAAAATGGTTTGGAATTGATTTGCATTAGTTTTTCTTGATAAAATTAGTGCATTAGAGAATTTGTTATATTTTCTCTTAGTGATCAATTTTTTGCATTGTTGGAAGTGAATGGAAACTCTCTCCTTACTTTAGTTAGGATTCATCGAATTGAAAAAATTACATTATCATATTCGATTGCATTCAGTTGAGTCGGGTCATAACACCATTGGTTTCATCTCCATTTACCCATTTGAGTAATAACAGCCTTAATAACACAGCGCTTAATTAAAATTCATCTAGTAATTTTTACATTTCTAGGGCTCTGAAACACCAACATAGCTCAGGCTAGTGTCTTGGAGTAGGAGAGTAATTAACTCTCCAAGACAGCAAAACCAAACAAGTAGCTCATCTTGTGGTAGGATAAATCCAACTGTTTCATTTGTACTCTGGGAAAGCTCCTCTTAAAGGAGAAGCACGAGCTTGTGTCCGAACCAGTGAGGGGATCAATCCTCCCTCGTTGGGAACGACGCCAGACACGCACGTATTACAAACGGTAAACCTCGGATCAACCATTTTCGAGGAGCCGGGGGTCACTTGTCGGTAAACCTTGGATTATTGTCAAGGAGCCGGCAAGGGGATTGAGCTTGATACTCTGCCCTTGCGTGCTGTCGAAGTGTAGATTGTTCCCCCAGGTGCATTTGTTGCTGTTGGTAACCTTAGTGACCATTATCTTTAGGGTTCTACCCGAGGTGACAGTGGAGGGAAGGTCCCACTGTACCTGGAGCAGACGTCGGCTATACTCACTTGGATTTTCTGGGGGGTTCACTTCACTCGAGACGGTTAAAGTGGAGGAACTTGGTCCAGTCTATTCATTAAGCAGGTTGTCGGGGTAACTGTTCCACCCACTATTTCTGTACTGGATTCTGCGAGGTTGGGCTTCATCACCAACTAGTGTTTTCGGTCCGGAGAGCTTACTGTTTGTGTGTGGTTTGACTCCTAGATTTGATAGCGTGTGTTAATTTGTTTGTTTTTACTTTTAGAGACCATAGGTGTGAATTGTGAATTGTTAATTTTAGTTTTAAATTGTTAATAAAATTCACTGAAGTTGAATATAATGGCAAATGTTCCGGAATTTATCAACCTAGGAACCCATCCTAACGAGAATCCTAGTACTTTTCCTTACTTTGGAAATGTTGGTCCTCCTTATATGGCTACTTTATCATTACCTGGATTTACGATAGGTTTACCGATATGGTTATTTTCAACTTCGTTGGCCCAAAATACTCCAATTGTTCTATCTCAACCGGATGCTTCACCTCAACAGAGTTCACCATCTCAACATCACCAACCTTCTGTTGACCCTTTACCTTCTTCGCCTAATTTTTCTTCCTCCATTTCTTCCTCTTCGCCTGGTAAAAGCTTCCACAGCAAGAATTTCCAACTGGTTACCGTAAACTTTCTCCCAACCTACCGTCAACTGACGGAGTGATTGATCCAAATTCAAGTACAGTCGATCACACTCTTCCATTGGAGAGTGAAACTCATGTCACTCAGGTTGATGATCCATTAGTTGATCAAGTGGTCGATTCAATTTCACATTCGGTCGATCACACTCTCCCTTTTGAGAGTAAATTTCATACCGCTGATGTTCTTCTTGTTACATCAGATTCTTCTATGCCGGGGGGCATTTCACCTGTTTCTACAGAACCCCCTCCAAGTACTGAGGTCTTTTCCTTTGATTGGAACAGATTGACAGAACCTCGTCTTCCTCCCTCCATCCCTTTCCAAATCATTGTCAAGGCTGGTGGTAGAGGCATACATCGTACACAGGTAGATGAAGGTGCGTCTGTTAGTATTTTATCCTCAACTGTTTGGAAAGCTTTGGGTTCCCCTCAGCTTACGCCTATTACGCAGAATCTGAAAGCTTTTAACAGAACCATTAGTGAACCTTTAGGGATCCTTCCTAAGTTTTCTATTACCTTGGAAGGTAAAACTGTTTGTGTTGATCTTATGGTAGTTCGAGGTCCCTTGGATTTCAATTTACTCCTTGGGCGAGACTATGTTTATGCAATGAAAGCTGTCGTATCGACACTCTTTCGCGTGATGTCTTTCCCTCACAATGGTAGTATTGTGACTGTAGACCAACTTTCGTTCCCTAGTCTTGTTTCAACTACCAGTAATATGACACCCCTAAATGTTCCTAATTCTAAAGTGGTATCTACCCCGCCATGGGTTAATTATGTGGCAACTGATCCCATGTTTTCAGTTACCGATGTAAGTGAGCCTCTCACTGTTGATTTAGATCCGGTAATTGACATGGAAAACTCTATGGGATTACTTGAACATGATGTTCTTATCCCTTTTGAGTCCCTTGACATGTGTTCCTTCCAGAGAACTATTATTCCTTCGGATGAAGATCTCTTGGAAGCCATGATCAAGGTGTGTCCATTGACATGTCTTTCTTCCAGTTGGCAGCCATGATCAGTGGTCCGAGGAAAGTTCCTTTTATTGTGTCAACCTCGTTAAAAAATGAATCAGTTAGTTCGAGGACAGTTCCTTGTCTTGTGTCAACCTCGTTAAAAAATGAAACAAGGATAGGTTATATAGATAGTTAGAAAGTAGGATAGTGAGGAAAGTTCCTTTTACTGTGTCAACCTCGTTAAAAAATGAATCAGTGTGCACGAGGATAGTTTTTTCCTGTATCAACCTCGTTAAAAAATGAAATAGGCTGTAATGAGGATAGTTCTTTTACTGAGTCAACCTCATTAAAAAATGAATCAGGTAGATTTTAGGTTATGTAGGTAGACTGTAAAAAGTAGGGTTTTGAGGATAGTTCCTGTTACTGAGTCGACCTCGTTAAAAAATGAATCAGGTTTGAGGATAGTTCCTGTTACTGAGTCGACCTCGTTAAAAAATGAATCAGGTTTGAGGATAGTTCCTGTTACTGAGTCAACCTCGTTAAAAAATGAATCAGGTTTGAGGATAGTTCCTGTTACTGAGTCAACCTCGTTAAAAAATGAATCAGGTACGAGGACAGTTCCTGTTACTGAGTCAACCTCGTTTAAAAATGAATCAGGTTTGAGGATAGTTCCTGTTACTGAGTCAACCTCGTTAAAAAATGAATCAGGTACGAGGACAGTTCCTGTTACTGAGTCAACCTCGTTAAAAAATGAATCAAGTATGAGGATAGTTCTTTTCTTGTGTCAACCTCCTTAAAAAATGAAACAACTCCCTTTTCAAGTTAAATATTGAAAGTAAACCTTCATTTCATCCAGCCGGTTGAATGCAATGAAGCTTGGGGGGCATGTACCTCGTTTTGCATCGTTATGCTGGGGGCATGCGAAATTTTTGAGCATAGTTCCTTGTCTTGTGTCAAGCTCGTTAAAAAATGAAACAAGGTTAGGTTAAGTAGGTAGATTGTAGAGAGTAGTCATGAGCATAGTTCCCTGTCTTGTGTCAAGCTCATTAAAAAATGAATCAAGGATTTTAGAGCATAGTTCCTTATCTTGTGTCAAGCTCGTTAAAAAATGAATCAAGGACTTTTAGGTAGAGTTTTTGTTAGGTAGATTGTAGAGAGTAGTTATGAGCACAGTTCCTTATCTTGTGTCAAGCTCGTTTAAAAAATGAAACAAGGGTTTTGAGGATAGTTCTTTTCCTGTGTCAACCTCACTAAAAAATGAAACAGCTCCCACAAGTCTTTCCAAGATCTTGAAAGTAAAGCTTCATTCCATCTACCTCATTGAATGCAATGAAGCTTGGGGGGCATGTACCTCGTTTTGCGTCATTATGCTGGGGGCATGTGAACTTATAACAAGCATAGTTTTTCGTTTCAAGCTTGCGTAAACATGAAACCGAATACGAGCATAGTTCTTTTCCTGTGTCAAGCTCGTTAAAAAATGAAACAAATCCTCCTCTACTTGAGTCGAGAGATTGACTAGATCTCATAAATGTTAAGTATTTAGGTTAGTTATTTCAGTGTTTTGCATAATTTTCTTATAGTTTTAGGTCGAGTCTTTCAAATGATCTCGTCTTGAACCTTCATTTCATCCAACTGGTTGAATGAAATGAAGCTGGGGGGCATGCGCTCTAGCAGTTACGCTTAGGGGGCATCAAGCACAGTTTTCTCTCTATTTCAAGCTTGTGTAAAAATGAAACTACTTTGAAGCATAGTTTTTATCTGTTTCAAGCTTTTGTAAAAATGAAACCTATCTCGAGTCAATTTCAGGTATTTTCAAGACTCGTTAAACTCATGAAAATCCCGAGATTATTTTGCTATCTTTCATTCTCGTAAAACAAATGAAAATGCCGAGTTCTTTCCGTCTTTTCCTGCTCGTAAATTAAATTGAAAGTCGGCCATATGAGTACATTTTTATCATTTTTTCGAACTCGTTAAAACTTACGAAAAAGTGAAAACCATGAGTACATTTTTATCATTTTTTCAAACTCGTTAAAACTTACGAAAAAATGAAACCTCAGAGTCATCTTTTAAGCCCTTTTCTGACTCCTAAAAAATGAAAAGATTGCCGAGCGTTTCTTTTACACTCGTTAAAACGGAATTAAAAGACGGTCCCCTTATAGCTCTTTTCTGACCGTAAAATCAGGAAAAGATTGCCGGGTTTTTGTCGTTTCAAACTCGATACGGAAATAAAACGACGTGTCCTTGATCACTTTTTACTTTTCAGGACAGTGGCACTAATTATGAAAGTACTCCTTGGTCGCAAGATCAAGCGGTTCCCCCAGGTATTAGTTTATACTTTTTCGGGCTTGAGGGACACAAATCTACGAAAAAGTTCAACTTGGAGTCTTCTTAAGTTTTTCAGACTCTCTAAAATTGAAAAACACCGAGTTTCTCCTATACTGGGCTCGTTAAACACTTCACAGTAAAGGACCTGTTCAATTACAAACAGGAACGAACCACTCCTTCCTAGGGTTCGAATCAAAACTAGGTTGGACTCATCCAAAGGATGAGCTTATAATCAAGCATATGTTATCCTCCTCAAGCTTGTTAAAAATAAAGAGGTACTTGCCAGAAATGGTGGGGGAAAAGAGAGAAGAATGAACCTGTTTGTTACCTTTTGTCTCAAAAGAAACTTTATTACCACTCTTGAACACGACACTTTTCATTCACCTGGGTTGGGAAATCTTTTACCTCACAGTTGATCAAACCACTTTGAAAGTCTTTAACCGGGTTCCGGGGATTAACTTTGAGTTATTCGTCACCAAGCCATCTGTCGTGTCGTTATGTGTTCAAGAGGTCTGCAAGCAAAACTTTCATCTGCAAAATACTTGTCATCCATTTGACCATCCCTGAGTCAGTCCTTACAGCAACATTTCTTCAACTTGAACAATGATTTCGTGTTGCGGGCTTGCCTACAACGGGTCGCTTTCTATCGACATCAGCACATTATCTAGAGAGATGACTTAGAAATCGTCAGTACCTTGAAGTCTGCATGCATCAATGGCAGGTTTCTCGCCTTTGACGTCAGTTTACATCATTGACTTTCGATCGAAGGATTCCGTGAAATGTTCGACATCAACTCATTCATTCACATCTCATGGATTGTACTGGGTACTTTGAGAACCATTGACATTACTGGTGGTCTCTCTCACGCTTGTTAACAGTTTACATCATCGACTGGTAATCAAGTGGTTTCTACCATGTTCGACATCAACTCATTTATTCGCATGGCTAGAATCGTACCAATTCGGGAAGTAGAAATGAAGACCCTGGATCTAGTTTCCACCATCCAGGCTGCAAGGAGTTTTGTATTCATTATCTAAGTAGACTAATCATAAACAGATGGCTGCGTCCATACTGTGTCTACAAAAGTCTATGATTGTGATGTACTGCAAGATCATTCCTGTATCAGAGTAGTTAGTCTATTAGTTAAAATTTTTTATCTGAGTATGGGAATGCCTACCTCAGTGATGATATAATCTTATACATGTATTTTGTGTTGAAAATTGCAGGTTCTGACCAGGCTCTCCACGGGATAATCCTTGAAATGATAAAGCACTTCACCCTTCCTAGATATTACAAACCCTAATCTATTCCAGGCTTCGCACTTTAGGGGGCAATCTGTTACACTAAAAAATGTCACCATGACTATTTACAGTTAGTATGGCTCAATCAACAGTCATGCTACCCTCTTAGGCAAGTCTTATGCCTCTGCTCTCCATGTCAAACTCCAAAAAAGAGAGAAAGTCTTGTATAAATGTATTTATCTCTGGGGATTCAGGTTCTCTCAACCTTACCTGTGGGGACGCTCCTAATGTTCACAAAAGCTGCGTCCAAAGACGCTCTGTATGTAAAGGGACAGGTGCGTCCCCCTGTAAAGGTTAGAATGCGCAAGTTTCATCTTTAAAAAGTTACTTGTGGTCATTTCTAGAGCATTCTAGAAGGTTGTTCGACGTGTATTGGGCGCCTCCAGATGGTTCATGCACTCCTATCAAAGAGGAACTTATCCCATCAATAAGGGAGCTATCCCACCCAAAGAGGGGATTATCCCATTGATGGTGGACCTGATTAACCTCCTCTTGAGCACTATAAATATAGGCATTGGGCCAGAAGGAGGGGAGGTTGAAGCTATACATTTTCTAAGGGTAAATGCTGCAGGAATTAGGACTCCCATTTAGAAGCTTGTGAGGAGAGATTGCCATCTTTGCTTGTTCTATTTGGAAGTGGGTGTGCTTTGTCAAAGTAAAGGAGAACTCGTGACGGACCCTGAGAAGGACTTGCACAACACCAAGGCTCAGGTTGTATTTGTTCTTTTTGTTACCTATTAATGCAAATGAGTCCATTCTTCTCAATAACTTGTTGTTTATGAGTTATTTCATGTGCTCCTTGGTCTACATGATGAATATGCTTTGTTTTATGTTATAATCAGGTGCTATTTAATTGTTTGACTGTTGGTGATTACAGGTTTTGGAGAAAAGGAGGAGCTCATCCAGATCAACAAAGCTTGGACTTCTACAACAGCATTTGGACAAAGGTAAGAACGAAACACTTGATATCTCATATCATAATGCATGTTTAGAGAAGGATAGATCTTATTTGTCTTGTTTGTCACTAGAGAGTCTTAGGCTCCTAGGGAGGTTGGTTGTGTCCGCACAATCGACTCTTTCCGCCTGACATTAAGGCCCTCCTACAATAGGTCACTTCTTGTCAACATCAGCTCATTATCCAAGAAGTCGACTTAGAAACAACCCTTTCAGTACTTTGAAGCTTGCACGCCTCAATGGCAAGCTTATCACTTCCGGCGATAGGTTGACATCAATGGCCTTCGACCGAAAGATTTTGTGTGGTGTTCGACATCGGATCATATATTCACCCCACGTGAATTGTACTGTAGCACCTTGAGGGTCATTATCATTATCGGTGATTCCTCTCACATATGTTAACAACTTACATTATTGGCTGGTAATCAGGTGATGTATTTCCATGTTCGACTTCAGAAAATCTTTTCACATGGATCGAATTGTACATCTGGCGAAGATTGAACGAGTTTGAAGACCCCGAATCTAGTTTCATCCATCCAGTTTGCGATATATTCAGGGATATAAAGACATCAAATGTACACAGAAGCTGCACAGATGATCATCCAAGCTAGGGACGATGACCCTACATATGAAGAATCACCAGTCTACAACTGCAGATGATTATCTATTCTATGTACATGAAATGAATTTATAAAGCTAAGCATGGGAATTCCCGCCTCATGTTAAAGCGTTTCACCTAACATCAAAGATTTACGACTTCATGCTTTACGGGGCAATTGTTATAAACATATTTGGGCACTTCAACCCAAATCTTATATGTCGATAAACTAGGGCTCTTTAACCCCTAAAAGTGTTGTTTCATACCCTAAAATATCATGGTCAACTGATTACATCATTCCCCAAAAGTTCCACTAGAAAAAACCATCCAGAACTGGCCTAAATAGAACCATAATGAAATCTCCACTGTCAGGGTGGGATGCATACTAAATTCTACACTAGCCAGGTGCGATGCATACTGATGAGGCCTTCAGTAGGGTGTGATGAGCGAGGATGGACAAATGTCTGAGACAGTTCGCTAAGTGGATGCTCATGGAATCTTCTAGAAACTTCTCCTATGACACTTGCTTCTCTGAATTCGCCCAGGGATGAGTAAGAGATCCAAGAAATCTCCAAGTGGAACCAAAAACAAGTGGAATGACACTAATCAAAAACCTAGAGATGACTCACACCCTTGAAAAATACACTTTGATTCTAGCTGTAGATAATTTCAATGTTTTCTTTTGATATCATGTTAAAGAATTCTTGATTTCTCTTTAACTTGAATTGAACCTATATCTTTTCTTCTGTTACATTTCATTTAAATCTAAAGGATATAGTTAGTTCAGCTACCTTTCCCTATGAAAATCCTTTGAAAATCTGAGATAAACCCCAGTTAAGTTTGCAGACTCCATTGCCCAATGCTTGCTATTCCAACCAAAGCAAATCATAAATCAAACTCCTAACCCTCATAACTAGCCTAATATCTAATACAAAAAAGTTAAATCTTACAAAGAGAGCCCTATCTGAAGTTGGAAGGGTTAGATCCCAGCTTCCAAAGTAGGTTTGTGGTCACCTCTGCAATTATTTCTCAGCCTTATTAAATTACAAAGTGATAACAACACCCACTCTAGAGAAAAAGAGACTAAGATCGTGCCATAACCGAGGTTCTTAAACTTCCCCTCCTTTGCTTTAGTAAGTTGTTCCTCAAAATTGACCAAGACACCCTCACTGTAATTGAATATTGTTGGTTCTAGACATTCTATCCCATACTGCATGTAAGATCTACTTGCTACATGCAGTGTTGAGCTACCTGCCAATATTTCAATAATGAATAAGATCGTTCTCAAAGGTAATTGGGTTACATCCTTTATGCTGATCTTCCCATCTTTAGTAGGAAGATCTCGAGGTCTACAATAGGTAGCGATATAGTATTTCACCACCTCACCATCACTTCTTCCACATAGAAGAAAGACCAGGGCACCTCACTTTGACAATCCTGTCAGAAAGTAAATATCCTCTACCTGTATATTGAGAACCTTCTCCCAAAACCTGAACGGCTGTTCCTGAATGTGCCATGAATGAAAAAGGCATTTTAACAACTCCATTCATTGCCTCATACCAGGAAGCCGAAAGAATTTCAATAACCCACAATTTTTGAGTGCTTGGATGGTAGCAGGGCCGTTTGCTGCATTCAAATATTGTTCCTCATGTTCTCTTTCTTGCTAGATGAATGCCATTTTGTGCTAATTGGAACATGAAACATAAACAAAGGATCCATTAGGCTCTTTCCCATGCAAAAACTTGACAAAATTTGAGGCAAAATTGAGAAAAAACTTAGGAAAATGCGCCCAACACACCCCAAAAATGTCTACCATAGCATTGCACCTCTACTTATAGTGTTTCCCTGCCTAGGTGCAAAAAAGTTTCCCACATGGGGGGGGGTACGTTGGTCCTAGGGAATTTTTTATGAACTCCAGTGTCCTCAAAAGCTTAAAAAAATTGCATGAAATCACAAAAATGGACCATAAAAAGCTAGAGAAAGGTCGCAGTTCCTACTTGGAAGCGACTGCGCGGGGGGGGGGGGGGGCGGGGGGGGTGCGTTGGACCTAGGGAATTTTTTATGAACTCCAGTGTCCTCAAAAGCTTAAAAAAATTGCATGAAATCACAAAAATGAACCATAAAAAGCTAGAGAAAGGTCTCAGCTCCTACCTAGAAGCAACAACACTTGAAATGGTTCCCTGGATTGGTTGTAATTAGTTGCAACAAATCGAGGGAAAAAGGGATCCAAATACTTGTTTGAAGGTAAAATGTGAAATGGTAAAAATGAAAAGTCATTTTGAATATTTATGGTCATTTTTCTCATTATTTTATTCATTTTTAGTGTTTTTACCTAGATATGCTTCATTTTTACTATGAAACAAGTATGTTTAATCCTTCATGTGGTGTTTTGAGCAAGTTGACAGTTGTTACCAGGTTTTCATTATCTTTTGAACAAGTTAATTGTACCATAGAGTATAATTTTATCTCTTTTTAGGGCTCTTTTAAACCTATCAAAAAGGAACCCCCCTATAGTCCTCTTTCAAACCCTTTTCAGACTCCTAAAATATGAAAATATTTCCGAGAACTTGTATTTTCGTACTATTAAAAGTAAATGAAAATACTTCTACTCAGTATAAGTTTAACCATTTTCTGAACTAAGATAGACTAATTAAGAAAAATGAATACCTTAGTTGAACATTGCAAAGAGGTTCTCTTGGGTATTGTTTTCTACCTTTTCGGACCTAAGGGACTACTTACAAGAAGGGACATTTGGAGTTTTCTTTTTGCCTTTCTTTCAAACTCTCTAAACATGAAAAATATGTTGAGTTTTACCTTTGATGGACTCGTAAAAACATTAAACAACGATGGACTCGTCGATCATGATGGGACCAAACCACTCCTTCTCAGGGTTCATTAAATATACTTGAAGGGATTCATTTGAAGGATGAACTTATAGATCAAGCATATGTTGTCCTCCTCAAGCTTGTTAAAAAATAAAGAGGTATTGGCTAGTATGGTTGGGGAAATTGGGAAAACAAGGGATTCCATTTTGCTAATGGAAGTGAGTTTCTCTTGAACATGACACTCTTCCACTTCATCTCGGTAATCTGCTTGTCTTTTGGTTATCATACTGTTTTCAGAGCCTCCATTTCGGTTTTGGGTCAATGCTACCAACTCCATTCAGTTTCACTGGTGTGTTCAAGAGAAGTCATTCAGTTGATCTTTGCTACAATACTCTTAAGCCTTCATTTAATGTTTTCCTTTCCTAATTCAGTTCCATATCAACATCATTCTGATCATTCTGTCTCAATCATCCTACCCGTTTCGTGTGGTTGATGGGGGATACATCAAGGCCCTCTTGTGATAGGTCGCTTCCTATCGACATTAGCACATCATCCAAGAAGTTGAATTAGAAACAACCCTTGGTACCTTGGTTCTTGCATACATTAATGGAAAGTTTCCTCGCTCTTGGTGATAGGTGTACATCATTTGCCTTCAACTGAAAGCTTCTGTGTGTGTTAGACATCAATTCATTAATTCACACCATATGGATTGTACTAGAGTACATTGAGATCCATTAACATCATCGATGGTTTCTATCGTGTCTATTAATGGTTTACATCATTGGATGGTAATCAGATGGTGTCTACCATGTTCGACTTAGTTCATTGATTCACATGGTTAGACTTGTACATTGGTTTGTCGTGTGAACGAGATAGGAGACCCCATATCTAGTTTCATCCATTCGGGCTGCGATTATAGGATTATACAAAGATCACAATGTATGATGGCTGTGATCATATTGACAATCATATAGTCATGGGTCCACTAGTTGCATCTGTGGATGCATCATTTGATCATTATACATGTTATGTTATCTTATGAGCTGAGCATGGGTATGCCTCCCTCATGAAACAAATATTTCATATTGTAAATGTATTGCAACATATGAAGCTTGCTAATTGTCCTTGATCCCTACTTGTCATAAGGTAAATAACTTCAACCATCAATCGTCATCTTTGAATTTTCACTTTAGAGGGAATTTTGTTATAGGCCATTTTTTCACATCCGATCACTGAGCCTCCTAATGGGATCAATCGACATCCTATTCCCCCTAGTCACCATATTGCACAAAGCCCTAAGCATGCACCTTTCCTTTCCCAAAATTTCAGCCCTAAACTACATCATCTACGCCAGTTTAAGGACCAACACTCCCTGTAAGCCTATTGGGGTGCATTCACTAGCAGGTTGCTCCACTGTGGCTTGCGTTGGTCACCAATATGTTTCTCCCCTTTGCACCTGTTATAGACATATTTGGGCACTTCAACCCCAATCTTATATGTCGATAAACTAGGTCTTTTTAACCCCTAAATGTGTTGTTTCATACCCTAAAATATCATGGTCAACTGATTACATCATTCCCCAAAAGTTCCACCTGAAAAACCATCCAGAACTAGCCTAAACTGGACCATATTGAAATCTCCATTGTTAGGGTGCGATGCATACTGACTTCTACACTAGCCAAGTGCAATGCATACTGATGAGGCCTTCTGTAGGGAGCGATGAGCGAGGATGGACAAATGTCCGAGACAGTTTGTTAAGTGGATGCTCATGGAATCTTCTAGAAACTTCTCCTATGACACTTGCCTCTCTGAATTCACCTAGGGATGAGTAAGAGATCCAAGAAATCTCCAAGTGGAACCAAAAACAACAAGTGGAATAAAACTAATAAAAAACCCAAAGATGACTCACACCCTTGCATACATCTATAAATGGATACCTCACCTAAGAGATCTGGAGGCTAGAATTTTGTAATTTGTAAGGAAGTGTTGATAGTTTGTGTCTGAGAAAGAGCATTGTATTGTTGGGTGATCTTGCTTTTCATGAGGTGAAGAGGGCTTTGATGCTGGGAGGATGATGCTGGATCAAACAACTGGGTTGTAATTCTCCCTTCTATTTAATAAAGTTCTTTGAGTTTTCCTCCATACAATTGTGTATTCGTGAATGTTGTTATTTGTGAATGCCATTGTATGTTCATTGTATTTCTGATTCTGCAATGCTTATGATACAATAGATCAAGATGCTTTGATGGTATTTTGCTACTTTTTTTCTACAGGTATTCTCTAAGTGAGATAAGTAGGAGAGGAGTGCAAGCTCTATCAAGGGGGAGAGAGATCAAGCAAGGTGTTAAGTGGAAGATCCAAGTTGGTTCCTTTGCCTCTCTCTTATCTAACATACATAGAGGAAATCACAAATTGCTTTAAACTGTTTTTTTCTAGGGTAGCTGCCAATCCTAGAGGGCTAGTCGATCGAAAAGACACTATTTTTCCTGGAAACAACACCTTCGTTGGTTCTATAAATTTGAGAGAATGACTGGGATTTTAGAAGCTTCCCCTTCTAGAAGTTTCTAGAATTTTTTACAAGTACTTACCTTGGATAAAAAATTTGTATCCTATCCATCCCTACATTCGAGTTTTCACCACTTATACTTTGATCCTATCTCTCCATCAAAGGTGGATCTCTTACCCTAGATTGGTTATTGGATAGTAACTCCTAATTTACCATCTTCTCTATATATTCCCAACCTTCTATGTGGTTGGGGGTTGGATTTTGGAGAGTGATTCTACCCTTATGCTGCTATAGTGAGTGCTCATTATTCCATGCATTTAGGGTGATTGGAGGTGCATATTGTGACAAGGAAATGACAATTCAACAACTTGGAGGAATTATTCTATAAGATTAACTACTACATATGGTTGTAATCCCCTTCCATTTATAATAATGCAAATAATTCATTATTTTCCTATATGTGATGTTGTTATTTCACTTATTTCAATACCATGTTGATCTATTAAATGAATTACTTAGATAATATTTCATATATCTTGCAGTTTCTTTGCTTGTGTTATCTGACTGTGTAGGTTCTAATTTTGGCAATTGAAGTTGGGATTGGAGCTTCCAAGCCAAAGAAGGAGCGAAGGATTCTAGGTAGGCCTCACTCCTTTATCTATTTAATTTAAGGAAAAGCATTGTGTTCCTTGTCTCTCTGTTGTTCTAGGTTAGCCAATGACTTAGGGGAGATACTTTTGTCTACAATCATAAATGCATATAACAATATGGAATTTCAGAACTCAGAATTTGAAAAGATTGTTCTTGGAATAAAGACTGAGGAAATAAAAGGGTTGATGAAAATTTGATTTTCTATCCCATTCTTTCTCTTGGTGACTTAACATTTGAAAAGAATGTTGAAAATTTTCTTCAAACTTAGAAGATGAATCATAACGCTCTACATCAGGACGTTGATCTACTTCATTTTCAGGCAAGGGAAAAACTACTATTTGCCGGATGTTTTCTTGAATATAATGGAAGCTAGTCTCTACTTCTTCTTCCTGATGGTAAAAAGGGTTCTCATGAATAGCCTCTATAATATCATCATCCATAAACTGATCATCTTCATAATTTTTTTCCAAATGCTCAATAAAATTGTCAAAATGTGTGCAACAATCTTTGACCAACAACAAGGAAGGATGTCATTCTTTATATCTCTCATAAAACACTGTATGAAAATATCTAAGAGAAGATAAACAAAGTTTTACAATATTTTATACCATGATTGTGAATTTCCCTCCAAGGATACCATGAACATCTTCATGAGACAATCTTCATGAAAATCAACCTTTAGCTTATGCACATACATGTGAAAATTGACCAAATGAAGAGCAACATCATCTCCTTTCTGAACTATGAATTTGCAAATAAGTTTACCAATATACATGAGGCATGCGATTTGGAAAAACTGGAATATGGATACGATTTAAAGGAGCATACTTTGCATATAGATAACTCATCTTGAACCAATAGAGTCACCAGTAAAACCTTGATTTTTGGATTTTGCTGCTAGTGGAGTCTTTGGATTAGGTTGAAACTTGATTGGAGTCATTAGGTAAATAGTACAACCTTCATCTATCTGATTGTTGTCCACCATCAAGAAACATATATGAAACTTTGATTATCTTTCTTAGGGTAGATGGAATGTTTCTCTCCCCAACAATGACACAAAAAATGTTAGCACTTTGTAAATTTCCCTAGGCTGAGGAGATAAAGTTCAAAGGTAACCACAAAACCAATTTTAGGCTAGAATCTAGCCCTTATGGCCTTAGATAGGGATATATCACTTAGTTTGTTCAAATAAGATGATATTAAGCTAGGTATAGTGCTTAATAAGGTCTAATTTTCCAAGGTTTGCTGGTAAGAAAGGAGACAGATCCATTGGGCATGGAGTCATGCCAAATTGATTGTTTGTCCAGTGATAAGATGAAGAGAGAAAGGTTTTCACAAGGGGAAAGGTAGGAAGTATTGGTGACGGAATTAATTTGTTTTAGGAGGGTGAGTGTGATAAAATATGGAAACAACACTAAGAGTATAAAACTATAGATAATTTATTAATGTTGTTTTAAGAAGAAAACATACATCACTTGGCAAAACTAAATCACAACACTGTTTAGATGAATTCTGAGCTAAACATTTGGTTATTCAAAGCATGAAGAGATACATTCAAGAGATTTAAAAACATAAGAAACACTTAAAACACGAAATAATTACAACATCATGAAGATCTGACATAAGAATCCTTGCAAATCACCCTTTGTCTTTCATTCACTAGCAAAAAATATTTAGAAATACAATGCACACAAAGTCTCTTTCTCTCCAATTTGACCAACACCATTTTTTACATTTATATTCATGAATTATATACAATATGTTCTTCCTAAGTCAAAGGGGGTCAAAATACATCCTTTTACCAAAGATAGGAAGAGGTTACAATGCTTTAGGAATAAAATATTTGGAAAATCTGCCCATATCCTCCTATCTAGGGCTTGGTTTTGACTAACCAAAAATATCCTAACTGAAGAGAAAATCATGGAATTGGATAGAAAAATATTCAAAATTCATCATCCAAATAAATTTGGAATCAATTATTCCAAGTTGGAGATCCACCAAGCCGAATTTAAAAAATTCTAGAAATCTGTCAACAAATTTGGATTGACAAAATTGTGAAAAATGGGTCTCAAAGTGACACATGTAATTCCCAAACTGTAATTTCTGTAAAAAAAATAAGAGATTTCCTTTGTAAATTTTTTAGTTCTTGATAAGAACCTCTTTCACTTTTTCAAAATTCATCTCCCTTAGGTGAGAAACTGATTTTGAAGTGAAACTATAAAAAAATGCAACATCTCCCCTGCCTCCTTTACAAAGCGACTGTGTTTTTTCAAAATATCCCAAACAGTGAGTATGATGGAGCTGAAATTTCTACAGAAAGTTAATATCATCATACCTCATCTCCAAAACATTTTTGAGCCAAATATTATTTAACAATCTCGAGAAAATCCAAAAATGGCTGTAGGTGACAATAGCTTGTTTCTCGAAAACTGTGAAGCATTTTGGGTTGAAAATTAACTGAATTTATTCATCTCACCCCCATTTATCTACTGTAAAAATTTCAGGGAAAATGGGTCTTTATATATATGGTGAAAATACGTTTGCGCAATGCACTTTCGCAGTGAGCTGTCTTTGCATGGATTTAATCACATACTTGAACTTTGTTTGAGAAAAAATGGATTATTGATGATGTTGCCACCCTTTTAAACCTTTTTGAATTTTCACACACAAAATAATGCCAATTTTTTAATTTTTAATTAAACCTTAATGCTTCTGACAGTTTCACAACAACTTGTGCAACATTCCAAGTTCTGTATACTTGCAACTTATCTCTGATAGACTGAAACAGATGGGTCACCTTGGAATGTCCCTATGAAGCTTATGAACCTATGAAACAACCCCAAAACTGAAATAAAGCCTCCAAAACACTATCTCCCTTTGTTATCAGATTCACAACAACTTTCATAACACCTGTGACTAGGGTTCTTTGAGAGAGACAACCAAACAAGGGGTTGATCAATGATACTCAACTGAAGTTCCAAATAGAGATATGTAGGGTTCAAGGCACAAATTACAACCAAATTGATGATTTATTGAGATGCACAGTAGGTTCCTTAGTTTCACAGCAGATTCCAACTTTCACAGCATATTCCAACGTTGTTATCAGATTCACAACAACTTTCACAATACCTGTAACTAGGGTAATTTGAGAGAGACAATCAAACAAGGGGTTGATCAATGATACTCAACTGAAGTTCCAAATAGAGTTATGTAGGGTTCAAGGCACAAATTACAACCAAATTGACGATTTATTGAGATGCACAATAGGTTCCTTAGTTTCGCAGCAGATTCCAACTTTCACAGCAATTTCCAGCTTTTGCAACATATTCCAACTTTCGCAACAATTTCCAACTTTTGTAGCAGGTTTCTGATTTTCACATCAACTCCTCTTTCCAACCCTGCAATGTTCTTCTTTGACCTACAAAACTTCTCCAGAGCTAAGAAGAATTTCAAATGAGGGTAAATGAGGAGCCACGAGAAGATTTAATCTCCTAACGCCACTAAAACCTTCTTTGAAATCATGATGGCCCACCTGTTGATGTGAGAGATGAGTAAAGGAAATCTTTGCAATGATGACCATGACATGACATAAGTGACCCTCAAAACTAATTCTCATAATTGACACTACATCAATATAAATAACTCATAATGACTAGATATTTCATGACATGACCTTTAAGACTATTCCACAATGACATTACACTTTGGAGTTTAGCAATAGACCCTTTTGATTTAACACTCATGAAACCAATACTAATATTTACAAAAATGACCTCAAATTAATAGTAAGAAAGAAATGATTAAGATTCCTATAATATAGGACCCTAACAAATGTCATGTTAGCAAGGATGCAACGAAAAAGCTAGATCTGATAGCTGAGTTGGGAATATTTATGGGGTACACTGATACACATCATAACTATCGGGTGTACCTGCAATCTCATATGATGAAAATGGTCTGTAGAGACATGAAGTTCTATGAAGAGAAGGCCATGAGATTTTCCCTTGAGAGGGAGCTTAAGTTGCATGTAGATGAGGAGATTTTGGGTCCAAAGGAAGAACCTCATGATGATGTGGAGCAACCACATTTAGAGGAGCAGAGAGTGGAAGAAACCACTCATGTAGAGACTCACAGAGATGGAAGGAAGCACACTAGAGAAGATGGCATATTGATGCCTGAAACTAGAGAGAATGTGGGAGCACTCACATCCCAACGTAGGCAAAGGAGGTCACCATATCAATACACTAGATACATGGCTCTGATGAGAGAGAGTGTAGATATTGATCCATCCTCACTTGAGGAAGCAATGCAACAACCAGTATAGGTTGATGCCATGATAGAGGGGTATGACTCCATTATCAGAAACAATGTTTGGGAAGTGGTCCCAAGACTAGCAGACAAGTCAGTGGTGAGCAGATGGCTTTACAAGAAAAAGCAAGCAATATACAGGAGTATCAAGAAATAAAAGGCCAAATTTATGGCTAGAGGGTTCTCTAAGGAGGAGAGAAATGATTACGAGGAGACCTTTTATCTAGTAGCAAGGTACTCTTCAATCAAATCTATTCTAGCACTTTCAACGTAGATGGGATGGAAGATACATCAGATGGATGTGAAGATAACCTTCCTCAATGAAGTGATTATGGAAGAGGTTTACATTAAGCAACCAGAAGGATTTGAAACCTTCAATAGAGAGTCACATGTATGTAGACTCAAGCAAGCGCTGTATGGATTGAAACAAGCACCCCATGCTTGGTACACCAAGATCAAAAATTATTTCACCAGGTTGGGCTTCATCAAAAGTGAAGCAGATGCAAACCTTTACCATATTGTGGTTGAAGGTAAATTATCGATTATAGTATTATATGTTGATAATCTAATTCTAACAGGTGATGATAAGTTGGTCAAATCTTGCAAGAGAATTCAAGATGAAGGACCTGGGGCTCATGCATTATATCTTTAGTATGGAAGTATGACAAGGAGATGAGGAAATGTTTGTCTCTTAGGGAATGTATGCTACGAGACACTAAAGAAGTTCCACATGGAGAGCAAAAAACCATAAAGACTCCTCTAGCAGGGAATTGGAGGAAGGAAGATGTTACTTTAGGTGAAATAGTGGAGGATACTATTTACATGCAACTTGTGGGTTCACTTATGTACTTGGTGAACACATGAATGAACATATGTTTTACTGTTAACCAACTTAGTAAAGCAATGGTTAAGCCAACCAAACTCTATTATAAGACAACTAAACATGTGTTGAGATACCCTAGAGGCACCACTCGATTTGGTATTTGGTACATATAGATAGAGGGAGTGAAGCTTCAAGGCTTCAAAAATGCAGATTGGAGAAGGAGTCCATCAGGTAGGAAGAGCACATTAGGGGAATATTCAATATTGGGTCAACAACAGTTTCTTGGTACAAAAGGAAGCAAAGATTAGTTTCACTAAGTTTAGCAGAAGAAGAGTACATGATTGCTAGTCAAGCAACTTGTGAGGATATCTGGATGAGGAAGATCCTTGTTGGGTTATTTGGTCAGCAGATGGATCCTATAATGATTTAATGCGATAATCAAAGTTGTATCAAACTCTCTAAGAATCCATTTTTTCATGACTAGTCCAAGCATATTGGCATCCGGTATCACCATCTATGAGATTATGTGCAAAGGAGAATCATGTTGATGGAGTACATTCCTACAGAGGAACAAGAAGTATACATATTAACAAAGTGACTTTAAAGAGGCAAATTTGAGTTCCATAGATGAAGGATTGGGGTATTTGATAATCCCTTTCTTGTTGAGAGGGAGTTTTGAAAATGAAACAAGAAAAAATCTTGATTTAATTTTCCCTTGAATTAAATTAGGAATAAAATTGTAATTCCACATCACAAGACAACATGTATGAGTTAACTAATTTAATTTGACTTAGTTAGCTTAGTTAATTTGAGTTGAGGGTCTAAATTGAGTCATGTAGAGTTTCTTCTACTTTATAGGAGCCCTGATTGAGTTTATTTTGAGTTGTAACTAATTAATTTAGTTTAACTAAGTTAAATTCAGTTAAAATAGTTCCAATTGATGGAGGAACTAGTATGAGGTCAGATAGTGGGATGTTGCTTCATGTGTTCAAACAATTAAATAATGATTAACTCATAAATAACTCATGCATGTAAGATATGAGATTTACCCAGTTGATATTGGAGTTCAAGGGCAGTGTACTATCAGTTGTATAATCATCCAAAATTGTACAAGTGGTGCATGTAGTCAGAGGTGCAGGTTTTAACTCCGTACAAAAATTACCTACATATGAATTCTAAAACATAGAAAATAAACAATAGCGAGAGAATAACGCATAAAAAACATATACATAGAGATTTTTCCCTAGATCCCAAAACCAGGACTACCAATTTGATTTTTCATTATGTTCCTTTCATATGTTACAATACATATATATATACATGCCAAAGCATCCAATACCATGGACCGAAAACCATCACGCCCAAAACCATGTGTGAAAACCATGCACAAGACCATAGGTAGGTTTGCCCACCTAATATAGGGTACAATTTTTTTGCCCCAAGGCACTGCTCCAGACCGTGTAGAGGGGGGCTACCCACCCCCCTCAAACCCCCTGGACAGGGGGGTTGTCACCCCCCCATGACCCCCCTATTAGTCATGGAAAGAATATAACACAACCCAACATTCTCCCACTTGTTGTTTTCTTTCCACAAGGGGCCACATGAGAGCTTAGTCATTTATCTAGCCCTGCAACACCCATTATTTCTATACACCAAGAGAACTTCTCAGAGCTAATAGATTTTGTCAATGCATCTGCAACATTCTTCAAAGTGTCCATGTTTACTAGCAACACCTTTTTGTCTTCTATCATATCCCTCACAAAGTGATACTAAACATCAATGTGCTTTGTGTTTGAATGGTAAGTAGGGTTATTTGCCAAGAAAATTGCACTTTGGCTTTCACAGTATATCCTTATAGCTCCCTGTACTAACCCCATACTTGAACACAATCTCTGCAACCAAACTATTTCCTTGCTTGCATGAGTGGCTGCCATGTATTCTGCCTTTGTAGTTGATAGTGCCACTACATATTGTTTCTTACTCATCCAACTGAATCCACCTCCAAATAGGTTAAACACATACCAACTTGTAGATCTTCTCTGATCCAGATTTCTAGCCCAGTCTGCATCAACAAAGCCATGAATATCCAAAACTCTGTCCAATCCTAGTCTTCCTTGGTAGCACAAACCATAATCACTAGTGCCATGCAAATACCTGAAAACCCACTTCACCGTTGTCCACTGATGCTTCCCTTGTTTTGACATAAACCTACTCAATACTCGCACTGCATGTGCAATGTCTGGTCTAATACATGCCATCACATACATCAAGCTATCGACTACACTTTCATATGGAACACGGGACATGTCCTCTTCCTCTTCTTGTGTCTTGGGACACTATTCAACAGATAACTTTACACCAACAGGAATATGAACCTTCACTAGTTTACTATCATGCATATTAAACCTTTGCAGTATTGTCTCAACACACTTCCTCTGGTTTAAAGAGAGCTTCCTCTTTTCCTGATCTCTTTTAATTTCCATGCCCAAAATATAGTTTGCAGCACCAATATCTTTCATGTCGAATTTGGTGGATAATTGGGTCTTCAAATCCTGGATAATTTCTTTGTCATTTCCAACCAGCAACATATCATCTACATGCAAGACCAGATAAATAACATGGTCACCAATTAATTTAAAATACATACAGTGATCTGCTTTGCTTTTGGTGAAGCCAATTCCCCATATAAATGTATCAAATTTCTGATACCACATCCTTGGTGACTTTTCTAACCCATACAAATACTTCTTTAACTTGCATACCATTTCTTTCTTACCCTTCACTGCAAAACCTTCAGGTTGCTTCATGTAGATCTCTTCTTCCAGATCCCCGTGAAGAAATGATGTCTTCACATCCATCTGTTCTACCTAAAAATCAAAAGCAGCGGCAACGGATAAAAGTAATCTAATAGAAGCTACCTTGGCAACAGGAGAAAAAATATCACCAAAATCAGTTCCTGGCTAACCTTTTGCCACCAACTGAGCTTTGTATTTCTCCACCTTTCCTTCTGCATTTGTCTTCTTCTTGAACACCCATTTTCTGGCAATGGGTTACCTTCCAACCATCAACTCCACCAAATCCCAAGCCTCATTTTTGTGCAAAGATGTCATTTCACCAACCACAACCTCTTTCTATAGTTTTCCATCCTCTGAATCTACTGCTTCCTTCACAGTTCTGGGATAATCATCAGTAATAGATAAAGAAAAATTTGAATAGAAATCAGATGGACTATACCTTTCTAGCTGCCGTCTTTCTTGAACTGATCTTCTCACACCCGAAGTTTGTGGCTCTTCATCTTCTGATTCCTCTTCTGTTGTAGAGTCTAATTCTTCCTCCTTAAGCTCAAACTCTATCTTCTCAGGTTCCTTTGGTTGGAATTCATGTTTAATAACATCTTTCACCTCTCTAAACACCACATCTAGGCTATAAACAACCTTCCTTGTTATTGGGTTCCAAAGCTTATAACCCTTTAAACCATCCTTATATCCAATAAAGATGCACTTTTCAGATTTACTATCCAACTTGGTTCTTTTCTCCTTTGGAGCATGTACATATGCATCACATCCAAATACCCTAAGATGTGAAAGAGAGGGTTTCTTACCAATCCATACCTCTTGTGGAGTCTTATCCTCCGACGCTGATGAAGGTGATCTGTTGACCAGGTAACATGCTGTCTCCACTGCCTCTACCCAGAATTCTTGTCCTAACCTAGCACCACTGAGCATGTTTCTTGTCCTTTCCATCAACATCTTATTCATTTTTTCTACAACTCCATTTTTCTCAAGTGTGTATGGAGTAGTCTTCTGTCGTGCTAAACCATACTTCCTACAAAATTCTTCAAATTCCTTGTTGCAATATTCTCCACTATTATCTGTCCTCAAAACCTTTATCTTTTTCTCTGTCTGGTTTTCCACCAGAGCCTTAAATTCTTTAGACCTATCAAAGACTTCAGATTTCCTCTTGAGGAAATATATCCATGTATTCCTTGAGAAGTCATCTATGAATGATACATAGTACACAGACTTATGCAGTGATAGAAACTTCATAGGTCCAAACACATCACTGTGCACAAGTTCTAATATCTGTTTTTCCCTCTTACTACCAGAAGGGAAACTCACTCGACTCTGCTTCCCATATACACAATTTTCATAGAAATCAAAATCTCGAGAGATATTAGTCATGCCTTCTACCATACCTTTTCCATGAAGTATTCGAAGGCCCTTTTCTCCAATTTGTCCAAGCCTTTGATGCCATAGCATGGTCTTTTCTCCAGAGATCACTAGGTTTTCCACTTCATTTTCAGGAACCACAGAACTGTTGCACCTATCAACAACAATGCTAACTTGCAGCTTGTACAAAGTTCCAATCTGAACTCCCCGCATTAATACCAGTGATCCCCAAACCATCTTGTAGGTATCTTTCTCGAACACTATTTTTACACCTACATCATCCAACTTGCTTACAGAAATCAGAATTCTGGCCAATGCAGGAATATGCAGAACACCTGGAAGTGTTTTAAACCTTCCACCTTACAACTTCAACTTTACTTTTCCATGACCAACGATTATAGACTTCCTTAAGAAGACATCACCACCATCGTATTTCTCATACTTATAGAACCACTCTATATGGGGAGTGAAGTGAAAGGATGCACCTGAGTCAATCAACCATGCCTCATGATCTACATGTGTACTTGAAGAAGTCAAGTGCACATCCCCACCTTCATTTGAGGTTGTTTTCACCTCTGCAGAAGGAGCATCATCAGATCCCTTTCCTTTCTTGGGAGCTTTAGATTTATAGTCCCTTTTGTAGTGCCCTTCCTTTTCACATTTCTAGCACACCACCTTTACAGGTTTTCCTGGAGATTTAGATCTCCCACTCGATGACTTATTTTTGTTTCTATTCTAGGACCGTCCTCATATAGACAAGGCATCACCATTATGGCTCTCCATATTTTTCCATCTCATCTGCTTAGTCAGCAAGGATGAGACTATTTCATCAAACTACAAGGCAGTTGCATTGCTACCTATTGCAATAACCAGACTATCCCACGAATTTGGTAGAGAACACAATAAACTGATGCACTTATCTTCATCTGAAATTTTAATATCAACAGATAATAACTGACTTACCACAGTATTAAATGCATTCATATGATCTGTCACCGAGTCTCCATCTTTCATCCTTAGGTTATACAACTTTTTCCGTAGGAACAATTTATTGACCAGAGACTTAGATTGGTACAAAGTCCCTAACTTGTCCCACAAAGCCTTCGTCGTAGCTTCCCCTAATACATTCAATAATACTGAATCTGAGACACAATCATATTGTGCTCTTTGCCTTCTGATCCAAGTTCTTCCATTCTTCATCAGACACTCCCATTGGTTTAGTATCCGGATCTACCATGATCCACTGATCTTTATCCACCAACAGATCCTCCATCTTGAGTTTCAACAACTCAAAACTCTGACCATTAAATTTCTCAATCTCTATATTTCCACTACTTGCCATCTCCTTTCACTAGAATCGATCCCGCAGATCTCCCACTGAACAGGGTCTACCACAGGCCCGAGTGAAACCCCTCAGCAACAAAGGCGTCCCCTTGAAGCCAAAACAACTCTGATAACAAATGTAGGTTTTAACCTCGTACAAAAATTACCTGCATATGAATTCTAAAACACAGAAAATAAACAATAGTGAGAGCATAACGCATAAAACACATATACACAGAGATTTCCCCCTGGATCCAAAAATCGGGACTACCAGCTTGATTTTTCATTATGTTCCTTTCATATGTTACAATACATATATATACATGCCGAAGCATCCAATACCATGGACCGAAAACCATCACACCCAAAACCATGTGCGAAAACCATGCACAAAACCATAGGTAGGTTCGCCCACCTAATATAGGGTCCCCTTGGACAGGGGGGGCTATTGCCCCCGCATGACCCCCCCACTAGTTGTGGAAAGAATATAACACAACCCAACAAGAGGAAGGCCTATGAGGATTGCGCAATTCCAATTGAGGAATTTTCCTAATTAACAAGGGATAATTCCCGAGGAAAAAACACAAGGAAAGAACTTGGGAAAGAAGAAAATTTGTGAAGTATTGGCCAAGGTTTGTCTAGGAAGGTGTGAGATAGATAGAGATAGTGCAGAGGTTGCTTGAGCTTGAGAAAATCATTGTAATCTTCTCATATTTGTTGACTAATGAAATATATAGATAGCAAGGGTTTTTAGCTATGGCTTTCCTCAAGAAATAATTGTGGAATGTGTTGATTACATTCTTTCTCTTGTATGCTTCATGATTTCTCGATCGATTAATTGTTTCTGCTGATGAGTAAAGTAGATTCAAGTATATTGTTTTAGTAAATTACAATTAACAGTTTGAATCTATAAGGCATTTCTACATTTAATCCATCATTCAAACCTTCCATGTCTAACTTTAAACCATTATTCAAATGATCCATCTTAGCTTCCATTTCATTTTTGGTTACTCTTTATGAGAGAAAAAATTGTTGCACTTGGTTCCTAATTTTGATATATCATGTTGTATTTCTTCCTCTTCTTCATGCATCATGGTAGAGATTTTTGGTTTCTTACTAGGTGTGTCAATTTTTTTTTTTGAGGATTTTCAAAATAAAACAACAATATTTATGCTTCACTATGCCCTTTGAATCACTTCAAATTGTTTTTTCAAATAAAAGTTACGCAATTTTTTAAAAAATACACACATTTTTCTTGATTTTTAGCAGCGCAATCTTTAAATTGTTATATCTTTGTAATTTAAAATCTACAAGGCCTAAAATTTCATTCTGTGGTATCCCTCTGAGTCTTGTTTCCAACCCCACTAGTCAAATTGAGATTGGATTCTTCAAGGAAGAGTTATGCCCAATATTCCATGATGACCTTATTATAGACCAGTTCACTAGAGAGAACTTGTACGGAGTGCCACATGTCATTGTTTGGACCTTCGGCCCTAAAAATGATACACGAGAAAATAAATTCCACATAATTTTAGCCACTTTTTATGAAATTCAAATCTGATGCTTAGATAGAAGGATATGATGATGTTTCCTAGGTCACTTGTTTGAGATGGAATTCTAGATCCTACAAAAACCTTAACTTCCTTGGATCATATCTACGAAAATATAGCAAACTAAGATCTAAAATTTGTATAAAAAGTTCAACAATATTTTAGCTCCACGTGGTTGCAATTTCAACTTCTGAATCCTAGTAGAAAAAAATTATAGCAAAAATGACAAGATGGCTTGTTTGAAGAAGTGAAACTCTAGAATCCAAATAGCTTCCCCTGATACATTCAACAATACTAAATCTGAGAAATACAATTGTATTGTGCTCTTTTCCTTCTGATGTAACTTCACCCAGTCTTCTGCTGACATTCTTGTTGGTGCCATGCCTATATCTACAACAATCCACTGATCTCGGACCACCAATGGATCCTCCATCTTGAGCTTCCACATCTCAAAATTTTGACCATTAAATTTCTCGATCTCTATCTTTCCATTGTTCACCATCTTCTTTCACTGCAAGAATCAATCCCATAGATCTCCCACTGAACAAGGTCTATCATAGGTCCAAGAAAAACCCCTCAACAACAAAGGTGTCCCCTTTAAGCCTAAATTGCTATAATACCAAAAGTAGATTTAATCCTATACAAAAATTACCCGCAAACAAATTCTTAAAATAGAAAAATCCCATTCCTATGGAGGGCTCTAAATCTAATAAGTCAACATGATTATCTTTTTGCATTATTCTCTTTCTATGTTTTCATGTTTTCAATTTAACAATGACCCTAGATTCTTAACATATCAAACTAAGTTTTTTGTATTATGAAGAAGCATCAACAAACTCGTTATTTGGCTATTGCTAAAATTGAAGTTTTGTCTTTGGTCTAGTTTCCCCAATGACAGATAAAGACACACTTTCCATTGATATGCTGTAATTTTTTTATTTCTAGGAATAAAAACTTAGCCTTTAAAATAATAAATAATAATAATAATAAAATCTTCATTGGTATAGTTTGCTAAATAATTCAAGGGTCATAGGTTTTCAAATCATCATAAGACTAAGCAAAAACATCCTTGAATGCTTTGAATAATTTAACATCAACCTTCTTCTCCCATTTGGAACATGATTTTTTGAGATTAATATTTGTGAGGTTTTCAATGGTACCTTAATTACTCACTTCATGGCCTAGGATAGAAAGATTTGTTTTAACATTCAATGACATTTTAGATCTATCTTTTAAATAAAAAAGTCTCTTGAGGTTAATCAATCCTTTGAGCATAGTATGCAATTTTTGATTAGTTACATTTTTAGTATATTCTTTTATTGATATATGAAATTCTTCTTCTTTCATTAATGCTCGAGATTTGTTATCTTCCATTTCCAGATCTCTAAAGTTCTCACCATCATTGAGAAACTCTAATATCCATTCATCCCCTTCAAATACTATTTAATTTGTAATGTTATCATGAATTGATAGTTCTTAAAGTAATTCAAAATATAACCTAGTTTATTCAAAATCTTTGAAAGGAGTTAACCTAGAGGTAGTTATATCCAATAAGTCAACACTAAGATTCCATATTTGGTAATTGTAGTAATATTGAATGCCAAAAAGTTATTATCAACCTATGAACTTCCTATTGATAATTTATGAGATGTGGTGAATTACAATAAATTGTGTTCTTAATTTCTCTTATTATAATGTTAAATCAACAATTTTAAATTTTACTTATATGTTTATTGATTTCCGATATTCAACTTGATAGCCTTATATATTTATTGATTTTCAATCTTCAAATTGATAGCCTATTTGAGACCTTGGACAAAAGGATCATATTCTACAATATTATTTATGCAATCAAATTCTAACCTACATGATGGAAAACTATGTTTACCACTAGGAACAATGAATACACATGCTATTCCTATTCTTATTTGAGACTTGGAACCATTAAATAACAAAGTCCACATGTCAAGGATAAAACCTAGTTCAAATTTATTGTTTTGATTTTATTCTATTTCATTTTTTGGTTTTTCAATTATATTAAAACTGACATAATTTATAATATTAGCACTTACTTCTATTTCCAAAGAATTATTGTGACACCTCCGACCACCGATTGGGGCACAATATTATCTCTAATTCCAAACTCTAAATTTATTCCTTTAATTCACCTCATAAAATCTCTGATACCAAAATATATTATGTCCACTAGGGCCCAACATGAATTATACTACCAATTAATTGATTTGTATCATAGCTTAGTTACCATAGTAGTTATGATTATATCATTATGACACCCTTGGTACATTAACCATGCTTTGTCATACATTTCTAGTGCATACTAGCATGCAATGTAATATTTACTCAATCATAAAAACATTATGAAACATGAAAAAACACATAAATTACAAACAACATGTAAACATAGGAAATATTCACAACAAAATCATAATATATATAAATTGGAACACATAGATTTAAATGAAACCACAACTGGTTGTGGAACTCACACATTCCACATAACCATAGACCATAGTGATTTAATACTCTTAGCAATGGGTCACCTCTGAGCTAGGGCTATGAATCCACTAGGGAAAAAGGCTACCTTAAAGCAACTAAGGTGTATATATAGCACCAACAAGGTCACAACGTAGAGTAGTAGACTCTAACAACCTACAACATATAACCTTTCATCCCCCGTCATCTTGCAACACCCAAAGTAGCTCGCTCACTTCTATGCATCCATATTCCAGGTTGTGCCACCACCCTTCCAAGGCTTCCAACATATGTCATCCAAGGAATCTCAAACCCTTGTGGCTTCCATGAGTTCCAAATACCATTAAGAGTATTCAAGTACCGTCGAAGTCCCATACTAAGGAAACTTATTCCCATACCCATAACCACCTAGGATCCATAGAGTAATACTATCATAGGGTCACACTACCCTTAAAAGCACCTAGAGAAGCCCCTTTTCCCACTTTATGATAAAAACTTGTGAAATTTTCACTTTAGACTCATTTTAATAATGGCTTATTCCCATAGGCTTAAGCCCCTCATTGCATAGCCCTTAGCCCTGTTTATCACTCGTGAAGTCCTAACCTCGATCTCTCTTGTCTATCTCAATCTATAATAGTGGTGTATTTTATTAATATTAGTGTGATTACATATTTTCATAGCTAGGCTCATTGACACTTGAACACATAATCCCACTAGCCTAAAATCACATTAGCATTTTGGACTCAAAACATATAAACATAGGTACACATTCCCCAAAATACTTATATACACATGGAAACGTAGGCCCAACACATCCTAGCTCACCAACCTAATAATTATGTAAAATTTACATAGAGTTCATCTTAGGGGCATAATAATCACCTTCCCCTTATTTATGCACTATCCTTAGTGAATTATATACATATATACAATCAAATTGCTAAAAAATGTTAGGGTACTTCCCCCTCATGGTATCCTCATACTCCGATATATCATCCTCAATAAAAAGCATCCACTACACCTTGACCAATGCAGTGGCTCGATTCTAGAGAATTTTCACCTTCTTGATCAATACACAGACCACATGTACTTGAAAGTTTCCTTTGGGGTGCCCTAAATCATATTCTAATCAATTACATGGTTGGCATTAGGTGGATATGTTTTAAGTAAAGAAACATGAAGCACGTAATGACTATGCAAGGATGTTGACAAGGAAATCCTATTTGCGACTAGACCAATCCTTTTGAGATCACAAATGGCCCATGAAATATAGCTTCCAACTTCAAGCAGTTTCCTGATTTTAATAAACTTTACTTTTAGGAAGACATGATCATCAAATCTGAATTTCATATATATCATACCATTATTTGAATAGCTTTTCTACCTACCATGGGTAGTCTTCAAGTTCTATTTAAATTTCACCCCTTTTTATTCCATTTCCCTGAGTAAATATGGCCCAACAATAGCCCTATCCACTAGGTTATCCAAAGTCATAAGTATGTTACACTTTCTACCATACAAAGCCTCAAATGAGCTCATCTTCATAGATGTTTGAAACCCATTATTATATGCAAATTCTATCAAATGAAAATATTATTCTCCAAAAATATTCTTTAATTGCATAGAGAAATACTGGCAGAAGATTTGTGAGTTTTACCTCAAACAATCATTGAGAAATCCTAGTTGATCCAACATCAAACTGATTGTCCCTCGGCTTTTCTAGCTACCTCTTGCTGCCTCTATGCAGTGCCTGTATCAACCCAGTGTTAGGCTCTCTGGGTGTTGTGCCACTTCTCTGGCTGATCGATATTCTACCTAAGAAATTTGATTTGTTCCTCCCGGTCTCACACCCTAGATCCTGGCTTCTGAAAATCAAAGTCCTCTGCAGATTTCAGACTCCTCTCTCTCCCTCTACACTGGTTCTGCGTGGCTCTTTTGGCCCTACTTTAGCCTCTATGTCAAGGCTTCTGGATCACTTACTGTCTCTCTCTGCTAATGTATCTCCAACTGAGAATCTCTCTCTCCGGAAGCTTCTATCCCCGCCCCTCAATTGAAATATATTTCCTCAATCGATTTTTCCTCCTGAGAATTTCTCACTTCAGAAAATCAATTTTCTCTATCTCTCTATACGTGTTTTCCAAATGACCCTCGAGCCCCTTCTTATATCTTCCCGTTAGACAACCAATGACCTAGATTAACTCCTAATCAAAGGCTTAGATAATTTTGACTTGATATGCATCTTTTTCTAGAATTTACACCCACAATTAGATTAATACCCATTAATATTTTAATTTTCACAAGTTTAGACTTATGAATTCCTTTAAAAATATTAATTATTTTAATAAAATCATCTATGGGTGGAATTTCCCAAAACTATTTCTGGGTTCTTTGGAATGCATGTGCCCAAGCCTCCATGCAAATTTGAGGCTTAGAGCACATCTGATTCTACCCCAAATCAACACTCCCTCTTAGTAAGGAATGTGCTCTAACAATATATTGTTGTCGCATACTGCTCTCACTCTGAAGCATCATCCTCTGTGCTGCTGATGCCTGACATGATTTCCACCAACTACTGTGTTGTTGATGTAACTTTACTGCTGCCTTTGACACTACCACTACCAATGCTACATCTGTACTGCAACTCTCTTGCAAATGTTGCATCTACTATGCTACTAGCATTGCCAATGCTAACACTGCATCTGTACTGCAACTGAATTGCTGAGAGAAGCAACTGAAAAACATCCAAAATTATTGAAATAACTGTGTTCAGTATGATACCACGTGAATGCTGGAACTGAATGCTACTAGCCTGTGCATTGACCCTTTAAATCTACTGCACTATTGCTGACCTTTGCTCTGTGTCATCTGCACTACTGCAAACTCTGCTCTGTGCTGCTTAGACTCTGGTGCTCCTAGACACTGCAACTGTCTCCCAGATATTCCTCGACATCAAACAAAACTATTCCATCTTACTACTCCTGATCTGGGCTCCCGTAGCAAGGTATTGGTATGAGAGGTGGACTCCTCAAGTATCTTACCCATCTATAGCTCTTTCAAACTACAACTCAAAATCATCCCACCTCCCTCCTGGGGTTATCTCAGTTGTCAAGGAGAACTTCTCCTCTTCAATATTCACGGCTACAACCTTAGGATCATGCTTCTCATCCTTATCCTTTTTCTTCAAAGGACACTAGGATGCATAGTGGCCCATCTCGTCACATCTGAAACACTTCACCTTGGAGACGTCCTTCTTTCATCTCTATTGCCCCTGTTTCCCCTTCGATGTAAGGGTTGCATTCTCATCCTCCTCCTTGGGATTCGACCCACTGTTGTTGCTTCTATCAAGCTTACACTTGACCAAGTCTCTCCTGAACTCCTCTTGTTTGAGAGCTGCCCACATCTTGTCTCAATTAGACAAAGTTGCCCTACCTAGGATACTCTGGACAAATACTTGCCACTCATCTAATATAGAATTGAGGGTTAGTTTAACTAACTATGAATCCTGAGGTGTAGGCCTCACAATAGAAAACTCATCATGGGTTTCCTTTAGCTTTGTGAGGAATGGATCCACATGCTCTCCCTTTTGCATCTGAACAGATCCCAACTTCTACTCTAAGTACATCTTCTGCTGCTCATAAGATCCCTAATATAACATGGCCAAAGCATCCCACATCTCCTTAGTAGATTCTCAACTAGCAATGTGACACACTAAATGATCCTTGACTCCATCTAGGATCATCCTCTTGGACTTCACCATCTCAGACTTGTACTTCTTCAGTGGATCTGCATTTGTAGGTTCAACCACCATGTTGTCGATGTACGTCTTGAAGGAATGTTCATCTAGAAGGAAAGGCATTCTATCCTTCCAGATGACATAGTTGGATGCTTTGTCCAAACCTGTCCTGACCCCTCAAGCCACTGGTTGCCATATCTTCCAAATATGTCAAAAATCCCCTCTCTGCTTCTCATTACTGCTGCTCAGCCAATGAGAAAATGGACTTCTCAGAGGGAAGTCTGCTCAGGAAAAGTTCCCTCAAGGTGCTTCTCTTCCTTCTTCTGACGTTTTTCAGACCAACAAATGGCCTTCTAAAAATTTACATCCCACTAGCTCTCTCATGCTGAGGCTTCAGCACTGCTCCCTCTTCCCCTACAAGGAAATCGAACTAGAAGTTCTTCTCTCCACCGACTCACTCAGAGAGAGACTGCCTTAAAAGTATGCATCCTGATTTGGAACTGCATCAAACCTCTAGGGGTTTCCAACTGCTGCCTCCTGCATATTTTTCGAACTCCCTTCTTTTGCTCAGTGTTGGATCTACTGACTCTTCTCTTCTTGATTCACCTATTGCTCTAATACCATGTGAAAATTCCTGGACCTAAGAATCTTAGGAATCCTAATGCAACCAACTAAATCTACTTCACCTACAGTGTAAATTACATTACAAGCTTATTTCAAATTTCTTCATGAAACATTGAAGTAAATTACTGAAGAAACCTACACCAATTAAATATGATTCTAAAACATAGAAACTCAGCAAGGAAAATAGAAACACATAGAACACAATTATTTTTGGATAAAAGTCCCCGAAAAAATCCAATGCAGGAAAATTGATGCAACAACTTTGAGGGTTTATTATTATTAAGCAGTAGAAAATTATGAATACATCAGTAAATACCTCATAGGTTTATTCAATTACAAAGAGAAATACTGGCAGAAGTTTTGTGAGTTTTACCTCACACAATCACCGAGAAATCCTGACTAATCCAGCCCCAAACTGACTATCCCTCAGATTTTCTAGCTGCCTCTGCACAATGTCTGCATTAGCCCAACGTCAAGCTCCCTGTGTGCTATGTCACCATTCTGGATGGTCAATCTGCTGCCTAGGAAATTCAATTTCTGCCTCTCGGTCTCACACCCCGACTCCCGACTTCTGAAAACTGAATTACTCTACAGATTTTATGTTGAGATTGCAACAAGATGATGGAGCTTAGTGAAAAGAGTCGCCTTCACTAAGTGGGCCCGCAGGGTATTTTTGGCGCAAGTCTATTTTTAGACTATGTCTATTTTTAGACATATGGATCATGTCTATGTTTATGGATGATTGATCAAGTTGGGAAAATAGATGGACTTCTATTTTTGATGAAAGTGTGAGTGATCACAGTGTGAGTGATCAAGTCTATTTTTAGACTGGCTGTCAAAAATAGAAAAGTCAAATATTATTATCTCACAATAATATTTGGACTATAAACTTAATCTTATTCTCTTGGAGCACTTCAGTTTGAGCTACGGAAGTGGCACATGCAGCTGTCAGAAGGAAATTCGTTTTTATTATGAGTCAGTTGAGTTGTTGCATGCATGACTTCAGTTAGAACTCAAGTGAGTTGAGTTTAGTGGACTGGAGGTACAGTTGATGGAGTTGTGTTCAGTTTAACTTAGTTAAACTGGTTGTAGTTAGTCTAACTGCAGATAGACTAATGATGAGTTGTTAAACTAATTATTAACTCATAATACAACTAAAGAATACATCAGTTAACTCAGTTGCATGTCAGTGCATGTTCAGTTCAACAGGGACAGGTGGTAGAGAATCAGATTACTATCAGTTGTGACTATAGTTGTGCACCAGATCTTGCACAATCAAAGGATTGGGTATGCCAATGAGTTTGCTCACGTATTTGGCCCGCATTTTAGCCTTTGCTCACGTCCAACAAAGAGTGAGTGACTATTTTGCAGGTGAAAATCGAGTTTGGGAAGCAATTCTCATCAGTTTTCAGAGCAGGTATTGAGCAGTGGAGGCAAGCAAGCAGTGGAAGAGATTTGGAGATCAAATCTGAGTTGTATTGTGTGTAACAGAGGTGGAGATACTTGTGAGAAGTATTATGCTGTGTAATGTTACATGACTCAATCATTAATATACAGATAATGTGGGGTTTTTAGCGAGATGCTTTCCCCGTGATACAAACTGTGTTAATGTGTGAATGCTCTTGATGTTTTATTGTTATTGATGCTGCTATATTCTTGATCAACGTAGAGGAGCTTATGTATTGTGTATGTTTTCCGCATTAGTACATGATCAGGATAATCTCCATTGAATATGTGTTAAATTATTCAAAATTTCTACATGGTATCAGAGCTAGATGATTTGTAAAAAAAAATTTCTACATGGTATCAGAGCAGCTTGATTTGTAGAAGAGATTTTTACAGGATATCAAGCGAGGGTTGATCGGAAGCAGTTGAGTTGGTTGCTGGTGGAATTCGAATTTGCAGCAGTGTTTTCTTGGTGACAACGCAGCAATGTCTTTCAACGGATTGCGATTGGAGTATGCTCTTGAGGGCAGCTCAAACTATATTGCATGGAAGGACAGGATGGAGGCAGTATTGGATGATAACGGGCTGAAGGAATTCATAGATACGGATATCCCAAAGCCTACTGATGCTACTCAAGCTGATGCTTGGCAAAAGAAGATCGCAAAATGTCGAAGAATTCTGTTGGAGGGCGTGAAGGATCACATTGTGTCCAGCCTCCATGGAAAGGCTACTCCATATTTGATGTGGAAATCATTAACAGAATTATTCCAAAGCAAGAGCGATCAGAGGAAGCTGGCGCTCAAAGATAAACTCAGAAACATCAAATGCGAGAAGGGAGACAGTATTCCCAAGTATCTCACGAAGTTCACTCAGTGTCGAGATGAGCTGGGAAGTGTGGGGGTTACTGTCGATGATGAGGACTTGGTGAGCTTGGCTCTCCTTGGTCTTCCGAAGAGTTGGCATTCCTATCAGGACTCTGTCAATGGTCGGGAGAAGTTGCCAGGATGGGAAAGACTATGGTCAGATCTTGTGCAGGAGGAGATCAGGCGGAGTACCAGGGACGGATCTTCATCAAAGGTATCTGATGAAGAGAATTGTGCTTTGGCTGCCAAAGCAAAGAAGGGGAAGAACGAGAAAGCTTCTCAGTCTGGTGCGAAAGGCAAGAAGCAGGATATGTCCAAGGTGAAGTGTTTTCACTGTCACCAGCATGGACACTATGCCACAAATTGTCCGCAGAAGAAGAAGAACAAGCAAGCTGCTGGATCTGCAGGGGGAGAGGCTTTAGCTTCTCAGTTTGAGCTTGATTTTTCATTGATCGCATGCTTGGTTTCAAGTGTGATGGGATCAGTGTGGTTTCTCGACAGTGGTGCGTCTTTTCACATGACGGGAGATAGAGATTTGTTCTCTAATCTGGAGGACAAAGATCTTGGAGTGCACATCGAGATGGGCGATGATGGTAGATACAGTGCGACCGGTATCGGTACCATTTCCTTTGAGAGGGAGTCTGGTAAACCCTTTGTATTGAAGGAAGTCATGCATGTTCCAGGATTGAAGAAGAATCTCATCTCAGTGGCGATGTTAGAAGACAAGGGGTATGATGTTGTTTTCAGCGAGGGAAAGGCCTTCCTGCGTAGCAAGACAACTGGTGAGACCCGGAAGATAGGGGTTCGAGTGAGGAACCTTTATCAGTTGCATGTATATGGATGCGCAGCAATGGCAGGCAAGGCAGAAGGATTGGTGAGCCGGGATGATGGCGAGTTGTGGCACAGGAGATTGGGTCACCTTCACCATGGAGCCTTGAAGATACTGCAGCAGATCACTACAGGGCTTCCTAAAGGCACACTTGCGCAGTCAGATCAATGCAAGGGGTGTACTTTGGGGAAGTTTGTGAAAGCCACCTTTCACGAGAAGGATAGTTGCGCCACGACGATCCTTGAGAGAATTCACACAGACGTGTGTGGACCTTTCTCAGTTGCTTCGACATCAAAACACAGGTATTATGTGATTTTTGTTGATGATTTCTCTCGTAAGTGCTGGATCTTCTTCATGCAGAAGAAGAGTGAGACATATTCAAAGTTCTGTGAATTCAAAGCACTGGTCGAGAAGGAGTCGGGGAAGAAGGTGAAGGCTCTTAGGAGCGATAATGGTGGTGAATACATCTCGGACGAGTTCAAGGATTTCTGCAAGGCAGAAGGGATTCGTAGAGAGCTCATAGCTCCCCATAACCCACAGCAGAACGGGGTAGCTGAGCGGAAGAACAAAACGATTGTGGGTGCTGCACGGGCAATGTTGCATGATTAGGGCCTACCCCTTCACTTGTGGGCGGAAGCATGCAATACAGCAGTTTATGTGCAGAACCGTTGTCCTCATAGGATACTTGGCATGAGTACACCCGAGGAGGCTTATTCTGGTAAGAAGCCTAATCTTTCTCATTTGAGGATTTTTGGTGCTAACGTTTACATGCATGTGACGAAGGATGCCAGAAAGAAGTTGGAGCCGACTGCAGAGGTTGGGATATTTGTGGGGTACACTGATACGCCCCACAACTATCGTGTGTATTTGCCAGATAGTGGTAAAACTGTTGTGCGACGGGATATAAAATTTCAGGAGGAGAAAGCCATGAAGTGTTCGCTTGAGAGGGAGCTACACTTGCATGCAGATGAGGAGCTATTAGTTCCTAAGGATGAGCTTCAGGACGTGGATCAGCCACAGGACGAGGTTCATGGAGTGGAAGAGACCACTCATGCAGCACCAACCATCAGAGGGAGAAAGCGCTTGACAGAAGCTGAGCGACTGGCTCAAGATGCAGAGAAAGTTGTAGGACCACCTACAGCCCAACGCAGGCAGAGATAGTCACCTGATCGGTACACTGGATACATGGCTCTTATGAGCAAGTGTGTTGTGACTGAGCCATCCTCTTTCGAGGAAGCTGTGGAGGATCTCGCATGGGTAGACGCCATGGTGGAAGAGTATGATTCTATTGTCAGAAACAGTGCATGGGAGATTGTTCCTAGACCGGAAGGGAAATCAGTGGTGGGTTCGAGATGGATCTACAAAGTTAAGCAGGCAGCTGACGGGAGTGTGGAGAAGTACAAGGCAAGATTTGTTTCCCGAGGCTTTTCACAGATTGAGGGGATCGATTATGAGGAGACCTTTGCACCTGTCGCAAGGTATTCTTCCATACGGACGATTCTTGCTCTCTCAGTGCAGATGGGATGGCACATTCATCAGATGGATGTGAAGACTGCGTTCCTCAACGGAGTCATTGAGGAGGAGGTGTACATTGAGCAACCCGAAGGCTTTGAAGTCTTCAGCAGCGAGTCGCATGTGTGCAGGCTCAAGAGAGCGCTGTATGGGTTGAAGCAAGCACCACGTGCTTGGTACACACGGATAGACAGCTATTTCACAGGACTTGGATTCTCCAAGAGCGAGGCGGATCCGAACCTATACCAGATTGTGGTGGAGGGTAAGTTGCTTATCATTGTACTGTATGTTGATGATTTGATTCTAACGGGTGATGAGCTGTTGATACTGTCATGCAAGAAGGATCTTGATACAGAGTTTGAGATGAAGGATTTGGGCCTCCTTCACTATTTCCTAGGATTGGAAATATGGCAGCGCAGTGGTGGACTGTTTGTTTCTCAGGGCAAGTATGCTCGGGAGATACTGGAGAAGTTCAACATGCATGGCTGCAAGCCTGTTGATACTCCTCTTCCTGGAGGTTGGAGGAAGGAGGATGCCACTTCGGGAGAAGAAGTGGATGCCACTGTTTATCGACAGTTGGTGGGGTCGCTGATGTATTTGGTCAATACACGACCTGATATATGCTATGCAGTTAACCAGCTTTCACAAGCTATGGTTAAGCCTACCAAGCTCTTCTGGAAGGCGGGCAAGCATGTATTGCGCTACTTGAGAGGCACATCGGGATATGGTTTGTGGTACAGACAGGAGGATGAGGTGAAGCTATGTGGCTTCACGGATGCAGATTGGGCAGGGAGCCCAACAGACAGAAAGAGCACATCAGGAGGGGTCTTAAGTATCGGATCGACAGCAGTTTCTTGGTACAACAGGAAGCAGAGATCTGTGGCACTCAGCTCAGCGGAGGCCGAGTATATGGCAGCAAGTTTGGCTGCATGCGAGGCTATATGGATGAGGAAGATCCTGGTTGGTTTGTTCGGTTCTCATTTGGATCCTACTGTGATTTACTGTGATAACCAGAGTTGCATTAAACTCTCGGCTAATCCTGTATTTCATGATAGATCTAAACATATTGACATCAGGTACCATCATATCAGAGATTGTGTGCAGCGAAGGATCATGTTACTTTCGTACATTCCAACGGAGGATCAGGATGCTGATATTCTGACAAAGGCTCTCACCAGGAGCAAATTCGAGTACCACCGAGGCAGGATAGGGGTTGCTGATAATCCATATCTTGTCGAGAGGGAGTGTTGAGATTGCAACAAGATGATGGAGCTTAGTGAAAAGAGTCGCCTTCACTAAGTGGGCCCGCAGGGTATTTTTGGCGCAAGTCTATTTTTAGACTATGTCTATTTTTAGACATATGGATCATGTCTATGTTTATGGATGATTGATCAAGTTGGGAAAATAGATGGACTTCTATTTTTGATGAAAGTGTGAGTGATCACAGTGTGAGTGATCAAGTCTATTTTTAGACTGGCTGTCAAAAATAGAAAAGTCAAATATTATTATCTCACAATAATATTTGGACTATAAACTTAATCTTATTCTCTTGGAGCACTTCAGTTTGAGCTACGGAAGTGGCACATGCAGCTGTCAGAAGGAAATTCGTTTTTCTTATGAGTCAGTTGAGTTGTTGCATGCATGACTTCAGTTAGAACTCAAGTGAGTTGAGTTTAGTGGACTGGAGGTACAGTTGATGGAGTTGTGTTCAGTTTAACTTAGTTAAACTGGTTGTAGTTAGTCTAACTGCAGATAGACTAATGATGAGTTGTTAAACTAATTATTAACTCATAATACAACTAAAGAATACATCAGTTAACTCAGTTGCATGTCAGTGCATGTTCAGTTCAACAGGGACAGGTGGTAGAGAATCAGATTGCTATCAGTTGTGACTATAGTTGTGCACCAGATCTTGCACAATCAAAGGATTGAGTATGCCAATGAGTTTGCTCACGTATTTGGCCTGCATTTTAGCCTTTTCTCACGTCCAACAAAGAGTGAGTGACTATTTTGCAGGTGAAAATCGAGTTTGGGAAGCAATTCTCATCAGTTTTCAGAGCAGGTATTGAGCAGTGGAGGCAGGCAAGCAGTGGAAGAGATTTGGAGATCAAATCTGAGCTGTATTGTGTGTAACAGAGGTGGAGATACTTGTGAGAAGTATTATGCTGTGTAATGTTACATGACTCAATCATTAATATACAGATAGTGTGGGGTTTTTAGCGAGATGCTTTCCCCGTGATACAAACTGTGTTAATGTGTGAATGCTCTTGATGTTTTATTGTTATTGATGCTGCTATATTCTTGATCAACGTAGAGGAGCTTATGTATTGTGTATGTTTTCCGCATTAGTACATGATCAGGATAATCTCCATTGAATATGTGTTAAATTATTCAAAATTTCTACATTTTAGACTCCTCTCTCCCCCTCTGCATTGGTTTTTCATGGTCCTTCTGGCCCTGCATCGTCCTCTGCGTCAAGGCTTCTAGATCAATTACTGCCTCTCTTTGCTGATGTATCTCCAACTGAGAATCTCTCTCTCTCCAGAAGCTGCTATCCCTGCCCCTCAACTATAAGAGATTTCCTCAATTGATTTTTCCTCTTGAGAAATTCTCACTTCAGAAAATTGATTTTCTCTCTCTCTCTCTCTGTGTTTTCCAAATGACCTTCAAGCCCCTTCTTCTATATTCCCATTGGACAACCAACGACCTATATTAACTCCCAATCAAGGGCTCATATCGTTTTGACTTGATCTCCATCTTTTTCTAGAAGTTACACCCACAATTAGATTAATACCCATTAATATTTTAATTTTCCTAAGCTTAGACTTAGGAACTCCATTAAAAATATTAATTATTTTAATAACATAGTCTCTGGGTCAAATTTCCCAAAATGTTTCATGGGTTATTTGGAATGCATGTTCCCAAGTGTCCTTGCAAAATTTTAGGCCTAGAGCACATACGATGCTACCCCAATTCAACAATCGTGTTGTAAGTTACCTTGTTGTAGGTTTTCTTTAATTTGCATGTATTGTAGATCTAAAATTCCAACCTCTAATTTTTTTTTTTCAAATTATAATTACATACATATATTGATGTAGCATGCACTTCATGCACCATCCTGTTGACTACCTCCACCACCATATTCTCCTTCCATTTTATGTGCTATATTTGAATTTCATAATTGGCCAAAAATTCTAACCATCTAATTTTCTTGGCATTAAAATTTTTTTGACCAAACAAATTCTTCAAACCATTATTGTCTATCCTCAATTTAAACCTCCTTTCCATGTGGTAATGCCTCCACATTTGAAGGGATGAATTATCGCTACCAATTCAAATTCACGAGTGGAATAATTAATTTCATGCTCCTTTATTTTACTTGAATCATATCATATCACATGCCAATCATGCATGAGGACTCCACCAATCCCTTCCTTACATACATCAATGCACATAGTAAACTCTAAATTCATATCAATTATCCTTAAGGTTGCTGCCCTTGTTAACAACATTTTATAATGTTCAAAAACCTCTTCATATTCATGGGACCACACAAATTTCACAGCCTTCTTTTGGAAAATTAGTAATTGGGTCTGCTATTCTTAAGAATTCCTTAATCAATATTTTTTACTAGTGTGATAGTCCCATAAAGGAACTAACCTATATATAGTTCCTTGGTTCTATCCACTCCCTAATTGCCTTTATCTTTTATGGTTCTATTTCCACACCTTCCTCTAAGATGTTGTAAAATCCACCTTTCATAAAATGAGCATTTTCTCAACTTGGCATAAAGTTGATTCTCTTTGAGAAATTAAAACAACATCCTTAGATATTTCTCATACTCTTCTTTAGACCTTGAATAAATAAGTATGCCATCCAAAAATATAATGAATTTTTTTTCCAAATCACTCCAAAAAATGCCATCCGTAAGAACCAGAAAGATGGCGCATTTGATAATCCAAATGACACCACTACAAACTCATTATGGCCATATCTAGTTTTAAAGGTTGTCTTGTTCATGTCCTCCTTAATTCTCACCTAATGGTATCCTAAAGTCAATTCAATCTTGGAGAAGACCTTGGCTCCTCTCATTTGATCAAACACCTCATCTATCCTTGGCAAATGATACATGTTCTTCACGGCCACCTTAATTTAGTTTCCTAAAGTCTATGCAAAATCTGAATGTGCCATCCTCCTTTTTCACAAAGAACGCTAGGACACCCCAAGGTGACACACTTGGGCATATGTACCCGTCCTTCAAAAGTTATTCAAGCTGCGAATTCAATTGTCTTATACCTAATGTGCTCATACTGTATGGTGTCTTGGACACTAGAGAAACTCCACATATGAAATCTATTTAAAAATCAATATCCCTTTTATGTGGAAAACATGGGATTTTAACAAACACATCTTCAAAATATTTAAGAATTGGATGGTTTTCAATGCTTAGTACACTGTCCTTAATTGCCTCTTTCATGTGGCATACATAAATTTGGAAACCTTTTCTAAAACTCTTCTTCAACTGCATCACTGATATTTCTATGACAAAAATTGGCCTTGGAATTCCTTGCACTTTCCCTTGCTACCATTCTTAATCAAACCAAGTAAATTTCTTGTTATATTAGTCTAGGAAAACATAGCGTTTGTCCAACCAATCCATACCAATTATAAAATCATATGAACCCAAAGGTATGATTTTTAAATATACTTTTGTGCTCAATCCATTCATTTCAATTTGACATTCTTTCACGAGTTCAATTATCCTTCTTTCAACCCTCATAGATAGTTGAACAAAAAAAGTCCTACCATGTTTTCCCCTCTTCATGAAAATTTTCAGCAAGTTTAGAATCAATACAATTATGCTAGTTCCATAATCAATTAAAATAGAAATAGGATGATTGATTATCTTATCTTCAACTTCAACCATGTGAAATTGATGGTCAACCTTCCTATTGCCCAACATTGCATAATTCTTGGGCATGATTATGCCCATGTCTTCCATTGTATAAGTTCCTTGAATGTTGTGAATGGTCCTCACTTTGCTTCTTTTGTGAGGGTGGTCCCTTTACATATGATCCCCTTTACAAACCCAACATTTGATGTGTTAATACCTTTTCCTTTTTCCTTATGATTCAAATTTTGTTGGTTCACTTTCATTGCCAAAATTTGTTGATTTGTCTGAGAGATATTTAAAAAAAAAATAAGGCTTGTATCCATTCTTTATATTCTCCATCTAGGAACTCTTATTTTAATTCCAAGATTTTTGGAAGGTTGATTTTTTTTTTTTTTCTCGTACAGGTACTATGCCTTCCTCCAAGTTCTTGGGCTCATCAAGTTTTATTTTATCACTGTATTATGGAAGAAATCTACTCAAGAACCTATGGTTCTTAAATTTCTCACCTTTAATAAAGTCAACATACTTCAACGATTCTAGGAACTTCCTTTCATATTCCTCCATTGTAAGATTACCAAGCTTGAATTCAAAGAACTCTGGCATCTTCCTATCTTAATAGTGCTCTAATATATACTTCTTTTGAAAGTACTTCTTGAATTTCTTCCAAAATATCTTCCTCAGATCTCGTTGAAAATGTAACTCATGCCGGTCTTCATAATGTAATAAAATGTAACATTTATCATCGAGCATATTTATTATTATTATTTCTAGTCAAATCACGTTCTTCATGCTTATAAGGTCAATTAAATAAAAAAGAGGAAAAATAATTTATTGCGAGTCGAAGTTCCATTTGGACTTTTGAAAGATAAATAAAAGAATTTTTTATTGATTCAAAAAGTGAAAATGTCAAGCACAAGAACAAGTGGGCCATAGTGATAGCTGTTCGACCCTCCTGGGCATAAATACATGAAATTTCAACCTCTTTGGAAGCTCATTTTATTCACTTATATCATCACATCGATTTATGTGCCAAAACAACAAGAAGAAGACAACGGAAGTCAAATGAAAGAGAGGAAAGTCAAAGGAGAGAGAGGAAAGTCAAAGGAGAGAGAGAAGACAAGTTTTTCTGCCCTAATTCTACTCACATGTGTGAATTTTTCTAAGGTAATGTAGGCCCAAAATTTTAGGGCCCAAATTTCAAGGGTCCAAAATCTTACTTGTTGACCAGGTTTCAAATATTTGACCAACATTAACTTTGACTTGATTGGAGGAGGGTTTACTTGGATATTTGTGGTAGCTTTTGGTCTTAGGTCTTGATCTTAGTCTATAAGAAGAGGTTTTTTTGGGTTTCCCCCTTGTGGGGTTTTCCCCTAGTCTGGAGCCTAATTTCTAATGTCTCTTTTCTCCTGTGCATTATGTTCTCTATATATTTCTAATGTATAATTAATTTATGGCATAATTAAACAAGAAAAATGTATGTGGCTAGTAGAACAATTGACAAAAGGCATGTTGGAAAGCCCTTGTGAATCCAAGTGATAGAAAGTTCAACCCCCCTGTACATGTCTCACCAGTTGAACTTAAAAAAAAAAAAAAAAAAACTAAATAAGAAAAGTAATATGAAAAAGAATGCATATCAGTAACAAGTAATTACCATGATAAAAAAATTATCATCTAACAAAACTTCAACATGGTATCAGAGTTATGTTGAAGACATGAACACTAATAAAGAAAAATAATGCATATCAGTCATTAGTAATTACCATGATAAAAAAGTCTATCATCTAACAAAATTTCAACATGGTATTAGAGCTATGGTGAAGAAAGGAGCACTGATAAGGAACCTTAAATAGGTCTAAATCTGAAAGAAGCTAGAGAAATAGATAGAAGTGTTGAGGATCACATCTCATTTTATGACACCTATAACAATAGTTCTCTAGAACAAACACAAATTTTTGTGGTTCATTCTAGATCTGAGGCATAAATCTAAATCTATTGGTGACTTGAAAAGGAAGTTTTTGACTAATTTATATGGTGATTAGGTCCAAGAAATTTCAGAGGACAAAAAAACATTTACAATGGAAAAGTTATAAAACCAAGTTTGTAATTCATCTTTGTGTTGAGATTCACATAATTCCTTAAGCAGTTCAAGCTCTTCAAACCTATGTTGATTCTCTGATAGAAAATCTGAATCTCTGTGGTAACCTTAGATGAAGGACATAGTCTAAAAGCACAAGATATGTATTGCATAACCTCCATAATGGCATCTCTGTGAGGCATTTAGACTTCTGTATGACACTCGAGTTTCTCTGTGACATACAAGCTCTGGGATTTCTATGGTATACAAACTCCAGTCGCAATATGTGACATTAACCAAATTCTATAACTCATATCCAAATATTTTTATGAAATCTATGTGACATATCTCCCTCTCTATTATTCGAATCTCTGTGGCACATTTCTTTCTATGATGCAAAGTTCTTCTTGTGGCTATATTAATGCAAATTTTAGAATGAGATTGTGGCACTGCATTTATACAATATGCAAGTTCCTTAAAGGAACCTTTTCTATGAAATCTTGTATTAGAACAATTGTTATTTGATGAAGAAGCAATTTATCACTTAAGGAATAAGTCTACAATGTATACCTATGCCTTTACACTTCTGTAATGAGGATCAGGTCCCGTGGCAGATTCATGCAAGTCACATATGGAAACATATATGTAATGATATCTAGGATTTGAAGAACTACACGAGTTAAAGAACTGCGATATATTTTTGGAATATGAACTATATAACTCAAAGAAATATGAAACCTAACTATACCATATCATGACATAATCTCTGTTCAAGTAACATTTGAATTTGCATCTCTATGAGAGTTCGGAAGAAGATCATTGAGATTTTTGGAGAAGTAACTAAACAAAAGATGGAAGGATCTCTATGAAGGAATCTATAATTTGTTCAAGATCTGATCTATACAAAGGCATCCAAAATTTTTGAGTCATCAAAGAATCCAAGTTCAGTGGCAGCTTATGTGAAAACATGAGGGACACCTCCATAACAAAATTTATACAAGTTTATTATGAAGCTACAAGGTTCATCTTTGCAATATGAAGCATCCATATTGTTGAAACCTCCTCATATACATAAAATAAGGAAGTGATGTGAATTCTAGTGAGCATGCTTCTTATGGTATCTATATATTTGTGACATGGTAAAATGGATTGACTAACTATCTTCATGGACAAGTTCTTGTTGAGAAAAAATCATTGTGACAACATACTTCTAAGAGTCAAGGCATCTTCAATGACATTAAGAAAGACATCAAAAACTGTCCAATCCCGAAATTCTTCTTTGTGGAAATTTGTGATATGCATGCAAGCTTTTGAAATGTATGCGACTTATACATAAGTCACCTTGCTATAGAAACCAAACAAGTTAGAGACCGAGACCTTGAAAATTATGTGGAGAACTGTAATAAGACATCTAAAGGAATGTGAAGCTCTTCCCTATGGCACGAGTATGAGAAGAAACTATTACCAAGATTGCCATCCAATACATAAAATAAGAATGATTTAATTCGATGAAGCCGCCCTATCTATCAAGTTTGAAAGAAGCCAAGACAAAGCAAGAAACTCAATGAAATTTCAGTGGTTGAAGGATTGAGGCACCTTTATTGAAGCAAGTTTGTACATGAAAAATGAAGATAAGTCAAAGGATCTGATCTTTGAAAGAAGAGATTAGTTAAGGTGAAAATAGGTATGTATCATTCTCACTCATTTCAAAAGTTGTCTTGAAAACTATTGTGCATATAATGCTAAGATTTATAGATCATGGTGAACTCACATGAGGAAAAGGTTAATGATCATATGCTCTTATGAAAGTAAGTGTCATAGAAAAATATCTATGTTAAATTTCATTTATATAGCATTTCAAGTCTTTCCCTGCATATAAGGAATATGTTTTTATGGTGAAGAAATGAATTTTCTTGTATAGAAGGCTTGTCAATAATGTCTCTAGGGTTTTGAAACTAACTTTTTGGTATGCTTGTAGAATTTTCAATTCTTAAATGGTAAATGTAGAATATAGGGTTCGTAAACCCTAGAAAATGTTTGAATTAATAAAACCTTAGGAATTAAAAGCTAACTAATCATTTTTGTTGTAAGAAGAAGACATAACTCTTGGAAATAATAGGAATGAGATCATGGTGTTATGGGAACAAGGTTGGTGAAAAGGTCCAAGATTAAGAGGGAGCTAACCCTCTTCAAAAGATAAGTACTCTACATATCCTTGATTACTACTATTGATAATATCATTATACTTTTCCCTATTCTTTCATAATCTTGTAATAAAGGTTGCAGGTCAAGACAAGATCTATCTAAGCTTGATTAACAGATGGAAAAATTGAAAGAACATGGAAAAGCATTAAGATTAAGAAGGAGGAAGAAGAAGTCAATTAGATGGTAGGATAAAAGAATAATTTTTCCTACCTCAGCCGGAAACAGAGAGCTTTGATTGGTTCAAGAACACATTGATTGGGTTGACTGTACTGGCATTGAACTATTAATGATTGGAAGCTGATATGATTTCTTGGAAGAACATGAAGTTGAATTCTGTTGAAATGAGAAGGAAGGATATGTGAAGGATTATGAAGAAGTATGGTTCCATAAGGCGTTTGATGAAATATTTGATGACATGTTGGATTCAATATGTATATTGTTAAAAAACTAGGAAAATTGAAGTGTTTTATAATTGAAGAGTATGATGCAGATAACAGTTGAGAAGCTACAACAGATATCTACAAAATAATAGGTATTCGATGCACTGATGAGTATTTTTTAGACAAGTTTAGGATTGCGGTTATTTTTCCCTATGAGAGGGAGTGAGGGTGGACACCATATTCTCCATGTGTCATGCACTATGGCTAGGACTAACAGTTGTAATCCCAGTGAAGGCACTAGTAGGGAGAATGGTGGATTAGATAAGCATTTGGGACCAATATTATTTAAGGATTTATATCCGAGATAAGAATAGTTTCAAGGATAGATATTCTTTGAGCATGTATATCCAATATAAGAATAGTCCTTTGAGTACATACCTGGTGAACATCTAGATGGGGTATGTGCCTAGAGAGGTGGTGGTGTCCAAATTTATGCCTCCCAGCATTGTGCTCTAATCTAGTGAAGAGATAAAAAAAAAAAATAAAAAAAAAAAATAAAAAATAAATAAATAAATAAATAAATAAATTAGTCAAGGCCTTGCTATTTGTGATAATGTTGATTATGATGATACTTATCAATTTGAATCCATTCTTATGAGAATATTTCAACTTGAGAGTACCATGTTGTGTCATCATGAATACCTCCCTAGTTAAGAGGGAGTGTTGAAAATGTAACTAGTGTTGGTCTTCATAATGTAATAAAATGTAACATTTATCATTGATTATATTTATTATTATTATTTCTAGTCAAAGCATGTTCTTCATGCTTATAGGGTCAATTGAGTAAAAAATAGTCAAAATAATTTATTGTGAGTCAAAATAATTTGTAACTGAGTCAAACTCTCATTTGGACTTTTTATAGAAAAATAAAATAATTTTTTATTGGGTCAAAAAGTCAAAATGTCAACCACAAGCCCAAGTTGTCCCTCCTTGGACAAGTTAGCCCTAGGGGAAACTATTTGAACCTCCTGAAGAACTATAAATAAAAGATCGTTCAACCTCTTGGAAGCTCATTTTATTCACTTATATCATTTATGTGCCAAAACAACAAGAAGAAGACAACCGAAGTCAATGGAGAGAGAGAAGACGAGTTTTTTATGACCTAGTTTTTCTCACACGTGATTTTTTTTGAGGTACTACAAGCTCGAAATTTCAGGGCCCAGAATTTTAGGGGGCCAAAATTTCAGGAGTTGACCATGTTTCAAAGATTTGACCACCATTGAATTTGACTTTATTGGAGGAGACGTGGAGGAGGGTTGACTTGGATCTTTATGGTATTTTTTGGTCTTGGTCTTGGGTCTTGGATATATCACTTTTATTTAATTCTATATAAAGAATATTTTTTGGTTTCCTCCCTTGTGGGGTTTTTCCCTAACTTGGAGGCTAATTTCTGGTGTCTCTCGTCTGTTGTGCATTGTGTTCTCTATATTTTGCTAATGTGTAATTTCTTGATGACATAAATAAACAAGAAAAAGAATAAGAAAAAGAATGCATATGAGTCACAAGTAACTACTATGATAATAAATTCTATAATCTAACAGAATTTCAATAGATCCAAGTGCTTGGCCTACTTAATATGGTCCCACCATATGGTATCTTTACCTTGCAAGTGAAAGTTAGCTATTTTAGCCTCCAAAATATATGAACAACTATGAAATTGAAGATATTTTCTCATTCTCCATATCCATGCTTTATTTTTTTCTCCCTTCTTATGGTCACCATCAAATGTGGGAGGATTAATATTCCTAATCTCTCCTTTTAAGTCATATAATTCAAACCTCCTTCTCTACTACCTAATTATTGAGATGCCCAAAATTTAGATTCTAAATATGCATAACCCCTCCTACTTGATTGTCTTGGTGAGTGGTATTTATGCCTATCAACGGTCCCGAGATGCTTTGAACTTATGGCCCCTACCCTCTTGATTTGATATATTTTTTTTCATCCACATGTCTTAAATTCAATCCCTAATCTTTCTACATCTAAAAATTATTTAGCTTTTGCATTATCTAGGATTTAATACAAGTTTTCTTCTCTTAGGTCCTAATCAACCTTTCGTTTTCAACTCTATAATTGAGTACCTCCATTGTGAGATTCCTCACAATATCCACTAGGTCCCTATCTTATAATATGCCCTTTCCATGCCCATTTGATTTGGCTTCAGCGTTACCTGTTGTTATAGACATTTTTGTACCTTACAGCATTGAGCATGAAATGTCCATAATCTAAGGGATCCAAAGTCCCTAAACATGTTGTTCCTACCCATAGAGGAACAAGGCTAACAAACCACAGCAATTCACAGAAGTTCTCCACTAGAAACTGCTCAAAAACAAGTCAATTCAGGATCAATTCAATGGCTCCACTAGCTGTCTGCGCTGAATGTCAAAGCCAACACTGGCTACCTGCACTGCAACGCAGGTAGAAGCACTACCAGGGTGCGTTGAGCGAGAATTGCCAAATGGCAAGTTCATTCCAAGAGGTGTCAAGACCCAGGAAGCTTCCAGAATCTTCCTCAATGACACTTGCCTCAGTGAATTCGACTGGTGATGAGTAAGAGGTTCCCAATCTCCAAGTGGAAGCAAGAACCTCCAAGTGGAATCAAGAACTGACAGAGGGAGAGGACACTAGTCAGATCTCAAGCTGACTCATCCTCTCTCCAAACATCTAAATATGGATCTCTCCTCCATGAGATCTAGAGGCTGGAATTTTATTATTGCAAAGAATTGCTGTTGGTTTGAGATTGGAATCATTGGGTGCTTAATGCTTTGAAGGGGGTGAAGATAGGAATTCCATTTGCTGGGAAGGAGATGCTGGATTGGAGCCCTCTGGGTTGTATCTCTTCCTGAACCTTGTTATTCATCAATAAATCTATCTTGGTTTCTCCTATATACTGATGTATCTTTGATGTATGATTGCATTAGTATGTTTAGTTTATTTCTAATCCTGAACTAGTTATGAATATGAATCCATGTCTTGTGTAGCGTTCTCTTCTTGTGATCTTGCAGAAACCTCTTGAAGCTGGGCGAGCGAGAAGGCAAGTAGCTAGGAACTCTCCAAGAGAAGAGAAACCGGATCGAGGGACAAATGGAAGACACCGGTCAGTCCATCCATCTCTCTTCATTCTTAATTCATAAAGGAAGAATACTAGAATAGTTGTCTCTGTTTGTTGCTAAGGCACTATCACACCTTAGGTGGATAGGATCGTCCTGCATAGGCATTTTTCCCCACAACAAATTGGCGACTCTGCTGGGGAGATCTGTTTAGTCATTTTATTTGTGTTTCTATCATTGTTTGTTTCATAGACCCGACAGCAACAATCGAACTGCATCTGCTATTCCCAGATGCAAAGTAGACAGTTTCTGCTTTGATCCAATCACTGGACTTGTCTATGATTTGAACAATGGACTCACAAATAATTTGATGATCCTTTGTGATAGATCTTAGTACCCCCTCAAAGCATTCCTTTGATTGCACCTTGCTTGTTGCTTTGATTTTGCCTGAAACCGTAGATTAATCAGCAATCTGTGACCCAGAACCCAGTGAGAAACTCTCGTTTCTCCTTCAGCGCGACCCCTGTGAAGAGGTTCTACATTTCAACGCAGGTCCCGTGAAGGCTACCTGCGCTGAATGTCAAAACCCCTATGTTGAGGTTGCGCTGATCCAGTTAGGCCTTGTGCAGCTGGGGTTCTTTGCTCTGTTTTGCCTTGTTTTGATCTCTGATTTTTGCAGCCTGTAACCAGCATAGGTACTAGTCTGATAACTCCTTTTCTCTGCTTAAATTCTGCCTCCTTTTGTACAAAAATACTATGAGTGTTTTTATGTGTTTTTGGCGTCATTTGCAGTTTTCCTTTGCAAGAGTGAAATAGTCATCCTGTAGCCCTTGATTCAGATCTGTTGATTGTGATCTTAGGAGAGAGTTCATTGGCTGTTTGCAGTTGATTATACATTTACTTTGGCTTTTGGTTTGAGTTTGTCTCTTTTAAGTGTCGAAACAAGTATTCATTTCGAAAATCGTTAAGTGTTGTAATCTCTTCTACCATCTCTGATTTCGAAAAAGTAAACTTGTTTGTATTTGTCATTTAAAAGCGAATTCAAAGTTGTACAAAAAGCTTTCTTTGTAGGCATCAATACTAAGAAAGCAGAAAACAAACACCTGCATTGTGCATTTGCATTTTGATAGTTTGCATGTCTGATTTAGGAAAAGTGCATTAGAGTGTGCTGATTGCTCTTTGAGAAAAGATGGTGTCTTTCTTTTCCCTTAGTAGCTAGGATTTTCAAAGTTGAAAAGATATAAAGCTTGCTTATCATCTTTAGACTACATTTAGGAATTGTATCATACATCTCGTGGTGAACCTCAAAAGGCAAACTTCTAAAAAGATCAACCTAAAATAAATTGAATGAACTTAACAACGCTTTGCAACATAACGCACAACATAGAGGTCTAGGCTAGAGACGTGTTCCGGCGTCGTAAAGCCTGGTGACTGTCGATCTCGTTGATGGTGGGTGATTCCTCCTGAGGGACGATAGCGCCAGTACGGATTGTGCTCCCACGTACCATCGCGTATATATTGGGAGACCCCTATAGGCATAAAACCTTTATCCTTAGGAAGCCGTGTCGGCCGCCCTACTAATCGCAATGCACTGAACACAACATTCAGGAAGATCGACCGCCCGTACCTTAAAAAGTATTCTGCGGTTTTGCGAAAATTTTGGCACACCCTCTGCCTAGAACTCCATAGCAGTTCCTTTTGGCCTTTTTCAGACTCTATAACAGAAAAAGTCCATCCGAGCATTTGTCACTTGGGGCTCGTTAAAACATCGAAGGAGACTAGAGTCATCTTTAGCTTTTTCTCGACTCTTTAAAAGTGAAAAAGCAAGTTGTGTCTAAAGCGTCGTTAAAAATTTATTTTAAACGGAACAATCACCCCTTCTTCCTGCGTTGATCTTTAGGTTGAGAAAATGGAGCACACCAACCAAGGAATTCCCCTTGGTGGAAACCCTAGTCCCTTCTCCTCTTGGGGAGATGTTGGTGCGCCCCATATGGCCACATTGTCGCTTCCAGGACTGACAATTGGCCTGCCGGTCTGGCTCTTTTCAACCAATGTCATTCAGAACACCATTATTCCTGAACAGTCGAGTCAACAGTTAGACCAGACCAAAGTTACCCACCAGCCTTCTACTTCATATAATTCTTCCTCTCCTCCTTCCTCTTCGCTTGACGGAACTGGTAAAACAAAAAACTAGGTTCCTAAGGAGAAGAAGGAAAAGAAGAAGAAAGAGAAGAAGAAGAAGGAGCCAAAAGCGACTGGGGGAAAACAAGTGGCGTCTAACAAAAATCCACACACAGCACTGACCAGGCATAAATCGCCATGTGTCATATGCAAGGGATACCACTTCCACAGAGATTGTCCCTGCATCCCTCGGATACTAAGGGACTGGTCTCCCCGTTTGCACAATTCGGTGGCATCAACCTCTGATAGCCATGTTGACTGCTCACCGTCAACTAGTGAAAGTGAAGCCACAGGACAGAGAGGGAAAGCTAGATTTCCCTGCAAACTTTGTGAAGGCGACTATGCCATCCACCGTTGTCCCTTCTTAGACGAGGCTAAAAGATTTTTGGAAGATCGCCCGATTTTACGAGCGCAACTTCCTCCTGGATATCAAAAACTCCTGCCAAGTCCTTCACTAGTTGAGAACCCGGCTGGCCCGCCCAGGTGGTCAGGCGAAGCACCTATCATTGAAGATGAACCATCTGAATCCATACCTGACGAAAGTCAAAAGGTTGAGGCGGCAGTTGACTCGGTTTTGCCTTCAGAGGCTCTATCTTCGAATGATACCATCACAGAGGAGAATAAAGATGACACCTTCCAAATTCTCTTCATCAACACAGACTCCAACGAACAAGGGGGCAATTTTCCCATTCCTTTGTCGCAGGAAGGAACTTTGTCAGAGTCACACCCGGCCATCTATTCAGTCCCACCACCAAGCAACCTGGTTGTGTCCTTCGACTGGAACCAACTAGGCAGACCCCGTTTGCCAGCAAGCATACCATTCAGAATTATCGTTCAAATATACAGAATGGTAATGGCTGGCACTATCATTGATGAGGGGGCATCTGTGAGTATCCTTTCCTCTATTGCTTGGAAAGTGCTTGGTTCGCCAGCGCTTTTGCCTGAAATGAGAAATCTATCAGGCTTTGATAAAGGAACCAGTCGACCTTTAGGGATCCTCCCCAATGTGACCATAACATTGAAAGGGAAGACCGTTCAAATGAACGTGATGGTCGTTCAAGGACCCTTGGATTATAACCTACTCCTTGGACGAGACTATATATATTGCATGGGAGCCATCGTCTCCTCACTCTTTAGAGTAATGTGTTTTCCGCATGAAGGAAGAGTGGTCAAGCTCGTGGACCAACTTTCATTTCCCGGATCACGCATCGCAAATAGTCATATACCATCCCTAAATGGTCTCTTCACGCAAGAAATGTCTCAACCCACGGTCTGTCCTCCTGATGAGCGCGAGTAATCCGGGAGGATATGACTGGAACCCAGGGGGCATGCGTCCTGGTCTGCTTCGGCAGGAAAACTTTGGGTATAAGGTAGGTTTCCGCGGGAGAATATGACTAGTCTGTACCCCGCCCATGCTGGAAGAGGGTTATTCTAGAATAAGATTCTTTTGTCAAAGTTATGTAAGTTGGCGGGCATCGTCACTCACCTTTGTCTATTTCGGTAGACATTTCCGAGGAAGTGTTTTGTTTGAAAGATTAACGAGACAATCTTTGGGTAACCTGAAAGAGGTAAGCCTCTCTCGTTAAAACAATTGTTTTGACGGAAAAGAAGTAGAGGTAACCTTGAAATCATACTTTATACCTGGGGGCATGCAAACCTTTTGGAATGCAAGCAAAGAGCTGTTATTTATCTGTTTTTTGGGTTAGCCGTTTCCTAACTTGCATAAAGAAACGATGCGGGGCATAGCTTTATAAGATGAAGCTCCATAAAAAATAGAATCTTAATGAGACATTCTTATCATATGACTGGGTAATCGAGCAGTTTTAGCACACAGTTCATGCTCGTTAAAAAATAAACGCAAGATCCGAGCAGTTTTATCGTATAGTTCATGCTCGTTAAAAAATAAACATCAAATCAAGCAAATGTTTCTACCCGCGTTTAAGCTCGTTAAAAAATGAACTATCCCGGTAAATAACCACTGTGAATGTAATATCATCAGCCATTAAAGCCTTGGTCGTGTTTGCACCTTCACCTCCACTTTTCCATTGGTCGATCATTCACCTCCATATGTTTGTTTACCCATTTTGAGGAACAGCTGCGAAGAGTGATTTCACTAGCCATCCTTGTGACACTGCCGTGATTGGAAAATTCCAACCTGTACCTGGAATTAGCTGCTAACCTGTTTCATCACTCGTTCCTCGAAAGACGAGTCTTCTTTAAGCTCTTTTCATCTGACTCATAAAATATGAAAAGATTGTCGAGTCCTTGGCGTTCCAGCTCGTTAAAGGGACAGGAAGTGCTATCCCTCCTCTAGATTTTAATCTTTTTGGACCTGAGGGATTATTGCACAAAAAGATCAAGCGCTTTTTTTATTCGGCTCGTTAAAACTATCGAAAACTCATCCCTTCTGTATTGTTTTATACTTTTTCGGACCTAAGGGATTAGATGACGAAAAAGGACTTTTGGAGTTAACTTTATGTACCTTTTCAGACTCTCTAAAAATGAAAAGGACCGAGTTATCTTTGTCGTTAGACTCGTTAAATGCATTAAATAGCGACAAACTTGTCTTTAGACGAGAACGAGTTTCACTATCGCTAGGGGCGTTAAAACATAGCGATGGGCTTGCCCGAAGGGCAGGTTATAGAACAAGCATATGTTATCCTCCTCAAGCTTGATAAAAATAAAGAGGTACTGGTCAGCAATGACTGGGGAAAAATTGGGAGAAACTCAAGAAAACTTTGATGGTAGCAAGTCGCTCTTGAACATGACACTTTTCCTCCGTACCACAATTGGGTTGGGTTGTTTCATTCACCGGTCACATCCATGGTCTCGCCATACCATCCATATTTGGGGTAATGCTACCAATCCATCGCATCAGTGTCGCCATATGTTCAAGAGAAGTCGTTCAGAAAAGTCAACCGCGTCCCATCCACTGCCGTACATTATCCTTCATCCTTTCATGACCGCCACCCTGAATCATATGTCACAGATCGTTTTCACCTCCATCAAAATCATTAGCTCCATTCCGTGTCACTGATGTGGGATTCATTAAGGCCCTCCTTTGACGGATCGCTTCTTGTCGACATCAGCTCATTATCCAAGAAGTTGATCTAGGAACAACCCCTTCAGTACTTTGAAGCTTGCATGCCTCAATGGCAAGTTTCTCACTTCCGGCGATAGGTATACATCAATGACCTTCGACCGAAAGATTTTGCGTGGTGTTCGACGCCAAGTCCTTTATTCACACCACGTGAATTGTACTGCAGTACCTTGAGGGTCATTATCATTATCGGTGATTCCTCTCGTGCTTGTTAACGGTTTACATCATTAACCGGTAATCAAGCGATGTCTTTCCATGTTCGACTTCAGAACATTTCTCACATGGATCGACTTGTACTTAGAGTGAAGATCGAACGAGTTTGAAGACCCCGGATCTAGTTTCATCCATCCGGGCTGTGATATATATTCAGGAAAGATAAAGACATTGACATGTACATCATTGCAACAGATAATCATCCTACCCAAAGGATGATAATTTCATCAAAATTATCAGTCTACCACCAGACGATTGTCTGTTCTATGTACAGAAAAATGAATTTATAAAGCTGAGCATGGGAATGCCCGCCTCAGCTAGATCACGAAAGCAGTATGAAAAATAATGTATTGTATTGTATCTTATTACAGGTCTCCTCCCAGCATTGGATGAACTTCGGATCCCCCTGATAAAGCATTTCACCCGATAAACGGCCTCATACTTTAGGGGGCAACTGTTATAGACATTTTTGTGCCTTACAACATTGAGCATGAAATGTCCATAATCTAAGGGATCCAAAGTCCCTAAACATGTTGTTACTACCCCTAGAGGAACAAGGCTAACAAACCACAGCAATTCACAGAAGTTCTCCACCAGAAACTGCTCAAAAACAAGTCAATTCAGGATCAATTCAATGGCTCCACTAGTTGTCTACGCTGAATGTCAAAGCCAACACTGGCTACCTGCACTGCAACGCAGGTAGAAGCACTACCAGGGTGCGTTGAGCGAGAATTGCCAAATGGAAAGTTCATTCCAAGAGGTGTCAAGACCCAGGAAGCTACCAGAATCTTCCTCAATGACACTTGCATCAGTGAATTTGACTGGTGATGAGTAAGAGGTTCCCAATCTCCAAGTGGAAGCAAGAACCTCCAAGTGGAAGCAAGAACCTCCAAGTGGAATCAAGAACTGACAGAGGGAGAGGATACTAGTCAGATCTCAAGCTGACTCATCCACTCTCCAAACATCTATATATGGATCTCTCCTCCATGAGATCTAGAGGCTGGAATTTTATTATTGCAAAGAATTGTTGTTGGTTTGAGATTGGAATCATTGGGTGCTTAATGCTTTGAAGGGGGTGAAGATAGGAATTCCATTTGCTGGGAAGGAGATGCTGGATTGGAGCCCTCTGGGTTGTATCTCTTCCTGAACCTTGTTATTCATCAATAAAGCTATCTTGGTTTCTCCTATATACTAATGTATCTTTGATGTATGATTGCATTAGTATGTTTAGTTTATTTCTAATCCTGAACTAGTTATGAATATGAATCCATGTCTTGTGTAGCGTTCTCTTCTTGTGATCTTGCAGAAACCTCTTGAAGCTGGGCGAGCGAGAAGGTAAGTAGCTGGGAACTCTCCAAGAGAAGAGAAACCGGATCGAGGGACAAACGGAAGACACCGGTCAGTCCATCCATCTCTCTTCATTCTTAATTCATAAAGGAAGAATACTAGAATAGCTGTCTCTGTTTGTTGCTAAGGCACTGTCACACCTTAGGTGGATAGGATCGTCCTGCATAGTCATTTTTCCCCACAACACCTGTGTCAAAATTTATTCACCTAAATTCCTCTTCATAGTTATGGGACCCTTGAGCATCATCTATACCCTTAGTATTCATCATCCCATTTCTCTATTATGCATGTAACTATATTCAACAATCTCTATGAAACAAATCTATTAAGTAGAATTAGAAAATCATGTTTGTATAAAACTCTACCTTTCTATGTTACCGTGGACATTTTCTATTTCATGTAGGTCACTAAAGGCATTCTTTGGTATTCCTAATAAAATTTATATCTCAATTAAAAATCTAGAGTAGATAGATGGTTTCTCCTACTCCATAGATTTCCATTGATTTTTTTACTTGACCAAATATGAGCTCTGGGATGAAAAATATGGCTTGCTAAAGTTTAGCCTATTTTTTCTTAAATTTTCCCTATAATACTATAGAGTTCTTCTACAACTTTCTTGAGAATTTCCATGCCCAAATTTCAAATATTCCTCCACGGATTTGTTCTATCATACTAGAATTTTCCGTTGACTATTCTATGGCCCATTCTTACCAATAAGCTACAAGTTATGTCTCTTGACAGTAAACTAGAGCCTAATTTATCCCTATCACTATTTCAGACAATTTTTTTCATACTGACTCTGTTTTCATTTTTGACATATCATTGGAAATCCTCTTTGATCTATTTCATTTATGTTTCAGAGACTATGTGCACCATCAATACAAACAATTCTTGATGTATTTTAGCGTCTAAATATGTTGTTTAGGCCCTAAAAAATGCCTTGAAATTCTAAGACCCACAATATTAAGAGATCTAGACTTAGCTACATCAATGACCCACATTCATGTTTGGTCTTATAGATGCTTGAACCATGACAAAATTAGATGGTTGAGATCCACTCAAATCTACAATGGAGACTAGATTCAAGCTTAGAGTTAATAATTGGTTAATGTCATCACTTGAGTTCAAATGATCCAATAGCTTAGATTAAATTGGGGCTTAGAAATGCTCACCTATTAATAAGGAAGCCTATTACCAATACTAACAAAGTAGTCTAACCCAAATAGATCCAATGGAAAAGTTTGATCAAGATCTGACAATCCAAATTGATTTCAAGCTTAGTGGTGCTCACCAAATAATGAGATAACTTAACAATGAATGATCCTATAACAAAGTGTGATCATGATCTAATGGTTCACATCAAATTTGGGTTTAAATATGCATACTTTATAATGCATTACCCTACATCCAAAAAATACAACATTTGGGGATGTTCATGATTCAATTATCCATATTGAATTCAGGCTTTGAGTTTCCCACTCTGTAATGCACTACCATTCATCTGATAAATCAAAGTGGGGAAATTCTTTAATCTAATGTCATAGGGTTCAATTTGGGCTTGGATATCGATAGCCAAATACATCCAATTGAATTTCACCCCATTTTTAAACCTATCCACCTCTTATCCTCTCCGTTGTCACTTGGTGTCTCCATGTCATTATTGATTTCACTAGTATGAATTTTCAAATTATCACAAATTTTCAATTTTATTTTTTATTTTTCATTGACATATTTTTCAAGAATTTATGTCTACATGAAATTTGGAACTCTACTTCTACAATTAACCCATTTCCTTTATTGATCCATTGATCTAGGTGGATATTTATGGCCACCCTCCAGTTCCACTTGGACCGCCACCATTGTTTCTTTCAGTTTTTTAGTTTCCTTACTTGTAGCACAGTTTATTATTTTTAGCATTTTTTCGGGTCCTGAACTTCCGGAGCTATTTTGAGGCCCTAAACAAAGTTTTTTGGGAAAACTGGGAGAAACATGGGTCCATGGACTAGTGTTTCTCACCCAAATGTTGTTGTCCTTGGATAGATCTTTCTAACAAGGTATTGTGTGTGCCAAACGGAGATCGTATGCCAAAGTTACAACCTCGGGAAGTTGATGTACCAATTTACCCAAACGGGGCCCATAGTTTGGCGCTTCATCTCATAGGGTTAGATTTTTGGATGTTTAGGGTTTTTCATTGTTTCTCAACAATAAATAGGCCTTTCAGCCTCATTGTGACAGAGTTCAGAGGCATGTAGCCGCCACATCTCTTCTTAGAGATAAGCTACCATTGCCAGAGCTAGTTTATTTCCATTTCTATTTGTAAGCATAATTCAGTACTTTACATCAATGAAATGATGTATTATTTCTGTTGCATCTTAGTATTTATGGTCATATATGTAATTTGTTGCGTTCCTATTTAAATCCGGATTAGTGGTATCAGAGTGGTCTGCTCTTTCTCTGTTTTTCTTTGCATGTCCCCAACGAGGTCAGGATATAAGGAGTTAGGGCTTGAGCTGGTCAAACCTTTGCAAGACCAGCCTTGCAAATCCTGATGGCCTCCCATGGCAGATGAAAAGAAAGACGAGGGGGCAAGAGATCCTATCAAAATCTTGCTTGAAGAGACCCTCGAATGACAAAGGAATGTGATGATGGACAACTTTGCCCAGATTCTTTAGTGGCTACCCAAGGGCGAAACATCTACTTCCAACAGCTACTCTGGAAGCACCACACCCTTTAAGGTACAAGTTAACTTTTACATTCCCATATTTGAGGGTTAGATAGATGCAGACGCTGTAGATAAATGGTTAAATCTACTAGAAAGGTACTTTTCTGCTCATGATTTTTCAAGCCGGGAAAAGATTACTTTCGCTCTTCTCAAAGTTGACGCCCACGTCAAGGACTGGTGGGAAATCTACTACGAGCAGAAGGATGAAGGTACGAACTCATTGTTTTTAGTTGCACACACTTGGAATTCATTTGGGCTACCATCAAGGGAAGTACTACCCCATCGGAAGTTATGAGGATAAATACATAAAATGGACCACGTTGCGATAGGGAAGGGACCAAGACGTGCCAAAGTTTACCAGTATTTTTCATACCCTTCACACACAGTTGGGTATCAAGGATTCTGAGTAGCATTTGGTACTCAAATATCTCGGTTGCCTACACAGGTACATCTAGGATGAGATGGAGTTCCTGGGCATCTCCTTGCTCAACACGGCATACCGATACATTGTCAAGATTGAGCAGAAGTTTAAACAGAAGAAGCGAGACTTTGGATCTGCAAATCCAAAGAAAGGGAAAGGTGCCCCCAAACCACTGAAAAAAGGACAAAGACAAGGCGGGGTGGCCCAAGAAATCCCGCTAAAGCTGTAAGCAAATAACAATAATGTGAAGCCAAAGAAGGACACGGGAAAGTGGTGTGAGTTCCATAAGAGCTACACCCACAACACAAGTGATTTTTGGGCCAAGTAGTCATTGGTGGCTAAGCTAAAGCCTTCGGAATTGATGCGGAGCCCAACGCCACCATTTCCACCATGAAGATCCAGAAGGAGGAACCTGAAGATCCAGAGGAGGAGAAGCACCTTTTCCACTCTCATATGTGGGTAAAGGGTTCCCTGCTATAGTTCATTGTCGACAAAGGGAGCCAAAAGAACCTCATTTTGGTAGAGGTCGTGAAGAGGCTAGGCTTATTGACCACAACACATCCATAACTGTACACCATTGGCTAGCTTCACCAAGGACGGGATCTTCGCATGAGCTAGCAGTGTCACCTTCCATACAACATCAAGCCCTTCACAGATGAGGTATTATGTGACATTGCTCCCCTTGATGTTTGTGATGTATTATTAGGCCAACCATACTTGTGGAAGCGACATGTTGTGTATGAGTCAAGGCCTTGTGTTGTTATTGTTACTTTGGGAAATAAGTTGTACAGGATATTGGAGGTAGCACTGCCTACCACCATCTCTTTGGTTACTGCAAAACAATGCAGTAAGTTCATTTCCAAAACCAGAAAATTTGTTTTCTTAATGATATGCCCTTAAGGAAGGAAGAAGACGATGGCCACGACTTCCAGACAAGGCCCCTCTACATGAAAACAACAAATGGACAAGGTCATGGAGGAGTACAACGACATCTTCACCTCCCTCGCAGGGGTGCCTCTGCATTGTCAAGTCAAGCACTCCATCGATCTAACCCCAGGTGCACCACTTTGCAATGGACCAATATATCGGTGCTCTGTTCTGGAGAACAATGAAATCAAGAGGAAGATTCAGGAACTGCTACAGAAAGGTCGCATACGACCAAGTTCATCACCCTGTGGTAGCCCAATCATGTTGGTATGGAAGAAGGATGATACTTGGAGACTCTGTATTGACTATCGGGCGCTGAACAAGATCACTATCCAGAATAGGTACTGGATCCCACGAATTGATGTCCTTTTGGACCAATTGAATGGGGAAAATATTTTATCAAGATCAACTTGAAGTCAGGATATCACCAGGTACCAATCGAACCCTCCAATGAGTGGAAGACTACATTCAAAGCCAAGGAGGGCCTTTTCGAATGGTTGGTTATGCCTTTCGGGTTGATGAATGCTCATGCAACCTTCATGAGGCTGATGGATGACATCTTGTGGCCATTCACCAACTCATTTGTAGTGGTATACGTGGATGACATCCTAATCTTCAGCTAGAGTTGGGAAGAGCACCTCCATCACATCCGACAGGTTCTCCAAACACTGCAACAACATAAGCTATGTGCCAATTTGGAGAAATGCACTTTTGGCATGACCCAAGTTAAGTACTTGGGATACATTATTGATGAACGGGCGATGCATGTAGATCCATCCAAGATCCAAGTCATTCAGGATTGGCCAGCTCCAACCACTCTGATAGATCTCCGCAGCTTTCTGGGTCTTGCCAATTTCTACCGTAGGTTCCTATTGGGATTCTCTCATCCCTTGAGTCAAATTACCAAGGGAGGAGTGAAAGAAAAATTATTTTGGCTTGAATATCAACAGTAGGCATTCATAGAGTTGAAACATCACCTCTGCTCGGCACCAGTGCTCGCGTTACCACACTTCCAACAACCATTTTAGATCGAGACAAATGCCTTTGACTATGCTATTGGGGCAGTCCTTCCTCAACACGGGCATCCAGTGGCATATCATAGTGATACACTTTCAGAAACAGTCCAGATGTATCCCAATTATGACAAAGAGATGTATTCCATTGTGCAGGCCTGTCAACAATGGAAGCATTACATTTTGGGGAGGGAAACGGTCATCCACACAGACCATCGGCCCCTACAGTTCATATAAACACAAGGGAAGTTGCAGAATGATCACCATTAGAAGTGGTCCACATACCTACAATAGTTCCATTTGAATATCAAGTATAAGAAGGGCAACACCAATAATGTTTCCGATTTCCTCAGTCGACCACTGATCATGGTGTTAACCACCGTGCTCAACTCTTGTGGGTACAAGACTTCTAATTGGCCACTTCTCTACAAAAGCAACCCAAAATTCAACCAAACATACCAGACGCTCTTGGAGGGTCAGCATGTTCCAGATTTTAACCTCTGGGATACCCTGTTATGCCACCTAGGTCACCTCTGTGTTCCTTCAAGTGAGCGCGCCAAGATGATTTGGGAAGCACACTATAGTCAGACTGCTGGGCATTTTGGGGTTGAGAAAGTGGTGGCAGTATGTTAGGAAGTACATCAGATCCTACGCTTCCTATGCCATTGCCAAACCTATTATCAAGAAGCAAGTCCTCTATACTCCATTGCCTATCCCTAGTCAACCTTGGGAATCCATCTCCATGGATTACGTGTCAGACCTTCCTTCCACTTTTTGTGGTCATCAACAGATTATCAAAGATGGCCATTATGGCGACCTGCGAGAAGAATATCACAGTAGAAGCCACTGCTAAACTATTCTTTGAACGAGTGTGGGTACATTTTTGGATCCCATAGTCTATCATCTCAGATTGGGACAACAATTTCCTCAATACATTTTGGTCTAGTCTCTGGTCGACGCTGGACACCAAACTCACTAAGTCCACAGTTTTCCATCCCCAAATTGATGGCCAGACAGAGGTCTTAAACAGGATGATCGTACACATGTTGCACATGTACAACTCAAAGCATCCATGCACATGGGATGAGAGCCTATCCTATGTTCAACACAGTTATAACCGGTCTCTCCATAGCTCTACTGGCCACAACCTTTTTCAGGTGGGCTTGGGATTCCAGCCCCTATGTCCCATTGATGTGGCCATGCCATTTGCAACTACTCAGGTAGATTTGGCTCATGTCCAGTCCGAAACTGATAAGGAAAACAAATTCATTGAACAAATCCAATATATCCACTAGCAGGTCCATGAAATTCTAGATAAATCAAATGCCAAGTACAAGCAACGACATGATCAAAATCGGGTTCCACACAAGTTTCATGTCGGTGAAAAAGTCTAGTTGTATATGAAAAAGAAACGCCTTACTAGACCCTATCGGAAACTCAGACCACTCTGATATGGTCCTTAAACCATTACCAAGGCTATGGGAGACAATTCATCTAAGCTCAACATTCTCCCATTTCTTGGCCTGCACCCAGTTTCAATGTGGACCCCATTTGGCCATACTTTCCACCATTACTAGACACATCTGGCATTGCAGAACAACTCACACCAACAAAGTTAAATCCAGATTGCATGGAACAAGTTGTGACTAATCAGATCATGGACACGTAGATTAAGCACACTCGCCAGCAGAAAATCAAACTGTATCGAGTTTCCAAAGCAGGCCAACTCCTTCACTAGGGCAAGTGGCTCACTAGGGACCAATCAACAAAAGTTTCCTCATCTCATGGGGGAACTCAATGCAATGGGGACCATTGCTTCCTAATGGGGGATGAATGATCCAGGTGGATGTTGGTGGCCACCCACCAATTCCACTTGGACCCCCACCATTGTTTCTTTTAGTTTTTTAGTTTCCTTAATTGTAGCACAATTTAATTTTTTAGCAGCTTTTCGGGTCCTGAACTTTCAGTGCTGTTTTGAGGCCCTAAATGACATTTTTTGGGGAACCAGGAGAAACATGGGTCCACGGGCTGATGTCTCTCACTCAAAAGTTGTAGTCATCAGATAGATATTTCTAACGAGTTATTGTGAACATCAAATAGAGATCCTATGCCAAAGTTATGACCCCGGGAAGTTGATGTACCAATTTACCCAAACGAGGCCCATAGTTTGGCGCTTCATCTCCTAGGGTTAGGTCTTTGAATGTTTAGGGTTTTCCATTGTTTCTTAACAATAAATAGGCCTTCGAGCCTCATTGTAACAGAGTTGAGAGGTATGTAGCCACGACATCTCTTCTCAGAGATAAGTTGCCATCACCCAAGCTAGTTTATTTCCATTTCTGTTTGTAATATTTCAATACTTTACATCAATGAAATGAAGTGTTATTTCTATTGCATCTCGGTATTTATGGTCATATCTGTAATTTGTTGCATTCCTATTTAAATCTAGATCATCCATGCTTGCAATCACTTATTTGATACTTATACATCTCAAATTATTATTTTTAACTAATATCTCCTCTAGTTTTTCCTAGAAGCAAGTATTTCAAAATCCAGGCTTCTTGCACTCAAATTGCTATTCACATTTGATCACTTTCTAGACCTATCAAATTTATGAATTTCCCCATTTCCTCTCCTTGAGGAATTCTATCAAATATTTAGCATGCTATCACTAAATTTTCTTCTATAGGGAAGTTCTAGCCCATGCAACCCAAGTGCTATAACCTTCAGTTTAATACCACTTTGTAATGACCCCACCCATTAAAATTAGGGTGCATTATTGACTTTGATACTCCAAAATTTAAATTATTTTCTTTAATCCAACTCATACAATATCTGACATCATAATATATGTTGCCCACCAAGGCCCAACATCAACTAGAATACCATTTAACTACTCTATAACATAACTTGGTTAGCATACTAGTCTTTCTTTTGTCATTATGGAAACCCTTGTACCTTAACCATGCTTTGTCATACATGTCTATTGCATACTCATATGCAATGCAACATTTACTCAGTCATATCAACTTAATTTATTATGTAGAAACACATAAATTACAAAAATCATGTAAACATATAAAATATTTACAACATAAGCATAATATACATAAATTGGAACACTTATCTTTTAAATGAAAGTCCAATTGGCAATAATATTTAGACATTCAAATTATCCATAGACTACAATACCCCAAAACTCTTAATAGTCAGTCACATTCAATTGGGGATATTACTTCACTAGGACAAAAGGCTACCTAAATCCAATTAAGCTTTGCAAACATCACCAACAATTTCACGGTCTAGGGTACTATACTTTAGTAACCTCTAACCTAGAGTCTCTCATCCCCCATAAGTATGCACAATCCTAGGCAGTGCACCCCGTTCCTTGCAACCACAATCCTCCAGGCCATACCCCTACCCTTCTATGGAATCCAATACATGTCGACTAGGGACCCTCAGAGCCCTATGGCTTCTAAGAATTTCAAATACCCTCAAGAGTCTACACGTACCCACTAGGCCCCACACCTGGAAAATTTATTCCCATATGAGACCCACCTAGGATCCAAAAGGTAATAGTATTATAGGGTCACTAATAAGGCTCATCAATAGGTAAATTATATGGACATTAATGCCACTCTCTATCTTGTTAAAATCAACTTTTTTCACATTTCTTTACATATTTCATTATATTTTTCTTAGTGAGAAGGGTAAAGATGAGATGTTATGTCATGTGGCCTAATGTGCATTAATTGCAGGATTTGGAGCAATTTTGGGTATTTTAAGTGTAGGAACTCGAAGTAGACACACAAGAGGGATTTTAGGAGATTGAATCTCCCTCCTTAACTCCTCAAACACTCGAATATTCAAGCCAAGCCTCCCTAATTTTAAGGAAGTTGTTGGTAGCTTCAGTTGTATAAATAAGAAGGCCTAGGGCCTCATTAGGATTGGACTTTTTTTGTTTTAGCTAAGAGGCATTTTTGAGATAAGACATTGTGACTGATTACTCTTATGTATTTTTGACATTTTGATGAGAACGAGAAGCATTCCCTTGATTTAGAATTGAGTTGACTCAGAGGGTTGAAGCTCTTGGGTTAGGGCCCAACACTAGAAGCAAAGGTTCTTGTTTTTGTATATGTATTCTTAGATTACATTCATAGTTAGATGCTGAAGTGAATTTTGTTTTGTTTAATCTACAATTATTTGGATGATTACTTAGTTTGCTTCCATTTGTGGACAACTAGATCAGTGGTACAATGGTGAAAGTAAATACTTCAAAAACTCTTGTGGTAGTGGCCTCTACCTCATCTCCCTTATGGGATCATGGTTTGAGGGTTCCATTCTCACTGCCCAAAAACAAATTTATATTTGATCACTGCATAATGTAGGATTTCTTGTTGCATAGATGATTGTTTCTCAATTCCTTAGAAGTACCTGCAACTTTAATTTTGGTTTCTTGAGTTTGCTATGGTTTGGAAGCACTTCCATTCATAGACTTAGCCATTAGCTATTAATAACTCTGTTTTTCATAAATTCAACTCATCTTTTCCATATATAAATGAAGTTGTGCATAAAGGAAGAAAATAATGTATGTTGTTGAAGGACTTTCTGATCTGCAAGGGGACCTCATCTCACCAGCCTCATCCAAGTCTTCTCCACATATGCTATCAAAGTCCACCAAACTCTAATCTGAATTTATGTTTTGTAGCAAAGTGGACATTTTCCTTGAGCAAGTCCAACCATCTTGAATACTTGGGCTGAGCCTTGGGTAGTGTGCACCTCCTCTATGCTTTATTCCCCCATCAGAAACCTTTCCCAAACTTCATTATACATTTCCTACCTCCCTATAAGATTTTGGCTTGTTTCCTATAGTAAAACAGGGCATCCTGTAGTAGAACTGGGACATCCTATAGTACTACATGAAACCTTGTAGCAACCTGTTTTAAGCCTGAATTGGTCTTCTGAGATTAGGTTAGGCCTCCACTTGGCTTCCATACCTTCAAAACCATTATAGGCATGTTTCCCCATACTTGTCTACCCTGCCAAGGATCAATTGGTTAAATTAGCATTTACATTCATAAAATTGAAAATAAAAAATGATTTCTTCAATTTATAGTTAGTACATGAATGCAACAGCCACATTAGTTTTAGGATAATTTCCATGCTTATTTAGTCCAAATAACTAGATGTTAGATGTAAGGTTAAGTTAGGTATCCTTTGCAAGCAATATGTGTATATACTTAGCTAGATGATTTCATGTCACTTTCTAGCATTTTCCAATTCAACACTTTCATTTCCTAGAGTAGGCATCATTTCCTTTCCGCATTAAGAATAGTTTTTCCTTTTCTATTTGGTAGTCAGAATCCTTCTAGTCAATAGAAGATTGGTTTGAAAAACCCTAGTGGTCTATCGCCCTAGTTGAAAAGTGACAAGAGTAGACCATTGCATCTACTGTGTATACAACACTCTCACCTCCAAGTTTGTATGAACCTCGGGTTGACGAAGTAAAGTTGGTAGCCCTAGGATTTGTAGCATCCTTGCTGTAACACTGGAGCTCATCAATTTTTGGTGCCATTGCTGGGGAGGTGTCTAAGTAGATGTAATTTATGCTTTCCTTTTTGTTTTGCATCCAATAGATAGTTGCAATATTTTCTTTCTTTCCATTTTGCAAGTAGTTTGATTCAAAAAATAGTTGCAAATCTTTTATTTCTTTCCATTATGCAAGTAGTTCCATTCAAAAAATAGTTGCAAATCCTTCTTTCCTTCCATTCTGCAAGTAATTCTGAAAAAATGAAAAAAAGAAAAAAAGAAAAAGAAAAACAAAGAAGCCCAAATTCCTTTCATGGGAGCTCATCAATTTTTGGCGCCATTGTTGGGGAGGTGTCTAAGTAGATGTAATTTATTCTTTCCTTTTTGTTTTGCATCCAACAGATAGTTGCAATATTTTCTTTCTTTCCATTTTCCAAGTAGTTTCATTAAAAAAATAGTTGCAAATAGCTTGTCAATTTTTGGTGCCATTGTCGGGGAGGTGTCTAAGTAGATGTAATTTATGCTTTCCTTTTTGTTTTGCATCCAACATATAGTTGCAATATTTTATTTCTTTCCATTTTGCAAGTAGTTTCATTCAAATAATAGTTGAAAATCTTTTATTTCTTTCCATTATGCAAGTAGTTACATTCAAAAAATAGTTGCAAATCCTTCTTTCTTTCCATTCTGCAAGTAATTCTAAAGAAAAAATAAATTCCTTTCATGCCCCATAGGAGTAGGGACATTAGGAATTTTTTTTACCAAATACCCCCACTGCATCTAACAACCAATCTTCCCTCTTCTTCAGTGTTTGTGAGCTAGAGGACACATTAGGCGAACAACCAAAGATATTTGAAGAGCCTATTTGGGGAGAAGAAGAAGAGACAATTCCACCAGCCTACACCATGGCTGAAAATAGAAATGGGATTGAAAACATAGAAGGAGTTGAAAACAAAGATGAGGGTGCTTTTCCCATCAAAGAAACTAATGGATATGCTAGGATGAAAAACATAAGCCCCTCTGCCTTTCCTCACTTCCATGGATTAACCTCAGAGAACTCGTATGCCTTTTTCTTTGAGTTTTCTGTCATATGCATAACTTATGATTATACCTCTCATGACCAAAAGTCGAAACTGTTCCCATCCACCCTCAAATATGTAGCTTTGCGCTAGTTCATGGGTTTACCTAGGGCAACATCACCATCTAGGCTCAAATGTAACAAGCCTTCAAAAATAAGTACGTGGATTATTGTAGGTCCAATGATACCAAAGAGGAAATTTTTAGAATGACCTTGGGACATGATGAGTCTTTGGAAGATTATGAGGAAAGGTTCCAACTCAGCTACAAAATGGCCAGATGCACCCTCGATTTTGAATCACTTAAGCTAGTCCTTCCTTGAGGGATCAGTGAAGATCTCATAGAAACCCTAAACATTCTATCGGAGAGGAAATCTATCAGTTGCCCTATGATGATACCAAGACAATTTTCCAAAATCATTCTAGGGTAGCCAGAAAGAAGGGTAGGGATAGTCAAGCTTTAGCGAGTTCATCCTCCTCCAACGCATCCATAAAAATTGAAATTGGGAACATGTTGGAAGACTTTAAGAGTAAAATGATGCATACCCTTGCTCTGCAAATGGACACCATGCAGATTAAGAGGAAGCAAGAGGAGGAAAAAAGAGCCTTAGCTGTCTTTTTCCCTAGATGCACCAGAAGGCACCCTAGAAATGAATGTCCATTGAATCTTATAGATATCTGCTCGGTATTTGAGGAGAACCACTCCATAAACAAGTGACCTTGTCTACCTGGATTGAAAGTTGTGTATCAAAGAACCGAAGGGGCGATTGAACAAATCTGCTATATGAACCAAAGAAGTCCTCAAGGACCTCGACCATACTAGCAAGCATGCAAGGGGCATCCTATTCATATTACAACCCTAACCTGTCCTAACTACCTCTAATTATGGATCACTTATTAAATAACAAGTGTCCACTTACAATAAATGCTATTCAAACAACTAGCTAACAAATCTCCTAAAATAGAGCCTAAGATACGACACATTTGGAGAGTCATATCTTGTTACAACAATATACTAATTCTAAATGTCTCCATTAAATAATTAAATATTCTAGAACAATAATTATTAATTTAATATCTTAAATTAATAATTATTTTATTCCAACTTTATAACCTATGATAATATTTTGTTTTTGGATCATCTAACATTCCCCCCTATGATCTAAACATACATTACAACAGATACCAAGTTCATCCCTGAACTTAGTAAATTTTATCCTTCCATGAGGTTTCGTGAAAATGTTGGAGATCTGATCTTCTGAAGGACAATAAACGAGCTTGAGAACATCTTTGCCAATGAGAGATCTGATATGATGATACTTGGCGTCCACATGCTTTGTCTTTGAATGAAACACTAGGTTCTTGGGAAGTTTGTGGCTGACTGGTTGTCAATGAATAATGATGTAGCTTCTACCTGAGAAATGCCCAAGTCCTACAAAATCCTGCGCAACCAAACAATTTCACATGCTGCTTCCCATGGTGAAATATATTCTGCTTCTGCTGAAGAAGTGGCAACTGTAACTTGTTTCTTACAACTCCAAGATGCCGCTGCTAACCCCATGTTCATTAAATAACCCGATGTTGATGCTCGATCATCAATACTTCCAGCAAATTCAGCATCTGAATATCTGCCAAGTACAAAGTTTTTAGTCTTTGTGTAAAGGAGACCAAAATCTTTTGTTCCTTGGATATATCAAAGAATTCTTTTTGCTGCATTCTAGTGACTATCATGTGGTTCTTGCATGAAACGGGAAAGAATACTAACTACATAAGATAGATCAGGATGAGTGTTTGTTTAATAAATCAAGTTTCCAATCAACTGTCTATAAGTAGTGTTGTCCACCTCCCCCCCCCCCCTTCAAATTTTGAAAGTTTCAAGTTTTGCTCCATGGGGGTAAGAATGGGCTTGCAATCATGCATTCCAAATCGTTGAAGAACCTCTGCTGCATACTTACTCTGAGAAATGAAAATATGATGTGGACGTTGGAAGACTTCAAGTCCAAGATAGTAGTGAAGTAATCCAAAATCTGTCATTTTAAAACTTGCATGTAACTCCTTTTTCACTTGTGCAATATGATAATCATGGTTGCCAGTAATTATCAAATCATCTACATATATAACAAGAATTACCGAATATTTTCCCTGTTGTTGCACATACAAAGTATCATCAGATTCACTTCGTTGAAAACCAACTTTCTTACGGTATTCATCCATCTTTGCATACCAAGCTCGGGGATCTTGTTTTAACCCATATAAAGCCTTGATCAATTTGTAGACTTTATGTTCTTGCCATTCAATTATAAAACCTGGTGGTTGTGTCATATACACTTCTTCCTGTAAATCCTCGTTGAGAAAAGCACTTTTCACATCCATTTGATGAAATTTCCATCCTTTCTGAGTGGCCAATGCAAGAGTTAATCGGATGGTGTTCCATTTACCTATAGGAGCAAAAGTTTCCTCATAATCAATGCCTTCCTGATGTGCAAAACCTTTAGCGACAAGTCTTGCTTTATACTTTTCAAGTTCGCCCTTTTGGTTGTACTTAATTTTGTAAACCCATTCACATCCTATGGGTTTAACATTTTGAGGACAATCAGCAAGTTTCAAGTGTTGTTAACAATTACTGATTGATATTCTTCAATCATAGCTTGTTTGCACGCCATGAACTTGTTGGAAAGCTTTCTCGACACTTTTTTTCCATAAATGCAAGCTTCAGATTTTGCATTTTCCTTTTTGAAAGTGGGAAGTCCTTTAACCATCCCTTGTTTTTGCGAATTGAGAAAGACTACCAAAATTTAAATGTCCATATCGTACATGCCATAATATTATAGGTGAAATTCCTGTAGTCACTGCCCCTACAAAATCAGAATGCCTTGGAATAACTGTCCCTTTCATCCTTAACAGTTTTCCATCTTGATAACCTGTCATCACAATTTTCAAGCTCTGTTTGACTGAATTAATATTAACTAGGCCATCTTCCATAATGACTTGATGTCCTACTTGTCGAATCGTGACTAAAGACAACAAATTTTTCTTAAAGGTTGGTACATACCATACATTTGAAATCATTTTTTCTCCAATGTCAGGGAGAAAAACATTAACTGCTCCTTTTCCATAAGGAGTATGTTTTGTATCGTCTGCAAGAAAAATGGAATTAAGTTGGAAATCTTGAAAATTCCAAAAAAAATCACGTCGACAAGTCATGTACTGAGTTTCCCCTGAATCCAAGATCCAGGCATCTTCATAATCACTTCTAAGATGGTATGAAAGTTGTAATGTCAGCGAGGAAGTAAAAACATATTCTGAGTTATCATCATCTTGATCATTTGCAAATTGTGCTGAGTGCTGATGAAAATTGGGAATTTTATTAAGAGAAGTTCGATAATCTTCATCATAATGTCCAACTTTGTTACATCTGCGATACACAATTTGACTTAGGTGTCTTCCTCTTCCTGAATATTGTCCTCTGCCTCTGCTTTGAATTCTTTTTTGAGGTTGTCGTCTACCTTGATTATTATTTCCTTGTCCTTGAAAATAGCCTCTTCCTTGACTGTTTCCTCTACCTTGAAAATTACTCCTGCCTGAGCTGTTGCCTCTATTAAATGTGTTTCCTTTGCTTTGGCTTCATTATAAATGAGAGTGCTTTCGATGAGGTGTTGCCATGTTTTATAAGATTTTGTACCTTCAACTTTGTTGGAATCATAAAACAAATTAATCAACTTTGACATTGTAGTGTTGAAGCTTCGCACCAAGAATCAAGCTCAGAGAAAAAATGTCAAGATGGGCAACATAACACACAACACACTATGCAAAAGAAAGATCTATTGGGGCTTGACCTTGACCCTTGTATAGTCATTGAAACAGGAGAAAAATGATTGAGCTTTGCACTTGGCTCTAGTCAATTTCTCAAATGTTTACAAGGTAACTTTAGAAATTTGACTTTTACAACGATGCTCTTGCAAAACTTGGTAAAAAAAGGTTACCCCTCCAAAGTAAAATTACTTTGAGTTACAATGAGATGATCCCAAATTAAAATAAAGAAACACATCCCAAATTAAAATAAAGAAACACTTCTTGGAGAAAATACCAAACTCACCTTATTTCTCCAAAAACATTATTTTTCAAATAAAAGAAAATTCCTTATCTCTCCAATTTACAAATTACAAACAAGGGAAAAATCCTTATCACTCCATTAACATTAATTCCTTTTTAATTTCTTTTAAGCTCATTAATTTAAGAGAACTTTGTGAAAATATTAAACCTGAATTAAAATCTTAAACACATTCATGCACTTTCCTCCAATCGACTTTTAGGCTGGCAACTTCCACGTGGGTTGCTAACTAACTCATGTTGGTTTTCACGTTGGCTTCGGCTGGCAGGCTGGCTTCACTAGCTTCGGCTGGCTTTGCTGATTGGCTCATTCATATACACTGCCCTAAAACGTTCATATATGAACATTCGTTAAGCATACTTATCACGACTAGCCTGAAAATTCATAGCAGCAATATTAGTCCAGTGGCGAACAGAAGGAAACGAAATGGAAGATCCTCAAGAAAATGGAATGGAAGACTGTCGAACAGCAGCAAACCGACCAAATTGCGAGGAATGTGAAAAAAACCTTTGGAAATACAAGTGCCCGGGTTGTGGCTTGCGATCATGTGGACTGCCCTGCGTGAAAGCTCACAAAGATCGCACTCAATACACAGGCAAGCGAAACTGAGCTCAGTTTGTGTCCATATCCCAGTTCGATGACAATTGGCTCGTATCAGATTATAGGCAATGTAAAAGTTGATAAAGAACGGCAAGCAAGGGATCTGGTTGACAAATGTATGAGTTTAGAAGCATAACTACGGGCAGTGGAGCCCTTGAGGGCCGAGGTTATGCAATTGCGTGTTGATACTCAAAAACTAAATGGCTCTCATCAAGAATTGTCAGCGCAAGTGCAAACTCTCAATCAAGAATTGACTAGAGCACAAGCTGATCTCCAGCAGGTTCCTGCATTGAGGGCAGAGCTTGACAGTTTACGTCAGGAATTGATACAATCTAGGATGATGATTGAATATGAAAAGAAGGCAAATACTGAGCAGTTCGAACAGAGGTAGGCTATGGAGAAGAACTTGATTTCTATGGCCAGAGAAGTTGAGAAACTTAGAGCGAAGCTTACAAATTCTGAAAAGCGAGCCTGGGCTGCTGGTGGAACTACAGGTGGACCCTACCATAATCGCCAGGCCAGAAATCGCAGTACAAAACTTTTATTTCTTCTGAAGGGGATGTCCAAGAATGAAACCAATAGGTCTTATTACAATAAATTTGATCACTTCCTCACTTTTGACATAATCACAAATCGAATGTCCTTTTCTTATCTTTGGCCAATTCAATCATTAATAAAATTTCTGTTCCTTTTAAACAAAATAAAACTAGACAAATTCCATACCAATCATTTGTTGATCAATTCAATGGAGTTTTCCAAAAACTTGTAGAGCTGGAATCTCCTCCTCCAATTCACTGCAGCATTACTGGAGCTCTGATACCACAATAATGGCAGAAATGTCCTCAAACACGTAATTTTATTAATCAGAAAAAAAAACAATTACATATTGAATTTGCAAGAGTTTACACCCGAACAACAAAACACTCTTGTAATGAGCTATTTATAAGCTCAATGTCCTAACTACCTCTAATTATGGATCACTTATTAAATAACAAGTGTCCACTTACAATAAATGCTATTCAAACAACTAGCTAACAAATCTCCTAAAATAGAGCCTAAGATACGACACATTTGGAGAGTCATATCTTGTTACAACAATATACTAATTCTAAATGTATCCATTAAATAATTAAATATTCTAGAATAATAATTATTAATTTAATATCTTAAATTAATAATTATTTTATTCCAACTTTATAACCTATGATAATATTTTATTTTTGGATCATCTAACATAACCAGAATGCATCCATTCCCCCTTGGTGACCTTCTACTCATCCTTCATGATCCACACCTTCTCCATCGTATTTTGTACCTCAATACAATTTCCAACCTACCAATTAATAATTTCAGCCATATGCTCCTCCACAACCTTAGTGGACTACACAATCCCAAGGGTGGAGGCCCCCATACAACCAATCTCCATCCTTACTGCCTCCACCTCCATATTAATCACAACTCCTTCACCCTTCTTCACCTAAGAAACCTCATATTCCTACTCAACTAAACCCAAACCCGAATAATAGACAGTAACAACATGTCTACAGTTGGGAAACATCTTAACCTGCCTATGCTGTGGAAATTCACGAAATCAACCTCAAGTCTAGAAGAGTGCTTCTAGATAATCAACCTCCGTCTCCACTTGAGAAGCTTGAAGAGGAAAAGGAGGAGAGTGTTCCTCAAGCCAATCCACCTCCTTTTTGCGAGATATTAATCCATCCTATCCATCACACCCTAGAAGAGATTGAACTTCTAGGTTGTTGAAGCCCTGAAAATCGTGTCAACAATAAGGGGGATACCCGCCCAGTCCGGACCTTGGTTGGCAGCTCCTTATCCGTTTGGTATAGCAGGTCCGACTGGGGATAATGGGACCAGTTTCCCAATCTATGTGTGTGTGTGTAGAATTTGATGTTGTTGATCTAATAGTTCCTATCTAGGATATTCTAATTCAAACTTTTAATCTAAGTCTATGCTATTGTAATCTAATAAACAGCACATCTAAATCTATACTAACCCGGGATGTAATTCTTCTATTATGTGATCTAAAGAGATTTCAAATAACAACTGGTAATAAAGATCATTCAGCGATTATAAGAAAGGAAATCAATCAAGATGAACCACTTCGCATAAAAATTTAGACGAAACAGTTGTGAGCAGCATATCGCATAATGAGCTATTCATACATTAGGCATCAACAAATAGCTATCACCGTACAAAAGTGCCAAATGATAACTCAAGCATTCATGCAATAATACATAAAGAACTAAAAACTGTATATCACTTTAACATATAAGTAGAAATGGTCAAGAGATAAAAGTACCATTTATGACTAGTCCTACTCATAAGCTTCAAGCAACAATGATTTATCTCTCCTTGCTCTAACATCCACTAAGAGTATAGAAGTGCAACATCAATAGCAGATATCAAATGCAAACATCAACAAATCTTGATCCATTCATTCACCAAAACCTCCTCCGAGGGTGCAAAAGTGCATGTTCTGAGGACACGTTTTTGATAAATTTTTGGACCCCTCTCTAAATGCATGAGAAGGGTTTAAATACTACTAACTAAATAACTTAATTATACAAATTCAGGATACATTTTAAATGACCGCCCTTTTTCTAAGAAAAACTATTTCTAAAAATTAAATCTAATATCTAACTTATTTCTGCATTTTCTCCTTAATGTTGCGAGCATTCACTATTTTCTTGGGTAGAGTCGTCTTGACTGTATTCCACTTTTGGTTGAGCTAAGAAAACAGAAATGGTAAGAGCTGGCACCATCTTTTCAGCAAAATCGATGATATACTCGAGAGTCATCCTCTGGCTACGTGGATTTACTGTGTATGCCCAGTAATAATCCAAGTTTCACTTGGTTAATCCTCGAATTGCTTCTTCTTTCAGCTTTATGTTTCCAGTATGTTCTTTACCACTGGTTTCTTGCATTTTCTGGGCTTACCAGTGACTGAGCAGTTAGAGGCTTTGCTTTTTGAGCAATTTTCTGAGTGATGGCGCATCGGAAACTGCCTCCGTTCCTTGATCCGAGCCTCTCTAATGCGTTTTTCGCCTTTAGCGCCTTTTTCTTCATCAGGTATAAGCTTCAAAATTTGTAAACATACTGCTTTCTTGAGCTTCTAACCTTGAGCGTTAAACCGCCTGTTGACATCAGCATTGTTCAACTACTCATTCAACCATGGCTGTGAATGAAAGATCTGTAATGGATAGCTTAGTAGTGCTCTATGAATCTGCGGCTCTGTTGTATGCGGTATCCATTTATGATAGCATCTTTTCTCTGTCTCTGAGCATTGGAGTTTTACCTTTCTCCCCCATGGCTTCCTGCACATTGCTTCGTATTACTTCTGCTTTTCGTTCCTGCAGTTCACACATGAGGAGAGAGTAATGATAATAAAAATTGAGAGGAAAGCTTTAAGCTCTACGGATGTACAAAAACATGCCACCTGACGTGAACTGACTCTTCGAAAAACACAAAACCGTCTTTCATTAACAACTGGCATACCATTCATTAATTATCATTAAAGAGCGTATCCAGTTCTTGGTTTATGAAAAGCTTTTCTTGAATGTCGAGCTGGGGAAAATCTGCGATGGAATGTTTCTGCGATTCGTATCACAGCATCGCATATCGCATTATCGCAAATTTCATTAAGATGTGCTATCGCAGGGTTGCTCGATTATGCTATCGCAAAATCATAGATCGCAGTATTGCGCTATCGCAAAATTGCAGATCGCAGTATCGTGCTACCGCAAAATCGCAAATCGCAGAATCACGTTATCGCAAAATCGCAGATCGCTACAATCTTTAAATGGTTATGTGATTTTCATGCGACATTGTGATATGCGATATCGCATATCAGATATTGGCGATCTTTTAAGGTTTTCCAATGTGAGCGTTTTTTTTAATGCATGTGATGCGATGGAATTCGCGTTGCACTTTCACAGTTTATCATTTTTACTCATAAGGAGATGTCCTATCATTCTTCGCGCGATGCGATGTTTTCTTAAGGGGTAAAATGCATGAGCCTTAATTGAATTTTTTGAATTTTTTACTAAGGGTCCCCACTTACCTAGTGTTATTGCTAGTACTATATAAGGAGGGGGGTTGTTGGTGGCCACAACAATTGGCGATTCACTTGGAAGAACCAGTTATCTCTACTTTTCTATCGAATTTTTTCAGACTTCCAAAACAGAAAATTTTTCAGAAAATTAAACTTTATTATGGAAAGATAGAGTACATTACGCTCTAAACCGTCAATGATATTTTGTTTCAACCATTTTCTACTTTGACTATTTGCTTCCTAAGGCTAGTCCTTGTATTTACATCAACCATTACTTGGTCTTGTAAAGATAAAACAAAGTCTCCTCTGTAAACCAGTTTTAAATATGCTCATTTGTCGTAGGTAGAGCCTCTACTACCAGCAGGCGTTTATAGCCTCGACAGGGTTACCTGTTACCCAGAAATGATCCTGTATCCTACTTAAGGTGACCTACAACTTTCAAAGGAAAATCCATATCAACACTTATTGCTTTGATTTTCTTTTTATTCTTAAAGAACAATGTCTTGGTTTGGTAGCCAAATTATGACACAGTCATTCACTTGATCTATAACTTTGCTGAACAAGTTGGCTCGTGATGAGACCCCTTGTCTTTTGATTGCAACAATCTTGAGTCATTGCCCTGTTATGGTGTACAGTATTGGCAAAGTCAGCAAATTATAATATCTGTGATAATGATAAGCCAACTCGTGATGAGACCTCTTATTCTTCAAGATAAAGTGTATCCTTGGGTTATTCCTCTGAAAGTTGCGATTTTCCTTAGCAGGGAGGAAGTCATTGTTTCCTTAAGATAGCTCTGGATGACAATAATAGAGTTTTTGGAAACAGTTGTTCTACAGAGAATCTTTATTTTGTTATTGATACCTTTCATTGTACTGAGATAAAACAATTTCTTCACTAAAGGTTGCTTTCATCAAAATTTTGAAGTTGGAACTAGTATCATATCTAAGCTAAAGTTTTTTAACTGTATCTATCAATAATAAAGATCAGTTTTCCAAAAGATTTGCTATTTATACAAGCGAAAAGTTCAAAATATGAAAGAGAATTGGTGTCTTTTTCGTAAATGCCTAATGTAACCACTCACAACTGGTTTTATTATGAAAAAAAAAACAACTATTCTACAAAAATAGAAGAATAATCTTCTATGCAAAATATTTCTTGAGAATTTGTCTATTAATAGGGAAAGGATCCTTCTTACCTGCTAAATCCTGTAACACAAACGTTGATGGACCTACGACTTCTACAATCTGAAAAGGACCAAGACACATCCCTTGAAATTTTGTATGTTTGCCCTTTTCTTCATGAGCCTTGTCCCACTTTAAAACTAAATCTCCCATCTGAAAATCTTTTCTGGTCATTATGTTTGAATCAAAAGAGGATTTTACTAGTGCTTGATAATGAGCATGCGTTTTCCTAGCTTGTTCTCGTTGTTCTTCTAATTTAATTATTTCCATTTGTCTTAGATGTAAGGAGGAAGTGGGTACTTCATCAATGTATTGTACTAAAGACAAAGAGGGAATTTCTAAGTGAGTCGGAAGAACCACTTCTTTCCCATAAACTAAATTAAAGGGAGAAGTGCCGATGGAAGCTTTTTGCGTTATCCGATCTGCCCATAAAGCATATATCAAAGCCTTGTGCCAATTTTTATGTTTTTGGTCAACTGTTCTTTTAATAATCCTGACTAGGTGTTTATTTGTTGACTCAACTAACCTATTACCTTGTGGGTAGTAATCGGCCGAATATTTAAGTTTGAATCCTCTTTTAAGTGCAAATTCAGTCATTGCATTTCCAGAAAATTATGATGCATTATCAAACATTAAAGCGGATGGCAATCCAAACCTGGTGATTATAAATTGATCTATGAACTCAATGATATTTTCAGAATTCGCCATCTTGAGTGGAACTGCTTCTACCCATTTAGTAAAATAATCTGTTGCTGTGAGGATGTATCTATGCTGCTTAGAAGAGTGAGGAACGATCTCACCTATTATTGTCAAAGCCCCACTGACTGAAAGGTTGCTCGATGTTTACCGGCTGTATGGTAGGGACGGCTTTTTTTGTCTTCCAGCAGTAGTTTGGTAGACTTGACATCTTCTCACGTAACTGTGCGAGTCTTTAAACAGCGTGGGCCAGTAATATCCTGCACGTAAGATTTTATGTGCAGTAGCATCTCCAGCATAGTGTCCGCCTGCCTGCCCATCGTGGAGTTCCTGCAAAAAATTTTCAGCTTCAGCTTTCTCAAGACACCTAAGAAGAACAAAATCATAATTTTTTCTAAAAAGAATATCATTTATGAGCTAATTTTTTTAGCTTTCAACCTCAGAGCTCTATTCTTAGTATGATCAAGGTGTGAAGGACCATACCCGTTCTTAAGATAATAAATGATATCAACATATAATGATTCTGCATCGTTTAGGCTTACCTCACACATTTGTACCTCTTCAGATGGAATTTCAGAAATTTGCGATGCTCCAGCCAGCATTTTGCAGAAGCCTTGACCTCTTACAATGTTTGTTGGTTTGATCTCAATGTCATATTCCTGTAAGGCAGTAACCCAATTGGCCCTTTTCTCACCCACATCCTTCTGTACTAGAAGATTCCTTACTGCTGGAAACGGTACTATGATCTTAGTATGGGTTTTAAGTAGAAAAGATCTGAAGTATTTGACCGTTTTGAAAACAGCATAAGCATGTTTCTCCACGTCTGAATAATTTAGTTCAGCACCCTGTAAATTTGAGCTAAAAAACGCAATTAGAGCTTCCGCTTTTTCTTGATTTGCTTGAGTTAGAATCGTAGCATATGACTTATCAGAGGCAAATGTGTATAAAATAAAAGGCTCTGAAAAATTCGGGGTTGCTAAAGATGGAGCATTAATAATAGCTTGTTTGATCAGGTTGAATGCTTCATGTTCATCTTGACCCCATTTAAAATTTGAATTCTTTTTAATCATGTTTTGCAAAGGAGACACAATTCGTGAAAAATCTAGAATGAATCTCTTTACAAAATTGATTGGACCGAGGAAGGATTGCATGGCTTTTTTGTTATGAGGTAGGGATATTTCAGAAATTTCTTTGATTCTGTCGGGATCAATGTGAATATTGGATTTTGACATTATGAATCCTAGAAGTTTCCCCTCACTTAGTGCGAAAAAAGATTTCTTTGGGTTAAGTGAAATTCCATACCTTAAACACCATTGAAAGATTTGTTTCAGGTCTTTGAGATGATCGCTTCGCTTCTTCGAGTACACTGTTATATCATCCAAATAAATTACTACAGATTTATTGACTAAACCTTTGAATGTGATGTCCATGGCTCTCTGAAATGTGGCACCAACATTAATCAAACCAAATGGCATCTTCCGATATGCATATGTGCCCCATTTAGTTCTGAATGTGGTTTTCAACTGATCATCAGGATGTACCAACACTTGATTGTATCCTAAAAATCCATCCAAGAAAGACATTAATTCTGAGCCCGCCACTGCCTACAGTATCTGTTCCATAGGTGGTAGAGGAAAATTATCTTTTTGACAGGCTTTGTTAAGGTTTTGAAAGTCAATGCAAATCCTAATATCTCCGTTTTTCTTTCTAACAGGTACCATATTGGAGACCCATTTGGAATGTCTGACGGGAAATATTATCCTGGCTTTCAATAACTTATTGAGTTAAGTTTTTATCTAATTTTCTAAATTGGGGTGGATTTTTCTTAGCTTTTTTTGGACAGGTTTTTCATTATCGATCATGGGAATAGTATGCTAGATGATGGAAGTGTCGTATGTTTTTAGTTCATCATAATTCTAGGAAAAAACATTTTTATATTGTCTCAAAAGACGAATATACACTAGTTTCTCTTCAGGGGCTAGGCCGAGGCCTAGATTAATGTTTTGTGGTTTAGCATCGGTCCCTAGGTTTACTAATTCGTAGTTCAAGGTTGAACTTTGGAGTTTTGAATTGGTAGACCTCTTAAATCGATCTTTCAAATCGTACAAGTCTTCTAACTTGACCACCGACTTAGGTATAGCTTTATTAGTGCTATTTTGTTGCAATTGTTGATCGTGTTGGTCTTCGTCAATTATTTGATTGGAGTAGGATCCTTCAGACGTGAGGAAATTTACGATATCAGGATCGACATTGAATACTCCCCAATTTTTTATATTGTCAGGAATGGACGGTCTAAAGATTAATTCTATTGAGAATCTATCTAGACTAAAAACTTCGGAGGGAATAAGCTTAGAAGCTACGTTAGCCAAAAGGTCTGCACTTGCGTTTTGGAGCCTGGGAATTGAAGAAATATTAAACGCTATGAAATGCTCAGTCAGATCTTGTACTAAGGATTGATAGTGTTTTAAATGACCTGATAAGCAATGTATAGTGTTACGTACCTGTTTAACCCCAATCTCAGAGTCTCCAAAAATTTGAAGATACTTGACGTCTAACCCGATTGCTTTGTACAGGCCTTGAAACAAAGCCTCGTATTCCGCTGTATTGTTTGTGCAATCGAATTCGAGTCTGCATGTGAGCATGATTTTATCTCCTTCTGGACTAATCAGAACGCATCCTGCTCCTGCTCCTTCGTTAGATCTAGAACCATCAAAAAATAATTTCCAAAACAAAGATTTATTTATAGGTTTATCTAAAAAATTGATACATTTCGAACTATCAGTTTGAGAAAAAATTTCGACTTTGGACAAAACAGAGTGTTCTAAATAGGGTGACGAATGAGCATTGAAATTGCCGAGGAAAGAATCTACCAAGTAATTGTCAATAATGCTGCTGTTATATGCTATTGGTTCATTTTCTCCCTCTAACTCCGTTACTATGTACTTCTAGTGTAGCTCTTGTTCAACTTTTATTTGATTCGGTTTACCGTTGTAGGGCAGCCACATGTGCGACCAGTCGGTTGCGAAGTATCCATGGATTTTTTCTGACCAATCCCTGCTAAGAATTAAGCCATAGAATTCGGGGATATCGGCAACTAGAATGTCGATAACCTGACATACCTTCGGGTTGGATGAAAATCTTATGGTTACTTGATTTAGTTCACCTATCACTTCGACTTGAGATCGATCTAGCTGAACTATGCGCACTGCAGATTTTTGTGGTTGAACATTTAACTTGGCACATATAGATTTGGGTAAAATATTCGATGAAGCACCACAATCTATCAAACAATTGTGCACATTTTTATTGAGGATTTCATAAGTAAGGAGAAATGGGCGAGTGTGAGATCTTGATCTTCCTCCAATTAGGGTGATGTCATTTGGATCAATCTTATTGATCGCGTTAGTTGGAGGTCTTCCCATGTTATGGGAAGCTTGAGAAAGTACAGCGGCATGCAAAGGTGCAACTGGCACGGCATGTAATTCTTTCATCATTATCTTCTGTTGATGTTTCAACTTTCTCAGTTCATAAAGGGTGATGTTAGCCCTAGTCTTCTTCATGTCTTCAATAATATTTTACTCCATTTCATCTATCAGTGTTTTAGATGGAGTCATTTCCTCTGTTTGGACTGGGCTGGTTTGAGTCACTTTAGATATCGTTTTCTTTGTCGCGACTTTATCCTTTATTGCAGAGCTTGCGCTCTTCGGCTTAGGGGTAGTTTGGGGAGGATCAAGATGGTTTTTGCATCGTGTGCTAACTGGAAATACTTCTTGATCTTCTTCTTGTGGGAGGATGAAATCCCACATTCCTTGTAATTCCGCAACTTCTTCGTCATCAGTCTGCCCTTCAGTGGAAATTTCCTCTTCCTCTTCCTCGGATTCAGCATTTGAAATGGAATTGGGTGGCTTTGCATCCGTTGAAGGACCTCTTTTAAAAGCTCTGTAGGGCTTTTTTGAAGAAGTTTCTGCCACTTTCTTTTTTATGTCGACCATTTCATTGGACATGGTCTTTAGAACTTTCTGCAATCCTTCCAAATCAAATGGATCTTTTGCTTGTTTCTTCTTGGAGTCTTCCTTGAAGGTGACCTTTTTGGATTTACATTCCTCTATCGCGGATCTCTTTTCCAGGGCTATTATTCATTTCTCTACTGCTATTGCTTCTTTCATGTTATTAGCTAAGGTTATTTTATTGGCCCTGTCCATGAAGATTTCTATGTTCGATGGTAGAGCGGTGATATACCATTCACATCGTACTTCTTTGCTGGGCTGGGAAGTGGTAGGAATTTTGTTGAAAATTTTGTTGAAACGTAGATTGAAATCTTTGATAGGCTCTCTAGTTTCAGCTTTAAGGTTGGATAGGTCATTGATTAATGTTGCCGTCGACCTGTCATCACCAAACTTGGTTAGGAATTGGTCCTGGAAGATGTCCCAACTTGTGATGGATCCGAAGGGTAGTGAAAAGTACCATGACCCGGTTGTTCCTTGCAGTGTATAAGGAAAAAGCCGAACAACAGCATATTCATTAGTAACCCCATTGAGATTAATGGAAAGCATGAAGTTGTTTATGTGCTCTTCTGCTAGCATGCCTGCCTCGAGATTGAATTTAGGCAGCCATTTCTCAGGATGGGCCGGTATTTGACTCAAGGGTACAGGCATTAATACTGCCCCAGGGTTATTCCATGGAGACTGGGCCATTGTTGAACTGCTAACAGAGGAAAGTGCAGAAGATGCTCCCTGCGGCTGGGAGGATGAGGATACTACGATTGTAGATGATTGAAGAGGGGTGGAGGAGTGGATGGTTGACTTCGCGATGAAGTAGTTGAGATGGACGATGTTGACGAAAGAGTCTCACTGTCAGACTCTTGTGGTGATTTCCTCGCTCTTTTCCTGGTGGGAAGAGGTAATTGGGTTGGCTGGACGCCAAACTTTTCACTCTTTAGCCTGGTCAAGGGGTGAGCAGGGTTGTACTGTGAAGTCACGCTGCCTTGAGATTTATCAGACCTCTGAGGAGAAATGGAAAATCGTTGAAGTTTGTGAATCAGGGATTCGACTTCAGGAAGTTCAACGGTAGATTATTTTGAAATATCATGGTGTGTAGCAGCGGTTGATACTCGAGCGACTTCTGACTCTGGATTTAAATGTAATGGAGAAGTCAGGGGAGATGATGAGGACAATTTACTCTCAGAATGGTATTTAGATTTGGATTTACTTGCCATTCATATTTCAGGCCCTCCTTCTAGCGCCAAATATGTTGAAGCCTCGAAAATAGGGTCGAAAAAAAGGGGGATACCCACCCGGTCCGGACCTTGGTTGGCAGCTCCTTATCCGTTTGGTATAACAGGTCTGACTAGGGATAATGGGACCAGTTTCCCAATCTATGTGTGTGTGTGTAGAATTTGATGTTGCTGATCTAATAGTTCCTATCTAGGATATTCTAATTCAAACTTTTAATCTAATTCTATGCTATTGTAATATAATAAACAGCACATCTAAATCTATACTATCCCGGGATGTAATTCTTCTATTATGCGATCTAAAGAGATTTCAAATAACAACTGGTAATAAAGATCATTCAGCGATTATAAGAAAGGAAATCAATCAAGATGAACCACTTCGCATAAAAAGTTAGACGAAACAGTTGTGAGCAGCGTATCACATAATGAGCTATTCATACATTAGGCATAAATAAATAGCTATCACCATACAAAAGTGCCAAATGATAACTCAAGCATTCATGCAATAATACATAAAGAACTAAAAACTGTATATCACTTTAACATATAAGCAGAAATGGTCAAGAGATAAAAGTACCATTTATGACTGGTCCTACTCATAAGCTTCAAGCAATAATGATTTATCTCTCCTTGCTCTAACATCCACTAAGAGTACAGAAGTGCAACATCAGTAGCAGATATCAAATGCAAACATCAACAAATCTTGATCCATTCATTCACCAAAACCTCCTCTAAGGGTGCAAAAGTGCATGTTCTGAGGACAAGTTTTTGATAAATTTCTGGACCCCTCTCTAAATGCATGAGAAGGGTTTAAATACTACTAACTAAATAACTTAATTACACAGATTCAGGATACGGTTTAAATGACCGCCATTTTTCTAAGAAAAACTATTTCTAAAAATTATATCTAATATCTAACTTATTTCTGCATTTGCTCCTTAATGTTGCGAGCATTCAATATTTTCCTGGGTAGAGTCGGCTTGACTGTATTCCACTTTTGGTTGAGCTAAGCAAATAGAAATGGTAAGAGTTGGCACCATCTTTTCAGAAAAATTGATGATATACTTGAGAGACATCCTCTGGCTACGTAGATTTACTGTGTATGCCTAGTAATAATCCAAGTTTCACTTGGTTAATCCTCGAATTGCTTCTTCTTTTGGATTTATGTTTCCAGTTTGTTCTTTACCACTAGTTTCTTTCGTTTTCCGGGCTTACCAGTGACTGAGCAGTTAGAGGCTTTGCTTTTTGAGCAATTTTCTCAGCGATGTGCGATTAGCGCTAGGCGCTAATCGCGCATCGGAAACTGCCTCCGTTCTTTGATCCGGGCCTCTCTGATGCGTTTTTCACCTTTAGCGCCTTTTCCTTCACTGGGTATAAGCTTCAAAATTTGTAAACATACTGCTTTCGTGAGCTTCTGACCTTGAGCGTTAAATCGCCTGTTGACATCAGCATTGTTCAACTACTCATTCAAGCATGGTTGTGAATGAAAGATCTGTAATGGATAGCTCAGTAGTGCTTTGTGAATCTAAGACTCTGTTGTATGCGGTATCCATTTATGATAGCATCTTTTCTCTGTCTCTGAGCATTGGAGTTTTACCTTTCTCCCCCATGGCTTCCTGCACATTGCTTCGTGTTACTTCTGTTTTTTCGTTCCTGCAGTTCACACATGAGGAGAGAGTAATGATAATAAAAATTGAGAGGAAAGCTTTAAGTTCTACGGATGAACAAAAACATGCCACTTGACGTGAACTGACTCTTCGAAAAACAAAAAACCGTCTTTCATTAACAACTGGCATACCATTCATTAATTATCATTACAGCGCGTATCTAGTTCTTGGTTTATGAAAAGCTTTTCTTGAATGTTGAGCCGGGGAAAATTTGCGATGGAATGTTTCTGTGATTCGCATCACAGCATCGCATATCGCATTATCGCAAATTTCATTAAGATGTGCTATTATAGGTTTCATGCAGAAAGAGTCAGTTTTGCGGACAAAACCGACCTCCCTAGAAGCTAAGGCTTTCTAGTGACAAAAAAGACAAGTAAACACTACCTTTCTCTAAATATGCATTTAGAATACAAGTAATCAGGTGTTCATAACATACCTTTAGTCCAACGCTTTGTAGTAGTCCAGCCTCGCCGATCCGGATGAGCTCCTCCTTCTCTTCGAAACCTGCATTCACTAACAAGCCAAAAGATTAAATAGCACCTGAAAAACTTATAAGATAAAACATATTCATCATACAGACCAAGGAGTATATGAAACAAATCATGTATTACAATCTGTTGAGAAAAGTGAGCTTAATTGTATTAAGTGGAAACAAAAGAAACCATTACAACCTGAGCCTTGGTGTTGTGCAGGTCCCTCCTAGGGTCCAGCAAGAGTTCTCCTTTACTTTGATCAGCTCACCCACTTCCAAATAAGGCTAGGAAAGGATGGGAATCTCTCCTCTCAAGCTCTATAAGGGAGTCCTAATTCCAGTAGCATCTACCCTTAGGAATGTTCAGCTTTCAACCTCCCCTCCCTCTGGCCCAATGCCTGTATTTATAGTGCTTTAGAGGAAGTTAATCAGGTCCACCATCAATGGGATAAGCCCCTCTTTGAATGGGATAGCTCCCCTCTTGATGGGATAAGTTCCTCTTTCATAGGGATACACGAACCATCTGAAGGCGCTCAATACACGTCAAACAAACTTCTAGAATGCTCTAGAAATGACCACAAGTAACTTTTTTGAAGTGAAACTTGCGCCTTTTGACCTTTACAGGAGTACGCACCCACCCCTTTACAGACAGAGCGTACAAGTACGCAGGTATTGTGAACTTGGGGTGCGTACACGCAGGTAAGGCTAAGAGAAACTGTGTACCCAGAGTTATTTGACTTTTTAAGGACTTTCTCTCTTTTTTGGAGTTTGACATGAAGAGCAGAGGTATAAGACTTGCCAAGGAGGATAGTATGACAGTTGATGGAGCCATACTAACTGCAAATAGTAATGGTGACAAATTTTAGTGTAACAGATTGCCCCCTAAAGTGCGAAGCCTGTAGTAGATTAGGGTTTCATATCATCTAGGAAGGGTGAAGTACTTTATCATTTCAAGGATTATCTTGTGGAGAGCCCAGTCGGAACCTGCAAATATTCAACACAAAATACATATATAAGATCATATCATCGCTGAGGTAGGCATTCCCATACTCAGATTGAAAACTTTAACTAACAAACTAACTACTGCTCTGTTATAGGAATGATTTCGCAGTACATCATAATCATAGAGTCATGTAGACACAGTATGGACGCAACCATCTGTTTATGATTAGTCTACTGTATAATGAATACAAAACTCCTCGCATCCTGGATGGTGGAAACTAGATCCAAGGTCTTCATTTCTACTTCCCGAAATAGTACGATTCTATCCATGCGAATAAATGAGTTGATGTCGAACATGGTAGAAACCACTTGATTACCAGTTGATGATGTAAACTGTTAACAAGTGTGAGAGAGACCACCAGTGATGTCAATGGTTCTCAAAGTACCCAGTACAATCCATGAGATGTGAATGAATGAGTTGATGTCGAACATTTCACGGAATCCTTCGATCGAAAGTCAATGATGTAAATCGTCGTCAAAGGCGAGAAACCTGCCATTGATGCATGCAGATTTCAAGGTATTGACAATTTCTAGGTCATCTTTCTAGATAATGTGGTGATGTCGATAGAAAGCGACCCGTTGCAGGCAAGCCCACAACACGAAATCATAGATCAAGTTGAAGAAATGTAGCTGTAAGGACTGACTCAGGGATGGTCGAGATGGATGACGGGTATTTTGCACATGAATGGTTTATTTGCAGTGACCTCTTGAACACATAACGACACGACAAATGGCTTGGCAATAATTGACCCAAAGTTAATACCCGGAACCGGTTGAAGATTTTCAATGTGGTTTGATCAACTATTAGGCAAAGGATTCCCCAACCCAGGTGAATGAAAAGTGTCGTGTTCAAGAGTGGTGATAAGGCTTCTTCTGAGACAAAGGATAACAAATAGGCTAATTTTTCTCTCTTTTCCCCCACCATTTCTGGCAAGTACCTCTTTAATTTTTACAAGCTTGAGGAGGATAACATATGCTTGATTATAAGCTCATCCTTCGGATGAGTCCAACTTAGTTTTAGATTCGAACCCTAAGAAGGAGTGGTCTGTTCCTGTTTGTAATCGAACAGGTCCTTTATTGTGAAATTTTAACGAGTCCAGTATAGGAGAAACTCGGCGTTTTTCAATTTTAGAGAGTCTGAAAAACTTAAGAAGACTCCAGGGTTGAACGTTTTCATAAATTTGTGTCTCCCAAACCCGAAAAAGTATAAAATAATACTTGAGAGAACCACTTGATCTTGCGACCAAGGAGTACTTTCATAGTTAGTGTCTTTGACCTGAAAAGTAAAAAGCGATCAAGGACACGTCGTTTTATTTCCAATATCGAGTTTGAAATGACAAAAACCCGGCAATCTTTTCCTGTTTTTACGGTCAGAAAAGGGCTATAAGGGGACCGTATTTTAATTCCGTTTTAACGAGTGTAAAAGAAACGCTCGGCAATCTTTTCATGTTTTAGGAGTCAGAAAAGGGCTTAAAAGATGACTCTGATGTTTCACTTTTTCGTAAGCTTTAATGAGTTTGAAAAAATGATAAAAATGTACTCATGTTTTTCATTTTTTCGTAAGTTTTAATGAGTTCGAAAAAATGATAAAAATGTACTCATATGGCCGACTTTCAATTTAATTTACGATCAGGAAAAGACGGAAAGAACTCGGCATTTTCATTTGTTTTACGAGAATGAAAGATAGCAAAATAATCTCGGGATTTTCATGAGTTTAACGAGTCTTGAAAATAACTGAAATTGACTCGAGATAGGTTTCATTTTTACAAAAGCTTGAAACAGAGAAAAACTATGCTTCAAAGTAGTTTCATTTTCACACAAGCTTGAAACAGAGAGAAAACTGTGCTTGATGCCCCCTAAGCATAACTGCTAGAGCGCATGCTGGCGACTCCACTGGGGAAAGAGTCAGTTTTGTGGACAAAACCGACCTCCCTAGAAGCTAAGTCTTTCTAGTGACAAACAAGACAAGTAAACACTACCTTTCTCTAAATATGCATTTAGAATACAAGTAATCAGGTGTTCATAACATACCTTTAGTCCAACGCTTTGTAGTAGTCTAGCCTCGCCGATCCGGATGAGCTCCTCCTTCTCTTCGAAACCTGCATTCACTAATAAGCCAAAAGATTACAAAGCACCTGAAAAACTTATAAGATAAAACATATTCATCTTACAGACCAAGGAGTATATGAAACAAATCATGTATTACAATCTGTTGAGAAAAGTGAGCTTAATTGTATTAAGTGGAAACAAAAGAAACCATTACAACCTGAGCCTTGGTGTTATGCAGGTCCCTCCTAGGGTCCAGCAAGAGTTCTCCTTTACTTTGACCAGCTCACCCACTTCCAAATAAGGCTAGGAAAGGATGGGAATCTCTACTCTCAAGCTCTATAAGGGAGTCCTAATTCCAGCAGCATCTACCCTTAGGAATGTTCAGCTTTCAACCTCCCCTCCCTCTAGCCCAATGCCTGTATTTATAGTGCTTTAGAGGAAGTTAATCAGGTCCACCATCAATGGGATAAGCCCCTCTTTGAATGGGATAGCTCCCCTCTTGATGGGATAAGTTCCTCTTTCATAGGGATACATGAACCATTTGAAGGCGCTCAATACACGTCAAACAAACTTCTAGAATGCTCTAGAAATGACCACAAGTAACTTTTTTGAAGTGAAACTTGCGCCTTTTGACCTTTACAGGAGTACGCACCCACCCCTTTACAGACAGAGCGTACAAGTACGCAGGTATTGTGAACTTGGGGTGCGTACACGCAGGTAAGGCTAAGAGAAACTGCATACCTAGAGTTATTTGACTTTTTAAGGACTTTCTCTCTTTTTTGGAGTTTGACATGAAGAGCAGAGGTATAAGACTTGCCAAGGAGGATAGTATGACAGTTGATGGAGCCATACTAACTGAAAATAGTCATGGTGACAAATTTTAGTGTAACAGATTGCCCCCTAAAGTGCGAAGCCTGTAGTAGATTAGGGTTTCATATCATCTAGGAAGGGTGAAGTACTTTATCATTTCAAGGATTATCTTGTGGAGAGCCCAGTCGGAACCTGCAAATATTCAACACAAAATACATATATAAGATCATATCATCACTGAGGTAGGCATTCCCATACTCAGATTGAAAACTTTAACTAACAAACTAACTACTGCTCTGTTATAGGAATGATTTCACAGTACATCATAATCATAGACTCATGTAGACACAGTATGGACGCAGCCATCTGTTTATGATTAGTCTACTGTATAATGAATACAAAACTCCTCGCAGCCTGGATGGTGGAAACTAGATCCAGGGTCTTCATTTCTACTTCCCGAAATAGTACGATTCTATCCATGCGAATAAATGAGTTGATGTCGAACATGGTAGAAACCACTTGATTACCAGTCGATGATGTAAACTGTTAACAAGTGTGAGAGAGACCACCAGTGATGTCAATGGTTCTCAAAGTACCCAGTACAATCCATGAGATGTGAATGAATGAGTTGATGTCGAAAATTTCACGGAATCCTTCGATCGAAAGTCAATGATGTAAACCGTCGTCAAAGGTGAGAAACCTGCTATTGATGCATACAGATTTCAAGGTACTGACAATTTCTAGGTCATATTTCTAGATAATGTGTTGATGTCGATAGAAAGCGACCCATTGCAGGCAAGCCCACAACATGAAATATAGATCAAGTTGAAGAAATGTAGCTGTAAGGACTGACTCAGGGATGGTCGAGATGGATGACGGGTGTTTTGCAGATGAATGGTTTATTTGCAGTGACCTCTTGAACACATATCGACACGACAGATGGCTTGGCGATAATTGACCCAAAGTTAATACCCGGAACCGGTTGAAGATTTTCAATGTGGTTTGATCAACTATTAGGCAAAGGATTCCCCAACCCAGGTGAATGAAAAGTTTCGTGTTCAAGAGTGGTGATAAGGCTTCTTCTGAGACAAAGGATAACAAATAGGCTCATTTTTCTCTCTTTTCCCCCACCATTTCTGGCATGTACCTCTTTATTTTTTACAAGCTTGAGGAGGATAACATATGCTTGATTATAAGCTCATCCTTCGGATGAGTCCAACTTAGTTTTAGATTCGAACCCTAAGAAGGAGTGGTCCGTTCCTGTTTGTAATCGAACAAGTCCTTTACTGTGAAATTTTAACGAGACTAGTATAGGAGAAACTCGGCGTTTTTCAATTTTAGAGAGTCTGAAAAACTTAAGAAGACTCCATGGTTGAACTTTTTCATAAATTTGTGTCTCCCAAGCCCGAAAAAGTATAAAATAATACTTGAGAGAACCACTTGATCTTGCGACCAAGGAGTACTTTCATAGTTAGTGTCTTTGACCTGAAAAGTAAAAAGCGATCAAGGACACGTCGTTTTATTTCCAATATCGAGTTTGAAACGACAAAAACCCGACAATCTTTTCCTGTTTTTACGGTCAGAAAAGGGCTATAAGTGGACCGTCTTTTAATTCCGTTTTAACGAGTGTAAAAGAAACGCTCGGCAATCTTTTCATGTTTTAGGAGTCAGAAAAGGGCTTAAAAGATGAATCTGATGTTTCACTTTTTCGTAAGCTTTAATGAGTTCGAAAAAATGATAAAAATGTACTCATGGTTTTCATTTTTTCGTAAGTTTTAATGAGTTCGAAAAAATGATAAAAATGTACTCATATGGCCGACTTTCAATTTAATTTACGAGCAGGAAAAGACGGAAAGAACTCGGCATTTTCATTTGTTTTACGAGAATGAAAGATAGCAAAATAATCTCGGGATTTTCATGAGTTTAACGAGTCTTGAAAATAACTGAAATTGACTCGAGATAGGTTTCATTTTTACAAAAGCTTGAAATAGAGAAAAACTATGCTTCAAAGTAGTTTCATTTTTACACAAGCTTGAAACAGAGAGAAAACTGTGCTTGATGCCCCCGAAGCATAACTGCTAGAGCGCATGTTGGCGACTCCACTGGGGAAAGAGTCAGTTTTGCGGACAAAACCGACCTCCCTAGAAGCTAAGGCTTTCTAGTGACAAACAAGACAAGTAAACACTACCTTTCTCTAAATATGCATTTAGAATACAAGTAATCAGGTGTTCATAACATACCTTTAGACCAACGCTTTGTAGTAGTCCAGCCTCGCCGATCCGGATGAGCTCCTCCTTCTCTTCAAAACCTGCATTCACTAACAAGCCAAAAGATTACATAGCACCTGAAAAACTTATAAGATAAAACATATTCATCATACAGACCAAGGAGTATATGAAACAAATCATGTATTATAATCTGTTGAGAAAAGTGAGCTTAATTGTATTAAGTGGAAACAAAAGAAACCATTACAACCTGAGCCTTGGTGTTGTGCAGGTCCCTCCTAGGGTCCAGCAAGAGTTCTCCTTTACTTTGATCAGCTCACCCACTTCCAAATAAGGCTAGGAAAGGATGGGAATCTCTCCTCTCAAGCTCTATAAGGGAGTCCTAATTCCAACAGCATCTACCCTTAGGAATGTTCAGCTTTCAACCTCCCCTCCCTCTGGCCCAATGCCTGTATTTATAGTGCTTTAGAGGAAGTTAATCAAGTCCACATTCAATGGGATAAGCCCGTCTTTGAATGGGATAGCTCCCCTCTTGATGGGATAAGTTCGTCTTTCATAGGGATACACGAACCATCTGAAGGCGCTCAATACACGTCAAACAAACTTCTAGAATGCTCTAGAAATGACCACAAGTAACTTTTTTGAAGTGAAACTTGTGCCTTTTGACCTTTACAAGAGTACGCACCCACCCCTTTACAGACAGAGCGTACAAGTATGCAGGTATTGTGAACTTGGGGTGTGTACATGCAGGTAAGGCTAAGAGAAACTCTGTACCCAGAGTTATTTGACTTTTTAAGGACTTTCTCTCTTTTTTGGAGTTTGACATGAAGAGCAGAGGTATAAGACTTGCCAAGGAGGATAGTATGACAGTTGATGGAGCCATACTAACTGCAAATAGTCATGGTGACAAATTTTAGTGTAACAGATTGCCCCCTAAAGTGCGAAGCCTGTAGTAGATTAGGGTTTCATATCATCTAGGAAGGGTGAAGTACTTTATCATTTCAAGGATTATCTTGTGGAGAGCCCAGTCGGAACCTGCAAATATTCAGCACAAAATACATATATAAGATCATATCATCGCTGAGGTAGGCATTCCCATACTCAGATTGAAAACTTTAACTAACAAACTAACTACTGCTCTGTTATAGGAATGATTTCGTAGTACATCATAATCATAGACTCATGTAGACACAGTATGGACGCAGCCATCTGTTTATGATTAGTCTACTGTATAATGAATACAAAACTCCTCGCAGCCTGGATGGTGGAAACTAGATCTAGGGTCTTCATTTCTACTTCCCGAAATAGTACGATTCTATCCATGCGAATAAATGAGTTGATGTCGAGCATGGTAGAAACCACTTGATTACCAGTCGATGATGTAAACTGTTAACAAGTGTGAGAGAGACCACCAGTGATATCAATGGTTCTCAAAGTACCCAGTACAATCCATGAGATGTGAATGAATGAGTTGATGTCGAACATTTCACGGAATCCTTCGATCAAAAGTCAATGATGTAAACCGTCGTCAAAGGCGAGAAACCTGCCATTGATGCATGCAGATTTCAAGGTACTGACAATTTCTAGGTCATCTTTCTAGATAATGTGCTGATGTCGATAGAAAGCGACCCGTTGCAGGCAAGCCCACAACACGAAATCATAGATCAAGTTGAAGAAATGTAGCTGTAAGGACTGACTCAGGGATGGTCGATATGGATGACGGGTATTTTGCAGATGAATGGTTTATTTGCAGTGACCTCTTGAACACATAACGACATGACAGATGGCTTGGCAATAATTGACCCAAAGTTAATACTCGGAACCGGTTGAAGATTTTCAATGTGGTTTGATCAACTATTAGGCAAAGGATTCCCCAAACCAGGTGAATGAAAAGTGTCGTGTTCAAGAGTGGTGATAAGGCTTCTTCTGAGACAAAGGATAACAAATAGGCTCATTTTTCTCTCTTTTCCCCCACCATTTCTGGCAAGTACCTCTTTATTTTTTACAAGCTTGAGGAGGATAACATATGCTTGATTATAAGCTCATCCTTCGGATGAGTCCAACTTAGTTTTAGACTCGAACCCTAAGAAGGAGTGGTCCTTTCCTGTTTGTAATCGAACAGGTCCTTTACTGTGAAATTTTAACGAGTCCAGTATAGGAGAAACTCGGCGTTTTTCAATTTTAGAGAGTCTGAAAAACTTAAGAAGACTCCAGGGTTGAACTTTTTCGTAAATTTTTGTCTCCCAAGCCCGAAAAAGTATAAAATAATACTTGAGAGAACCACTTGATCTTGCGACCAAGGAGTACTTTCATAGTTAGTGTCTTTGACCTGAAAAGTGAAAAGCAATCAAGGACACGTCGTTTTATTTCCAATATCGAGTTTGAAACGACAAAAACCCGGCAAGCTTTTCCTGTTTTTACGGTCAGAAAAGGGTTATAAGGGGACCGTCTTTTAATTCCGTTTTAACGAGTGTAAAAGAAACGCTTGGCAATCTTTTCATGTTTTAGGAGTCAGAAAAGGGCTTAAAAGATGACTCTGATGTTTCACTTTTTCGTAAGCTTTAATGAGTTCGAAAAAATGATAAAAATGTACTCATGGTTTTCATTTTTTCGTAAGTTTTAATGAGTTCGAAAAAATGATAAAAATGTACTCATATGGCCGACTTTCAATTTAATTTACGAGCAGGAAAAGACGGAAGGAACTTGGCATTTTCATTTGTTTTACGAGAATGAAAGATAGCAAAATAATCTCGGGATTTTCATGAGTTTAACGAGTCTTGAAAATAACTGAAATTGACTCGAGATAGGTTTCTTTTTTACAAAAGCTTGAAACAGAGAAAAATTATGCTTCAAAGTAGTTTCATTTTTACACAAGCTTGAAACAGAGAGAAAACTATGCTTGATGCCCCCTAAGCGTAACTGCTAGAGCGCATGCTGGCGACTCCACTGGGAAAGTGTCAGTTTTGCAGACAAAACCGACCTCCCTAGAAGCTAAGGCTTTCTAGTGACAAACAAGACAAGTAAACACTACCTTTCTCTAAATATGCATTTAGAATACAAGTAATCAGGTGTTCATAACATACCTTTAGTCCAACGCTTTGTAGTAGTCCAGCCTCGCCGATCCGGATGAGCTCCTCCTTCTCTTCGAAACCTGCATTCACTAACAAGCCAAAAGATTACATAGCACCTGAAAAACTTATAAGATAAAACATATTCATCATACAGACCAAGGAGTATATGAAACAAATCATGTATTACAATCTGTTGAGAAAAGTGAGCTTAATTGTATTAAGTGGAAACAAAAGAAACCATTACAACCTGAGCCTTGGTGTTGTGCAGGTCCCTCCTAGGGTCCAGCAAGAGTTCTCCTTTACTTTGATCAGCTCACCCACTTCCAAATAAGGCTAGGAAAGGATGGGAATCTCTCCTCTCAAGCTCTATAAGGGAGTCCTAATTCCAATAGCATCTACACTTAGGAATTTTCAGCTTTCAACCTCCCCTCCCTCTGGCCCAATGCCTGTATTTATAGTGTTTTAGAGGAAGTTAATCAGGTCCACCATCAATGGGATAAGCCCCTCCTTGAATGGGATAGATCCCCTCTTGATGGGATAAGTTCCTCTTTCATAGGGATACATGAACCATCTGAAGGCGCTCAATACACGTCAAACAAACTTCTAGAATGCTCTAGAAATGACCACAAGTAACTTTTTCGAAGTGAAACTTGTGCCTTTTAACCTTTATAGGAGTACGCACCCACCCCTTTATAGACAGAGCGTTCAAGTACGCAGGTATTGTGAACTTGGGGTGCATACACGCAGGTAAGGCTAAGAGAAACTGCGTACCCAGAGTTATTTGACTTTTTAAGGACTTTCTCTCTTTTTTGGAGTTTGACATGAAGAGCAGAGGTATAAGACTTGCCAAGGAGGATAGTATGATAGTTGATGGAGCCATACTAACTGCAAATAGTCATGGTGACAAATTTTAGTGTAACAGATTGCCCCCTAAAGTGTGAAGCCTGTAGTAGATTAGGGTTTCATATCATCTAGGAAGGGTGAAGTACTTTATCATTTCAAGGATTATCTTGTGGAGAGCCCAGTCGGAACCTGCAAATATTCAACACAAAATACATATATAAGATCATATCATTGCTGAGGTAGGCATTCCTATACTCAGATTGAAAACTTTAACTAACAAACTAACTACTGCTCTGTTATAGGAATGATTTCACAGTACATCATAATCATAGACTCATGTAGACACAGTATGGACTCAGCCATCTGTTTATCATTAGTCTATTGTATAATGAATGCAAAACTCCTCGCAGCCTGGATGGTGGAAACTAGATCCAGGGTCTTCATTTCTACTTCCCGAAATAGTACGATTCTATCCATGCGAATAAATGAGTTGATGTCGAACATGGTAGAAACCACTTGATTACCAGTCGATGATGTAAACTGTTAAAAAGTGTGAGAGAGACCACCAGTGATGTCAATGGTTCTCAAAGTACCCAGTACAATCCATGAGATGTGAATGAATGAGTTGATGTCGAACATTTCACGAAATCCTTCGATCGAAAGTCAATGATGTAAACCGTCGTCAAAGGTGAGAAACCTGCCATTGATGCATGCAGATTTCAAGGTACTGACAATTTCTAGGTCATCTTTCTAGATAATGTGCTGATGTCGATAGAAAGCGACCCGTTGCAGGCAAGCCCACAACACGAAATCATAGATCAAGTTGAAGAAATGTAGCTGTAAGGACTGACTCAGGGATGGTCGAGATGGATGACGGGTATTTTGCAGATGAATGGTTTATTTGCAGTGACCTCTTGAACACATAACGACACGACAGATGGCTTGGCGATAATTGACCCAAAGTTAATACCCGGAACCGGTTGAAGATTTTCAATGTGGTTTGATCAACTATTAGGCAAAGGATTCCCCAACCCAGGTGAATGAAAAGTGTCGTGTTCAAGAGTGGTGATAAGGCTTCTTCTGAGACAAAGGATAACAAATAGGCTCATTTTTCTCTCTTTTCCCTCACCATTTCTGGCAAGTACCTCTTTATTTTTTACAAGCTTGAGGAGGATAACATATGCTTGATTATAAGCTCATCCTTCGGATGAGTCCAACTTAGTTTTAGATTTGAACCCTAAGAAGGAGTGGTCTATTCCTGTTTGTAATCGAACAGGTCCTTTACTGTGAAATTTTAACGAGTCCAGTATAGGAGAAACTCGACGTTTTTCAATTTTAGAGAGTCCGAAAAACTTAAGAAGACTCCAGGGTTGAACTTTTTCGTAAATTTGTGTCTCCCAAGCCCGAAAAAGTATAAAATAATACTTGAGAGAACCACTTGATCTTGCGACCAAGGAGTACTTTCATAGTTAGTGTCTTTGACCTGAAAAGTAAAAAGCGATCAAGGACACGTCGTTTTATTTCCAATATCGAGTTTGAAACGACAAAAACCCGGCAATCTTTTCATGTTTTTACGGTCAGAAAAGGGCTATAAGGGGACCGTCTTTTAATTTCGTTTTAACAAGTGTAAAAGAAACGCTCGGCAATCTTTTCATGTTTTAGGAGTCAGAAAAGGGCTTAAAAGATGACTCTGATGTTTCACTTTTTCGTAAGCTTTAATGAGTTCGAAAAAATGATAAAAATGTACTCATGGTTTTCATTTTTTCGTAAGTTTTAATGAGTTCGAAAAAATGATAAAAATGTACTCATATGGCCGACTTTCAATTTAATTTATGAGCAGGAAAAGACGGAAAGAACTCGGCATTTTCATTTGTTTTACGAGAATGAAAGATAGCAAAATAATCTCGGGATTTTCATGAGTTTAACGAGTCTTGAAAATAACTGAAATTGACTCGAGATAGGTTTCATTTTTACAAAAGCTTGAAACAGAGAAAAACTATGCTTCAAAGTAGTTTCATTTTTACACAAGCTTGAAACAGAGAGAAAAATGTGCTTGATGCCCCCTAAGCGTAACTGCTAGAGCGCATGCCCCCCAGATTCATTTCATTCAACTAAGTACAAGCTGGATGGAATGAAGGTTCATGTACGAGATCATTTGAAAGACTTGACCTAAAACTGTAAGAAAATTATGCAAAAACTGAGATAACTAACCTAAATATACAACTTAACATTTATGAGATCTAGTCAAACTCTCGACTCAAGTAGAGGAGGATTTGTTTCATCTTTTAACGAGCTTGACACAGGAAAAGAACTATGCTCGGATTCGGTTTCATGTTTACGCAAGCTTGAAACGAAAAACTATGCTTGTTATAAGTTCGCATGCCCCCAGCATAATGACACAAATCAAGGTACATGCCCCCCAAGCTTCATTGCATTCAACCAGGTGGATGAAATGAAGGTTTACTTTCGAAATCTTGGAAAGATGTGTGGGAGTTGTTTCATTTTTTTAGTGAGGTTGACACAGGAAAAGAACTATCCTTAAAACCCTTGTTTCATTTTTTAAACGAGCTTGACACAAGATAAGGAACTATGCTCGTAACTACTCTCTACAATCTACCTACATATCCTAAAATCTACCTGATTCATTTTTTAATGAGGTTGACTCAATAAAATAACTATCCTCATGCTAGCCTGTTTCATTTTTTAACGAGGTTGATACAGGAAAAAACTATCCTCGTGACATCCAATTTCATTTTTTAACGAGGTTGAGAGAGGAACAAACTATCCTCGTACACACTGATTCATTTTTTAACGAGGTTGACACAGTAAAAGGAACTTTCCTCGTACTCACTGATCATGGCTTCCAACTGGAAGAAAGACATGTCAATGGACACACCTTGATCATGGCTTCCAAGAGGTCTTCATCAGAAGGAAGAATAGTTCTCTGGAAGGAACACATGTCAAGGGACTGAAAAGGGATAAGAACATCGTGTTCAAGTAATCCCATAGAGTTTTCCGTGTCAATTACCGGATCTAAATCAAAGGAAGATGAGCAAACAGTGAGAGGCTCACTTACATCAGTAACTGAAAACATGGGACCAGTTGCCACATAATTAACCCGTGGCAGGGTAGATACCACTTTAGAATCAGGAACATTTAGGGGTGTCATATTATTGGTAGTTGAAACAAGACTAGGGAATGAAAGCTGGTCTACAGTCACAATACTGCCATTGTGAGGGAAAGACATCACGCGAAAGAGTGTCGATACGACAGCTTTCATTGCATAAACATAGTCTTGCCCAAGGAGTAAATTGAAATCCAAGGGACCTCAAACTACTATAAGATCAATACAGACAGTTTTACCTTCCAAGGTAATAGAAAACTTAGGAAGGATCCCTAAAGGTTCACTAATGGTTCCGTTAAAAGCTTTCAGATTCTGCGTAATAGGCGCAAGCTGAGGGGAACCCAAAGCTTTCCAAACGGTTGAGGATAAAATACTAACAGAAGCACCTTCATCTACCTGAGTACGATGTATGTCCCTACCACTAGCCTTGACAATGATTTGGAAAGGGATGGAGGAAGGAAGACGAGGTTCTGTCAGTCTATTCCAGTCAAAGGAAAAGACCTCAGTGATTGGAGGGGGTTCTGTAGAAACAGGTGAAATGCCCCCTGGCATAGAAGAATCTGATGTAACAAGAAGAACCTGAGCGGTATGAAGTTCACTCTCTAAAGGGAAAGTGGGATCGACCGAATGTGAAATTGAATCGACCACTTGATCAACTAACGGATCATCAACCTAAGTGACATGAGTTTCACTCTCCAATGGAAGAGTGTGATCGACTGTACTTGAAATTAGATCAATCACTCCGTCAGATGACGGTAGGTTGGGAGAAAGTTTATGGTAACCAGTTGGAAATTCTTGCTATGGAACAATAAGGTTTTCCAACAATTTTGAGGCTTCATCCATGTGAGGGCAAATGTGAGTTTGATGACTCCCTTTGCATAACTTACAAGGAAACCTAACTTTACCCTTTTTCCCAGGAACCTGACTATCACTGTTTGATGGATCAATGGAAAGTTGATGAGATTTTTCTGACCACACTTCCAAGACCTTTGGAATACCAGGACAATTGAAAAGGAAGTGGTCACCCTTACAAAGCCTGCAAGGGTATTTGGGTTTACGATGCATGTCGGAGTTTTCCTCAACACAACTAACACTTACAGTCGTGGTTGGTTAGTTGACTTCTTTCTTATCTTGCTTCTTCTTCTTCTTCTTCTTCTTCCCTTTCTTCTTCTTCTTAGCCACTTGGTTACTAGCATCAAGGCTTTTACCAAGCGAAGAGGAAGAAATGGAGGAAGAAAAATTAGGCGAAGAAGGTAAAGGGTCAACAGAAGGTTGGTGATGTTGAGATGGTGAACTCTGTTGAGGTGAAGCATTCGGTTGAGGTGGAACAATTGGAGCATTTGGGGCCAACGAAGTTGAAAATAACCATATCGGTAATCCTATTGTAAATCCAGGTAATGACAAAGTAGCCATATAAGGAGGACCAACATTTCCAAAGTAAGGAAAAGTACTAGGATTCTCGTTAGAAGGGGTTCCTAGGTTGGTAAATTCCGAAACGTTTGCCATTATATTCAACATCAGTGAATTTTATTAACAATTTATGACTAAAATTAACAATTCACAATTCACACCTAACAATTAAAATTCACAATTCACACCTATGGTCTCTAAAAGTAAAAAAAAACAAATTAACACGCGCTATTAAATCTAGGAGTCAAACCATACACAAACAGTAACCTTCCGGACCGAAAACACTAGTTGGGGATGAAATCCAACATCGCAGAATTCAGTACAGAAGTGGCGGGTGGAACAGTTACCCCAACAACCTACTTAATGAATAGACTGGACCAAGTTCCTCCACTTTAACCGTCTCGAGTGAAGTGAACCCCCCAGAAAATCCAAGTGAGTCTAGCCGACGTCTGCTCCAGGTACAGTGGGATCTTCCCTCCACCGTCACCTTGGGTAGAACCCTAAAGATAATAGTCACCAACAGCAACAAATATACTTGGGGGAATAGTCTACGATCCGATAGCACGCAAGGGCAGAGTAACAAGCTCAATCCCCTTGCCGGATCCTTGACAATAATCCAAGGTTTACCAACAAGTGACCCCAGGCTCCTCGAAAATAATCCGAGGTTTATTGTTTGTAGTACGTGCGTATATGGCATCGTTCCCAATGAAGGAGGCTTGATCCCCTCACTGGTTTGGACACGATCTCGTGCTTCTCCTTTAAGAGGAGCTTTCCCAGAGCATAAATGTAACAGCTGGATTTATCCTATTGCAAGATGAGCTACTTGTTTGGTTTTGCTGTCTTGGAGAGTTAATTACTCTCCTACTCCAAGACACTAGCCTAATCTATGTTGGTGTATCAGAGCCCTAGAAATGTAAAAATTACTAGATGAATTTTAATTAAGCGTTGTGTTATTAAGGCTGTTATTACTCAAATGGGTAAATGGAAATGAAACCAATGGTGTTATGACCCGACTCAACTGAATGCAATCGAATATGATAATGTAATCTTTTCAATTCGATGAATCCTAACTAAAGTAAGGAGAGAGTTTCCATTCACTTCCAACAATAAAAAAAAATTGATCACTAAGAGAAAATATAACAAATTCTCTAATGCACTAATTTCATCAAGAAAAACTAATGCAAATCAATTCCAAAATAGTTTTTTTATTTTTATTTTTGTGTAAATTCAAATCAAAGAAAATTGATCTAAATCTACGATTGATTTTTCAGAATGTAAACTATGCAATTGTAATCTATGCACAATTCACTTGAAAAGTATGCAAATGTAATCTATGCACATTTTTCATTCATATTCTGAAAATGAGAATTCTAATTATGCAAATGTGATCTATGCAAGAGAATTCTCAAACACAAGATGATTCTAAAGTAATCTAAGAACCAATCAAGTGCAAGTCGAGAAAATTGGGTGAGAGTTCCAAAGATCAAAAAATAAAAACACTCAAAGGCGATTAACACTCAGACACAATTTAGCCCCCCCGGCGAATGAGGGGGATTTTTTTTTTGCAAAAACAAAAGAAAAAAGATGCAAAATTGTGAAAGGACTGAGAGAAACCTCCAAGTAATGACCAAAGGAAAACAAATCAAGAATTTCTCAAGAAAGAGACTCAAAACACCCAATTGATGAAAGCTTAGAGCAGGAATGCCAATGAAACAAGCCTAGATGAAAACTTCTGACAGGTAACCAGTGGATCTGGGCAGCAACAAATAAGCTATAAACAAAATCTAAGAGGTAAAAAAGAAAAAATTGAAATTTTCTAAAGTTTTGACAGGGTACGCAGGCAGCCTGTTTGCACAGGTGCGGCCACGCTCTGTGTACAAAGCTGCAGTGCGTACAGGTACGCACTGTGCTCAACGCAGAGGGTGCGTACTGCTAGCAAAACCAAGAAAAATAAAAACTAACTTAACCCTAAGCTATTCCACCCAAATTCACAGTCAATCAGTCAAAAACCCGAAAACAAACGACTTTTCTCAAATCAAAGTTTCACACAAAGGAAAAATCATTCACATCAATGGATTTCCCCAGCGGAGTCGCCATTTCGTCATGCGGAAAGAGTCAGTTTTGCGGACAAAATCGACCTCCCTAGAAGCTAAGGCTTTCTAGTGACAAACAAGACAAGTAAACACTACCTTTCTCTAAATATGCATTTAGAATACAAGTAATCAGGTGTTCATAACATACCTTTAGTCCAACGCTTTGTAGTAGTCCAGCCTCGCCGATCCGGATGAGCTCCTCCTTCTCTTCGAAACCTGCATTCACTAACAAGCCAAAAGATTACATAGCACCTGAAAAACTTAAAAGATAAAACATATTCATCATACAGACCAAGGAGTATATGAAACAAATCATGTATTACAATCTGTTGAGAAAAGTGAGCTTAATTGTATTAAGTGGAAACAAAAGAAACCATTACAACCTGAGCCTTGGTGTTGTGAAGGTCCCTCCTAGGGTCCAGCAAGAGTTCTCCTTTACTTTGATCAACTCACCGACTTCCAAATAAGGCTAGGAAAGGATGGGAATATCTCCTCTCAAGCTCTATAAGGGAGTCCTAATTCTAGCAGCATCTACCCTTAGGAATGTTCAGCTTTCAACCTCCCCTCCCTTTGGCCCAATGCCTGTATTTATAGTGCTTTAGAGGAAGTTAATCAGGTCCACCATCAATGGGATAAGCCCCTCTTTGAATGGGATAGCTCCCCTCTTGATGGGATAAGTTCCTCTTTCATAGGGATACATGAACCATCTGAAGGCGCTCAATACACGTCAAACAAACTTCTAGAATGCTCTAGAAATGACCACAAGTAACGTTTTTGAAGTGAAACTTGCGCCTTTTGACCTTTACAGGAGTACGCACCCACCCCTTTACAGACAGAGCGTACAAGTACGCAGGTATTGTGAACTTGGGGTGCGTACACGCAGGTAAGGCTAAGAGAAACTGCGTACCCAGAGTTATTTGACTTTTTAAGGACTTTCTCTCTTTTTTGGAGTTTGACATGAAGAGCAAAGGTATAAGACTTGCAAAGGAGGATAGTATGACAGTTGATGGAGCCATACTAACTGAAAATAGTCATGGTGACAAATTTTAGTGTAACAATAGGGTTGCTTGATTACGCTATCGCAAAATCGCAGATCGCAGTATCGCGCTATCGCAAAATCACAGATCGCAGTATCGCACTATCGCAAAATCGCAGATCGCAGAATTGCACTATCCAAAATAGCAGATTGCTACAATCGTTAAATGGTTATGTGCTTTTCATGCGACATTGCGATATGTGATATCGCATATCGGATATCGGCGATCTTTTAAGGTTTTCCAATGTGAGCGTTTTTTTTAATGCATGCGATGCGATGGAATTCGCGTCTCACTTTCACAGTTTATCATTTTTACTCATAAGGAAATGTCCTATCATTCTTCGCGCGATGCGATGTTTTCTTAAGGGGTAAAATGCATAAGCCTTAATTGAATTTTTTGAATTTTTTACTAAGGGTCCCCACTTACCTAGTGTTATTGCTAATACTATATAAGGAGGGGGGTTGTTGGTGGCCACAACATAGGTGACTTGAAAAAATTGTGTGTTAAAATCTCACTCCTCTAAGCTATCAAGGATGTCCCATCTACATCAAGTTAATAAATGAGAAATTCTTCAAACATTCTAGGAGGAGAAAGAAAGACAACCATACCATTAATGTCATTGGACCACTGTCCGACTTAATGTTGGGGCGAGTGAGTTTCCTGAAGTATCTAGATCTTGGAAGTCCTGTGGTAGATGTGCACATCGATGGTATCACTATCCCCCATACCTTGATTGATCTTGGTGCTTCCATCAATGTGATGACTAAGGATACTATGCTTAAACTAAATCTCAAAGGATCATTAAGGAAGACCAAAACAGTCTTGCAACTTGCAGACAGGCCCACAGTAGCTCCTGAGAGAGTTGTTGAGGATGTGATGGTCTCCATTGATTCATGGGAATACCTTGCTGACTTTTTAGTTCTCCAACGTCAGGCCAAGTTCAATGGTTATCCTCTCATCCTTGGAAGGCCATGGTTAGTCAGTGCTGATGCTTACAATTGGTCTTGTACCCTCCTTATCAACCATATCTAGAGCATGACTTACCTTAATGGTTGGAAGAGGAGGAGGAAGATCAAGTCTACTCTTCCCCAATCTGTACCCTAGATGCTACTATAGGAGGGGGCCAACCTGATGAAGATGAAATGATTGATAAAATCCTCCAGAATCAACCCCCCAATGTCATGTCTCTTGAGGAGTTAGTAAAGAAAGCTGAAGATAACCCTTGGACTGATTTGTGCCTAGCTGACGCAAGTCCTACTCATGTCAAGATGATAGAATTTGATCCAGAAAGAACATTTAAAATCAACCCCTCTCTCTCTACACACCAGGAAGAGTAGCTACATGACATGTTAAGAAAGCATCTGGATGCCTTTGCCTAAAGTTATAGTGAAATGAAGGGAGTCCACCCTTCGGTGTGTACTCATCACATTTACATTAAGGAATGATGCAAGCTAGTGTGCCAACCTCAGAGGAGAATGAACTCAACCTCAAGGATATAGTCAAAGAAGAGTTGCAGAAGTTGTTGGATGCAGGGTTCATTTACCCCATCTCAGATAGTGAGTGGATGTCTCCTCTAGTTCTTATTCCAAAGAAAAATGAGAAGTGGAGGATTTTTGTGGACTACAGAGAGCTAAACAAAGCCACACAAAATGACCATTTCCCTCTACCTTTCATTGACCAAGTATTAGATGGTCTGGAAGGAAAGAAGTTATTTTCTTTCTCGGATGGATTCATTGGTTACAATTAGATCCAGATCAACCTAGAGGATTAAGATAAAACCACCTTCACCTGTCCTTGGGGTAACTTTGCTTATAGGGTCCTTCCATTTGGATTATGCAATGTCCTTGCCACTTTTCAGAGGGCGGTCTTGAGAATCTTTGTATAGCTAGTCCATGACTCTGTGGAAATTTATATGGTTGATTTCACCCCCTATGGGTGTGATTTCCTAGAGGATCTCTCTAATTTGGGAAGAGTATTTAACAAATGCATTGAAATGAACTTATCCCTTAGTCCTGAGAAGTGTGAGTTCTTGATGAATGCAGGGATTGTTCTAGGTCACTCAATATCCCATGAAGGACTGCAAGTGGACCCAAATAAAATTGCTATCATAAAGAGGGTCCCTACTCCTCAAAAGCAGAGGGATGTCAGAAGTTTCTTGGGCTTAGTTGGATACTATAGGAGATTCATAAAGGACTTCAAAAAAGTAGCCTCACCTTTGTTTGGACTATTGGCCAAGGACTCCAAATTTTTATGGTCAGAAAGCTGCCAAGAGGCCCTAGAAACCCTAAAGGACAAGTTGACTATTGCACCTATACTCTGAGGCCCAAATTGGGCTCTTCCTTTCCACATCCATGTTGATGCCTCTGACAAAGATATAGGAGCATCTCTAGGCCATATAGATGACAAGTTACCTTATGCCATTTACTTCATCAACAAAAATCTGTCCAAGGCTGAATTGAACTATACTGTGACTGAAAAAGAGCTCCTAGTTGTTGTCCATTCCTTGAATAAATTTAGACATTACATCACTAGTTACCAGACCTTTATATATAGTAACCATGATGCTATTAAATATTTGATGAACAATCTTGATGTGAATGGACGAATTATTAGATGGTTGCTTTTGTTTAAACTGTTTGATCTAACTATCATTGATAAGCTTGGTAGAGAACATGTATTTGCATATTTTTTTGTCTAGAATGGGTTTCCCTGCAGGTGAGGAAGGAATGATTGATGATCAACTGCCAGATGAGAATATATTTGCTATTTCAATTCTCTTTCCATGGTTTTCTGACATAGACAACTAATTAGTGCCTGCATAGTTCCCTCCAAATTTGTCCTCCAAGGAAAAGTGTAGAATTATAAGGAAAAGCGCACCATTCACTTGGATTAGGGGCAATCTCTTCAAGCTAGGCTCATATCAAATTATAAGAATATGTGTCAGGGAGGAGGAAGTTTTTGACATTCTTCTGGCCTAGCATGATAGGCCTTGTGGAGGTCATTTTGCAGTCAAGAGGAAAAACTTCAAGGTACTACAAGCTGGCTACTATTGGCGCAGTCTCCACCAAGATGCAAGAAGATATACCAATCGATGTGACTAGTGTCAAAGAATGGGGAAACCTACTCCCATAGATGAAATTCCTTTGCAACCTCAAGTGACTCTTGAGCCATTTGACAAGTGGGGCATGGATTTCATTAGGCCCATTGATCCACCATCAGATTAGAAAAAGTACATAATTGTGTGCAATGATTACTTGAAAAAGTGGGATAAAACCAAGGCTATCAAGGTAGCAATAGAAGAGAAAGTGGCTGATTTCTTAAGGGAGAATGTGTTTTACAAGTTTGGGTACCCTAGAGAGTTAGTCACTAATCAAAGCGCTCAATTTACCTCACACCTGATTGAGAATCTATTGAGCCAACATAAGATCAAGCACAGAAAGTCAACTTCTTACCATCCTCAGGCCAATAGACAATTAGAGCTTACCAACAGAGCATTGGAAAGCATTCTCGCAATGGTGGTGAGTAGCAACACGAAATATTGGGCTGAAAAACTAGTGGAGGCCACTTGGGCCTATAATAAAATTTGGAAGACAACTGCTGGCTTCACCCCTTATGATTTTCTCTATGGGAAGAAGGCTCTACTCTCCATTGAGTTTGAGTACAACACTTTGAGAATGGCAACACAGTTGAATTTGGATGTTACAAGGGAACAACAAGAGAGGCTTCTCCAGCTCAATGGGTTAGATGAATTCAGGATGCAGGCCCTCCTACACACAGAGGTGACTCAAGTACAAAGAAAGGTTTGTCATGAAAGAAACATCAAAGACAAAGTTTTTCAAGTGGGTGATTGGGCGTTGCTATATGAATCTAGGTTAAAGGATTTCAAAGGAAAATTGATGATTATATGTTTGGGCCCATATGTGATAGAACAATGCCATGACAATGGGGTTGTTCATACAAGAACCATTGATGAAGAAGGTATCCCCTTGCTTGTTAATGGGTACAGATTGAAAGCCTACAAAAGACCTCTCTTAAAGGAAGAGTTTGTAAGTACTATTAGTAAGGAAGTGAATGTGTTTGGAAGTGTCTTAGCTTCCAACTTACCAAATTCTTGAAGACTATTTTATTTTTGAAAAAAAATGAAAAAAGAGAAAAAAACCTCCATGAGGCACCTGAGGCCAAATTTTGGGTTGAAAACCTCCTTGACTTAGCCCAAGAGTGAAAAAAGGAAAATAAAAGATCCCTAGGTGAAAACCTCCCTTGAGGCACCTAGGGAAGGCAAACAAGTTGAAAACCTCCTTTGAGGCGACCTGTGTGTCTTTAAAAAAAACAAAAAAGAAGAAGAAAAAAAATGCTATGGCAGGGACCTCAAACCTGCCCACTAATAAAATTCTGTGATTTTTGCAGGTTTTCAAGGCAACAAAGGAAACCAAGTTCATAGGGAAGAAAACCAAGAAACACCCCATTATTCCTTCATTCACTTCATACTTTCCATTCCCACCATGTCTCCAGCACCCACTCTCATCTCTAAGCATCAAAAACCAGTTTGCGGGCAATTTTCTGACTTCTACAGGGTTTCCTGTAGTACTACAAGATGTCTTGAAACTCTACAGGAATGGAATTCTGGTTGAGAAATGTTGATGCAGGCCCATTCTAGGTTGAAAGAGGAGACCATTTACCTCACCACATCTCACCCAACTCCAACTCATGGCCATGCCACCCTCTATGTCCATAAAAAAATAAAAAAATAAAAAAAAATAAAGAAAGGAAAATAGAGAAAAGTCCAAGGGCCATTCCATCAGTGGCATACCTCACCTACCACTCCATCTCCCCCATTTCCACCCCTTCCACTCCTACCTCACCACCTATTCCTCTTCCAAGAGAAAAAAAAAAATTAAGAAAGAGGCAACTACAAGATTTCTTGTAGTACTACAGGAAACCCTGTAGCAGCCTGTGTTATGACAAAAACAATCTCCATGCTCCTCCTTTAGCATCCATGTAGAGAAAGAGTATCAACACCCCTGCAGGCACTATGGTACCTATCTAGAGCTCAATAGTAGAAGAAGAAGAAAACACTTGCACACCACAAAAAAGAAGACAAACATATTAGCTGGGTGAAATCAACAAAACAAGAGCAAAGGAAAACATGTAACTGAACAAGAAGAAGCACAACAGAGCCACCCTCCAGCATACATTGACTAAGCGAAGGAAGCCATAGGTATGGCACCTCATCCACACTCTTTCCTACGTACGAATATGATAAAAGTGTAGGAATATGAAAAATTTGATTTTATAAGCTGAAGGTGGCAAATTATCTTGGCCACCCTCAGCCCGAAAACAAAAAGTAAAGTCCTTATAAGTAGGCTAGTGGAAAGGTCACATCAAAGAAAATAAGTCAAAAAGTTGGTTGAGTTAAGTTGTACAGAAGTGGGTGATGATTATGAGGAAAGGCTGCATGATAACTAACAATGGGCCAATGGTCCAAAAGGGGAAATCACATACACTGCTAGCCAACACAACGCTCCAAGGAATCGACCATAAATAGAAAAAATTCCTAACTTTCATGCACACATCATTCATTTCGAGATTTAGAGAACTGGGACCACCTGGAGGAGCCATCGAAGAAGAAAACTAGTTTCGGCCATCCTACAATGAAAACCTACTAGAAATGCAAAGAACTATAGGAAACAATGAGAATTGTCAAAAAACTTTGCAAGGGGGTGCTTAGGGCCTAGCTATTGAGAAATTTCCCTCACCTAGGGCGTCACAGTGAAAGGTAGGTGGCTCATATCCTCTGTTTTTTGACTTGATAGCTAGGAAGGAGAAAAAGGAAAAATAATATTCATTTTTTTTCTAGTAATTACAGTGTGCATGAGGATAGAAAAATTTGTGTGGGGATAAAGAGAGAATTGTAGTCATCACCCTCCTAAACTATAAACCCACAGTCACCTTTGAAATATCTACAGCTAGGCCACCAAACTACCTACAATCATCTTGAGAGAGAGGAGAAAATGGCAGGAGGTTTCAACAAAAAGGGAGCCCACAGGGACATTCAAAATACACCTCCATCCCCTTGGGGTAGAGATATTTAGAAGGAATCAATGGTTGAGATTCTTCGAGTTGCTTAGAGGATATGATGATGATGTGCTCAGAAATTTTCCATGCCACTTGTACCTCAAGCTAGAATTAGTGCTACTTTTGTGGTGAGAGGATTGTTAGTAAGAATTACACCTGAAATCATTAGCATAATCACTACACTTCCTCTACGCATGCAATGGAGAAAGGAGGATACAACTAGCAACACTTATGCTAAGAAGAACTTTTTCTGGAGAGAGGAAGAGCCAATTGAGGGAAAAATGGCATTATAAGGGAGAGCCTTCCCTATCCTTGGGATGAAGTAATCTATCACATTTTCAAGTATAATTCTTGTGAGGGAAGGCTCAGTATAGTCTATGGTTACCAATCTAGACTCCTCCATGATTTGAGATTTAGAGAAGAGCTACCCCTTAACATAAGACTTCTTGTGCCCTACTTCTTGTTGTAATCAATAATAGACATGAGCATAAAGGTACAAGAAGGAAAACATCAATAACTATCACATCATGGGCTAATCAAGCTCATACTAGAAGATTCCTTAAGCCAATTAAGAGTCCCTATTATATGGTCCACATTTAGGGACATGGACGGGGAGGATGTAATTGAAGAAATTGAATATGAGAGGGACCCAAACTCTAGTGGTGAGGAGGAATAAGAAGAACTTGAGGAAGAAGAAGATGATCAGGTGCTCAAAATTATGCTCAAAAATAAAAGTGTCAAAATATTGATAAACTTAGCTTCAGATCAAAGAGCTTGTCATTTTGATTCCAACGTTGCAAACGACAATCAAATCCAATCTCATATGCAGAAGTTCGAGCAAGTCAAAGTTTAGGTTTGACTTTCTCACATGACAGGATTGGATGATGTGGCAAGGTCCTTCAACGAATGAGGAGTCACCAAGTAGAAAGCTTCCATTCCCCCCTACATGTCGCAAATTGCAATTGCAGATAGGTCGACATTAGAAATCGACCCCTAAACAGGGAAGGGTGCAATGCGATAAGGTAGGCAGGAAGGTTTTCAAGAAACAACTAGAGGCATGATGCGATGGATCACAATCGCAGATCGACGAAGGGTCAACGTTACTGAATCGGCCCCTAGAAGGTACCAGGTTAAGATGTGATCTCGCAATCACAAATCGAAGCACACTGTAAAGCCCCGCATATACAAGACCCTAGGTTATCCACCGATTGCGAAATGCGAAGGATCTTGGATGCAAAGCAACTTTAGGTTTTGGTTAATACTCCTGTCAGGTCCGCCACATCATTATCACACATTTCCCGCTTTATTTATAGAACATAAGCCCACAAAACTCCGCATATTTCAATTTGCAATGGACAATCGGTGCTGATGGATTATGGCCCACCGCGTGGCAAAGTTCTCGCTTGGTTATTGGATTTTTGGAGCGCAACTGTGGGTTCTTGTTGGATATGGAGAAATTTGTGGAACGAATAATGGGAGAAAGAGAAGAAGTCATAGCTTCTTCTGTTTTCCACCAAATTGGATGCAAAAAGAGGCTAGATGGCCATTTTTGAGTGTTCTCGGCCGATTGGAGTAGGTTTCAGAAGAATTTGAGCATTGTAAACACATATTTTTACACTTTTGAGCATAATAGAGAGGCCCAAGCCATTGGAAGATGGACTAAGAAGATGTAGCCCAGGAGGGGTGAGATCCTTTATCATGTGATTGTTGTAATTTGTTTTTGATGATGTTCTGTATATTTTTATGCTTTTGTTCAGTTTTTGATTTATGTTAAATTTTTCTTAAAATTAACATAAAAAACTTTTCATTTTATTTGCAAAAGTTGATGAATCCTTAAGCATAATGGAAGCATTTTATTTATAATATGAGGAAGATATTAGCACTACAAACTAATATTCTAAATTAGATAAATTTTGTATTAGAGCACTAGGTTTTCTTTTTAAAAGAAGGATTTAATTGTTTGCAAGTTTATGTCATGCTTACAAGGTTAAAACTCAAAAGAGGTGAAGGAAAGCTGGTTGGAAGCCCTAAAGTTAGGTCAAGGGGAAGAAGAGCAAGGTTTCCACGATCTCCAACACCAGTTCAGCCTCAAGTTGCAATTGAGATGCCAAAGATCATGTCTCATGAAGGAGAACCCACAAACATGACAAAAGATGAGAAGACCTTTAGAAAGGCTTTCTTTGATATGATAGAGAAGGTGAAGGTCCTCTATAAAGAGAGGAAAGTAGGTTTCAAGGAGAAAGTTCCAGACCTACAAATGGAGAAGGCTCTTCAGGAGGAGGTAATCGAAAAGGAGGTAATGGGAATGGAGACAAACCTCCACCCTTTCCACCATATTCTTCATATTCTTCTTCACAACCATCTTCACACTGTTCGACTAACACAACCCTTACTCATACTCATCATCATTCTTCAAAAGGAACTTGTAAATCACCTTTTTTAAAACTTGATGTTAAATTTGATTTTCCCATGTATAATGGTGAAGTGAATGTAGAGAAGCTTGATAATTGGATTCATCAGTTGGAGGTTTATTGCAGGATTCAAAACCTTCAAGAGGATGACATAAAGATTCTGTTAGGTTCCTTGAGAATGGAGGGTGCAACATTAGTATGGTTAGAATCAAAGACCCAAGAGGAGATTAAAAAACATGGTAAGATCTCAATTTCTTGGAATGATTATATTGATGCAATTGAAATACAATTCTAACCTCTAGCTTATATGTAGAAATCCATCATGAATTGGCAGAAATTTAGACAACTTAAAGGTCAAAATGTGCAAGATTACACCTAAGAATTCAGAAAAATGTCTCTGTCATAGGACACTTTTCTGAAATACATAGGGGGTTCACACAATTACCTTAGGAATATTATCTTAATGTTTAATCCCAAAAATCTAGATGATGTGTGTGTGTGCAAGCCACTCATCTTGAGGAAATAGGGAAAAACACCCCAGAAGAAGGTAGTAAAAATACATTTAAGAGTAAGGGAAAAGAAAAGGATTTCAAAGCAAAGGCAAAGAAAAATGCATCTATCAAAAAAGAATGAGAGAAAATTAAATGCAAACATTATTCTAGAGAGGGTCACGATGAAGCTCACTATTGGAAGCTTCATCCCGAAATAAAATAAAAAAGAAACAACAACAAGGGAAAACAAAAGACAACTGCAACCACTCAATATGATTTGGGATTCGATTCGGGTGATGAAACTAAAATCACAACCATGGGGTTAAAAGGAAAATAATCCATTGTCGACACTAGTTCTTCAGAGTCAAAAAATGGAACTCCAAATGAAAAGAGGAGAATAGAACTGTTTCAAATAAGGGTGATATAAAAAATAACAAGATTGATACGTTGTTTGATAGTGGCTCTCAAGGCAAACTTATCTCAGAAAACATTGTCAAGGGTTTAAATATTGAAACTATTCCAAATCATAAACCGTATCCACTTGGATGGGTATGTGACAATGCACAATTGTAGGTTACGAGAAAGTGTAAATTGAAATTCGTCATCAATGAAAATTTTAGAGATGAAGTGGAGCTTGATGTTGTTCCGTTAGATATCCATGGAATTGTTTTGGGCAGCCCGTACCTTTATGACATAAAAGCTATCTTCCATCAACATGAAAATAAATATCATTTATTCAAAAATGGAGTAGAATATATTGTGAGAGCTCAAATCAACAAAACAAATCTTTCACTTGTTAATGTAGGGGAGATGAAAAGACTGGTGAATTCGAGCAAGAGTTTCATGCTTCTCATCATCAAAACCAAAAATGATGTTGATAATGAAGCTTTTAAAGGTTGTGATTCGAATTTAAAATCTGAATTGGTTGACGTAATTAACCAATATGAGGAAATGTTTCAGGAACCAATGGGATTACATCCCAAGAGAGGAATCCAACATGAGATACAATTGCAACAAGATTTTCCTCTTCCTAACATTGGAATGTACATGATGTCAGTGATGGAAAGTGCAGAAATTAAGATGCAAATCCAAGAGTTATTGAATAAACGGATCATCAGACCATCTTCCTCTCCTTGTGGTTCACCTATTTTCTTGGTGCCAAAGAAGGATGGAACATAGTGCATGTGTTTGAACAAAATTACGGTAAAGAACCATTACCCACTACCCAAAATAGATGATTTACTGGATCAATTGAAAGATGCAAAGTATTTTACTAAGTTGGACTTAAGAAGTGGCTACCATCAAATTAGAATAGCTAAAGGAGACATTTGGAAGACATTGTTCAAAACAAAACAGGGTTTGTTTGAATGGCTAGTTATGTCGTTTGGTTTATGTAATGCTCCTGCTACATTCATGCATGTGATGAATGATGTGTTGAGGCCATTTCTTGATGAATTTGTCATAGTCTACTTAGATGACATATTAATTTTCAGTAAATCCCGTGTTGAACATGTCATGCATGTAAGAAAAGTACTTGATGTCTTGAAAAAAGAACAATTGTATCTGAAGATGTCAAAGTGCGAGTTTGGAAAGACTTCTTTAGTTTACTTGGGTCATATTGTTGGAGGAGGTGAGTTGAAAATAGATCCCTCCAAGGTTGATTTAATTGTAAATTTTCCAAGGGCCCAGACAGTTATAGAGGTAAGAAGTTTTCTAGGAGCAACCCAATATTGGAGGAAATTTATTGCTAATTTTTCTCTTATAGAAGCTCCTTTGCATGTGTTGACTAGCATGAAAAAGGTTTTTCGATGGGGAGGAAAACAAAAAAAGGACTTTGATGCATTGACAAAAAATATTAGTACAACTCCCGTACTCGCACTTCCAGACTTGAGACAGTAATTTGAGATTCAGACAGATGTTAGTGACTACGTTATGGGTACAATCTTCATGCAGCATAGTAAGCTTATCTGTTTTCATTCGAAAAATTTTAATGGTGCAATGATTAACTATCCTACATATGACAAGGAATTGTATGCATTGGTGCAAAATGTGAAAAAATGGAAACACTGCCTGATGAGTAAGGAAACAACCATTCACATTGATCATAAACCACTATAATACTTGCAATATCAATCAAAGTTGTAGCAATCAAGGCACTTCTAATGGATGGGTTTCCTTCAACAATTCCACTTGGTAATCAGGTATAAGAAAGGTATATACAATAAAGTCGTTGATATGCTTTCTAGGCCGATTGTTAGTGCAACTACTTTACTCAAGCATAATTCTATTTTACATGAAATTTATATTGAGCAATATGCACTATATAATTACTTTCAAGATGTTTATGCAAGATTGAGTCAAGGTAACCAAGTAGAGGAATTGGATTATCATTTGCATAATAACTTTTTGTACCATCTTGGCACTTGGCAAGCTTTGTATTTCGCAGGGAGAAAGAGTTAACATCATAAGAGAGGCACATACTTCTATTATTGATGGTCATTTCAGTGTAAGTAAGACAGTGGCACATCTACATAGATATTGTTATTGGCCTCGTATGCTTGAAAGTGTGTCTTGTTTTATTAAGGGATGTTCATTTTGTGAAATCAGTAAGCCTAGTAATAGGAAGTTAGGATTGTATACACCAATTCCAGTTTCTTCATGACCGTGGGAGAATGTTGCTATGGATTTTGTAGGAGGTCTTCCATTGTCAAAAAGAGGTCATGATTATTTGTATGTAGTTGTGGATAAGTTCAACAAAATGTGTATTTGGATACCATGTAAAAAGAAAGTTACAGCTAAAAAAACTGCTAAATTATTCTTTCAAAATGTTTGGGTGCATTTTGGATTGCCTACATCCATTGTTAGTGATCGAGATTCTCACTTTGTGGGGAATTTTTGGTCAAACTTGTGGGGATTCATGGACACCAAACTGAAAAAGAGTACAACCTTTCATCCACAAACATATGGTCAAACAGAGGTAGTGAACATAATAGTGATACATCTTATATGTGGCTATTGCAGTAAGCATCCTAAGTTGTGGGATGAATAGTATCACTATATTCAACATGCTTACAACCGAGGCAAGCACTCTTCCACTCAAACTTCACCATTTGAGGCATGCATGGGATGCTTGCCTAAATCGCCTTTGGATTTTATTTTTGGCAAAGTTGTTGCTATTGAAGGTCATCAACATAGAAAAATCAAGAAATTTCATTGAACAAATACAATTAGTACACCAAAAGGTTCAAGAACAGCTTGAGAAAATCCAAGACAAGTACAAAGCAAGGCATGATAAGCATCGTCAAGATCACAAGTTCTAAGTTGGTTGTGAATTTTGGCTTCACATTAATAAAGAGAGGCTCTAAGAAGAAGGTAGAAAGCTAAAACAAATTAGATATGGTCCATTTAGAATTTTGGAAAGATTGGTAACAATTACTTCAGGTTGGATTTGCCTTCATATATGAAAATTTACACTGTTGTTAATGTTGAGAATTTAAGGTTGTATGAGCCTCCTTTGATGGAAGATCAAGGAGAGAATACTCAAATTCCATCTATTGAAGACTTTTCTCCATAATTCCTTAATGTGATTTAGTAAGAAACTAGGGAGAAGAACAAGGACAACAAAAAGGGGAAGTATCGATTATCTTTGAGTGGGGCTCAAAGGTACAATTCCTTCAAAAGCCAAATGGATGGAGGTTAGAAACGTCAGGGAACTGTACCCTCACCTTCTGAACAATTGAAAGTGATCCTTTTGGGGTCCAAAAGGCTTCCAGTGGGGAGGAGAGATCACGTGCTCAAAATTAGGCTCAAAACTCAAAGTGCCATAATGTTAATAAAATTAGCTTCATATCTAAGAGCTCTTCATTCTAATTCCAATGGTGTGAATGCCACTCAAATCCAAGCTCATATGCAGAAGTTAGAGCAAGTCAAAGTTCAGGTTTGACTTGCTCACATGGCAGGATTAGATGATGTGGCTGTTGGAAATAATACTGAGAGGGGGGGTGAATCAGTATTATACAATTCTTTTAATAGATCTTCTTTGTTTGTTCTTTGAATTATTTTTGCATGTCAGTACCATAAAATAATGATCATGAACAAAAGAAAACAGATAGTCACACCAAAGAACACAAGATGTAAGGTGGAAACCCAATGTGGGAGAAAACCACCTGCTGCAATATGTCTCTATCTTCTTTCAAATTAGAAACTCCTTTTACAATGGTTTTGTACTGGTGCAGTCCTTTACCAATACGCAGGCTGCAACCTGCAGAGAGCTACAACTCTCTCTCGTTTTCCAGTCTTTCCTGGAAGGGAGCTACAACCCCCTACTTCTTTTCATAAAGCATCAGATGATCATCAAGTACATAAAGATTACAGTCCACTACAGTTATCAGATCAGAAATAACAGAACTAACCCAGAACACCTTATCAACAGAAAGATTCAATCAACAGAACATTTTAAGACAGGGACGCAGTTTTCCCTTCTGTGGCCTGCGTGCCCACGCACTGTTCCTTTAACCGCACTGCGTACTATTACTGCAGGGACGCACCCAAATATACTATCGCGCCGCGTACTTTTACCATGCGGACGCACCTGAACCTTAGTCGCTCTGCGTACCAACGCAGCTCTCCTTCTTCTGCTCTGCGTACCGACGCAAGTCTCCTGTGTCTGCTCTGCGTACCGACGCAGATCTCCTGTTTCTGCACTGCGTACCCCCGGGCATAGATGATTTCAAGACTTCAGAGGTAACCCAGACAGTCAGATCTACAGATCTGAACATGCGTCGAAGAGATCTCGGTCCATCAGTAGATTCGCCTTGTTTAGATCTAGACCAGATCTAGCCCTCATGAGATATTCAACCCAAAACCTGCTCAAGCCAAATGATCTCCTTTGCTTTATATAGGCAAGCTCCTCCTAAAATCATGGAACAATACCACGAGCCGACACCATAGTAACCCAATACCGTCGGCTAAATACCAAGAGTAACACATAAGAAAACCCCACATGTGAATTTCTTTGCCTTGAAATGTGTGCACTGGGGGGACGCACCTCCTGAACGGCTGGCCTGCGTGCCTGGACGCGGTCCCTGCATGGTGTACCTGCGGGTACGCACCTTCTGAACTGATTACCTGCGTACTTCTTAATTTTCAACAAATTGAGAGCCTTGCCACGGGAGTTGCCATCAAGTACAACATCTGTAACATATAGCCATACCAGAAACATAATGCCAACAATCTCCCCCTTTGGACTTGATGGCAACCTCACAAACTTCAGCTTCATTCTCCCCCTTTGACATCAAGGGCAAAGGGGTATGCTCCCCCTAAGATCATGCACCCCTTGAAAATGAACCAGATCTGCAGCAAAGAACCATAATCCACCATGAAAGAGATAGAGACATATTGCAGCTATTTCCAAGATCTCCTTCTGACCATCCTCCATAATGCCAACAATGAATTATATGCTCCCCCTGAACCTGTACCATCAATTAGAAAAGGTTCAACAATAAGATGATGCATCAACAACCCCCAACTTTTGCCTGAGGTATTCAAAAGTGTCCCTGGGCAATGGTTTGGTGAAAATATCAGCAACTTGTTCCTTAGAAGGAACATACTCCAACTTGACCTTCTGTTCAAGTACTTGTTCCCGGAGAAAATGGTACTTGATTGGTATGTGCTTGGTTTTTGAATGCATAACCGGATTCTTTGAGATGCTGATTGCACTTGTGTTATCACATAAGATGGGGATAGGTGGTGTACAAGTGATTTGAAAATCCTGCAAAGTTTGCATCATCCAAAGGAGTTGAGTGCAACAAGATGCAGCAGCAACATATTCCGCTTCAGCTGTAGACAAGGCAATCGAACTCTGTTTCTTGCTGAACCAAGATACCAGTCTGGAACCCATAAAGAACGCACCACCACTTGTGCTTTTCCTGTCATCCACACTTCCGGCCCAATCTGCATCTGTATAAGCATGAAGTGTAAGATCTGTATCTCTAGGATACCATAAGCCATAATTTTGAGTCCCTTGAAGATATTTGAAAATTCTCTTCACTGCCTGAAGATGAGTCTCCTTCGGATTTGCCTGAAATCTTCCAACTATTCCAACTGCATGCATGATGTCCGGTCGGGTACCTGTCAAATAAAGTAAACTTCCAATCATAGATCTGTAGGTTGGTTGATGTACTGCTGCAGATTCATCATTTGCACTGAGGCTACATCCTGTGACCATGGGTGTACATACTGGTTTTGCATCTTCCATACCATATTTCTTCAAAATCTGTTTGAGATACTTGGTTTGAGATAAAAAGATTCCTCCTTCTTTTTGTTGGATTTGCAAACCAAGGAAATATGTCAGTTCTCCTAGCAAAGACATTTCAAATTCTTTCTGCATGACCGAGGCAAAGCTTTGACTCATAGCTTCTTCATTGCTCCCAAAAATAATGTCATCTACATACACAACAAGTATTAGCAATTTGTCATTTTCAACTTTTATATAAAGATTTCTATCTGCTGATCCTTTTGAGAAACCTTGTTGATGAAGATATTTGTCCAAACAGTAGTACCAAGCCCTTGGAGCTTGTTTGAGACCATAGAGAGCCTTTTTCAATCTGCATACAAGATTTGGATCATTTCCAAGAATGAACCCATCTGGCTGTTCAATGTATACTTCTTCTTCCAAGTCTCCATTCAGAAAGGCTGATTTCACGTCCATTTGAAATACTTTGAAGTTTTGAAAACTTGAGAGAGCAAGGAACATTCGGATGGCCTCAAGTCTTGCAACAGGAGCAAAGGTTTCTTCAAAGTCTATTCCTTCTTGCTGCGCATACCCTTTACAAACAAGTCTGGCTTTGTTTCTAATTACTTCTCCATTTTCATTCAATTTGTTTTTGAAGACCCATTTTGTTCCGATAACATTCTTATCCTTTGGTCTAGGAACCAGCTCCCAAGTGTTGTTCTTTTCGATTTGCTCAAGTTCTTCATCCATTGCTTTCACCCAACATTCATCTTTGCATGCCTCTTTCACATTTTGTGGTTCAGTGGAGGAGAGTAATGCCAAATAGCTTGAGGCTTCTGCAACTGTTCTTCTTGTTTGTACACCTGCTTCTTTCTGCCCCACAATCTGAGATTCTGGATGATTCTTCTGAACATATCTGGATGGAGTTTTCTCTTCTATTCTTGTCTGCTCCTCTGGTTCTTCTTGAGGTTCTTCTTGAGGTTCTTCTTCTTCATCATTCTGTCTTTGAGGGTAGCCTTCATCTTCTTCGATGTCTTCATGATGTACTTGCCTAGGAATGTATCCCTTCTCATCAACCACTACATCAATGCTGTCAACAATTCTGCCAAGTCTTTTATTGTAGCATTTGTATGCTTTGCTATGTGGAGAGTAACCAAGAAGAATGCCTTCATCTGCTCTAGGTTCAAGTTTGCCAAGCTGCTCATCAGTATTCTTGATATAGCATTTGCTCCCAAAGATTTTGAAGTGCTTTACCGAAGGAGTCTTACCACTCCAGAGCTCATGAGGAGTTTGAGTGCTGTTCACCCGGACATTTGTTTTGTTGAGAATAACAACCGCAGCATGTGCAGCTTCACCCCAGAAAGTTGCGGGAGTTCCTGATTCATCAAGCATAGCACGAGCCATTTGTTGGACTGTTCTGTTCATTCTTTCCACAACTCCATTTTGCTGAGGAGTTCTAGCTGTAGAGAATTCTCTTCTTATCCCATGTTCTTCACAGAAATCGAAAAATTCATTTGAAGTAAACTCCCCACCTCTGTCGGATCTGAGGCACTTAATTTTGTGACCTGATTCATTTTCAACCAAGGCTTTGAAGGATTTGAATTTTTCGAATGCTTCATCTTTGTGCTTCATAAGTCCTAACCAGACAAACCTGGAGAAATCGTCAATGAATAATATCAAGTATTCTTCTCCTCTAGGTGTTCTTTTCCTGAATGGACCACATGTATCTGTATGTACTAGCTCAAGAGGCATGCTAGCTGATCCTTCCTTCTCTGGAAAGTTAGTTCTGGTTTGTTTTCCAAACTGACATGATTTGCATATGGTGTTGTCAGGAATTTTGATATCTGGAAGATCGCGAACTGCCTGATATTTGCATGCTTTCCTTATTTGTGAAAAGCTTAGATTCCCTAGCCTCCGATGCCATAACCAGTGCTCATCATCCTTGCTCAGATAGCATTGTTGTTGTCCTTCTTCAAATATGTACAGATTATTTGGAGTTCTTTTGCCTTTGATCACTGTTTTACCTGTATCAAGATCACGAACAAGACATCCATTTGATCTGAATATAAACTCGGTTCTTTGATCACACATCTGGCTGACACTTAGAAGATTATGCTTCAATCCATCAACATACAAAACATTTCCAGCCTTGACCTTTTCTTTTAACTGAGCAATGCCTTTTCCTTTTATAGTTGCAGGAGTATCATTTCCAAAAGAGACTTTCTTTCCCTTTTCTAGAGCAGAATAAGACTCAAGTTTTTCTTTATCACCTGTCATATGCTTCGAACATCCACTGTCAATGTACCATAGATTTTCCTGTCCCTCTGCATAAAATGCTATCCCACATCTTTCTGTTTGAGGTTCCTTTATTCTCCATGTTTTGGTTCCTGAGGCTTGTTCCTTTTTCTGCTGAAACCTGCTCCTGCATTCAGAGTCTTCATGACCAAAGTTATTGCAAATAGAACATTCAACTTCATTTTCAAGAACCGAAAAGTTGTTATAGGTCCTTTTTGTAATCCCTGTCATACTTCTTTGTTTTTGAGCTTCCCTAGTCATGATCGTTTTATATGCAACACATTGAGCTGCTTTGTGACCAAAGTTATGGCAAGAAAAGCATTGTCCATTGAAAAAACTTCTGCGGTTATTGAATCTACCAGCCAACTGATTGTAATTTTCATCTATTCTTGAACCAAATTGAGAAGATTTTACCTGTGGTTGGTTGTAGCTTTTGTTCACCCTTAAGATGGATTGCCCTTGATAGTTTCTGTTTGTAATTCGTCCTTGCTTTACCTGTTGATCTTCATTGTTCTTTTGCTCATTTCTTCTTGCTGCATCAAGATAACTTTTTGAGGTGGATGCTTGAGAAGTTTCTCCATTATAGCCCAGACCTGTCTTGTTTAGTGGAGACCGCTGCACATTGATAATCTCATCCAAAGTTTCAGATCCTTTGACAAACTTGAGATTAATAGCTTTTGTTTTCTCAATCTCTTTTCTAAGACCAACAATTTCACCTTCTAGTTTTTCAAGATGTTTTTCCTTTTCATCAATTTGAAATTGTAGAGTATCAATGATCATGTTCTTTTCTTCTATACATCTCTTGAGTCTAGTAATTTCATCATACAGGTTATCCACATCTACAACATCCATATAATCATCATCTTCAAATGCCATTAACAACTTATATTCATTACCTTGTTCATCTTCATCACTGTTTGATAGACCATCACTATCTTCATGAGTGTAGTAGCTTTTCTTATTTGCGTTCTGTTTCTTGTTCCATCTAGCAGGTTCCTTTCCTTTATCCTTATAAGGACATTTTGCAGCATAATGACCTACTCTTCCACAAGCAAAGCATTTAAAAGGTAACTTACCTCTGAACCTTCCAGAACCCCTTTGAAGATTTCTGACAAAATTTGATTCTTCTTCCTCTTCTTCTGGGATGTGGCTTGCTTCATAATAATCTCCTTTGCCTGATGCCTTGAAAGCAGCTTCTCTTCTATCTGATGGACCTCCCTTTCTCATTTCATAAGCAGTTAGAATTCCATGTAGCTGAGACATAGTAAGAATTCATAGATTTTCCTTTTCTTCTATTGCAGATACTTTAGATTCAAACTTGGGGGACAATGATCTTAGGACCTTTTCAACCACAATAGCCTCTTTTATTTCTTCACCCAAATTTTTCATACAATTAACAACCTCATCTACCCGAAGAAAATAGTTAGCCACACTTTCATCATTATACATTTTGAGAGTCTCATACTGAATTCTGAGAGTTTGAAGTTTAGCACGCTTTACCTGTTCGTCTCCTTCATAGCTCGTGACAATTTTGTCCCATATCTCTTTTGCGGATTTATAGTGCATTACCTTCATGAATTCTGATTGAGATATACATCCTAATAGAGTACTGACTGCTTTCGCATTTGTTTCATACTTCTTTTTCTCGGCTGCATCTGTAGGAGTAGCTGAAGGAAAAGCATAGCCTGTCTCTACAATGTCCCAAACTTCTGTACCAAGAGATTGAAGATAGGCAGTAACTCTTACCTTCCAATAGTTGAAGTTTGTCCCATCAAAAACCGGTGGCCTGATTGATGCTTCTCTCTCGTAGTTGCTCATGATGAACGATCTACCTTCAAGCGATCAAGCTTCTCTGAAGGACCTGCTCTGATACCAATTGTTGGAAATAATACTGAGAGGGGGGGTGAATCAGTATTATACAATTCTTTTAATAGATCTTCTTTGTTTGTTCTTTGAATTATTTTTGCATGTCAGTACCATAAAATAATGATCATGAACAAAAGAAAACAGATAGTCACACCAAAGAACACAAGATGTAAGGTGGAAACCCAATGTGGGAGAAAACCACCTGCTGCAATATGTCTCTATCTTCTTTCAAATTAGAAACTCCTTTTACAATGGTTTTGTACTGGTGCAATCCTTTACCAGTACGCAGGCTGCAACCTACAGAGAGCTACAACTCTCTCTCGTTTTCCAGTCTTTCCTGGAAGGGAGCTACAACCCCCTACTTCTTTTCATAAAGCATCAAATGATCATCAAGTACATAAAGATTACAGTCCACTACAGTTATCAGATCAGAAATAACAGAACTAACCCAGAACACCTTATCAACAGAAAGATTCAATCAACAGAACATTTTAAGACAGGGACGCATTTTTCCCTTCTGTGGCCTGCGTGCCCACGCACTGTTCCTTTAACCGCACTGCGTACTATTACTGCAGGGACGCACCCAAATATACTATCGCGCCGCATACTTTTACCATGCGGACGCACCTGAACCTTAGTCGCTCTGCGTACCGACGCAACTCTCCTTCTTCTGCTCTGCGTACCGACGCAAGTCTCCTGTGTCTGCTCTGCGTACCGACGTAGATCTCCTGTTTCTGCACTGCGTACCCCCGGGCATAGATGATTTCAAGACTTCAGAGGTAACCCAGACAGTCAGATCTACAGATCTGAACATGCACCGAAGAGATCTCGGTCCATCAGTAGATTCGCCTTGTTTAGATCTAGACCAGATCTAGCCCTCATGAGATATTCAACCCAAAACCTGCTCAAGCCAAATGATCTTCTTTGCTTTATATAGGCAAGCTCCTCCTAAAATCATGGAACAATACCACGAGCCGACACCATAGTAACCCAATACCGTCGGCTAAATACCAAGAGTAACACATAAGAAAACCCCACATGTGAATTTCTTTACCTTGAAATGTGTGCACTGGGGGGACACACCTCTTGAACGGCTGGCCTGCGTGCCTGGACGCGGTCCCTGCATGGTGTACCTGCAGGTACGCACCTTCTGAACTGATTACCTACGTACTTCTTAATTTTCAACAAATTGAGAGCCTTGCCACGGGAGTTGCCATCAAGTACAACATCTGTAACATATAGTCATACCAGAAACATAATGCCAACAATCTCCCCCTTTGGACTTGATGGCAAACTCACAAACTTCAGCTTCATTCTCCCCCTTTGACATCAAGGGCAAAGGGGTATGCTCCCCCTAAGATCATGCACCCCTTGAAAATGAACCAGATCTGCAGCAAAGAACCATAATCCACCATGAAAGAGATAGAGACATATTGCAGCTATTTCCAAGATCTCCTTCTGACCATCCTCCATAATGCCAACAATGCATTATATGCTCCCCCTGAACCTGTACCATAAATTAGAAAAGGTTCAACAATAAGATGATGCATCAACAACCCCCAGCTTTTGCCTGAGGTATTCAAAAGTGTCCCTGGGCAATGGTTTGGTGAAAATATCAGCAACTTGTTCCTTAGAAGGAACATACTCCAACTTGACCTTCTGTTCAAGTACTTGTTCCCGGAGAAAATGGTACTTGATTGGTATGTGCTTGGTTTTTGAATGCATAACCGGATTCTTTGAGATGCTGATTGCACTTGTGTTATCACATAAGATGGGGATAGGTGGTGTACAAGTGATTTGAAAATCCTGCAAAGTTTGCATCATCCAAAGGAGTTGAGTGCAACAAGATGCAGCAGCAACATATTCCGCTTCAGCTGTAGACAAGGCAATCGAACTCTGTTTCTTGCTGAACCAAGATACCAGTCTGGAACCCATAAAGAACGCACCACCACTTGTGCTTTTCCTGTCATCCACGCTTCCGGCCCAATCTGCATCTGTATAAGCATGAAGTGTAAGATCTGTATCTCTAGGATACCATAAGCCATAATTTTGAGTCCCTTGAAGATATTTGAAAATTCTCTTCACTGCCTGAAGATGAGTCTCCTTCGGATTTGCCTGAAATCTTCCAACTATTCCAACTGCATGCATGATGTCCGGTCGGGTACCTGTCAAATAAAGTAAACTTCCAATCATAGATCTGTAGGTTGGTTGATGTACTGCTGCAGATTCATCATTTGCACTGAGGCTACATCCTGTGACCATGGGTGTACATACTGGTTTTGCTTCTTCCATACCATATTTCTTCAAAATCTGTTTGAGATATTTGGTTTGAGATAAAAAGATTCCTCCTTCTTTTTGTTGGATTTGCAAACCAAGGAAATATGTCAATTCTCCTAGCAAAGACATTTCAAATTCTTTCTGCATGACCGAGGCAAAGCTTTGACTCATAGCTTCTTCATTGCTCCCAAAAATAATGTCATCTACATACACAACAAGTATTAGCAATTTGTCATTTTCAACTTTTATATAAAGATTGCTATCTGCTGATCCTTTTGAGAAACCTTGTTGATGAAGATATTTGTCCAAACGGTAGTACCAAGCCCTTGGAGCTTGTTTGAGACCATAGAGAGCCTTTTTCAATCTGCATACAAGATTTGGATCATTTCCAAGAATGAACCCATCTGGCTGTTCAATGTATACTTCTTCTTCCAAGTCTCCATTCAGAAAGACTGATTTCACGTCCATTTGAAATACTTTGAAATTTTGAAAACTTGAGAGAGCAAGGAACATTCGTATGGCCTCAAGTCTTGCAACAGGAGCAAAGGTTTCTTCAAAGTCTATTCCTTCTTGCTGCGCATACCCTTTACAAACAAGTCTGGCTTTGTTTCTAATTACTTCCCCATTTTCATTCAATTTGTTTTTGAAGACCCATTTTGTTCCGATAACATTCTTATCCTTTGGTCTAGGAACCAGCTCCCAAGTGTTGTTCTTTTCGATTTGCTCAAGTTCTTCATCCATTGCTTTCACCCAACATTCATCTTTGCATGCCTCTTTCACATTTTGTGGTTCAGTGGAGGAGAGTAATGCCAAATAGCTTGAGGCTTCTGCAACTGTTCTTCTTGTTTGTACACCTGCTTCTTTCTGCCCCACAATATGAGATTCTGGATGATTCTTCTGAACATATCTGGATGGGGTTTTCTCTTCTATTCTTGTCTGCTCCTCTGGTTCTTCTTGAGGTTCTTCTTGAGGTTCTTCTTCTTCATCATTCTGTCTTTGAGGGTAGCCTTCATCTTCTTCGATGTCTTCATGATGTACTTGCCTAGGAATGTATCCCTTCTCATCAACCACTACATCAATGCTGTCAAAAATTCTGCCAAGTCTTTTATTGTAGGATTTGTATGCTTTGCTATGTGGAGAGTAACCAAGAAGAATGCCTTCATCTGCTCTAGGTTCAAGTTTGCCAAGCTGCTCATCAGTATTCTTGATATAGCATTTGCTCCCAAATATTTTGAAGTGCTTTACCGAAGGAGTCTTACCATTCCAGAGTTCATGAGGAGTTTGAGTGCTGTTCACCCGGACATTTGTTTTGTTGAGAATAACAACCGCAGCATGTGCAGCTTCACCCCAGAAAGTTGCGGGAGTTCCTGATTCATCAAGCATAGCACGAGCCATTTGTTGGACTGTTCTGTTCATTCTTTCCACAACTCCATTTTGCTGAGGAGTTCTAGCTGTACCAGAAACATAATGCCAACAGTGGCAAGGTCCTTCAGCGAATGAGGAAGTGCCAAGTTGAAAGTTTCCATTGGCCCTTGCGTGTCACAAGTTGCAATTACAGGAAGGTCGGCGTTAGAAATCGACCCCTGAGCAGGGAAGGGTGAAATGTGATAAGGCAGGTGGGATGGTTTTCAATAAATGGCAGGAGGCATGATGCGATGGATTGCAATCACAGATCGACGAAGGGTCGACGTTACAGAATCAACCCCCAGCAGATATTTGGTTGGATGCAATCTCACAATCACAAATCTTAGCAAGCTGCAAAGTCCCACATATACAAGACTCTAGGTTATTCGTCGATTGCAAAATGCGAAAGGATCCCAGATGCAAAGTGACTCTAGGTTCTGGTTAATACTCCCGTTGGGTCTGCCATATCACAATCGCACATTTCCCACTTTTTTCATAGACCATAAGCCCACAAAACTCCACCGATTGCAATTTGTGAAGGATAGTCAGTGCTGATAGATTATAGCCTACCGCGTGGTAAAATTCTTGCTCAGTTAGCATATTTTTGGAGTGAAATTGTGGGTTCTTGTCGGACATGGAGAAATTTGTGGAGTGAATAATGGGAGAACTAGGAGAAGTCATAAATTCTTCAGTTTTCCACAAAATTGGATGCAAAAAGAGGCTAGATAGCCATTTTTGAGTATTTTGTATTGATTGGAGTAGGTTTCAGAAGTCTTTGAGCATTGTAAACACAAATTTTTATACTTTTGAGCATAATAAAGAGGCCTAAGCCATTGGAAGCTAGACCAAGGAGACGTAGCCCAGGATGGGTGAACTCCTTTATCATGTGCTTGTTGTAATGTGTTTTTGATGATTTTTTGTATATGTTTATGCTGTTGTTCAGTTTCTGATTTATGTTAAATTGTTCATAAAATTAACATAAAAAAAAATCTGCATCTCACTTGCAAAAGTTGATGAATCCTTAAGCACAATGAAAGAATTTTGTTTATAATTTGAGGAATATTTTAGCACTGCAAACCAATATTCTAAATTAGGTCAGAAGAGGAGGAACCTAAAGAAGAATAGGAGGAACCTGAAGAAGAAGAGAAAGAACCAGAGGAAGAAAAGGAGGCAGAGACAAATAAAACATAGGAAGAAGAGGAAGGAGAAGAGAATAATGGAGAAGAATAACAAAAGGATGAGACAAGCCCTGAAAAACATACCAAGGAAGCGTAGTAATCTCCAAGAGTGTCTCCTGAACCCACAGAGAAGGAGGCAACTATTGCCTTGACTTCCCTAAGCACACCGATAAAGCCAACAAGAAAAAGGCAAAGGAAAACTCCCCTATATTTCAAAATATGGAGGAGCACGAGGATCAAATAGGGGAGAACAAAAAAACCTACTAAGACTCCTATCATCATTGAAGTCTCACCAAAAGGACAAGAAAAATTACTCCCTAGAAATGAAATGTGAAGAGGGCACATCAAAATAGGCTTCCCCAAAGTTGCCAATCACCTATGTTAGGAGGCCTGTCACGAGGTAAACTTCAGCAAATAAAATCAAAGAACCTTTGACCCCATTTTAGAAAGGGAAAAGTCTCATATTGGAAACATAAACAATCCTATAGGAAATTCTATCAGAACTACAAGAAACAAAGAAAAAGCAGCAAGAAGGATAACAAAGACAAAGGAAAGGAAAGGAAGCAACAACACAAGTATAGGACAAGGAAGATGCTCCAAAGACATAAAATGGAAAATCCCAAGAGCTGTAGGAAACTAGCCCACAACTCAATCTCAACTCCTATTACAAATTCATTGAGCGAGGCAGAGTAATACCATAGAAATTTTCCATCCCTCTCTTATTTGATCTTGAGAAGGAGAGAGAAAGGACACATCACTGGATGCAAATTGATAAATCAAAAAATGTAGAAGATGTGGGCCATATGGAACAAAAGCTACTAGAGATGGGCAAAGAGTTGAGTAGGATAAGAGATAGGGAAGAGTTATGAAATCTTAATTAGGGGCTGAAAACACATGGCTAAGGAGGAAAGTGCAGGAAAAAGAGAGCCAATTGGCCACTATGGCAAGCCTATCTATGGATGCCACCAAATTCATATGTCTTGTACCTAAAATATCAATGGCTGCATTTTCATATAAATACCTTAGCACAATGAGGTAATATGCCTTTCTAAGAATATAGGAATTTCATTGAGCTCTATGACCAAAGCACCCTAGAGGATAAGGCCAACATATCTGAATTCTACTTACACAACTTGGCTTTAACAAACTTGAATGTGTGGGAACCCAATGAAAAGCTGGGGGTCTTACAACTAATGGCATTTGCATCATGGATGAGTCATGAGGAGGCCAAGGCTAAGGAAGTAAAGAGGGTGTTGGAAAGAGAAGAACATATCATAGCAGAACATATCAATTCCATGGTTTTCATTAGCACCCACAACATCATCGCCACTGATCCCTAACTTGCACCAAGATACCTAGCCACACAAGAGCAAGAAGTCACTCAGTTTGAAGACATCTTGAGATTTCTAGGGGATGAAAACCAATAAGCATGCCAAAGGAGATGGGGCACCCTACCATACAACCTAAGGATCAGGGAGATTCATTCCCCTAAAAGAATGATAGATCACTAAAAAGAACCACAATGTAGAAGAAGGAACTACAATTTCTTAAAATCAAATGGATTGGTTTGAAACTCAATCCACCATTGCACTTGGGTATGTTAGAAGGAAGAAATGAGGAAGAGAAAAAGAAGAAGGAGGAAACAGAGAAGAATGCAAGATTTTATCCACAAGAGGAGAATACATCGACATAAGCTTGGGATGTCAGAGAGGCCATAATAGCAATGAAAGACATGGACACAGATTAAGTTACTCAGAGGATGAGTGACACTTTCAATAGGTGGTGATGATGAGGCTCATCAATAGGTAAATTATATGGACCTTAATGCCACTCTCCAACTTATTAAAATCAACTTTTCTCACATTTATTTACATATTTTATTATATTTTTTTTAGTGAAAAGGGTAAAGATGAGATGTTATGTCATGTGTCCTAATGTGCATTAATTGCAGGATTTGGAGCAATTTTGGCTAATTTAAGTGCAGGAACTTGAGGTAGACAAATAAGAGGGATTTTAGGAGATTGGATCTCCTTCCTTAACTCAATCACTCGAAGATTCCTCCACTAGATCTCATCAGCTCAGAGTTACGAGTAGCTAAGCCCACCGAGGTCACTGGCAACCAAGTCAGTGATGGTTGAAGACAAGTTAATCTCAAGTTTGGGAGCCAAGCCTCCCTAATTTTAAGGAAGATGTTGGTAGCTTCAGTTGTATAAATAGTAAGGCCTAGGGTCTCATTAGGATTGGACTTTTTTTGTTGTAGCCAAGAGGCATTTTTAAGATAATACATTGTGACTAATTACTATTATGTATTTTTGACATTTTGATGAGAATGAGAAGCATTCCCTTGATCGAAAAATCAGTTGGCTCAGAGGGCTGAAACTCTTGGGTGAGGGCCCAACCCTAGTAGCATAGGTTCCTATTTTTTTGTATGTATGCTTAGATTACATTCATAGATAATTGTTGAAGTGACTTATGTTTTGTCTAATCTACAAGTATTTGGATGATTACTTAGTTTGCTTCCATTTATGGATATATAGATCATTGGTACAATAGTGAAAGTAAATACTTTAGAAAAGATTATGGTAGTGGCTTTTGCCTCATCTCACTTATGGGATCATGGTTTGAGGGCTCCATTCTCATAGCCCAAACATAAATTTATTGTTTGATCACTGCATAACTTAGGATTTCTTATTGCATAGATCACTGTTTCTCAATTCCTTAGAATTAGCTACAATTTTCATTTTGGTTTCTTGATTTTGTTATTGTTTAGAAGAACTTCCATTCATAGACTTAGCCATTAGTTATTAATACCTTTGTTTTTCCTAAATTGAACTCATCTTTTCCATATATAAATGGAGCTGTGCATAAATGAAGAAAATAATGTATGTTATTGTAGGAGTTTCTTATCTAGAGGGGGACCTGTTGTGGTAAAACACAACCCCCTCCATTTTTGACTTGTTCACCTCAATAATGGGGACTCTTTCTATTAATCTTTGGCTAAAACACCTTCTACGATTTCTATTAAGTTAATTATCCTGCAATTTTGTTATTTTTTCATTTTTGTCAGATTTCCGTTTTGATTGTTTCAGTAAATCCGATTTTTCACAAACTTTCCAACGATACTTGTTTCGCCTCATTTGGTCAATTGGGTTGTAAATCGCACTCCTTTGAAGTTTGATTATTTTCTCACTTGGACTAAAAATGTAAATAACTGTATAAAATTTCAATTTTCATAGCTAAATAGTCATTCAATGTAAATATTGACTTTTAGTTAATTTTTATTAATTTTTCATTTTTCACTAACAGTCTTATGAAATGACCTAGCTAAATCATACAACGGATGAAATCATGTTTAGGGATCTTCGTTATTTATTCCAATTTATTATTCTAAGACAAATTCCTAAGACCGGGTTCTCAAAAATGAAAAATAGCTATAGTTCAATTTGTCAGAATAATAATTCACATGGACCCCACTCATCTTCATTAATTTAATACCTCCCGAGACCCAGACCACAAAAAACATATAAAAAAACATTTCTCGCAGAAAATAAATTTCTCGCAAATTTTCTTCTCGCAAAAGGCTTCTTGCAAAGTCTTATTGCAATTTTTTAAAATCCTTAACATTTTACAACTCAAAATGTGATACGCGATAAGGCCAAATGCGATGGGTACAAAAAATTTAGTATAAAGTTTTTGTTTCACCCCTTATGACTCCCGTACGACCACCTCACTCACCCTCACGTCACACTCACCTCATACTCCATTCACCATATATCTCCATAAACTCACATGGATGAATAAATGAAGGATTGACTCTAATGGTTTGTATGGCATGTACTTTGGATTGATTCTAATGGTTTGTTTAAAAAACTACATTTACATTATAATATTATTATATCATAATTATAATTTACATTATAATTCTGGTATAATTTAAATTATAATATAAATATAATATAAGAATATTCTAATTAGTTATTTTTTAAATTTTATTTGAATTCTGTTAATAATTAATTTGTAAATAATTTAGATTAATATCAGATTAACATTAATTAAACTTAATTGTAACTTAATTAATTTTTAATTAAATGAGCATTAATTAAACTTAATTATTAGTTAGTTAATAATTAATTTAAAAATAATTATTAAAAAAAATCAAAATCTAATTTAAAATTAGAATTTGATTAAAATTCTGATTTTTTTAGCCCAACAACAAAATTTCCATAATTATGCCAGATTTGACTCATCAACTTTGGAAGCTCATAGATTGAGTTATATTTGGCCAAATGAGGCCCAGGACGGCTCATTGGAAAGATAAAATCAAGGAGAACATTTCTGAAGAGGTTTCACTAATAGATTTAGTCATTTACTGGATCGAAAATCAGACAGAAGATAAAGCTCTGAATTTTTAAAACAAAATCAATTTTCTGAGTTTTATTTTCTGCATTTTCATTTGTCCAAAACTCTTCTGAATGCAGATCCATTCGTCAATGATATCCTTGGTCAATTAAACCATCCCAAGTATCAATAGAAGTTTATATTTTATTTTCAATTATTTAATTAATTGCATTTGATTGGATTTGTTTTAATGCCAGAAATGATATTTTGATTTTATTGCTACATCTTAATTTATTTTGATTTCTTTTTGCAAGAAAACAATAGAAGAGATATGGAGAAAAAGATCTCAATCAATAAGAATGCTCCAAAAATTAAAGATTGGAATTTTGAGCAAATAAAATTGGATTGGACAGATTTTTCTTCAACAAACTTTCCTCTCAAAGAATTCATTTGCAAATATTATAAATAACAGATTGCAAAATGTAATAAAGGTTGCTCTTCTCTGCAATTCTAGAATTCTAAAAGCACTTATGTAGTAGGGATTTAGAGTTGTAGGTGAGAGGAGTGGAAATCTCAGATCTGGGGATTATTGAGGTTTTCCTTACATTCCAAGTTATGTTTAATGAACAGAGTTTGCACTATTGTAGTTCTGCTTCTAAAAGTAGAAGCTCAGGCATTATAAGACTATTAGACACCAGAGCTAGAGAAATGGATTCAATAAATTGGTATTTCGAATACTATTGTTTTAAATGTTGGTTTCATTTTATGATGACAAAATTGTGCCAATTTACTTACATATTTGTGTACTTTTGTCGGTATGGATAATTTGTCTCTATTTTATGTTATTATTTATCTCTGCTCTTATGGACTGAATTCTAATTTTTGAGTAACTATTTACTCATAAATCTATCTTTTAATATTGATTTATTGAATAGTGATATGTTGCGTACTTCTTCTACATATTATTATTTAATTATTCAAGTTACTAATTAAATGATCAATATCATTTTGTGAACTTCTTCCTGAGTGTTGTTGATTGATTATTTCAGTTAAGAGGTATCAATAGGATGTGTGCGGTATTCATAATGTCAGTTAATTGAACTACTTCATTAGCTTGATATTCATTATAAGCCAGACATATTTGAATCCCAATACTTTAAATATCATGCTCTTGGTTGGGTTAGATCTATATCTGTGTAATTGAGATAGGATTAAGATAGTTTCTTTTGCTTTCATCTTAGAATAAGTTTTCATTTACATTAATTTCTATATTATTTTAAGTCCTCTTCCCAAAGAGGCAAAATCTAGTAGTGGATTGGCTGAGCCCTAAATCAGCTTAAGGATCACTTTCTTCTTTGATCATCAAGAGGGTTGATCTAATGTGTCTTTTCTATTGGTGAATGAAAGTCATATTTTAAAGCCATTAGAGAATGAGAAAAGGTAATTGGACCTAGTTAAACTAGTCGGAGCCACTACTCCAAACGAAAAAAGAGCTGCTTTAAGGTCTGGACCAGGTGATCGTCCCCCATGTTGTTGCAGCGATTTTCGAGGCTTCAACATAATGGCGCTAGAAGGAGGGCTTGAAAATTGTTTTCTGTTGGAGTCTTTTCAATTTTAACAATTGATTTAAATCATGATGACTCCTCTTAAACTTCCAATTTGAAGTTGTATCTATGGACGTGCATCTTCCAATACTCCACCCGAAGTGGTAAGACTCTTGTCTTAGGTAAAGTTTAATGGAAAGAGAAATTCTTCTGCTTTTAATCATGTCTTTCAATTTATTCAAAATGTTTCAAATTATGAATTTCAAAGAATTGATGAAGGCATTTTATGCAGAATTTTTACTCTCATATTTGCGGCAAAAGTCAGAAACTGGTGTAGAACTCTTCTAGTTGCCTCAATCCATAGCCGGGATCAATTTGTTACAATTTTCATTTGTAAATTTGACGGCTATGATTATGAACAAGTATGTAATGAAATTGAATATCTACGAAGGTTTGAAAATGAGTCTGTTATTGATTTTAATATTCAATTTCATTTGAATTGTTTAAAATTTAAAGTTGAAGATAAACCTATGGAAGAAGAATCATTTGATTGGTTTAAATATATTTGTTCTCTTTCTCCCATTCTCAATCCATATGAAATTAGTTCAAGTTTTGTTCCATCCCCTTCCAACATAAATGAGAATTCCAATATGGATGTGAAAATAAATTATGATGAAGTGTTTTTACAAAGTTTAGAAATATATTTTAATCAAATGTAAGAAGACAATAGAAACAATTTTGTAGAAAGAGTTGCCTTGAAAACTGAAAGCTACTCTGTGGTGAATTAAAAAAATTAGATCGAAAATCAACAAGTGCAAGCAACAATCAAAGTAAATAATAACTTGCAAACCACTTTACAAATTTCTGAATTTTTCCACGATGATCAAATGCCGAAATCAGAGCAGCAAAGCAGCCTTCTTAAAAAAAACATGAGTACACAAAGGAATGATCTAGAATCTAAAATTTACAATGAGCATAATGTACAAGAGGTCTCAAATAGAGACATTTTAATTGCATTACTTCATATTAACATTTTTTCCTTATCCTGATATTTTTAATGATGGTAATTTTTCCCCTCTTGGTATTAATGATATTTCAGAAAATAAAGAGGATGATCTAAATGAATTACCAATAATTTTTTATCAAGATAGAGAAACAATTATTGATCATTCTTTTTCCATTAATGAACATGAAATTTTTATTCCTCCTTGTTTTGATATATTGGACAAGATCGAAGAGAATTCTAGAGAATATTGTGAAGTCATTTATGATAATTACTCTGACATTGAGGATGTTGATTTTTATTATTCTCAAGAGAATCTTCATGAGAAAATTCAAATAACATCTGAAAATGAAGAACGTTTCAAATTAGAAATTTTTCCAACCAATCCTCATTTTAGAGTAGCAAATTATCTTCATGATTTCACTATTCGAGAAAACATTCCAATTTATGATTCATATCATGATCAAGCTCTCATTCCTACTCATAATCATAATTCTCTTTCTAATTCACAAGTTGGAATTGACAATTATTCAAATTCCATTATTCTGGGCAATCCTTGTGAAAAATAAATTATTTCAAAACAATTCCAGTTGTGTTGTGACATTAGTTGTACCAACAGTGATTTCATTTTATTTTTTCTTTTACACTTATTTTGTTTAAATTTAGATTTATTTTCTGATTTTATTGTTCAAATTTTTGAAACTTTACGCTTCCATATTGAGCACCTTACTATCAAACACTCAATTGATGCATTTTCCTATTGGGAAATTGAAGTTTTATATTATAATCATGAATATCAAAAGCTATTAATATTTGAATTTCAATCAATGCTAATGTTTTATCAAAAGTTTCTATCTTTTCAAAGGCAGTGTCAACAAGAGATTGTATTTTTACAATATGGCAAGCAATCTAATCTAATTAATAATTTCCCATTTTATTTGACAGATTTTCATCCATTTTTCATTAGCATATTTGAAAACTATTTGGAAATTTTTCCTTCAAGGAAGATTGTTAATAGCTTAACATTTGTACATAACGCTATCAAATTTTTCCAGGCCTTTGAATTTAAAAACTCACATCCACAATTTGGCCTGTCATCTCCTCTTTTAAACATTTTCTGCAGCTATTCAGAAAGATTTGGGGTCAGATTCAGGAGATGAAACAATCATTGCAACCACAGGTATAAAAGGTAAGAATTCTAAAGCATCTACTAGTAATTCTGTTCAATCTATTATTGATGAAGAACATGAGAGAAAAAGACATGAGCTTTTCCATATTCAAGTTGTTTCCAAAAATCAAAAGATTGATACTTTGTTTGATAGTGGCTCACAAGTAAATCTGATTTCTGAAGCAATTGTAAAGAAATTGGGACTAGCAACTACACCTCATAAGAAGCCATACCCATTAGGATGGTTGAATGATAAAGCACAACTACAAGTGACTAGACAGTGCAAGATCAAGTTTTCGTTTGGGTCAGCATTTGTAGATGAGGTTGAGCTAGATGTAATTCCTTTGGATATATGTGGAATTTTTTTAGGAAGTCCTTACTTATATGATAGAAAGGCTATTTTCTATAGAGCTGAGAACAAGTATCTACTTGTTAAAGATGGAATCGAATACTTTTTAAGAGCTCATATTTCATTAGCATATTTGAAAACTATTTGGAAATTTTTCCTTCAAGGAAGATTGTTAATAGCTTAACATTTGTACATAACGCTATAAAATTTTTCCAGGCCTTTGAATTTAAAAACTCACCTCCACAATTTGACCTGTCATCTCCTATTTTAAACATTTTCCAATTCTTAATGGAAACCCATCTAGATTTTTATGATCTAATTGGAATTCAGTTGGAAAATACATTTCAAAAGAAGGTGATTGTAAATAATCTACTAACAATAATTGTATATTCTGATTACAGATTTAATTTTCTTAGTTTAATTAGATTTGTATTTCTACTACTAATGTTTGAACTGTACTTATATGCAAAAATTAAAATGAGAGAATGGTTACACTGGAAATATGACTATACCTAGTCATTTTTATGTGTATGGTTAGAATAGCAGTAGAATTATTTTAGTTAGTTTGTTTTATGTAGTTAATTTATTCTTAATAGTTCTGCAGATAAAAAAATAAAGCGAGCAATCAACTCTTCTCATACATGTTCAGTGAAACATTTTCTTCTCATCGGAAACTTTTTGATTCTTGCTTCCCATTTTTGAATCAAAATAATTCTTGCAGCAATACCTCTACTCTGCCTATTTTGAATAATGTCTTGACTAAATTCAATTGAGGTTGCACTTGGCACCAATCACCTCAAAGCCAATTTTCTCCATTTCGAGATGTCCTTATAATATTTTCTTCTGAAATTTATTTGTTAAAGGTTTTGAGGATACAAAACTTCATGATTTCATTAAGCACATAAAGTTTATGTTATTTTCCTCGAAATTGGTTAAAATGACCTTAAGGGTGTCCATTTTGTTGTGTGCACACATTTGAATCTGTAGTTATATTATTTCATAATTAGTGGTTTTATCCCATTCTGATCTTTTGTTTATTATCTAATGCTGCAATATGCATCATATTTATTTACTAAAGGAATTATTGAACAATCACTATAACAATACAATTTTTTCTCAAGTTAATTCGAAATGAGCAGAGGTAATAAATTGCTGTTGCAATTCAAAAGGGAGCATATTATTATTTTTGTTTCTGGTGAATTTTATGAATTTCAGATTTCTTGAACATGAATAATTGATTTTCTTTAGCTTGATTGCCCACTCTAATTTAAAATAAATAATGAGATGGTTTTGAATAAAGTCAGAATTTTGATAAATCAAAGGAAGAACTGGAAAATTCATGAGGTAAAATCTATAGACAATTTCCTTTCAGGTACACATTTACAAGTTCATTTTCATCTATTATTAGTTTCTCTTTTCCTTAGTTTATTTTTTATTCTTGTTTTGTTTTATCTGCAGGTTTCATTTGTTTTCAAAACTTGAACTAAGCAGCAAGCCCATTTCAAGTTTGCAGCAGGTTCAGGGAAATTTTATTTGTGATTCATTAAAATTTGGGCATTCTTCAACTTTGCTTTCATTCATTAGAAAACCCAATAAACATTTAAAATAGTATCATAGGATTCATATCAGAAACATTTCAACTTGATTTTCATATTTCTGATACTACGGTGAATATATATGCGTAATATTCCCATCTCGCTCATCTTCATCAATTATTTCATTCCGATATCACATCATCCATATCACAACCATTTGTATCGTAATATTCCATTAGAAGTGGCTCTTAGCATTTTCTGATAACAAATTGTTGATGCAAAACCTCCGATGTGTTACCTCACTCATTCTCTCATAAAATGCCATATCGCATTTCACATATCAAAGGTTTTCAGTTGAATATATTTCCATTATCTTGAATCACTGATCTCTGATAAAATGACTTTACCAATATTGATATGTCCACATAATTCGGGATCCAATATCAAATTTAAATCGAGTTCATAAGAAATATCACGTCTGTTCAATCAAAATAATGGTAAGGGCATAATTTTAAAAGTATCAATATCTCAGATCCGATATGATATTAAAATTCTCATAATAAATCTATCAAGTCCATTCTTCATCGCATGTCTGCATATCAAAATTATTACATTGCATACTTAAGTTTGCCGATCGTCGATTTTTTTTTAGGTCCAAAGCCAGTGCCACCTAAGAGGCACATCATCCATCACATTCTCGCTATCGTAATAATCATATTAGCATTTCCAACATGACTATTTTCCAATATTCAAATATGCCGATATCACAATCGCTTCATCGCATTTTTATTATTATTATATATGCTCATATCACAATTTCGAATTTGCGATGTGCGATGTGTGAAGTACAAATCACGATGTGCGATGTGCAATGTGCAATTTGCGACATGACTATTCCCCGAACTTCGATATGACATTGTGATCACTCCATCTCATCGCATATATTCTTATCGCATGTTCTCATATCGCCATTTTTCCATTGCAACTTCCGATGCGATAGACTCCAACACATGTCTCTATGTCGTTAACATTTAATCGATATATGGCATATCAACAAAGGTGAATTTTTTGCAGATTGAACTTTAAGCATGGTTAAGAAACATGCAATGCGAATCATCCGATAAGGCATTGCATTGTATGGAATATTTTAAAGAAATCTTGGGTAACCACTATGGTACTAAAGCAATTGATGATAAATTTGCAGCATATTTAAATCATTTCGATTTCTCATATATTTCAGTTTTAAATATATAATTCCATAATTAAATATGAAATTCAAGACCTCTATCTTCACATTTAAATTTGGATTTGGTCTTAATTCTAGACAATTTATAAAAATCATGGATTTTATACGAAATTTATAATATTTTGAGAACATTCATTACTGCAAATTCTCATTCTCATTTCTGATGCATTTATTTTAATTTCAATTCCCTTGAACACAAAGCATTCCATTTTTACATTTCATTGCTTTTTTTAGTTTAAATAAAATAAATAATGTTTTTGGGTTATAAGATTTTGGTTAGTTTGAGTTCATGTTTTAATGTTAACTAAAATAAGAAGTTAGCTAGTATTGGAGAAACTGATACCTCTCAGGGAAGATCAAATGCAATTATCCAATGTAAGATTCATGTACTCAATTTCATTAATTTCAATTTCATTACTTTAGTTTCATTTTTGTTTTTAAATTCTATTGATATATAATTATCTTTTGCAGCTCTTCATAATAGCTTTCAATCCTCCGCCAGATTATATTTTGAAGTCCTATAATCTTCTCTTAGTTTTATTTCAAACAAGCAGTAATAATCTTCATTGAAACAAATACACTAGGAAGTTTCTGAACCTTTAATCTGTTTCTTTAAGCATTCATTTTTTAGAAAATGATTAAGATGATGCTTTGAAACAAGAAGATCGACATCAGATAGAAAGTTTTCATTGTGGTTGAATTTTATCATCACTGCTATCTAAAGCCTAAAACATTTACAACCCTGTAAGGTATAATTTTTAGGAATTTTGTTGAGACATTGATATAAACATTCTTGTTAGAGTTTATCTTTCAAAACTTGGATTTTCCTTTCCACTTTTAAATTTTTTCATTTTTATTTTGTTGGCTGATTTCCTTTCTCACCTTAGCTTAAGAATTCTTTTCCTGTGGTTTTTAGTTTTAATTTTGGTGACTCTGTCATGATTTATATGGAAGGCCTTCTTGTTATCTAACAATGGTCGGCATACATAGGGAAAAATTGTTAACAGTTTACTATTAGCTTTTTATTAAAATTTCTTAATAAATTGTGTTTTTCTTATTATAAAGGTAGACATACTGAAGGAAGAGAATTACAAACCAAGAGAAGTTGACAAAGTATAATAGAATCTGAGAAATTTCTTTTTCATCAAAATTGTAATTATTTTGAGATTTAAATATTTTATTAAGATCTTTCAAAGTTCTACTATCAGTTAAGAAAAGTTATTTTTAACCAAGTAAATACACTTTACAGCAAAGCACTTTTAACTCTGAAACTGTCATTCTTAACACTTAAGAAGTCAATGATTCTCCCTGTCCCAAAGAGTCCTTTTTTCTAGAGTGTAATCTAGAAATAATTTAAACTTAAAAGATAAGAGGTCTCATCATGAGTCTGCTTACCATGATCATAGGGGAAAAATAGGTTAACATTACCAAAACTGCTAAAAAAATCAGGGTGATGGCTTATGGTTGCAAATAATTATAAGACAAGGGGTCTCATCATGAGCCATCTTGTTCAGTCCAATTATAACCAGTGAAAGGCATTGTCAATTATCTGGCTGCCAAACTAGGACAATGGCTTTTAAGAACTAAAAGAAAAAAACAAATACAAAGAAAATAAACATATATAAATGGATTTATCTCTAGGTCAATAATTTTTAAATAGATGGGATTCTGAATCATTGATGATTAAAAGATAACCCTATCGAGACTATAGATATTTACTGACAGCAGTGGCTCTACCTATGACAAATGAGTATATTTTAAAAGCTAAGTTGTAAAGTGACCCCTGCTTTGTCTCTACAACTAATTAAGCACTGATATAGGGTTTTGAAATATTTTAATTTATGCAGAATTTTAAGAAAAATTACAATAAGATGATTCTTGCTTTTATTTAGATTAATGAACCTAGTCAAGCATTCCAAAAAATAATTTTCTCTTCTTTAATTATTTTTACTTTGATTTTAGGAAAATCTCATTCATATTAAATAGAGATAACTGGTTTTTCTCTCGTGTGTCGTCATTGTTGTGGTAAAACACAACCCCCCCATTTTTTACTTGTTCATCTCAATAATGGGGACCCTTTGTATTAATTTTTGGCTAAAACACCTTCTACGATTTCTATTAAGTTAATTATCTTGCAATTTTGTTATTTTTTCAATTTTGTCAGATTTCCGTTTTGATTGTTTCAATAAATCCGATTTTTCACAAGCTTTCCAACGATACTTGTTTCGCCTCACTTGGTCAACCGAGTTATAAATGACACTCCTTTGAAGTTTGACCGTTTTCTTGCTTGGACTAAAAATGTAAATAACCGTATAAAATTTCAATTTTCATAGCTAAATAGTCATTTATTGTAAATATTGACTTTTAGTTAACTTCTATTAATTTTTCATTTTTCACTAACAGTCTTACAAAATGACCTAGCTAAATCATACAACGGATGAAATCATGTTTAGGGATCTTCGTAATTTATTCCAATTTATTATTTTACGACAAATTGCTAAGACCGGGTTCTAAAAAATGAAAAATAGTTATAGTTCAATTTGTGAGAATAATAATTCACGTGGACCCCACTCGTTTTCATTAATTTAATAGCCCCCGAGACTGAGACCACAAAAAACATATTAAAAAAACATTTCTCGCAATTTTCTTCTCGCAAAGTCTTATCACAATTTTTTAAAAGCCTTAACATTTACAACTCAAAATGCGATACGTGATGAGGCCAAATGCGATGGGTACAAAAAAGTTAGTATAAAGTTTTTGTTTCACCCCTTATGACTCCCGTACCTCCATTTCACTCACTCTTACATAACACTCACCATATCCCTCCATAAACTCACGTGGATGAATAATGAGGAAGGATTGATTCTAATGGTTTGTATGGCATGTACTTTGGATTGATTCTAATGGTCTGTTTAAAAAATTATATTTACATTATAATATTATTATATCATAATCATAATTTATATTATAATTATGATATAATTTAAAATATAATATAAATATAATATGAGAATATTTTAATTAGTTTTTTTAAAATTTTATTCGAATTTTGTTAAAAATTAATCTGTAAATAATTTAGATTAATATCAGATTAGCATTAATTAAACTTAATTGTAACTTAACTAATTTCTAATTAAATGAGCATTAATTAAAATTATTATTAGTTAGTTAATAATTAATTTAGAATTAATTATTAAAAAAATCAAAATCTAATTTAGAATTAGAATTTAATTAAAATTCTAATTTTTTTTTTTTTAACCTAGCAACAAAATTTCCAGAATTATACTAGATTTGACCCATGAACTTTGGAAGCTCATAGATTGAGTTATACTTGGCCAAATGAGGCCCAGGACAGCTTATTGGAAAGATAAAATCAAGGAGAACATTTCTAAAGAGGTTTCACTAACAGATTTCGTCATTTATTAGGTCGAAAATTAGGGAGAAGATCAAGCTCCAAATTTTTAAAACAAAATCGATTTTCTGAGTTTTATTTTTTGAATTTTCATTTGTTCAAGCCTCTTCTAAATGCAGATCCATTCGTCAATGCTATACTTGGCCAATTAAACCATCCCAGGTATCAATAGAAAGCTTACATTTTATTTTCAATTATAAAATTAATTCCATTTGATTGGATTTGTTTTAATGCCAGAAATGACATTTTGATTTTATTGTTGCATCTTAATTTATTTTGATTTCTTTTTGTAGGAAAACAATAGAAGAGATATGGAGAAAAGGATCTCAATCAATGAGAATGCTCCAACAATTAAAGATTATAATTTCGAGCAAATAAAATTGGATTAGGCAGATTTTTCTTCAACAAAATTTCCTCTCAAATAATTCCTTTGCAAATATTGTAAATAGCATATTGCAGAATGTAATAGAGGCTACTCTCCTATGAAATTATAGAATTCTAAAAGCACTTCTGTAATAAGGATTTAGAGTTGTAGGTGGGAGGAGTAGAAATCTCAGATCTGAGGATTATTGAGGTTTTTCTTTTACATTCCAAGTTACGTTTAATGAACAGAGTTTGCACTATTGTAGCTCTTCTTCTTAAAGCAGAAGCTCAAGCATTGTAAAGGACTATTAGAGACTGGAGTTGGAGAAATGGATTCAATAAATTGATATTTCGATACTATTGTTTTAAATGCTGGTTTCATTTTATGATGACAGAATTGTGCCAATTTACTTACATATTTGTGCACTTTTTTCGGTATGGGTAATTTGTCTCTATTTTATGTTATTATTTATCTCTGATCTTATGGGCTGAATTCTGATTTCTGAGTAATTATTTACTCATAAATCTGTCCTTTAATACTGATTTATTGAATAGTGATATGTTGCGAACCTTTTCCGCATATTATTATTTAATTATTCAAGTTACTGATTAAATGATCAATATCATTTTGTGGACTTCTTCCTGAGTGTTGTTGATTGATTATTTCAGTTAAGAGGTCTCAATAGAATGTGTGCGGTATTCATAATGTCAGTTAATTGAATTACTTCATTAGCTTGATATTCATTATAAGCCAGACATATTTAAATCCCAATACTTTAAATATCTTGATCTTGGTTGGGTTAGATCTATATCTGCTTAATTGAGATAGGATTAAGATAGTTTCTTTTGCTTGCATCTTAGAATAAGTTTGTATTTATATTAATTTCTACATTCTTTTAAGTCCTCTTCCCGAAGAGGCAAACTCTAGTAGTGGATTGGCTGAGCCCTAAATCAGCTTAAAGATCACTTTCTTCACTGATCAGCAAGAGGGTTGATCTGATGTCTCTTCTCCATTGGTGAATGAAAGTCATATTTTAAAGCCATTGGAGAATGAGAAAAGGTAACTGGACCTAGTTAAACCAATCAGAGCCACTACTCCAAATGGAAAAGGAGCTGCTTTAAGGTCTGGACCGGGTGGTCATGCCCCATGTTGTTGTAGTGATTTTTGAGGCTTCAACAGGACCTCATCTCACCAGCCTCATCAAAGTCTTCTCCACCTATGTTGCAAAGTCCACCAAACCCTAAACCAAATTTTTGTTTTATGGCAAAGTGAATATTTTCCATGAGCAAGTCCAACCATCTTGAAGACTTGGGTTGAGCCTTGGGTAGTGTGCACCTCCTTTATGCCTTATTTCCCCATCAGAAACCTTTCCCACACTTCATTTTACATTTCCTACCTCCCTATAAGCTTTCAGATTGTTTCCTGTAGTAAAACAAGGCATCCTATAGTAGAACCAGGACATCTTGTAGTATTATTGGAAATCTTGTAACAAGTTGTTTTAATCCCAAATTGAGAATAATTGGTCATATGTGCTTACATTAGGCCTCCACTTGGCTTCCATACCCTCAACACCATTCTAAGTTTGTTTCCCCATACTTGTCTCCCCTTCCAAGGATCAAATTGGCTAAATTAACATTTACATTCATAAAATTAAAAATCAAAAAGGATTTTCTGCAATTTATAGTTAGTACATGCATGCAACGGCCACAATAGTTTTAGCATAATTGCCATGCTTATTTAGTCTAGATAACTAAATGTTAGATGCAAGGTTAATTTAGGTCTCCTTCATAAGAAATATGTGTAGATACTTAGCTAGATGATTTCATGTCACTTTCTAGCTTTTTCCAATTCAACACTTTCATTTCATAGAGTAGGCAACATTTCCTTTCTGCATTAAGAATGGATTTCCCTTTGCTTTTTGGTATTCAGACTCCTTCAAGTCAATAGAAGACTGGTTTGAAAAATCATAGTGGTCTGTTGCCCCAGTTGAAAAGTGACAAGAGTAGACCATTTCATCTACTGTGCAACACTGTCACCTCCAAGTTTGTACGAACCTCAGGTTGATGAAGTAAAGTTGGTATCCCTAGGATTTGCAACATCCTTGCTGAAATACTAGAGCTCATCGATCACACTACCCTAAAAAAAATCTAGTAGTCACAATGAATGAGAATAATGGAAGGAATGGTGGGAATTACACTAAAATCCCTATTTTTTATATTCATGTGCCATTTTTTGCAAATGGAACCTCAAGAAGCCCCTTTTCCCAGTTTTAGATAAAAACATGTGTGTTTTTTACTTAAGGCTCATCTAATAATGGATTAACCCCTTAGGCTTAAACCCATATCCACTTAGCCCTTAGTCCCCTTTCCCACTCGCAGAGTCATAGCCCCCCATCTCTCTTGTTTGACTTTTTCTATATTGGTGATGTATTTAATATCAATGTGGTTACATATTTAAATAGTTAGGCTCATTGGCCTTTCAATATATAGGACCACTAGCTTAAAATCACATACATGCTTTGACCTTAAAATGTATAGACATAGGCACACAAACCCCAAAATACTTATATACACATATGCATGCAAGCCCAACACATATTGGCTCACTATCCTAATTAAATATGTACAATTTACATAGGGGTTATCCTTGGGGTGTTTCAAATCTATTCTCGTAAAACCTAGTCTAACCTCTATGTTACTAGTCTCCAAATTCCAAAATAATTAAACTTCCAAAATTAGAATCCAATGCATAATTTCCTATAATTAGATATTATGAAGGTTCATTGACCACTGCTAAGTTAGGGAAGGTATGCTTCACATATTCTTCCTATGAATTGTTTCTTTGTTAGCTTTCTATTCCATGGTTACCATAACTAGGGATATATGATGCAAATTAACCTTCTAATTTATATGACCCATCTCTACTAAGCCAAAGACCATAAGCTTATGGAATGCCAACCACAACTATTTCAATGACCTTGTGAAGTTTGAAATTTGACACTACCCTAATTAGAACATCTTTTAACTTGCTAATTACTTTCACTTATGATATATATAATTGAATGATGTGCATTGAACATTTATTCAGTGTTGCATTAAACTTCTTACATAGAGTGTAGGGAATAACATTTGATGATTCTTAAAATTCAACAAAGCAAATATGAAATTTCTAATTGAATATCTCAAAAGTCAACAAAAAAGGAGGTGTTAAGGATTTATATTTTTACCAATTAAAGTAATATTTATTGTTAATGTGTGTAGATCACTTCCCTTTTTTTCCAAGGAAAATGATTGCAATATAATTTGCATAAAATAATATTACATTTGTACATACCGAGGCATTCCAATTTCCATAGCCCAAACAATGTTTCCTTTAGAATCAAGGAGGATAAACAAGCTAAAACACTTTACAATACTTGCCTTGAAGGTTTTTGTTCTGAAACTTGGTGTGCATAAAGTCACATTCCCATGACACTATCCCAATAATCTTATTGATTTATAAATGTAAACTATTTATCTTCTACCTATCTAAATTATAAACAATTTACATTAAGATACAAATAGACAATTTGATCAAATATCATATAAAGTGTGTCGAAAAACCTCAGAGTGAGGATCATAATAAGGATCTAATATCATAGAGTGTATGAAAGGTACATAAAAACAATAGTGAATTTGAAATCAGTCCCAAGGGTTGAGAGAAGATTATTTGCTGCCATATTCTTTAACTTCTATAATCTTCCAAGTACTTTGGTCCATTTTAAATCCATGCTTGGATTGTTCATTTGTTTGGTTGTTCCTACATATGTAGATATAATCAAATGAGATACCATTAAAATAAACGACTATTGAAATAATTATTTGGTGTATAAGAAGCAAAGTATAGTTTGGATGTTTAGTAGTCCCTTTCATCTAGTCAATAGCAATATTGGACTCTCCATAAATGTGTAAATAAGGGATGTTTTTTGAGAGAGCAAGTTGCATCAAGAGCCTTAGAGAAAAAATATTAGCATCGTTATTTGTGGCTCTACCAAAATTGTAGGAAAATATGAAGTAACGAGGATATGAAATGAAAAGTAGACTTCATACTCCACTAATAGGAGGAAAATGATTGTGAGACTTTGTTAAAAAATCCCCATGGCAAGTCACTCTTGATTTATGCCTCTATAGGGATAGAAAAGGTCCTCAAAAGAGAGTGAATAGAGAGGCAATTTTGCAAATATAAAACTTGAAGAACAACGCAGATATAGGAGTGGCCTTGTTTGTCAAAGGTGGCTTGGTTACATTCCAACAAAATACCCCATGCTATAATCAAATGGAGGGCTTTAAATTTTTTGGGGTGCTTAGCCTAGATCCATGCTTTTAAGAAATATTCCACTATATCACCTTACAAGATACAAGATTGTCATTTTCGGCCTTGAATTTCTTTCCAAACTACTTGGGAAAAAGGATAATCAATAAAGAGATGCTTAGTATTTCCTAATTTTGAAGAGAAGGAGGACATCAACTAGGACCGATGAAATATTTTTTTTTTATGATATCTCAAGTAGGAACTTTGTTTTTTAGAATATGCCATATGAACATCTTAGATTTTGGAGGGAATTTGAATTTCTAAAGTTCTACCCCCCACTAGGGAGCTTCTTGAGGTTTGGAGAGTTAAGTTTATAAAATGTATCGTACATTAGGAGAATAATCCCCTACAGGATTTAAGGACTTGATTAAAAGATCTTTAAAATGGATATTTTTTACCAAGGACTAAACCAACCCGTTTGTATAATTCCTCCATTCATTTCCCCAACTTTCTTCAATTTCAACTCGTCGATGATTCACGATCCTTGAAAGTCTAATTGAATGTTCATAACATATATTTAATTTAGGGTAAAGAATCCCCTTTCATTTAGGTATTATTGTTGGAAATACTAAGGTGGGGGTGGGGGGGGTGAATCAATATTCCTTAGCAATTAGTGCCTTTAAATTTTTTCAGAGCATTAGTTAATATTCAATTATTATTAATGTTTATGCAGTAATAAAAGTAAATAAAAGAACACAGTAGGCACAAGAATTTTAGGTGGAAAATCCTCTCCAGGTCAAAAACCACCTAATTCTTTTCTAGTAAATTCTTTAATCTTCAGCCCCAACTGAACTGAAAGAAACAACTTCCTAGAATTCTAGAAAAAGTATTCTTCTCCAGCTCCCACTGGAAGGACGCCGCAATGCCTTGGTTTCTTCAGTAATCAATTGAATGGATGCCCTAACACACTACGAAGACACAACTTGCCCTAACACCACCTTATCACCCTGAAGTGTTCATAGGCCCCAACCTGTAGGTGAATTCATACACCTACCTAGCACCTCCCTGCCACCCTATAATGACTGAAATAAGACAAGACTGTGGATTCCCAAACTAGGGACAATAATCCACGATACAATAAGATGTACAATTATTTTTGTGTACTTGACCAAATAACCAATCACTCTATGACTTGCAACCCAACCATGACATCATCCCAACAATGACTCCTATACCTCCCAACACTGCCTCTTCAACTCTAGGCAGAGTAAATCTTTTACAAATGACTATTGGGTTGGGGTCCCCTGGGTTAATTTTGGGTTAAAAGCTCAAGTTTTGATGAAAATATGTAAAGTCTTTGTGAATTGTGGATGCGGAGCATGTAGGTAGTTAGGAGTCAAACATGTTTTTTACTCTCATTTATGTAAAGTTGGGTCAATTTTGAGATCCACCCATGGTCACAGACCATGGGATTTCATGTGAAAGGCTATAAATAGGCATGTCTTAGGGAGTCTAAGGCATGTCTATGGGTATGAACACATGGATTCTTAGAGAGATAGTATAGAGAAGTGAGTCTTAGAGGAGGAAAAGGCTCTACAACTGAGTGCGTAGAGGCCTAGAGTAGTGTCCACAGCTAATTGCGTGGACCCCTGTAGCTGAGTGCACAAGGAAGTTTTGAGTATGTAACCTTACACTGAAGATCAATAAAGAAGACAGTTGGAAAAATTCATGTGTTTATATATTTGATGTTGTTAATTATGTTGCGCTATATGTTGTGATTGAAATAATGTCTTTATGAATTAATAGTGCATTGATGCGTGACTCTATTGGATAAAACTCCTTAACTGAACACAATACATGTTAAGTATTTATGCAAAGATTATAATATATTTTGTTATTTTTATTGAATACTTAAGAGTATCTGGGAAAATTATGATCTAAGGCTAATGTGTGGTGCGCATAAGTAGTTGATTCCTTCATTAAGGGTCCATAAAAGCCAATCGTAGACCTTTCCGGAGGTCTAGAAACCATTTGAAGGACATTATAGAACCAAGCCCTAATTGCTTGTAGATCTACGCGAAGATAGATCTAGGCCATACAAGGACATCACATTGATCTTTGGATGCAGAAACTTGGTTCCAAAATCCCCCTAGATTGCTTCAGGTGAGACTTCAGTCTGCGCTATGCGGGTTGATGCCAAAAGAAGCAGTAGTGTAGGGTTTTGTTTGGTGCAACGAACTTTGAACCTGGGTCAGGACCCACTAAGACAAAAAATGGTTCTGTTGCCAAGATTAGGATTTACATAAAGAGATGTGTGATGTCGCATTACTGGAATCCGACCAAGAAGGAAATTGAGAATTGGTTGGATAGGAAGATTCACGAATTCGTGGTGCAAGAGAACAAGAATCCATGCCTATCAAAGGAGCAGTGGTTGGACAAATATTAGTATACATAAATACACAAAATTTTCTTCTGCACCTTCCCAATCAAACTATTCGAGTGGATAGCTAAGTTGGCAGATGACCAAGGAAGGTGGAGGCTTGATGGTCCAATAGTGTGGACTCCAAAGCTAGTGCAAAGGTTGGAAGCTTCTGATGACAAGATCGTGCGTGTTTGTTGGGTCCCTATAATACTAGTGATTACCCCATTACTATTGTAGTTATAACCCTTATTTATATTGTTGTGCCCCTATTACCCCCATATTTTTATTTCTGTGCCCCATAGAATCCCTCTATTGTTATTTTTGTGGCTTTATATTATTATTGTTAGGTCGGCTAGATTATATTGTGACTCCTTAGTCTCCTATATATAGAAAGGAGGTTTTTTCATTTGTATCATCCAAGAATTGTTCATTTATGTAATATAAAGGAGGTTGGCCCCTCGAAGAGGCTGAATTCTAAGGCGTTGATCTATCTTTTCTATCTTTTCTTGAGCTGGTTTCATAACATTTGGTATTAGAGCTTTGGATTCTAGGGTTTCGCTGCTCCAAACAGGTCATCGTGGAATTTTCTCTATAAATTTTTTTTGTGATGTTTCAGAAGTAGAAAAAAAAACCATTTGAGAAGAATTGGTGCTGAATCTTGGGTCCGAATTTCAAAGCTTTTCGCCCGATATTTTCGGAGATATGATCTGAGGAAGTTGGCCTTTTTGCAGACTCCTGAATTACATTCAAAACAGGTGACCTGGGGAAAATCATCATAACTCTCTCTCTGAGGATCGGATTGAAATTTTGTAAAAAGGTAAAAAAATAGGACGGACTGTAGTTTCTTGTGTGTGTGTTTCAGATTCAAAGGTTGAAACAGTGACTCGTGGCATGTCGTACAAGTTCGCTCTACTGAACCAGTCTAAAAGCAAGTCACTGTGGGAGATTTAACATAACTCTTCCTTGGAGAATCCAATTTGGCTCAGACTTGTGGCATTGGAAATAGGACGCAGAAGGCTACTACAGGTAGCAATTTCAGAACTGGATGATTTGAAATTACAGAGATACATCAGATTCAATATCAGGCTTCTATAAAGTGAAAAAAGGTGTGTAGTTTTTTTTTAAATTTTTGTGTAAGCTTGGTTTAACGGAATTCAAAGGGCATAGTAAAGCATTATTATCGGTAACTGATGCCCCGAGGAAAGAAAATGCAAACACCTAGTAAGGAACCTGAAAGCTCTAGCATGACTCATGAAGAAGAAGAAGAAATGCTACATGATATATCAAAATTACAAGAACAAGTGCAACAAATGTCACGCTCACAAAAGCTAACAGAAGCTAAGATAAGTGGTGTGGAATCTAAGATAAAGGGCATGGAAGCTAAGATGGATGATTCGAAGACAGATTTGAAGAGAGACATGGAAAATTTGGAGATAGATTTGAAGACAGATATGGAAGAATTGAAGAAGTTGCTACAAGAAAGGGTCACTAATGGTGAAAAGGTAGTAAAGGAAACTCATGATGAGAACAAAAGAAATGTTAATCATGATACTATAGACGCTAATGTTGGATCGAAGAATCACCATATTCCAAAAATCGATATGAGGAAGTTTGATGGCAAGGATCCCGCTACATGGATATTACAGATGGAGCAATTCTTCGATCTCAATAATGTGCAAAACGCACAAAAGGTACGTATGGCAACTGTATATTTGGAGCTTCCTGCAGCTTCTCGATTGCACCCAGTCTTCCATGTTTCATGTTTAAAGAAGGTTATAGGTGACAAGCTCCCAATTCAAACAATATTGCCAGAACTTGATGAGGAAGGAAAAATTATTTGGAACCGGAAGCAGTCACAGAAACAAGAACTCGACAGCTACGAAATCGATCAATTTCAGAGTATCTTATCAAGTGGAAGAACTTATCTGCTGAAGATTCCACATGGGAGGATGAGAATTTTATGCAGAAGTATCCAGAACTACTCAAGCATTGAGGAAAACACTTTTTTGAAGGAAAGGGGAATGTTGGGTCCCTATAATACTAGTGATTACCCCATTACTATTGTAGTTATATCCCTTATTTATATTGTTGTGCCCCTATTACCCCCATATTGTTATTTTTGTGCCCCATAGAATCCCTCTATTGTTATTTTTGTGGCTTTATATTATTATTGTTAGGTCAGCTGGATTATATTGTGACTCCTTAGACTCCTATATATAGAAAGGAGGTTTTGTCATTTGTATCATCCAAGAATTGTTCATTTATGTAATGTAAAGGAGGTTGCCCCCTCGAAGAGGCTGAATTCTAAGGCGTTGATCTATCTTTTCTATCTTTTCTTGAGCTGGTTTCATAACAGTGTTGTTGACCACTAGCTCAATCAAATTATAGGAGGATTTGTTACAGAGTCCACGGTTGATACCTTAGTCAGCTACAGTGAAGCTGAGCGATGCTTCTTCAAAGGACCGTGAGGTAAGCATCTGAGATCTTTGACTACTTGGATTAAGATGCTCTTGTGTGAAAAACGCGATGTCGTTGCCTCGATGTTCAGATCTATGCAAAGTGAATGGATCTTCAGAAATCAAGAGAAAGTGAGCCCTGAATATAGCCTGTTGATTGGACCTTCTGTTATAGACAATTTTGTGCCTTACAGCAACAAGCATGAATTGTCAATAATCCAAGGGATCCAAAGTTCCCTAAACATGATGTTCCTACCCCTAGAGGAACAAGGTCAGCAAACCAACAGCTCTCAGATCAGTTCTCCACCTGAAAACACTCAAAAACAAGCAATCCTGAAATCAAAGCAGGTGCTCCACTAGGCTTCTGCACTGAAACACAACTTCTCCATGGTGTACCTGCGTTGCAAAGCAGGCAGAACAAAGCCCACCTGCGTTGGGCGAGTTTGGACATGTGGCACAGTTAGTCATTGCTTTGGAATCTTCCAAAAATGACACTTGGATCAGGTATTTCGCCTTGTGATGAGTCAGAGGCTTTGTTTCTCCAAGTGGAAGCAAGGTTCACCAAGTGGACTCAAGAACTGAAGATCAACTAAAGATTAACTGAAGAGAGAGAGGACACAAGGCAGCTACACATCAGTTGCAAGCTGACTCATCCTTTCTCAATTCATCTATATATTGAGCTCTCTCCTATGAGCTCAGGAGGCTGGAATTTGGTGCAAAGTAATGATATGCTGTTGGTTTCACTATAGAGCTATTGGGTGATTGTTTGAGAGAGGTGAAGAGGAGAAATTCTTTCTGCTGGGAGGTGTTGCTGGATTGGAGCCTTCAATGGTTGTAATACTCTCAGAACCTTTACTTCTTCATTAATAAAAGCTATTGAGGTTCTTCTATGTGCTCTTGTTTCAATAATATATTGTGATAATTGCATGTTTGGTTTACACTAATCCTTGAACCAGTTATGATTGCATGCTTCTTGTAGTTTCCTTCTTTGTTATTTTGCAGGATCTCATTGTAGCTGGGCCAGCAAAAGAGAAAGGAGCTGGGAGCAAGCAGCCAAAGAGAAGAGTTTGGATTCGACATTAAGCGCAAGGCAACGGTTAGTGCATTTCTCCATTCTCTTTTGCTTTCATAAAGAAGTAAACCTTAAGTAGTTTGTTTTACAGTTGTTGCTAAGGTACTATCACCCTTAGAGTGGGATAGGGTCATCCGAGTCGGATACTTTTCCCTACAACAAACTGGCGACTCCACTGGGGATCGTATCTGTTTGATTGTTTGTAGTATTTTTCTATTCATTTCCTGAACGAAAGAGTACCAAATCGAAAAGCTTTTGACTATATCAAAAGCGAAGTAGAGGGCAGCTACTCTAGCTCATTTCTGAGCATGTTCATGATTTGAAGAGCTGATCTACAAGGATCCTTGTAAGCTCTTAGTGATAGCTTTTCACCCTCCTAATCATCCCTTTGAGTGTGCTTGACTGATTGTTTCTGATTTGAGCAAAAACTGTGCATTTTTTAGAAAATTATGACCCGGAAACTGTGAAAACGCAATTCTCGTTTTCCAAAGCAGGTAGTACACAGGCTACCTGCTTTGCAACGCAGGTCCCGAAGGGGCTACCTGCGCTGAGAGCCAGACTGGTTGAGCAGCACCTGCGTTGGCCCAATTTTGCCTAGTGCAGTTGGGGTTTCCTCCCTTTCTCTTGCCTGTTTTCACTATTGATTTGGCTGCCAGTTACCAGTCTTGCACCCGTTCTGAAACCAACATTTCTTGCCATCATTCTGCCTCTGTTATATAACGAAATTGTACTTGTTCTTTGTATTTCTTACTCATTTACAATTTCCCATAACGAAGAGTAAACTAATCTTGCTTTTGGCCTCTTAGATCTGAACCTGTGTTAGGCATTTTGCTGGTCTAAAGAGTTAGCTTGTTTGCTGTCCATAGCTGATTAGTCATTTACTTTCGTCATTATGGTTTGATTTCATGCATTTCCAGTGATTGAACAAGTAAATCTTAAGGTGTCTTTTGATTTTGGACAACCTTGTTTGTTTTCACTTTAAATCGAAATCAAAGTTAAATAACAACTTTCTTTTTGTAATACATCAACATTAAGAAAGGGAAAAGAAAATACATGCATTGTGCATTTTGCATTTGAAAAAGTTTGCATGATGATTTAGGAGAAAGTGCATTAGTTTGTGCTGTATGAACTGTGTGAAAAGATATGCCTTTCTTCTCCCTCAGTAGTTAAGATTTTCATCAGTCAAAAAGATTTGAAAAAGCTTGCTTCTCATCTTAGGCTGCATTTAGGAATTTGTCATATACATCTCGTGGTGATCCTTAAAGGCAAACTGCTAAACAAGATCAACATTAAAATAAATTCAATTTACATAACAACGCTTTGTAACATAATGCAAACACATAGAGGTCTAGGTAGAGACGTGTTCCGGCGTCGTTAAACGTAGTGACTGTCGATCTCTACGAAGGTGGGTGATTCCTCCTGAGAGTCGGTGGCACTAATACGGACTTGTGCTCCCACGTACCGTCACGTATATATTGGGAGACCCCTATAGGAACAAAGCCTTTATCCATAGGAAGCTGTGTCGGCCGCCCTACTGATCGCGATGCAGTGAACATAGCATTCACGAAGATCGACCACCTGTACCGTAAAACGTATTCTGTGGTTTCGCGAAAAGTTTGGCACACCCTCTGCCTAGAACTCCAGAGTAGTTTCTTTTGGCCTTTTTCAAACTCTATAACTGAAAAATTCCATCCGAGCATTTGTCACTTCGGGCTCGTTAAAACATCGAAGGAGACTAGAGTCATCTTTTGCTTTTTCTCGACTCTTAAAACATGAAAAAGCAAAGTTGTGTCTAAAGCATCGTTAATAAAATTTATTTTAAACGGAACATAATCACCTCCTATTCCTGCGTTGATCTTCGAAGATAGTCTTTTGGCATCGTAAGTTCTTGTAGAATCACTAAAATCTTTTGGATAGACTCAAAATGTCTGAACAACCGCCATTCCAGCAATCATATCAAGGACCTGAGCAACAAGTCTTTGTAAGTAATGGGCAACCATGCTATAATGGTTATGCCCATCAACTTTGTCAAAGTTGTCAGCACTATGCTGGTCTGCAAAGACCCATTGCTCAGGCGATACCATCTTATCCTGGATATGCTTCGCCTAACCTGAACCAACAGTTGCCCTTTGTAGCAACTCTAGAATTGCCAGATCTAAACCGGCTGACGAATGATCCAATTGCTTATGCCCCTTGGTGGCCAGCGATTCCGCATAAACTTCCATCAGACATTCCTAAATTCAATGGAAATCCAGGTGAAGACCCGTCGAATCACGTCATGACTTTTCATTTGTGGTGTTCATCGAACACTCTAAACGATGATTCGATAAGACTCCGCCTCTTCCAGAGGACAATGATAGGTCCAGTGGCTAAATGGTACATTGAATTGCCAAGAGCCTCTTTCGACAATTTCAGCTCCTTAGCCACGACTTTCTTAACCCATTTTCAATTACCGATAAGGTATGAAACGGGAACAGAACTCCTTACCAACTTCAAACAGACAACGGCCACTCACATATCTGATCATATACATGAGTGGCGACGTCGTCGTAGGATGGTGAAAACTTACGTTCCCGATCAGCTGTTAGCTGAATGGTTTATAAAGTCGTTACTTCCGGCTATAACGGAAGATGTGGCCAAGGGAGGAGTCGTAACAGAGGAGCAAGTCATTGCTCGTGCTCAATACTTAGACTTAGTATATACTCAGTCTGACACGCTCTACGACAAAATACCTGACGCCCCTAGACCTGAATTTTCAATTCCTCCCCCTCCTGAATCGAATACTAACTCTCACGCCAATAATGGCGTGACTGGCAAACGCAAAATTTCTAGTCAAAATGCAAATGAGGAACTTCTTGCCTCAGAAGTACATGCCATGTCGACCGACAAGGGCAAACAACTGAAGCAACCAGGGGGCAAGAAGATAAAGAAAAGGAAAGGGAGACCCCCGACAGGGTGTCATATATGCAATGAGGATCATTGGACGAAAGATTGTCCACATATACCTGAAGTTAAGAAACTCTTCAAGAGTTCAAAAACCCCAGCAGTATTGACTGATCCGTTCCCTAATCCAAGCCAAAATCTGGTTGCCAATCAAAATGCTTCCCGATCCCAAGTGCTTATGTTGTCCACCTCAAAGCAGCAGAATAATGCTTTGACAAGGAATAAAGGTTACCGGAATCCACAGCGGTCGAATAACAAGGCTGATAAACAACCTAGCAGTTCGACAACAACTTTGAACGAAGTTGTGCCACCCATCGTTTCTAAACCAATGATAAAGTCGCCAAAGGGAGTAGTACACAAGTCTACATTTAATCCTCGTGAAAAAATAACACAGGATTATAATATAATAGAGGACCTGACCCAATCGTCGTTCGCTATGTCGACACTTGAGGTAGCACAAAATTGCACCTCCCAAGAGCAAGCTTTATTATCAGCTATAGGTGGGATTGGCCCAATGGATTCCAATCTTGTGGCCTTTGATCATAAAGGATATGACCCTAAGTTACCAGCTCAACAAGCTTTCCTTATTAAAGTGAAAGCCCTCAACAAAACTGTTCATCGAACAATTATTGATGAGGGGGCATCTACATGTCTTATGTCGATGAGTTGCTGGAAAAATTTAGGCTCACCACCCTTGTCGAAATCGTCAACGACATTAAAAGCATTTGATGGACGATCATACACTCCATACGGGATTTTAAGTAACTTGCAAGTTGAACTGGGGGGCAAAACAGTAGAAGTTGATGTTGAAGTAATCGACGGAAACCTCGATTACAACATCCTACTGGGAAGGCCTTGGATATATGCCATGGCTGCAGTTGTGTCGACCTACTTCAGAAGGATTGTATTTCCTTTTCAAGGAAAATTACAATCGTCGACCAACAAACATTTCTCCCCAACAGTTCTCAAGTTACGGGAAGCAGCACAATGATCCATGAAAATAATCAATCGTTCCAAAATATTGGAGTAGGTCTCCTAAAAGACCCTGCCTTAATGGGTACTTTTTCCCTACCGCCGGTAGGTAATCTGGCGGAAGTAGCCACAGTGGAAACCTACAACATGAAATCTTCTATATCTAACGGATTCAGAAGATTCCTAAATATTTTGTCAGCATGGATCATCGCCTTAATGGAAATACTGTAAATACAGTGGGCTCCGAGGATGGTTCTTATCTCATGTCAACCTCGTTAAAAAATGAAACAAGGAGTCACGAGGACAGTTCTTTTACTATGTCAACCTCATTAAAAAATGAAACAAATCCCCTTTTCAAAATTCAAAGGTAAACCTTCATTCCAACCACCAAGTTGAATGCAATGAAGCTTGGGGGGCACCCTCCTTTGACATGCGTTATTATGATGCTGGGGGCATGCAAAAGAACGAGCAGTTTTAGCATAAAGTTCATGCTCGTTAAAAAATAAATGCAAGATTCGAGCAGTTTTAGCACACAGTTCATGCTCGTTAAAAAATAAAACGCAAGAACCGAGCAGTTTTAGCGTCATAGTTCATGCTCGTTAAAAAATAAACATAAGCTTTTGAGCAAGTTTAAGCTCCTTAAAAAATGAACTGCCCGGTAAATAACCATTTAGAGAAATGTAACCTTTGAAAGCCATATTAAAAGTCCTTGGTCGTGTTTATATGCCATCACCTCCATCTGTTCATTTGGCCAATCGTTCACCTCCATATGTTTGTTTACCCATTTTGAGGAACAGCTGCGAAGAGTGATTTCACTTAGCCATCCTTGTGACACTGCCGTGATTGGAGAATTCCAACCTGTACCTGGAATCTGCTGCTATCCCTGTTCATCACTCGTTCCTCAAAAGACGAGTCTTCTTTGAGCTCTTTTCACTGACTCGTAAAATATGAAAAGTTTGCCGAGTTTTGGCCTTCCAGCTCGTTAAAGCGACCGGAAAGCTATCCCTCCTCTAGATTTTAATCTTTTTGGACCTGACGGATTATTGCACAAAAAGATCGAGCGCTTGTTTGTTCGGCTCGTTAAAGCAACCGAAAATTCATCCCTTCTGTATTGTTTTAAACTTTTTCGGACTTAAGGGATTAGATGACGAAAAAGGAATTTTGGAGTTAACTTTTCGTACCTTTTCAGACTCTCTAAAAATGAAAAGGACCGAGTTTTCTTTGTCGTTAGACTCGTTAAAATGATTAAATAGCGACAAACTTGTCTTTAGACGAGAACGAGTTTCCCTATCGCTAGGCTCGTTAAAACATAGCGATGGGCTTGCCCGAAGGGCAGGTTATAGAACAAGCATATGTCATCCTCCTCAAGCTTGACAAAAATAAAGAGGTACTGGTCAGCAATGACTGGGGAAAAATTGGGAGAACCTCACAGTATTAATGGTAGCAAGTCGCTCTTGAACATGACACTTTGTCCTTCGTAGCACATCGGGTTGGGTTGTTTCATTCACCGGTCGCAGAATCATGGTCCTCGCCACACCATCCACCATTGGGGTAATGCTACCAATCCATCACATCAGTGTCGTTATATGTTCAAGAGATGTGGTTCTGTAAAGAGTCAACCGTGTTCCACCCACTGCCATACATTATCCTTCATCCACTTCATGACCGCCACCCTGAATCATACATCACAGTTTGTTTTCACCTCATCATAATCACTAGCTCCGTTCCGTGTCATTGATGTGGGATTCATTAAGGCCCTCCTTTGACGGATCGCTCCTTGTCGACATCAACTCATTATCCAAGGAGTTGATCTAGGAACACCCCCCTCAGTACTTTGAAGCTTGCATGCCTCAATGGCAAGTTTCTCACTTCCGGCGATAGGTATACATCAATGACCTTCGACCAGAAGATTTTGCATGGTGGTCGACGCCAAGTCCTTTATTCCCACCATGTAGATTGTACTGCCGTACCTTGAGGGTCATCATCCTTATCGGTGATTCCTCTCGCGCTTGTTAACGGTTTACATCATTGACCGGTAATCAAGCGATGTCTTTCCATGTTCGACTTCAAGAAATTCTCACATGGATCGACTTGTACATCGAGTGAAGATCGGAAGAGTTTGAAGACCCCGGATCTAGTTTCATCCATCCGGGCTGCGATATATATTCAGGACATAAAGACATTTGATATGTACATCATTGCAACAGATGATCATCCTTTTAAAAGGATGATAAATTCGGCAGAGAATTATCAGTCTAGCATCAGACGATCGTCTGTTCTATGTACCAAAATGTATTTATAAAGCTGAGCATGGGAATGCCCGCCTCAGCTAGATCATGAAAAATGTATGAAAAATAATGTATTATATTGTATCTTATTACAGGACACTTCTCAGCAGATTGAATGAACTTCGGATCCTCTCAATAAAGCATTTCACCCGATAAACGACCTCATACTTTAGGGGGCATCTGTTATAGACAATTTTGTGCCTTACAGCAACAAGCATGAATTGTCAATAATCCAAGGGATCCAAAGTTCCCTAAACATGATGTTCCTATCCCTAGAGGAACAAGGTCAGCAAACCAACAGCTCTCAGATCAGTTCTCCACCTGAAAACACTCAAAAACAAGCAATCCTGAAATCAAAGTAGGTGCTCCACTAGGCTTCTGCGCTGAAACACAACTGCTCCATGGTGTACCTGCGTTGCAAAGCAGGCAGAACAAAGCCCACCTGCGTTGGGCGAGTTTGGACATGTGGCACAGTGAGTCATTGCTTTGGAATCTTCCAAAAATGACACTTGGATCAGGTATTTCGCCTTGTGATGAGTCAGAGGCTTTGTTTCTCCAAGTGGAAGCAAGGTTCACCAAGTGGACTCAAGAACTGAAGATCAACTAAAGATTAACTGAAGAGAGAGAGGACACAAGGCAGCTACACATCAGTTGCAAGCTGACTCATCCTTTCTCAATTCATCTATATATTGAGCTCTCTCCTATGAGCTCAGGAGGCTGGAATTTGGTGCAAAGTAATGATATGTTGTTGGTTTCATATAGAGCTATTGGGTGATTGTTTGAGAGAGGTGAAGAGGAGAAATTCTTTCTGCTGGGAGGTGTTGCTGGATTGGAGCCTTCAATGGTTGTAATACTCTCAAAACCTTTACTTCTTCATTAATAAAAGCTATTGAGGTTCTTCTATGTGCTCTTGTTTCAATAATATATTGTGATAATTGCATGTTTGGTTTACACTAATCCTTGAACCAGTTATGATTGCATGCTTCTTGTAGTTTCCTTCTTTGTTATTTTGCAGGATCTCATTGTAGCTGGGCCAGCAAAAGAGCAAGGAGCTGGGAGCAAGCAGCCAAAGAGAAGAGTTTGGATTCGACATTAAGCGCAAGGCAACGGTTAGTGCATTTCTCCATTCTCTTTTGCTTTCATAAAGAAGTAAACCTTAAGTAGTTTGTTTTACAGTTGTTGCTAAGGTACTATCACCCTTAGAGTGGGATAGGGTCATCCGAGTCGGATACTTTTCCCTACAACACCTTCCTCGAGTGACGATGAGGGAATGACACAAGCCTCACCGCAGAGTGCACTTCAGCTGATAAGACATGGTTTTCTATGGATACATCATCCATCCACCCCACCTCCACCTTCACCTCCACAACATACACCTTCGCCCACACCACCGTCTCTACCAATGCCATTCAACATGTTGAAATTAGTAAAGCTACCAATTTTCAAGGGTATAGGAAGTGAAGATACAAATCATTTTTGGTTCATTGCGAGTTTGTATGGACTACATAGCAGATCAGTGATGAAAACATAAAGAAGGCGCACTTAGCTACTGCTCTACAGGATTGCACGCTGACATGGTATATTAAGTATTGTACTGATCATTCTTTAGCAATGCTAGTAGATACTAAGGATGCTTTAAACAAGGAGTTTAGTAACCCTAAGTCTAACTCGCAGACTGTCATTGGATTTAAGGAAATCATGATGAGGGCGGGTGAGACACACTCGAAGTTAGATCAAAGGCTGAAATGTGTGATTTGCGAAGCTAATATGCATCTTATAGATGGCCAACACCGTGAGTGGTTTATAGCCTCACTTCTACCCCACCTAAGGATTGTTTTTTCACAACAAAAGATAGGAACTCAGGCAAAAGCCTTGGAAATTGCGATGATATTGCATGAGACACCTATTCAGGATGCGACTTTGCATTTCCAATAGTTTCACTTGTAGCTGTAGAACATTTTCTTGGAATTACAGAGCTTGAAAAAAGAGAAGGAGGCTAGGCTAGAGGTGCACGAGGAAGTCTGGTGCCTCAATTGTAAGAGCCAGGGGCATGATAAAGACCATTTTCCTGTCTTTGCAAATTATATTACTAGAGGGGGACCAATTCCCCTGAGGAAGGAAGCCTCCGCAGGACTGAGTGTGGGGCCTGAGTTATGGTGTGTTATTTGTCAGGTGGTTGGAAAACATGTAACGAATAAATATAATTTTCTGCAAAAGTTCATTCAAATACCACAACAATTGTTCGACAATTTCTACAAATCGGTGGGCCATGATGAACGCCACTGTCATAGCTATGAATTGATGATGGAAAGAATGGATGCCTATCAAATGCAAGTAGAAACTAGGCCTACGGATCAAGGTGTTGGGGGAGTGCACAGAGGATATCAGGGGCAAGGACGAGGCTGAGGAGGAGGAGGACCTGGTAGAGGTCATGGTTAGGTTAATTTCTATAATAGTTGGACACCAGGGAACTGTTGGCTCTGCTACATGTTTGAGCATTTTTTAGGGCCAGGGACAGCTTGGCTGTGGTGTTTTCTGAAAAGGAGGGGCTAGCAGCAGTTCATTCAATCTTTCCCCTTCCATTTGCTTTACCCTTATAACTCCCGCCACCTTCATTTCCTCCTTCCCTTCCTTTCTCTTTACTCTCCCTATCATTATTATTTTTGTTTGCTTTTATAAACCCATTATTTGTTTATCCCTGGGTGCTTAAAGTCTTAACATTTTAAATCCCTGTTTACCCCCTATTCCCTTTAGTCCTCGGGCATTTTTTTGTTTAACGTTATTAAGCCCGATAACCCTCCATAAACCATATTAACCTATGTTTTTGTTTTACCCTGGTGCTAAAGTTTTAACTTATAACCGCGCACATAATAAAATTGTTACCCGCTGAGACCGTACCTATCACATCAACCCCGGAGCGCATGTATTGCCTCGACCGTCCGATCACACCCACCTTATCATCTGACGATAGTCGCTTTCCCCGCTTCGCAGACCTGCACACCCGTTAGTTCCTAGGGAAAGTGGTTTCCCACCATCGCATCTGCCACATGCCTTAATCTTATTGCATCGCGCTGCCTCGTACGTAAACCTCCTTTTACCGAAGAGCAGTGCGGGGAAACCATTTACCACCATCCAATACGGTCCCCACCCGCTAACTCTCTTGCATCTCCATCACCCGGCAACCGTCGGATCTGCCCGATAGCTATCCGACAACCATCGTTCATCCATTTTCATTTCTCTCCGATGGCATCCATAATCTAATATCCACCATCCATTTTTACGATCCGACAGTTGCCATAAATCCATATTTTCCTCTGTGTTTTTCGTCGCCTCCGGCCAACTGATCTAGACTGTCCATCTGATCCATCCAACGGCCAATGTTCTTCTGCGACTCTCCATTTATTTTTGATGTATTTTGCTGTGTTTTTTTGGCCAATTCTGGGCGCGCAAAGAAGCAAGAGATGATACAGCTTTCAGTGCATTTAACTCTATGCTACCTGCATTCAAGAATAGCATGGTCAATGATGAGAAAGTACTGCCTCGAGCAGTGGAATTCATTCACCTGTTTAAGGAGTACACCAAAGTACTAGAGAATGTCAAATTTGTTACTTAAAATAGTCAGAATGTATCAGAGGCCCATAATAGTTTGTAAATGTGGTTGATGATCAATCAAGACACCTCCACACTTAGCCTAGCAGAGCAATTTTGCGAGAAACTCCATATATACTGGAAAACAAGATGTAATGAGATTGATGAGTGTTATTATGTTGTAAGCTTTAAATTCTGGAGACTGTAACTACTGTGTAACCTGCAACTTCTGGTCTGCATTTCCAGCTAATACAAGCTTCTTTTGCTATTGATTTCTCACTTCCGAATTCTTTTCCTTGTCCCGGGCTGTGCCTGTTTGCATTTATTCATGTGTTGTTAATGTTTAGCATCAAAAGGGCTGTCATCCCACCTTTGTGTTAGGATTTAGCATGTATTATTAAATTTGTTTGCAGGTTTTTGTTGTTTTAATGCCAGAGAGCTGTCATCCTGTCTGAGCATTAGGAAACAGATTTACAGACCTCTCAACTGGTTGCAGCTGGCCATCACAGGGTCCTGTGCATCTGCTAGTGTGATCAGTGATTCTCCATCATCACATTGTCTCTGAAATTATGAGTAATTTGTGGTTAAAAGCCTTGTAGTCTGGGGGTGTTCACCCACGTCTGGGTTTAAGCATAGTAGGAGTGGTTATTTGGCTTGAATATGCAGCATTTGTTTCACTCATCCACCAATTTATCCAACTTTTGTTGAGTTTGTAATGTTCCCGAGCATCACTGATATACAACTTAGGTGAGTTTCTTGGGGTGATAACAGGCATCCGCGTGGGAGTGTCAGAATTAGACATGCCCATCATGTCAATATTGTACTCAGTTTGATCACACTATAAAAGAATGCCCTATGCTGATATCTAAGATGTAGGAGAATAAGGTACTGCCTCAACACCCTATGCAAAACTTACAAATGATGAGAGCTGAGCCCCGCGAGGAATATTTGAATGTAAATATAGTGCTAAGAAGCGATGTAACAATAGGGGATGATAAGGGAAACAACTTGAAGAAGACAAATGGGTTCGCGGAAGAAGGTTTTGATTTGGCATGCGTGAAGCAAACATTTATGGAAGTTAAGAAAATATTTGCTGAGGAATCTACTTTAGGAAGTTAGAACAAAGTAGCAGAGAATAGTATGCCTACAAAGGTTGATCCCTTTGTACTTAACAAATTCCTGGAAACTTGCATGAAACTTCTATGCGATAGAAAGCCTGTGAAGGGTCTGCAGGAGTTGATAAACAAGTGTGTTGGTAAAGAAGGCACTCCTGATGGACACCGCGTAGTACAAAAAATCGGCAAACATAAGGTAGTTACAGGGCATGAGATGAGGCTTACTGCACAAATAAGAGATTATGAGATGGACCAAGTTATTCTGGATCTTGGGTCTGACATGAACATGTTTCCTAAACAAACATGGGAAAGGATGGGGAGACTTGTGCTACAGTGGTCTCCGATCCAGCTCAGAATGGAAAACCAACAAAAGGTCATCCCCATGGGATGGTTACATGGAGTAACAATAGATATTGAAGGTGCAAGCATGTTGGATGATTTTGAAGTAATAGAGATTGTTGATGACAATACTCCATACCCCGCACTCGTTGTAATTTACTGGGCCATCGATATGAATGGAGTCATCAACTTAAAGAAAAGGACAATGTCATTTGAAAGAAAATCACTTCGCATTGTAGTACCATTGGACCCTTTGGAGGGACCATGGTATACAGAGCCAGTCCGTGACTATGAAGAAAGTGACGATGACTTTTATCAGATTTATAAAATAACCGTGTGAGATCAAGACTGGATTAATCCAACAGCTGATGGAAGGATTACATGGGACTGGGAAAGTTCTTGTACCTCGAATTCAGATGAAGAACTGGAGCATTGACAAAATAGGATGCATGAAGTATCTACGTTGCGCTGCAACATGACGACTAAATTGCTGCGCTGTGTGTCATCGGAGGTAAGAAATTTACCCTATTATGATGGTTTAACTAACGCAGATAAGTTTTTGGATGCATTTGAATGGGAAGTCCCCGAGGATCATTGCTTCCAAGCATTTGATTTTTCACTGCGCGCTACGCCCGCATGATGGTGGGGTACACATGAGGAAAGCTTTGATGAATGACAAGATTCTAGGAGGATGATGAGGTTGTGATTTGGTCATATTAAAGTTAGACTAGCTGAAAAATACAATGGGAGAAATGATTTGCATGGTCACTTATCAAAGTGGACTAAATTTTATGGAACGAGACTACAGCCAGAGTGGATGCACTTATTTTGTCATACTTTGGATATAATCACTATGAATTGGTACTTAGAAATGAAGCTCCACCATGGCACCGCAAAGTGGGATATATTAAGGGAAGGATTCTTAATGACCTTCAGTTTTGAAGATGGGTTCGAAGGCATTGATGAAGCTTTACAAGAGGTAAGGGCAGTGATCTTCTGAATACTGTAGGATCCTTTGGAGTTGGTACAGGCCAATTGGAGCACCCAGCTATGCCATGCCCTGGAATGCTATAATGTGAGCGCTGAGGGGGAGGATGAAGATCCAAGGAATATCAATATTCCAAAGGTAGAAGGCCATCAGGAAGTTGCAGGTTCGCAAATAGAGAACATGTATATCACTGCGCCATTAAAAGTCAAACAGGTAAACATTGGTACTAAAGTAGAGCCGAAATTTGTGAAGATCGGGGACTATTGGGATGATGCCATAGTGGATAAAGTTGCTGAGTTACTCTGTGAGTACTAGGATATTTTTCCTACAAAGTTCTCAAACCTGAAAGGCATCATAGGTGACTTGGGTGTGATCAAAATTACTTTAAAATCGGACGTGGAGCCTATTAAGAAGAGGCCGTATCGCTTTAATCCCAAGTACAAGGAAAAGGTCCATTTGGGGTTGGATAAGATGCTTGAGGCAAGCATTATCTAACCTATCAAGGAATCTGGCTAGGTGAGCCTGATGGTGGTTCAAGAAAAGAAACAGAAGGGAGAAATAAGGTTTTGCGTAGATCTCAGGAAACTTAATGATGACTGCGTTCATGATCCTTTTTCGACACTGTTTATTGGTGAGGTATTGGATAATGTTGGAGGGAAGGAGGCCTACTCATTCACTGATGGATTTTCAGGGTACCATCAGATCAAGATTGCACCAGAGGATAGAAGAAAAGCAACCTTTGTGATTGAATGGGGTTGTTTTCAATATACTGTCATGCCGTTTGGACTTAAGAATACGTCTGTGATATTCTCTCGTGTAGTTATAGCAGTGTTTAAAGAGTTCATCCATAAGTTCTTGGAAGTATATTTTGATGATTGGATGATGTTCAGCTTAGTGAAGTGCCATGTAGCAAGTCTGTGCCTGATGCTGGATATGTGCCGCAGATACCAGATCACGCTGAACCTAAAGAAGTGTCTGTTTTATGTCCCCTTTGGGATCTTGCTAGGTCATGTGGTGTGCAAGAAATGGTTGATGGTGGACCCTGCCAAGATTGCGGTGATAGTAAATTTGGAGGCTCCAAGAAGTGTTAAGTAGCTATGTGCAACGCTTGGACATATCGGGTATTATAGAAAATTCATCAAGGCTTATGCCCAGATTACCATGCCCATGGAGAAACTGCTGAAGAAGGATGTTTTGTTCTGTTGGGATGAAGAATGTTAATGTATTTTGGATGTCTTAAATGAAAAAATGGTCACTGCGCCAATTTTGGTCTTCCTGGATTGGAAGAAGGAATTCCATGTGCACGTTGATGGCTCGTGTATTGCGTTGGGAGTAGTGCTCACACATTCCAGTGAAGGAGAGATGGACCACCCTATAACATTCGTGAGTAGGAAATTATCAAAAGCTAAGAAAAATTACTCAACGACAAAATGTGAAGGATTGGCTATGGTGTACGCACATTAAAATTTCAGGAATTATTTGTTGGGCGAACATTTCAAAATGTACATAGACCATTCCGCCTTAAAATACCTAGTCAATAGGCCTCTATTGGGGAGAAAGATTTGTTGATGGTTGTTGCTATTTTAAGAATATGACTTTGGGGTCATTGTGAATCTAGGTAGGTTGAATGCAGAACTTGACCATCTATCATAGATCGAAACAGGGGAAGAGCCCACTAATTTGGAGGAAGGGTTGCTCGACACTCGGCTCTTTGCGGTGCGCGTAGGAGATAATTATTTTGTAGATATTATCCACTTTTTGACTACCAGAACGGCTCCAGAAGAATATGCCAGTTAGCAAAAGAAGGAACTAGTGGCGTGTGTGAAATTTGTTTGGGTGATCGCTGGACATTTGTATAAGATGGGCGTTGACAAGATCTTGTGAAGGTATGTGCCTGGTTTTGAGTGGAACAACATCCTCATGGAAGCTCATGGAGGGGCTACGGGAGGACATTATGCAGGAAAGGCTATGACGTAGAAGATTTTGCGTGTGGTTTTGTGGTGGCCTACGTTGCATAAAGATTCCAAAGTTTATTGTAGGGCATGTGATGCATGTCAGAGAATGGGTCTACCCTCGCGGAGGGATGAACTACCACTGAACCCTCAGGTATCTTTGAAGCCATTTGAAAAATGGGTAATTGACTTCAAGGGGCCCATTTAGCCCCTAGGCAAGAAGACAGGTGCGTGCTACATCATCACCATGATAGAGTACCTAACTAGATGGGTGGAGGCATAGCCGATGAAGGATTGTACAGGGGCTATGGCAACGAAGTTCTTGTTTGAGTATGTGTTAACCAGATTTGGCTGCCCAAAAATATTGATGAGTGATCTGGGTACACACTTCCTAAATGAAACGATCAACGTGCTAACTAAGGAGTTCCAGGTTTATCATTAAAAGAGTACTCCATATCATCCTTAGGATAATGGAACAGTTGAGGCATTCAATAAAATATTGGAGAACTCACTGAGAAATATTTGCAATTCACAATGAAATGATTGGGATGTGCGCGTACCTCTAGCGCTATGGGCATACAAGAATACTTGTAAGAAGATGATAAGGCAAACACCTTTTCAATTGGTCTATGGCGTGGAAGCTGTAATGCCTATGGAATATATCGTGCCTAGTCTATGCATAACAACTTTCACAGGGATCGCAGATCGCGGAGCCTTGGAAGAGTGGCTCATGAAATTGATGGATCTTGAAGAAGACATATTCTTGTCTAGATTCCATCAGCAAGTATAGAAGGAACATGAAAAGGCATGGCACAATCGACACATCAAGTTGTCATGTTCAAGGTAAATTATTTGGTTTTATTATATGATAGTAAGTTTGCTAAGTTTTTGGGGAAGTTTTAGATGCATTGAATTAGGCCATATGTCATCAAATAAATTACAGATGGAGGCGCAGTTTAGCTTGCGAAGATGAATGGAGAACCTTTTCTGGGAAGGGTGAATGGAAGTTGATTGAAGCCATATACAAGAGATCTAGCTCAATGACTACATGATGGCAGGATAGTCTTAATGCTCTAGGCAACTGCAAGGGAGAACGGGACTATAAACTACATTGCCAGGATTAGAGGATTATGCAGCAGGAGGGCTACACACAGAATGGTGAAGCTACGGCATCAAAAGTTGTGTTAAGGGGGCTGCACTATGAAGAGAGGTACCACACAACATAGCTAGAAAGTGACCATTGGAGTCATTGTTCATGATTTGACAACTAGAAGACAGTTAAGAGGAGTAGGCTGGTGGCATTTAAGGCCAAAATATTTGAATATCTGCTGCCAAAACAACATTAATGGACAAATTTTGGGAGGAATGGTCAGATTTGAATTCAAAATCCCCTATAAATGATGTGTGCTGGTCCAGCAGAGAACAATTTGCACCCTTAGAGTTTTTGAGCTGTGTTTCTTACTTATGAATCACGCGTTCTTCAAGGATTTGGTTGTGAGCCCTGCATTTGATCATTTACCAGAGTTAACCTGACGATTCATCTATGATACCATGTTAGGACCAAACACTTCTGAGACTGCAAGCACTAGGTGAATTATGGCAATTGAAGGAGCTGCTCCAGTGGTTGTGAGCATGGAAGCTCCAACTCCTATGCCTACGGTGCCGAGGTCACCTAGGTCGAAGCCCACCCCTATTAAAGAGACCCAGAAACCAAAGAAAGACAAAAAACCAGAGTTTGGTACCAGTGCGTGAGTCTCCCAGGAAACATACTACAGCTCAAAAGGAGAAGAAGGACAAGCATCCTTATAAGGTTATGGATTTGGAAGTTGAATAGGGCACCGAGGATAGACGCTGAGGGAGTGGAGCCCTTCACCAAGTTTCTTGAATATATCCCTCCACATAAGGGGAAGGCGAAGGTCCCGAAGGACCCAAACTTGGACAAGTTCCTCATTCATATGCCCCTATTGCTGGAGCAGATGACCTTCGAAGGTCAGTGCCTTGCGTGGGTCCCCCTGTTAAAAATGGATGATTGGGACCTGGCCGACCATGAGCCGTTCCGTCACCTCACAACAAAACCTTATGTGAGGTGCGTTTATTACCCAGACTCAAGTGTCACTGAGTTGGAGACAGTTGATTGAATCCATGGAGTTGAGAACTTTGGGTTGTTGATGTTAAGTTACGGTATGTTATATGATTATAACAGTTTAATTATCTTTCTTATTATTATCCATAGATTAGCAATCACATGTACATAAAGTAAAGTGCAGATAGAACATTAACCGATCGACAGAAAACAATCCAAGACAAGAGACACAAGATGTGGTGGCTAGCTAGGGACAAACCCCAATGTGGGGAAACCCTTTGATCAAATCTTCCTTTATCTTCAATAATCCACCAGAGAGAAACAGTAAATAAATCTGATTTACATCAGTAGCAGCAAACCCTAGTTCAGTCCCAAACTAGGGCAGACAATATCTTGCAAATTGATCATTAGACCGGATTGATTCCTTCACCAAAAAATGTGGCCTTCAGAGGAGATCTAGATTCACCTATAGCACAGTTGAGAGAGGCAGACTGATGGTCAATGCTAGTCAAACTTTGGTTCTACAGCTGTAGCCCTAAAACTACGTCCTTCCCTCCACATGTGTGAGAGAGAGTCTCTTTTTTGCGCAGTAGAGAAGAGCCTCTTTTCTGCACAGGAGAGAGAGAGGGATGTGATGAGATCAGTGAATCCAAATGAGGAAAAGACCTCCTGCATTTATACACAAATTTTGATGTTTGAATAGATGCGACTATTGGGCTTCTGAGCCTACATGAGTTGTAGGTCATCTTGATAATTATTCCATAATCAAAATAAATTCATATCTCCATAAATACTTATTGGGATCAGATGATATTTAGATTAATCCTACACCTCTCGACGAGAGGAATCTAATAAAAATATTATCAGCCATGAATAAGATGTTCCACATGGAGTTTTGCCCTAGTTTCCAATTTTAACACTCCCTCTCAACTAGGGAGAACTCCATCTACAATCTGTCTGTCAGTCACTACTATTCATCCATCAAATGCATTGCCCTATACAGCTTGACCCCTGCTCTGCTTTCCCTGTTCTACTCTGTTTTGCCTACTCTACTCTTGTTTTGTTCTTCCCTATTCTGATCTGCTCTGCTCTGCTCTACTTTGTCCAAATTATGAAGAGGAAGAAATGATCAAGGATGTATCATACTGACTCAAAGTCAGTCTCAGAGTGTGTACCACTAGTCCCAGACCAGTCTCAACCGACCCAAAGTCAGTATCAGAGTGTGTACCACTAGTCCCAGACCAGTCTCAACCGAACCAAAGTCAGCGTCATAGTGGGTACAACTCTTATCACTCGTCCTAGACTAGTATCATCCTCCACTGACTGAAAGTCAGTCTCACAGTGTGTACCACTGGTCCTAGACCAGTCTCAACCGACTCGAAGTCAGCGTCATAATGGGTATAACTCCTACCACTGGTCCCAGAGTAGTGTCATCCTCCACTGACTCAAATTCAGTCTAAGAGTGTGTACCACTGGTCCCAAACCAGTCTCAACTGACCCGAAGTCAACGTCATAGTGGGTACAACTCCTACCACTGGTCTCAGACCAGTATCATTGATCCCAGATCAATGAAGGTGATCCTAGCATAGGGAGTACCGTAGATACAACGATGCGTCCATCGGTACTACTATGGTCCCTATCGTCATTTCCCCTCTAATTGATCAAATGAGAGGTACTTCCCATGAGTCCCAGACTACATGGGTAGGATGCCTTGATAGGAGAACTTAATCAATCCTGTCCTCACAAGAGAACTAATCATCCTACTACATAGTCGCCTTGGAGAACACATCATCCAGGCCTCACAGGAGAATTAATCATCCTGTTACATAGTTATCATGGAGAACACATCATCTAGACCTCATAGGAGAACCAATCATCCTGCTACATAGTCGCCACGGGGAGTAAACGTATACCACCAGGGGATGGTGAATCACCCTGTGATCATATGTCACTCCAAGAAGTACTCCGCACCCCCCCAGAGCTCCTAGAGCTCAATACATCATACAGGACCCTCATCAGAGGGTCTTTGAACAACACCAAGTCGTTCTCGGAAAGTCAGCAATTTTACCTTTCCTAGGGGTTTTGTCATAATGTTGGCGACCTGTTCATCCGTATCGATATGTTGGAGACTTATAGCTCCCCGCTGCACCATATCTCGAATATAGTGATACCTAATATCGATATTCTTGGAGTGATAATGAAATACGGGATTCATTAACAAAAGAATCCCACTCTGGTTGTCACATAGGATCACGGTGGTATCCAACGTAAATCGAAACAGCTCACTGAAAAGCTTTCACAACAAGACTACCTCATAGGAAGCCATGCTAGCAACAATATACTTTGCTTCGGTGATGCTCAAAGACACCAACTTCTACTTCCCTCTCATCTAGGATATCGAAGTAGATCCCAAGGAGAAACATCACTCGGAAGTGCTCTTACGGTCCTCCACATTGCCTGCCTAATCAGCATCAGTGTATCCAAGTAGTCTCACATCTCTGGCAGTGTATCTTAACCCGTATGTAATTGTGCCACAAAGATATCTTAAAAGATTATTGGCACCAATCCAATGTATGTGGTGAGGTTCAACCATATTTTGACTCAACGTGTTGACTGCGAAGCATATATCTGGATGGGAGTTCACTAAGAACATTAATGCTCTGATGAGTTTCCAATACTTGATAGCATTTCATAAAACAAGTCTAGCAGCACTACCGCTTAACTTCTTGAAGTCAAGCTCCATCAGGGTAGTTATAGGCTTGTAGTCTACCATACCAAATCTTTCCAATATCTTCACCACATATTTTCCTTGAGATAGGAAAGCTTCCCTTGGCTTCTGGCAGACTTCAAGTGCAAGGAAATAGTGCATTAGTCCTAGATCCTTCATTTCAAATTCAAAAGCCAACTCCCTCTTGCATTTGTGAATAAGAGGGTCTGCGCTTGTTAGGAAGAGGTCATCCACATACAACACTAGTATGAGAGGTTTGTCATCTTCAATTTTAAAGTAAAGGTTAGGATCAGCTTCACTCCTAGTGAATCCCAACTTAATCAAGTAGCTATCGATCCTCTCATACCATGCTCGAGGTGCTTGCTTCAGCCCATAACGAGCTTTCTTCAACCTGCATACATGAGATTTTTAATCATAAATCTCAAAGCCTTTGGGTTTCTCCACGCAGACCTCTTCTTTGATCGAACCATGCAAGAATGTGGTCTTGACATCCATCTGATGTAGGTTCCATCTGTTATCACTTAAGAATTCTAATGCCAAAATTTCTCACATTAGTTTGATGGTAAAGGTCGGTGCTAGTCTAAGTTTGATTTTTGTTTCCCTTAGAGTCTAAGTTTTAGGAGTCTTGAGTCAACTATGCATTCTCATTCATCACTGGTCATTCTCATTCATCACCGGTCTCATAGCCATGTGTCAGTTTTGCTCAAAAGTTACTATATGCCACAAAGCCCTTTAGGTGATTTCGTAGCGCATGTAATCATTTTGAAGTGTTTTCGCAGCGCATAAATTCTTTTTAGCAGTTTCGCAGCGCAACATGTTTTAGGTGATTTCGTAGCACGACATGTTTTAGGTGATTTCGTAGCGCATAATTCAAAATTTACACTGACTGCACTACGAAATCGGAGATTCGTGAAATCCACAGCGAATATTTCCTAACTATCAAATCTTTCAAGTTCAGTTATGGTTGCATCATTCATTTTCAGCTTATGCACTCCACATATCATGTCCAACCACTTATCTCCATTATTACAGCCACTAGGTACATTGGTACACATGGATTGCAAGTTCCAAGAAAAGCCAGGTATTCACAGTCTTAATGATGATTGTATTTGTTGCATGAGGAACAAGTCTGCAATATTTCAATTTGAAAGCATAGTTATCAAGCAAGGTAGCCATTCAAGCGAGGCAGAGATTGGAGTTTGAGCAGCGCTAGCATTTCCAACCTCCATTACATTGAATCTTCATGGAGGGATCGACAGAAAGAAAAGACCATAGATCAGGCAGATGTTTGAGAAACGAACCTGAAGGTGTAGACATTCTCTTGAAACACAAAGAAGTTGAGCAAGCATTCAAGCATGTTGGATGTTGGAATTTTTGTGAGAAACTACAGGGAGGTCATGCACAAACCACCAAGGGATTTGCTTTGAATTTCACAGGGCTGAATTCAAAGGTTGGGATGCTCGAATTGCAAGTCTCACCAGAGGTAATATCCACAGTTACTGAGATTCCAAGGGGACAAGAAACTTGGTTTAATAATTTCAAATATGATATGACTTCCTGCAAAGGGTTTTTGAAGCCAAAACACATTGACTCAGATTTAAACAAGTTTGTGCCTAGAAATTATGTCAAAGACTCATATGCCAATCTGCTTACCTGTATACAGAGGTACCTTACTTGTGAAGGCAGATATAAGAAGGTGTATTCATATCATTTCAAGCTTTTGCTACATTTCACAGGAAATATATCCATTGATCTACCTTTTTACTTATTCCGTAGCTTAAGTAAAATGTGTGATAAGGTGCAGCTAAGGAAAGAAGCCTGTGAGACCTCATTGTTTCACCACGGTTTGATTAAGTTGATTGTTCTGCATGAACTCCAGAGAGTAGGTAGAGACTGGCCCACATTCATATTCATGTCTGGTTTCAAAAATGAGACCGGTCTCAGTCCTCAAGCTACAAAAGATCTTCCAACAACAACTGGTCATCAGGCAGAAACAAGATCCGGGAGGTTTTCAAAGTTAAAGGCAAGGAAGCAAGTAAGAGAATCCACCAAGCCACTGACTATCCAGGATATACCCCAGTAGTCCCTTAAAGAGAAAACTCAGGTCAAAGAAAGTGCACATGAATCAAGCATAGGTGAAAGAGTTCAAAGAAGAAGGACAAGGAGCCAATTAGCTAAAGAAAAGGGTAAGTCAGTGATTATTGAAGAAAGCCCTGTTTCAAAGGGATAATGACTTACTGCAAGCCATTGATATTGAAGAATCTCCCCTAGTTCAAGCAGATTTGATAGAGTCAGGAAAAGACAAGGCTAAGAGAGTCAAAGCCTCGAAGAAACTCAAGTTTGATGATCAGGTTGATCAATTTGTATTTAAACCAAGGAGACCCATAACAAGGAATTTTAAACAAGTACAGGAGGTACTTCCAAGAGCAGATGAAACAGGGGAGGTAACACAGCTTCATGAAAGAAAGGATAAAGGCAAAGCAGTTACCATTCAAGAAGAAGATAGTGTGGAAGAGTTGAAAAGGAGGTTGGAATTGGCAAACTTTGAAATTGCTAGACTGAAGAAAGCTGCCAGGAAATTTGCAATCAAGGAGGCTTATTTCAACCAAATGCAAGCTCGGTGGGAGGACAAAACATTTCAAATACCTGAGGTGGTTGATTTTAATGTTCAATTCCGTAGCTGGACTGTCCCTGCCATAAAGGAAGCACAATTCATCAGAAAGGTTAATTCAAACTTGAGAGCTAGGATTAGAGGCATGAAGAAACAAATTGAAGACTTAAAGATACAGTTAGGCCAGCAGAAAGAATCTCCTTAAAGAAATCCCATTTCAAGTAAGGCTATGTTTCAAATTTTGATGGTTTTGCTTGGTATAATCTTTCTTGAAGAATCATACATTTCCATTCAATTTTGAAAGGCCTTGGAGCAGTTGAAGAATGTTTAAATAGCAAGAAGCCCAGAATAGCAAAATTTTGGGTTGAAACTGTGTTTTTGGAATTACACAGCAGTTTCGTAGCACGCTACGAAACTGCTGAAGAAGATGACTAATGCACAGCAGTTTCGTAGCACGCTACGAAACTACTGAAGAAGATGACTAATGCACAGCAGTTTCGTAGCGCGCTACGAAACTGCTGAAGCTACATAATCTAAACTCAGTCAACCAATTTTGAAATACAAAGGGAAATTTTTTGAAAAAGGAATATCTTCAAGGGATCATCTAAAGCTATCAACTTTCAACAAGGTCAAGACAGGTGGAAGAAACATATATTCGAATCCAACTCTAAACTTTTTTGTTATAAAGTGATCTCATTTACTACAGTCCAAGATATGTCAGACAGCTTGGAGGAGCTTTTGTCTTCACACAAGGAAAAGGTTGACAGCACATCAAGGACGTGGCATTCTGATATGTTTTGTATAATCAAAGATGAAGGGCATAGTTCATTGGATTCGAACATCTTTGAGGAAAACCAAAGGCCGATAAACAGGGGCAGTTTTCTATTTTTCAGGGGCAATGGAGAAGATGTGACATTGAAGACCAGTATGGAGCTTTGAACACCCACCACAGCCAAACTAAAAAAGGACCACATGTCAAAGAACGAGAATGATTGTAATTAAGGCTATTATTAGCATAATATGGAGTTAGACTCCTATTTGATTTAGATCTCTAGAAAGTCTAGTAGCAGTTTGTTATATTTAATAGGCAGTTAAAAGTTGAATAGGTGTCATTAGAAGTAGATTTCGAGTTCCCCTCATGCTTGAGGAGGAATCTCAGTCAGGTAGAAGAGCTCTATATATAGGAGAAAGAGAAATGTAATAAGGGTTGGAAATTTATGTAAAAAAGCTCTGATATTTGGCTTATGTAAAGACTCTGTTTTTTTTGGGTAATACAGTCCTGGCTTATGCTTCTCAAGAATCATAGAGAGTTCAATGTATGGGTTTCTTTTGTTGTATTTTCATTTTACCTACAGTGTTATGAGTATTTGATTACTTGGAAATCACTTGCAGTGTTCCAATTTCCTCCATATACTCGTAGACTGTCATTTTTGGGTTTGGTGTGCTCTACCTATATTGAAATCTGAATGCCTTGACTTTCATGCAAAGCCAATCCTACTGTTAATACTAAATCACATATGACTCCATAAGCCCAATGGATACTTGTTAATTTTGTTTCCACCATCTTCATTCCTATTTGTTTAACAAAGAGTTAGCCATCTTGATCATAATCAAAAAACCTTTAATCCTTTGAGAGAGCCCTCTCAGGCTAAGGAGGCTAAGCCTTAGCTAAAATATTGGTTTGAAATAGCTACTTGAAGTCTTCCTGGTCTATAGCCTTCCAGGGCTTGATTTTTAGATAACACCATCCTTGTGAAGCCGCAAGGGCTATGATCGAGCGAATGGTCGTATATCTGGCAACAGGTGAAAATATCTCATCATATTCTATACCTTACTTCTCTTTCGGTTCCCTGGTGTCGACTTCTTGAGAGCTCCTCAAAGTCGGAAGATTGTCCACCTTGCTGAGAGCCATATCTTGTTCAAAGGTGACATCATGACTAATCACAACTTCCCTTTGACCAGCTACATAGATTCTATAGCCCTTATTATTTTCTCCATAGCCCACGAAGGTACCTTTCTTTCCAAATGCACCCAATTTATTCCTTTTTGGCACATGAAAATATACAAGGCTTCCAAAAATTCTAAAATGAGATACATCAAGTTTCTTACCGGTGAACATTTCTTCAAGAGTCTTGGAACCCAATGCTTGATGAGGGCATTGGGTTTGTACATATACGACAGTGTTTTCAGCTTCGGCCCATAGAAACTTCAGAAGTCTTTGATCATGGAGCATGGCATAGACAGCTTCCAAAATCGTATGGTTCTTCCTTTCCGCCACACCATTCTGTTCAAGAGTATATGGTGTAGTAGTCTCCCTCTTGATGCAAACCTCTTTACAAAAATCATGGAACTCGTTAGATTCATATTCAGTCCCATTATTAGTCCTTAAGATTTTGATCTTCTTTTCGGTTTGATTCTCAATCAAGGCTTTGAAGTGTCGAAACCAAGAGACCACTTCATCCTTCTTTTTCAAGAAGTATATCCACGTCTTTCGAGAATATTCATCGGTAAAATTAAGGTAATATGAATATCCTCCCAAGGAGTTCATAGGCATCATACTAGATATGTTTGAGTGAATTAGTTGTAATATATCAGAGGTATTTCTTTGGCTTGAGGCGAATGGTACCCTTTTGAGATTTCCTTTGGCACATCCCAAACATACACCTTCTTTCTCTACTCGGAATTCGGGCATCCCTGTTACCATTTGCCTTACATCGGGTAGAGCTTTGTAATGAAGGTGGGCAAACCTCCAATGCCAAAGTTCGAACTAAAGAGATGTGCCACAAGACATGACACCTAGTGGACTTCCATTGACCTAATATAATGAATCAACTCGAAACCCAAGAGTGAAGGCATGTTTAACATTATTTTTCCATATACGTACCTTGCCATTGCTGAAGGTTACCTTGTAGCCTTTGTCTTCCATTGCCAAGATGGACACTAGGTTTTTTTGAGGTCAGGTACATATAATACATCCTGTAAGTGGATCGTATTACCTTGATTCAATTTGAGAGAGACATTGCCTACACCTTTAATGAGATATTTCATATTATCTCCAAAGACAATTTCCAGGTTAGCTTCTTTCTCTATTAGATTATGGAGAACTTCTTTGTAACCAGTGAAGTGCCTTAAGGCACCAATATCAATGAGCCAAATTCACATTGAGTCTGAAGGAGTAGAGGTAGATAGAGCAGCTGGTAGATATATTCATCCTGCTTATTTTCAACAATGTTGGATTCATACCTGGAATTTCTGGTTTTCTTGAATGGTTGTCCTCTTCCTTTATTTCCAGCACTCCTTTTACCTTTGCTATTGAATTTTCCATTCCTTTTATTGCCATGAGAGGGATTTTGATCATCATCCTGGTGTGAGTCCTTTCTATCAGGTCACTCCCTTGCATAGTGACTTGCTTTATTGCAAATGTAACATCATCCTTTTCTTCCACCTTTAGGTCCAGCCTTTCTTTTTGATTTAGTCCCTTAATTATTTCTTTTCTTAGGATGAGAAGAAAAGGCAGCAGGAGGACCTTTAGGCATGGGCATTTCTTACTCTTCTACCCTTGTTTATTCTTGAATGTATCTAGCCATTAATTCCTCGAAAACAGGAATTACATTATTGTTTAGAAGAGTAGTCCTGAACACGTACCATTCGGATGGTAATCCTCCAAGAGTCATGAGTTCCATTTCCCTATCAGTAATAGTCTCCCCAATAGATAAGAGACCATTCCTGATTTCCATGATCCTTAAGAATTATGCTTGCATACTCTCATCTTTACCCTTATTAATTTCCTTCAGTTTATTTCTAAGAAACAAAACTTGGTTTGCATCATTAACTTTAAATAAACTCACCAATGTATTGTACATTTCCTTGGAGGTGTTTAGGTCGGAGATGTAGGCCACCAAGCACTTGTTGACAGAGTCTCGGATGATCTTCTTTGTTTTGACTTCTCCGGTTTTCCATTTGTTCCTGGCAACAATAGATGCATTTGATGGAGGCTCAACAATATTGCCTCTCAAATGGTCCAACACTCCTTGATCTTCTAAGGTTAGATTGATAGATATCTTCCATCCGTGATAGTAAGCTTTCTCATGAAGCTTGTCCTCAGCAGGAAAGAGTGATGAGGATCCCTTAGTTCTTTTAGGATAGCCTTGCCAATCTTCTCTTCAGTGATTTCTCTTGCTCTTGCTCGGGCTTTGTCTTCACCTCTGCTTTGATACCATGTTAAGTTATGGTATGTTCTATGCTTATAACAATTTACTTATCTTTCTTATTATTATCCACAAATTAGCAATCACATGTACATAAAGTAAAGTGTAGATAGAACATTAACCAATCGACAGAAAACAAGCCAAGACAAGAGACACAAGGTGTGGTGGCTAGCCAAGGACAAACCCCAATGTGGGGAAACCCTTTGTTCAAATGTTCCTTTAGCTTCAATAATACAACAGAGAGAAATAATACATAAATTTGATTTACATCAGCAACAACAAACCCTAGATCAATCCAAAACTAGGGCAAACATATCTTGCAAACCAACCGTTGGATCGGATTGATTCCTTCACCAAAAAATGTGGCCTTCAGAGGAGATCCAAATTCACCTACAATGCAGTTGAGAGAGGTAGATTGATGGTCAATGCTGGTCAAAATTTGGTTCTGTAGTTGCAACCCTAAAAATGCATCATTCCTTCCACATGTGTGAGAGAGATTCTCTTTTCTGCGTAGTAGAGAAGAGCCTCTTTTCTCTGCAGGAGAGAGAGAGAGACGTGATGAGATGAGTGAGTCCAAATGAGGAAAATACCTCCTATATTTATACACAACTGTTGATGTTTGAATAGATGCGACTGTTGGGCTTCTGAGCCTACATGAGTTGTAGGTCGGCTTGATAATTATTCCATAATCAAAATAAATTCATATCTCCATAAATACTTATCGGAATCAGATGATATTTAGATCAATCCTACACCTCTCGATGAGAGGAATCTAATAAAAATATTATCAGCCATGAATAAGATGTCCCACATGGATTTTGGCCCTAATTTCCAATTTTAATAGTTGAACATGTTGCGGGTGCCCCACTATCATCGTACTAATATTAACACCACTTGTGTGGGGAAATTACTTACTCTGGTGCACAATGGGTGCTTATGGCTTGGTGCACCTATACCCATCATGAACATGCTCATCCACAAGATCACGCACCTACTGCATGAGGGTTTTAATCTGGCCAAGGAGTTGGCGGAAAGGTAGGAGAAAGAGACTTGGGAGAGAAAATGAAAAAGGAGTTTGAACTTGTGAAGAAGCTGCGTGACCATTCCATCACATCCATCAAACATACCGCAGTGAGTATTGCCACCAAAATATCAGCTGGAATGGTTACGAGGAAGTGTCACGTGGATGAGGTTCCGGTGCCTATGTTATCGTTAGTTTCACAATGCACGAAGGGCGTGTAGTTCAACTGGTCACGATACTTATGCAGTGAATTCCTCGCAAATTTTTGTGAGGTCCAAGATGAGAGCAATCCCTTCCACTATGCGTGGCTTCTACTCTCCATCATGTTGGTCGCATGGGATCTACCGGAAGACAACCAGTTTTGTCCATTGAAGGAAGGATTGTCGTAGGCCACATAGTTCACCTCCCTTTAAGCCACGAAGGACCCTGCACAGGTCATAGAAACTAAGATCTTTTGGGTGCTAATGGAAGCGAGCTTCCGCATGGCCATCAACTAACACCCAAGGTTGTCCCTGACCCTTTATGAACAATTTTTTGCATATATCACATTCAAGGCAGATTTCCACTGCGTCTACATTCAGGCACAGAAGGACCCACAATAGAAGTGGTTCAATTTACCATATTTGGTCACCGAGGATGCCATCTAGGAGGTTATCAGGTGCTAACCAGCAAAATGGCATGCCCCATCAGACTTGGATGCAGATACCAGCAAGGGTGTGGGGAGCTCAGCTGAAAGGAAAAGGAAGGGTGCAATGAATCAGGTGGAGAAAAATTTGGCCACATAGAGGAAGAAGGAAGCTAGAGAGAAGGCTTGAATGGAAAAGGAGCGTGGTGCAAAGGAGCATGTGGAGCAAGAACATCATGACTCCAATAAAATTGGAAAATATCCTTCTCTTGAAATCGAGGAGGAAGAGCAGTCTGAGTAGGGCGGTGGAGGATATGAGGGGCAGAGCACCCCATTTCGGCTAAGGAAGCGTAGAGAGAAGTAGCAGGGGGGTTCCAGCAAAAAGCAAAAATCAGACAAACGTAGGTGGATCCCTTAACCTTGACAGAGGGCGATCTCAATGAGATACTTAACAAAGTGCGTGATACTACAACCGCACTATTGTAGCAATTTGAGCAACAATACATGCAGCCGCTTGGAAGCGTCCAAAAGGATCCACACAAACTATATATCAAAACTAGAAAAATACAGGTGGGCATAGGTCAAGTGAGTGCAACACAAACAAACGTGGCACCGAGGACAAGTCAGGTTGCAGAACTAGTATAGATAGCAGAAATTAGATCAGTTTCACTATTGGAGGGGGCCCCATGCATGGAATTAGCCGATGACCGAGTTATTCTGAGCACCCTTAACGATGTCGCACTGAACATTGCACTGCTTCCCAATGAATTTCTTTATGTGCTGCAAGCAGGAGTCATAGAGGAATTGAGAGATTGGTAGCAATGCTCTCTCAGTTCAATCAGTGACTATTAGGTGAAAAATGAGAAAGTGTTCACTGAGAAGACACAGGTCCTGAAAGAAAGGGATACTATCAAGGCACGGAGCTCCAAGTTGGCAGCCGTGGTAGTAGAGGTGTGCAGAACAATGATAGAGTTGTACATACTTGAGGATGCACATCCAGAGGCCAATATCCACAAATTAGCTGCAGGCGTCCGCGAAGCAAAGGCAGAGGTTGTGAGAGTTCAATTTGAACTCAACATGAAAATCACAGAGCTACAACTCAAGTCATAGCCTTCAACTCTACCCGAGGTCAGGGAGCAACGTGAAGGCACTATAAAATAAGGAATGACCACATTGGATACGCAGTCACTAACTGCTTAGCCTTATTTGAATAGACCATGGAATTAGTAACAACTCTGTAGGAAAATCCAACCCTGCAGATCTTGAACACAGAGGTTTGCGAGCTGCAAAATCAGTATGATGAGGTTAGGGTGACAACGCGCTCAATTGCTCTAGTGCAACGCCTCATGGAGTTGCAAGAGGGGAAGGAAATCCTCACAAAGGTGGAAGAAAATCAGAAGAAGGGGGCAGTACTTAAGGCTAGGTTGGGAACTTGGTTAGATGAATCCCACCAAGTAAGAACCAAAATTCAAGAAAAGCTGACGGGATTGCAATAAACACAACAAAAGATCAAGCTGGCCGTGGAAGGTCTAGATATAGAGTAGCTTATCGAAGAAGTAACGCAGGCAACTACGTAGCGATTCTGAGGTAGCAGTTGTGTAGGTGGAGCTAGGGGATATTTGCAGTAAGATCACTGTAGAATTTGAGTGACTTGAGGGCGAGTCACGACCTTCGTGTTGGGGGCCTATTGGGATGGGGTCCCTTGGGTCAGTTTTGGGTTAAAAACCTAAGCTTTGATGTAAATTTTGATGAAAATATCTAAAGTCTCCATGAATTGTGGATGCACAGTGCATAGGTAGTTAGGAGTCAAAAAGGGTTTTTAGTATTTACCCTCATTTATGTAAAGTTGAGTTGGTTTTGAGAATTTCATGTAAAAGGCTATAAATAGTTGTGACTTAGGGAGTCTAAGGTATGTCTATGGGTATGAATGGATGGAGTCTTAGAGAGATAGCACAAAGAAGTGAGTCTTAGAGGAGGAAAAGGCTCTGCAACTGAGTGTGGAGAGGCCTAGAGTAGTGTCTGTAGCTGACTGCGTGGATCGCCGCAACTGAGTGTGTAGGGACGTTTTCAGTCTATAACCTTATACTGAAGATCAATAAAGAAGACAATTGGAAAAATTCATGTGTTTATCTGTTTACTTTTGTTACTTGTGTTGCGCTATATGTTGTGACTAAAATAATGTCTCTATGAATTAACAATGTATTGATGCATGAATCTATTGGATAAATATCCTTAACTGAACGAAATACATGTTAAGTATTTACACAAAGATTATAATATATTCTGTTATGTTTATTGAACACTTATGAGCATCTACGAAAATTCTGATCTAAGTCTAATGTGTGGTGCACATAAGTAGTTGATTCCTCCGTTAAGTGTCCACAAAAGCCAATTGCAGACCTTCACGGAGGTCTAAAAACCATTTGAAGGAAGTTTCAGAACCAAGCCCTAAGGGCTTGTAGATTTGTGCGAAGACATCACATTGATCTCTGGATGTGGAAATTTGGTTCCAACATCCCCCCCATACTGCTTTGGGTGAGACTTCAGTCTGAGCTATGCGGGTTGATGCCAAAAGGGACAGTAGTGTAGGGTTTTGTTTAGCGCAACTAAATCTAAACCTACTAAGCCAACAATGACTCTTTTACAATATTTACAATGATGAGTCTTTTATAAATTTACAATGATGAATCTTTTACAAATGACTCTTTTAAATGATAACAGTTTTAAAACTTTACAATGATGAGTCTTGGCCTTAACAATACTTCACGATATCTGGATGACTGCCATGTCTTCAAGGATGTCCCGCTGCATTGCTTCCTTTGATTTGATACGTCTACTCTTGAATTCTTGCTTGATGTTGTACTTGAATCTTCTTCTACCTACATTAAAAATTTTCCAGCGAAACCAATCCCAAAACAAAACAAAATACCCTTCAACTTACCTCTGCCTGCAAAACAAAGGTAAGTGCATAATAATGAATAAATAAAAATAAAATTACAATGCATACTTGAAGTGTGCTTGTCACTTTTTTTATTGACTTGTTGTAGCAATAGACAAAGACTCCCACTCTTGATATAGGCCTGGACTCTATGCAAGTCTAAATCCAAAATTGACCTAAAGATATATATAATAAAAAATGATGACAAACCCTAGACTTGTGATGGACCAAGATCTAAGTACAACGACATAGACCATTCTATCAACTATGACAAGACAAGTAACATGAACTTACAACATCATATAGATTTAGTGACTTGGTGTAGCATCAAGAATATGTAGCATCAAATGTGTAGTATCAAGAATAGGACATCTGAAATGTGGTATCAAAACTAATTGTGACATATAGATACATAGAGATATAACCGAGACCCTGTATATACTTACGTTGTCCTACAAAAATATATGTCAGATATGATACTCAAAATTCAAATGTAAACACTAATCATACATACCTTGTTGTAGGAGACTTACCCTTGACTATTGATGTGTAGTCCTTACTGCAGTGATCCTTGAATGCATGATTTTTCTTGCCTTCCAGGAGCTCAATATTGAATCTGTTGTATCTATCTAATTTTAGATCTCTAGGGTCTAAAATTTCGTCCTGTGGTTTCCCTCTAAGTTTACTTTCTGACCCCATAGGTCTGATCAAGATTGGATTCTTCAAGAAAGAGTTATGCTCATTCTCCCACGATGACTTGATTATAGAGTCGTTCAGTAGAGAGAACTTGTACAAAGTTCCACGTGTCACTATTGCGACCTTCAACCCTGAAAATGATACGCAACAAACTACAGTCCATCCTATTTCTTTCACTATTTACGAAATTTGAATCCAATTCTCAGAGAGAAAGTTATGGCAATTTTCCCAACGTCACCTATTTGACATGGAATTTGGGAGCCTGCAAAAACCCTAACTTCCTCAAATCATATCTCTGAAAATATAGAAACCCAAGACTTGAAATTCGGTCACAACGTTCATAAATATTGCATCTCAATTTTTTTTTTTTATTTTAGCTTCTGAAGCTTCACAAAAAACAATTTATAGTGAAAATTCCATGATGACTTGTTTGAAGCCACAAAAACCCTACTAGAGGAGGATATGAGGGTCACTATTTATATGAATGTCTTGCGTTGAGAGGGTCCTCAACAAGTGAATGTTGGAGGGATTTTAGGAGCAAAAACAATATTATTAATTATTTTCTATTCTATGACCACAACCAATTATGAGTTCCATGCCACAACCCCATAGGGTTTTATCCCACTAATGGGGTTAATAACTTCAAACACGAATATCTCTCAAACCGTGAAGAATTACATGGCATGCCATATATAACCGGAAACATATCGATGAGTAGAATCCATCTAGAAGATCCTTGATTGAGAATAGAGTAATTTGTCAAGTTAAAATTCCCATGTAAGATCGAGGTAGCCCCTGGTGTTTCTTGTGTTGACATCAATGACAACCATTGATAAACAATTATATCATAGGTGCAAGGAGGAGGTGGTTCCTTCAACACCCTATCTAGGGGTCTTTTCCAATAAGGATGCTTGGTTTTCTTCCAATTCTCCATCTTAGAGTAGAAGTAATGATAGTGGAAATTATAGTCAATGCTTTCTGAATAATTGAGCCCGAAAGATACTTTTTGATCAATTCTCTAATCCAATCTAAAATGGGAGTAGGAGAGATATACTTATGAAACATAACTTTACCCCAACAACCATTTCCTTGAATAATATTCTAAACATTTTTTGAGAAAACCATCCATGTTTTCTAGTTAGGGAAAAAGGCCTTTTTTCCATCTTTCTTTCCCAAAAAAATCTAAGTTGTTTAATTCAATGGAGGATCCCTAAAGGGATCCAAGTAAGATAAGGGCAATAAATTGGAATAGCGTCCAATTTTTGTTTGCACAAAACTAATCTTCCCTATCAAAAATGCCACTTATTGCACCAAACGCAAATGTAAAGCACAATTTTCATCGAAAGCCAAGACTCGTCTTACTTTTTGTAGTTATTGGGATAGATGAAACCAAAATATTTGAAGGGGGTCCTAGATTTTCAGGATATTTTCCAAGATTCCTTCTAAGTCAATCCTTATTTTCATCATCAAATTTATTTCCTAACAATTTAGATTTTCCTTTATATATTTTCATTCATGAAGCAGTAGAGAAAAGGACCAAAATTTCTTTGATAGCCTTACAATTCTTAGGTCATTGTTCAATAAAATTATAATATCATCCATGAACAACAAATGTGATATCAAGCATGAGTGGTAGATATTAATAATGGAGATGAGATGATGCTTACTTTAATTTAGAATATATTTTCTTAAACCCTCTACTACGAAAAGAAAAAGGAGGAGAGAGAGGGGAAAACCATGCTTTAGACCTTTTTTTGAAGAGAAAATGCTGAAGCGGATCCATTAACGAGGATTAAAAAAGAGGTTGTGTTAATGTATCTATAAATCCAATAAACAAACTTGTAGTGGAATCCTAGGGGAAGTAGGATAAGCTTGATTCCTAGGCAACAAACTTTGTCAAAATATTTTGAGAGATCAACCTAATAGATGAGGCCTTTTAACTTTTTGGTATACAAATTTTCTTGGGCCAATCCAATGGCTTCATGGATCTATCTTTCTTCTACAAAACAAAATTACTCCAAAGAAATATGATCAAGTAGGAATTGCCTTGGTCAACCTGTAGTAATTTAAGAGATGGTTTTGTAGAATGTATTATAGAGAGGAATAAGGCTGAAATTCTCAAAGGAGGAAATATTATTGGATTTTTGGATGAGAGCAATGAAAGCGGTATTGAAAGGGAAAATAATTTTCCCATGGATCCTTGAGAATTATACAACACCAAGTAGGCCTTTTCCAATGAAATCATGATATTGAGTATAAATTCAATAGATAGGACATCAAGCGAGGGTTCTTGTCCTTCTAGAAACTATGTAGAACCGTTTCTAATTCCTTGCTAGTGACTCTCCAAAAGATATTGATTCCCTTCACCATCTCCAAATGTAGGAAAAATTCTGGAAATTTGTAGAATTTTTTCAATAGTTGCATGACCCCAATCTTTCCCAAAAAGGTTTTTTAAATAATTACACCCTTCCTCTATGATTTCAGAGAATATGTTAACTTTTTGACCATCCAGTTTTGATCTCTCCCAAATTGAGTTCATGGCTTTCTCAACATTTATGATCTAGTGAAAATGCCCAGTGTTTTCATCCCTATCTTAAATTCAAAGTGTCTAAATTTTCAGCCTCTACTCCTTTTATTCATCCAAGAGAAGGGAATTCCATTTATTTTTATAATGAACATATAGTATCAATGATGGAGGGATAAAGAGAGGTACGATTTACATTTTCCAACAAATCATGTAATTTTTGTTCAATATTAAACGAGGCTTGATTATCTTATTACTTTTCTTTTCTCCCATTTTAATATAACTTCTTTGGCATTCTTGATGTTCTTTTGAAACTCGATTGGTGTGGATTCCCTTGAATCAAGGCCAAAGGATCAACAAGTTGATTTAAGCTTATCTAAAATTGATCTTCAAACCAGTGGGGGTTTAATTTCAAGGGACCATGGGACTTTGGGGGAAATATCCATATCAAGAAGGATCAAGCAATGATTTGAGTCACCTCCAATCACCACCAATTTCTTTATTTGACCAATTAAATTACACATATTCTCAATGAGTAAAAGATGTGCTAACATTTTCACAATGCCCTCATCCATTACTCAATATTTTAACTAGGTCAGAATCGGCTTGGGAAGAAATACATCTACAAGTCCTGTAGAGTCTAGTTTGTTAAGGAGGAAATCAAATATTGAGTCGGGATGTGTAGTAGAGCCCCAAATTTCATACATTCCAATGGTAAAATTCAAGTCAACACCTATGATAATGGATTCAATAGATAAAACATGAAGGTCAAAAAGACACTGTGAATATACCTTCCTTTTAGAGTATGGCTTATAGAGAGTGGGAATATTGAAATCAGGATTTGGTGCAAACACAATTTAAGGCTTGACTAGTTCTTAAGGATTAGGAGTGTGTCCGTTATATGTTCTAGAGGGAATATTTATTGAAGAGAGGAAGGTAAAGAGATATTTATCCCATGCCTTAAACCTTTACCCCATGGAGAAATCACTCCTAAGATGTCCATATTTCTTGCAGCGTCCACATTTGGATGGAATCCATTCATAATCTAAAGTTTTCCTTTGAGAAATGTTGTATGCATGGATGGAAAGGTATCCAAAATGCCAAAATCCAAGTTAAGTCCAATAAGAATACGGGCCATACCCATGTAACCAAATTGAATAAAAGACATGTCAATTTTGTAAAAAAACCCAGGATTTCCTAAAACACTACTTATGACCAGAAAATAAGGGGAAGTCTTGGAAGATGAACCCAAACTGGAAACATAGTTTTTCAATTCTTCCATCAAAATTTTTGTCCTTTTATCTACTTGAGAGCTCCACTTCCACCTTTGAATAAGAATTTTTTCAACATCATCCTTAGATTCCATAACCAACCCCATCTAGCCTTTTGTTAATGTCAAGAAATGAGGCAAATACCCTATTAGAAGTCAAAATAGTGTGTCCATCCATGATCTCATAGTTTCCATCACAAATCTTTAGATTGCAAACTTTCCCACCTCCACTAAGTCCTCCATTTTTGACATAGCATTAAGTTGCAGGTATTTTCATAGAGTTAAGTGATGAGCGCCAGTTTTGCAGCAAGGATTCTGCAACTCCTAGGTTACCAGCTTTACTTATCGAACCTCAGTTCGTACAAACTTGGAGTTGATAGTGCTATATCCACAAGTAAAGGTGAAGGTCCTACTTGTTGTCACTATTCATCCGGCGAGAGACCCTAGTGGTTCCAAGCCAGAATTCTGTAGAGTCAGAAGAAGCTTGATCCTTTGATGGAAGAAGAGAAAATTTATTCTAAGAGAGCTACTCTACTACAGTAATGAGGAAAACAACATGTAATGCTAAATCACACCATATCCTAATTAACCATTTAAATAGCTATGCTAAGAAAAATTTCTGAATCAACACTAACCTAATGCTGCTATCTAAGTTACATAAGTAAAGAGCATCAAACCATCCTAATGTGTAAGCAAGAAAACTAAACTAAATCTATTTTCACTTTTTTGGTTTTCTTTGGTCAAATCAAGCATGCAATTTAATTATTCTTGTGGATGTGACAGGTGGATGGAAGGTGGTTGAGGATGGCTAGAAGGTCTATGGAGTGTTTGGATGGTGTGGAAGGGTCATAGGAGGCTTTTTGTGACTTCCTAGAGGTTCCCCATCAATTCAACCTCGAAATAGGTTGTTTTAGGAAAACCTACAGGATGTACTAGTAACCTACAGGATGATCCTATAGGAATTACAGGAAACCTACAGGATGCAACTGAGAGCTAATTTTTAGGTGTTTGGAAGCTTGGAAAAGGTGTGTGATGAGTGGGATAGGGTTTTAGAAGGTCTAGGCATACTCATGAGTCAATATCCAAGAGGAGAGATGGTTAGATTCGCTCAATGTGTCTAGGGGAATTTCAATGAAAAAGGACAAAAAAACTAGTGAGGGTGATGGTGGAATAAGAGATGGTTGACATGGATGAGGTGGAAGATGGATGCTAGTGATGAAGTCTAGACCTCCTCCTGAAGTACCTGTAGTGCTTAAAACATGTGTGTCTTCCACGAATTATGCAACAAGATACATTTTCATAAACTTAGAAAAGCATGAATCAATTTCCCACATTATGCATGAAGAAAGTGTTGAAGGAAATCAGAACATGAGTGAGATATTATTGCAAAAATAGAGTAATGGAAAAAGATGACAATGAAATGAACCAACTACTTAATCAACATAAGAAACTCCAAAGCTCATGCAAGAACTAGAAATCTATGTTTTTGGGGTTGCTGAAGTGTCTCTTCCTCAAGTCATGGTCCCAGAGGGAGGAGGTGAGGCCGAGACACTTGCTGAAAAGTTTATGGTGATATTTTTCTCCTTGCTAACCTGCTAATTGAAAGAAGGCACAAATGGAAGAAAACTAAAATACAAGCAATCTACTCTACATTGTTGTAATGGAAATGCAAATACTTAAGCAAATGAACAATTAAACCATGGATGTATGATAGCATACATGTACAATAAAGAGGAGCCTTGGCTGCTAGGGTTGGGCCTTAACCCAAGAGCTTTAGCCCTATGAGTTAACTCAGTGCTGGCTCAAAACAAAACTCATTCTTATTATTGAAACAATGGATTACATCCAAAAACTGTCACAAGTCTTGCAACTCAAAAATAGAGTAGAGTTTTACAATCCAAAATCCAAATCCTACTGAGGTCTTAGGCCTCTCTACTTATACATCTGAAGTCTCCAATGACTCCCTTAAAATTAGAGAGTCTCGGCTCCTAAGCTCGAGATAAACTAGTGCTTTGTATTTCACTTGCTGGGCTTCCTTCTAGTCCTCATGATTTGGCTGTTTGCACTCCGAGCTGACGGAGGGATATTCGAATGGAGGGGTAGTAAATGAGGAGGATTTACCTCCTATAATTCCTCTCCCTTGTCCCGTTCGATTTTTGACCAAGGTCTTTGCCAAAATTCCTTCATTTTATCCTTTAATCTTGCATTAAATGCACATTAGACCACAAAGCAAAATATCCAACTCTAAGTCATATCATAAACAAAATATAATCAAAAGTATGCAATAAGTTGTGAGACTAGTTGGTTTGACTAAGCTAGGAGGTGAATTAAGGCCCATATAATTACCCAATGATGAGGCTCATCATCACCCCCTACTGAAATTGTTGCTCATCCTCTGAGCAACTTAGTCAATGCCCATGTCCTTCATGGCCCTAGTAGCCTCTCTGTCATCCCATTCCTCTGCTGTGGTCTCTTCTTCTTGTTCATAGAAGCCTACTTTATTTTCTACTTCTTCCCACTACCTCTTTTCCTCTTCTTCTTTTCTCCCTTCTAGCATCCCTAGGAGTAGTGGTGGAATGAGTTTTAGGCCTGTCCAATTGACCTTCAACCTTTGCATTGATTGCTTATACATAGGTGTCCTGTTGAGTGCCTCTCTCAACCTTTGAGGGGAGTGGTATTCTTTGATCTTCAAGTTTTGTGGTAGTGTGTTCCATCTCCTTAGGCAGGCATGTATACTATCATCTCCTAGCAGCCTAAACATATCCTCAAAATGTGAAATTGCTTGCTCTTGGGTAGCAAGATATCTAAGTGTTAGCTGAGGATCATTTGCAATCAGATTATGGGTGCTAATTAGGGCCATGGGATTTTATTTTTCAACTCTGATGAAAAGATGTTCATTTTTCTCTCTAGCCAATGTTATTTTCATCTCTGCAACTCTTGACTCCTCATAGTTCATCCATGATGTCAAAGCCATTAATTGTAGATCTCTTAGCTTCGCATTAGGATCCAAAACATTCATGTCCATGAGGGCCATATTGTGCAAATAAAACTTAGCCATTTTTGGCCCTATCCTCTAGTGTACTTTGATGATAAAGATCAATTAACTACTTGTAATCTTGAAATGGCATTGTGCCCCTTCGCGCTAGTGTTTTAATCTAAAACTGCAGCCATTGTTCTTTGAGGTAAAAAGAATAGGATTTAGCTAGAAACCTACACTGGATGGACTCTAAGGAGAGGTTGGCCATACATGCTAGTTGGTTCACCCTGTCCTGCAGCTGTCCCCTCAACCATGCATTTTCCCTCTCAAGTTGATCTCTCATTATTGCTTCTCTATCCCTTAAGCCACTTAGCTCTTTGACCATTTCTTTGAGCTTCTCTTCCATGTGCCCAATGTCTTCCACCCCTTTTGACTTGGCGATTTGCATCCATTGGTGGTTTCTAGCCCTCTCCTTCTTAAGTTCGAAAAACAATGGGATGGCAAATTTTTGAGGTATCACCCTACCTCCTTCAATAAAATGGTAGTAGGTGTCTAGGTTAGGTTGGGGACTTGGTTCCTTTGTTTCAAGGTCTTCCTCTTTTGTTTCTTACTGCTCTACCTTTCTTTCCAATTTTTGTGCTTCCTATAGTTTTTGCAGAGTATCTTGTTGGACTGTTTTTGCTTCCTATAGATTTTGTTGTGGATCCTCTACGATGGACTTAGCCTTTAAGGAAGTTTATTTGGCACTAGGCCTCCTTACATAGGTGATTGGTGACTTAGGGGAAGGGATTTTGTCTCTTGGTGTAAGGGAATCTGCGATCTCAATAGGGATTTTTGATGATATTTGTGGCTTCCTTTGTTTGATTCTTGTGCTCTTTCTTGTTCTGAAATATAGTGGGGCTTGCCTCCTTCTTTTCCCTTTTTTCTTGACTGGGGTGCTGAGAGCAGTGAGGGCAGTTGTTGCTTCCCTCTTAGGGGCCTTTGGAGACACCCTATGTGACTCCTCCTTGTGTTATTCCCCTTCTGTTTCAATGCCTTCTTCCTCTTTGTTTTTATTATCTTCTTCCTCTTGCTATTCTTCCTCATCTCCATCAATTTCTTCCTTAGTTTCCTCCTCTGTTTCAGCATCATCCTCCTTCTCTTCTCCCTCTTCTTCTTCTACTTCATCATGTTCCTTTGTATTAGTTTCTTCTTCATCCATCTCATCCCCATATAGTTCTGTATCTTCTTCTTCCTGTTTTACCTCCTCCTCACTGATAGAAGGACTAACATCATAAGTGAGGATTTTTATGTCATCCTCTGCTGGAAAGTCTCTGAAGATTGACCATGTTATAGGGATTCTAAGGTTTTGGAGGGCATCCTCAATGAGGATCCTGATAAACCCATGATGAGCCAATTTTTGGGAATTCCCTTCCTTTAATTTGTTGTTGGAGTATATGAGTGATTGCATCAAGAAATAGGGTATGCTAAGTCTTTGGTGAAATGGTGTTTCTACCCCAAATCTTAATTCTGCAAGGATCCTAAAATGGTATCCATAAACAAAATTGTATTTATGCTCACATGAGATATATTTGATGAGTTGGTAGCCTACCTCACTCCATGGGTATGGTAGCCTATCCCTCCTTCATTTTTATCCTTTGTGGGTTCTTCACCTTCTAAAAATAATTTCCTTTTTGCCACTTGATTGTATGCTTTGTCTTCTTTTCTCCATAGAATTCTTAGGGGAAGTGTTGTGACCCTACTGATTAGCTCTGGGGTGAGATTGATAGTGAGCCCTCTAACTATAACAGTGGCATGGATTATGTTGTGTGGAGTGAGGGAATGAGCAAATTCTTGAGCCACCTCATCATCATACCCTGTGAATTTTTCAAAAAACCCCATCCAGTGGTGTATTGTGAATATTTCAAGCACTTGGGGGTGTTTTGGTATCCTCACAGTGTTTGTGGGTTCTCTCCTATTAAAACCTCTCGTCATATTTCTTGTGAGGCTTGAGGAGAAAATGAGAGGGTTGACACAAAATTTTTAAATTCAGGAGGAAAACAAAGTTTACTGTGTATGTAATTCACCTTCCACAATTGCTAAATTCACTAGATCCTAGAGCATTTCTAGTTCATTTTCTTGTAAATGGGGATGGATTTTTAGATCCTACCTCCTTAGAATAGTGGCAATGGACAATTCCCATGATATCCCCTCTTGAACTCTTCTCTGCCTTTCCTATGGACTACCTCTGTGTATCTTGTAGACTGCTCCTGTAGACTATTCCTGTAGAATTTCCTGTGCATGCTCCTATAGAAATTATCTTGTAGAACGATGGATCCTTGCTTTTGGTGGGTGGCCAGAGTTATGATAGCGACTTGAATGAGGGAGTTTCGAGGAGGTGGAATGCATGAATGCATGCAAATGATGTTTTATTTCCCTTTATGGTGTTTCGAGGTGAGGTGGTGTGCTGGTAGCAGAGGTGCATTGCCATTTTTGGACCGTTTGTCCCCACTACCACCTCATCATTTCCTTTCCTTGTAATCAACTCCCACCTCGTATATATGTAGTTAAAAACCTCTTGTCCTATCCCTCCTATATCTTTTAGTTGACTGCAGCCACGTGTGAGAGGACACCCAGTTTTTCATGTGATGATTGAACGAAGGTGGCCAAGTTAACTGGCCACATTTTCACTTATAAACCAACTATCTCATAACCCTTACAACTTTTGATCAAATGATGCATATGAGTGAGTGAGCGGGATACTTACCTGTGGTCTCAATTCCATGTTGCAGTTGTCGAAGATCAGAGGTGCTGCATTTTTTATTCGCTGCATGGTCATTCTTCTCCCTCCTCTTGTTGTCTGCTAATGGTTTCTTGGCTTTTGCAGGTGTCTGCTACTGAAGATCTGATGTTGCTACTCTTGTAGAGCTCCTAGATCATCCTAGTGAAGACCTGTAGATGATGATTAACATTATGTGGGATAGGCTGCTACAATATTTCCTATAGGATGTCCTGTAGCTGCTTCTCCCTTAGAGTTTCTTAATCATGTTGTTGGTTCGGGCTGTGAGGATGGTGAAATGAATGGACATAGGGAGTAGGAGTGTGTGGGGAGCAAGGGACATTTAGGTAATGCTCTTCCTCTCCTCTATTTTTCCTTTTTCTTTCTTTTTTCATAACTGGAAGAAACTGATCTTTTTTGTTTTGAATGGTGAGTGCAGTGATGATGATAATGGATGAGATGAGGGGTTAGATCGTGTCTAGGATGAATTTTTGGGACCTAAAAACCTACCATGTGCCCTCGGATTGCTTCCTGTAGGCTCTCTGGGCCACTGTAATTCCTACAGGATCATCTTGTAGGTTTTCAGGGGATCCTGTAGAAAACACAGTCTTCGCATAAATTGAAACAGTGGAGTGAAAAAATGATAGAAATGATGGAGGGATGCATGGTAAGGAGTAGAGGAGATGGTTTGGTGTGAGGCAGGGTTCCCTTTGGATCCTATTTTTTCTCCTTGACTGTCTTTCTCGCCTACCTGCAAATAACAATTATATATTTTTCTCTCTCTCTATTTTTTTTTGAAAACCACCTAGGCTGCCTAAGAGAGGTTTTCACCCTAGATGTTTGCCCTGGATGCCTCAAGGAATTTTTTCACCCACGGATCTTCTTATTCTTCTTTCTACTTTTTTTTTCATCATTGGACTGCCTCACGAGGTTTTCCACCCAAAGATGGGACTCAGGTACCACATGGAGGTTTTCACCTGAGTCCTTATTTTTTTCTCTCTTTTTTTTTAGGGACCTGATGAGGGAGGAGCTAGATCTTACTCCACCATAATCACTATTTTATTTATATTGTCAATAAACTCTTGCTTTGATAAAGGCCTCTTGTACATTTTCAATCGGCCTTTATTAGCAAGCAATGGAATGGCTTCTTCATCTATAGTTCTAATTTTCATTGAACCATTATCATGGCATCTCTCCATCACATAAGGTCCAAGCCATCTTGTCCTTAGCTTGCCCTTGAAGTCTTTATACCTAGAATCATATAACAATGCCTAATCGCCCTCTTGAAATCGCTTCTCCATAATATGTTTATCATGCAAGATATTCCTTTGAAGCTGAACTATCTCTGTATGTATGAGGGTTTGCATTCTGAATTCATCCAACCCATTCAATTGGAACAATCTTTCTTTCTGTGCATGACTGAGATCCAAATCTAGTTGGGCTACCATCCTCAATGTGTTATATTCAAGCTGAATGGACAACAAAGCCTTTTTTCCATAGACTAGTTCATAGGGTGTAAATCCAGTGGTGGTTTTCCATGTTGTATTATAGGCCCACGTGGCCTCAACTAGTCTCTCTACCCAAGCCTTCCTGCTGCTACTCACTACCTTGGTTAAGATGCTCTCCATTGCCCTGTTGGTCACATCTACTTGCCCATTAGCTTGTGAATGATAGGGAGTGGAGGTCCTATGCTTGATTTTGTGATGGCTAAGCAGTTCTTCAATCATGTGGGAGGCAAATTGGCTACCTTGGTCTGTGACTAGCTCTTTAGGGTACCCAAATTTGTAGAATACATTCTCCCTTAGGAACTCAACCACATTCTCTTCTATTTCTGCCGTAATTTCCTTGGTTTTAGCCCACTTAGTCAAATAATCAATGCACACAATAATGTATTGTTTTTTCTTTGAAGGAGGGTTGATAGGCCCAATGAATTCCATTCCCCACTTTTCAAATGGCTCGAAAGTCACTTGAGGTTGTAGGGGTATTTCATCTCTTGGAGTAGGCTTTCCCATCCTCTGGCACCGATCACACTGACTAATTTACTTTTTCACATCCCAATGAAGAGTAGGCCAATAATAGCCCACTTGTAACACTTTGAATTTTTTCCTCTTTGCTGCAAAGTGACCTCCACAAGGCCCATCATGACAGGTCAAAAGGATGTCAAAAAATTCCTCTTCCCTTACACACCTTCTCAATATTTTATCTAGGCCAGTTTGGAAAGATTGCTCCCAATCCAGGTGAAGGGGGCACTTTTTGTGACTCTCTTGCTCTTTTCTTTGGAGGGAAAGTTTGGCGGGAACTTTGTTGATACCAAATAGTTTTCTATATTAGCAAACCATGGAGAGAGAACTGAAATAGCAAACAAGTATTCGTCTGGTAATTGGTCATCCACCATTCCTTCTTCACCTGCAGATAGATTCATCCTAGATAGAAGGTCTGCAACAACATTTTCCTTACTAGGCTTATCAACAATGGTTAGATCAAAGTGTTGTAATAAAAGCAACCATCTTATAATTCGAGCATTCACATTTGTTTGTTCATTAAATATTTTATTGTAGCATGGTTAGTATGCACAAATGTTTGATAGTCTGTAATGTAATGCCTAAATTTATTTAATGAATGCACAACAGCAAGGGTTCCTTTTCGGTCACTCTATAATTTAGCTCATCCTTTGATAAGTTCTTACTGATAAAATAAATGGCATAGGGCAGTTTCTCCTCTACCTAACCTAAGGCTGCTCCTACGGCTTTGTGTGAGGCATACGCATGAATATGAAAAGGGAGGGCTCAGTTTGGGCCTCAGAGAATTGATGCAGTGGTTAACTTACCTTTTAAAATGTCTAAGGCCTCTTGATAACTTTTTGACCATATAAACTCAGAATCTTTGGCCAACAACCCAAATAAAGGAGAGGCCAACTTGCTCAAGTATTTTATGAACCTTCGGTAGTATCCAGACAACCCCAAGAAACTCCTAACATCTCTCTGCTTTTGTGGAGGTGGGACCCTTTGGATGATTTCTATTTTGTTTGGGTCCACCTACAGTCCTTGTTGATATATCGAATGACCTAACAAAGTCCCTTCAGTGATTAAGAATTCACATTTTTCCAGACTGAGAGACAGGTTCATTTCAATGAATTTGTGCGATACTTTTCCTAGGTTAGTTAGGGCTTCTTGAAAATCATAGCCATAAGGTGTAAAATCATCCATATAAATTTCCACTACATCATGTAGTAAGATGGCGAAAATACTAAAGACTACTCTCTGGAAAGTGGCAGGAGCATTGTACAAGCCAAAAGGAAGGACCCTATAGGAAAAAGTACCCTAAGGACAAGTGAATGTGGTCTTATCCTGGTCTTCTAGGCAGATTTGGATTTGGTTGCACCCATTGAATCCATCTAGGAAAGAAAAAAACTTCTTCCATACCAGGCCATCTAGCACTTGGTCAATGAAGGGTAGGGGAAAATGATCCTTCTTTGTGGCTTTGTTCAACTCCTTGTAATTGACACAAATCCTCCACTTACCATTTTTCTTGGGAATCCACTCACTGTCGAAGATAGGGTAAATGAATCTCGCATCTAGCAGTTTTTGCAGTTCTTCTTTGACTATATCTTTAAGCTATGTATTCATCCTCCTTTGTGGTTTCCAGACCGGCTTGCACCTTCTTTGATGTATATGTGGTGAGTACACACTGAGGGGTGTACTCCCTTAATTTCCTTGTAACTCCAAGCGAAGGCTTCTAGGTTTTCTCTCAACATGTTGCATAGCTTTTCCTCTTCAAGACCAAAAAGAGATGGGTTAATTTTCAAGGTTTTCTCTGGGCCAAATTCTGGGTTTCCCTTGCTTCTTCTTCTAATGGTAATGAACCAGGAGTTTGACTTTGGAGTAGGTGTTCAATTAAGTCATCCTCATCTTCCTGTCCTCCTCCTATGGTTGCTTCCAAAGCATAAATTTGGGTGGAATAAACCTCATCTTCTTCCACCTCCTCCAACCATAAAGGTAAATCATGCTTTAGAGAAGGTTTAGCAGGAGGGTATAAGACTAACTGTTTGGACATATGCCTATTCTTGATGGTCATATTCCTAGCTCTGCAGCTAATGTAAGCATCGGCTCTGGCCAACCATGGCCTCCCAAGGATGAGAGGGTAACCAATAAGCTTAGCCTTAGGCTGGAGAACTAGAAAATCTACAGGGTACTCCCAGGAGTCAGTGGAGACCATCACATCCTCCACAATTCCCTCAGGGGTGACTGTGGAACAGTCTGTAAGTTGCAAAACTATTGTGGTCTTCCTCAATGACCCTTGGAGGTTGAGCTTGAGCATGGTTTCCTTGGTCATCACATTAATAGTAGCCCCAATATCGGTCAAAGTGTGTGGGACATTGGTGCCATTGATGTGCACATCTAATACAGGGCTTCGAGGGTCCAAATATTTCAGACATATAACCTGCCCCAACATTAAGCTGGACAACTTCCCATTGACATTAATGGTAGGGGCATCCCTTTTTCTTCTTCCTAGATGCTAGAAGCATTTCTCCTTAATCAACTTATTGTAAATGGGAACATCTTTTATTTCCTGGAGAAGGGGGATATTTACACATAGATTTTTCAATTCTCCGAGAAGTTTAGTTTCTTTTGGGGTAGGCTGGAGTGGTTGGGCTAATCTCTTGGGAAAGAGTGGATTTATTTTAAGGTTGCTTTCCTCTCTTTCTTCCTCAACCTCCCTATGTGGAGGGGGAGGTTGGTTATCTGGGAGAATTCTCCTAGATGTTAGGTTGATCTCCTAGATTTCTACAACATAAGTTGGGTATGATGTCTCTCCAATGTATACTGGTTGAGCTTGCCTATTGTTTAGGTTTGGATTTGGCTGGGTAGGCACATGGGGTGGCTTAGGTGGAGCATAGTGGAGGAGTTGTGGTTGGGTAAGTGGTGGAGGCAATAACGCTGGAGCATTGTTGTATTGGGGCCTCAACCCCTAGAGTGGTGTATTCCACTGAGGTTCTAGCAGAGTGTAAGGTTGAAATGACTGACTCGCTAGCTGAGAATGATACTGACATGCATAGGACCAAGGAGGGGGTGTAGAGTGGGAAGGATGAGCAGGGGGTCCCCAAGAAGGTATAGTTGTGGTTTGGTTATGGGATGACCCTTGCATACCTTGCTAGTATGGTCTAAACCTAGGAGGTCTCGTTTGGTTGATGTAGTAAAGCTACTTAGTGACCCCTTCAGCTCCTTGATATGCAGCTTTGAGTTCAGGTAAGGAAGGGGACTTGCCTGTGGAGTGGTTTTCTTCACAGACCGAGCAAATTTCAATATAGTTAAATGGAAATTCGTTCCTAGGAGGCCTCCTGGTGCATCTAGGACAAAAGATGGCCAAGGATCTCTCTGCTTCCTCTTAATTCTTTTTGATATTCATGGTGTCCAATTGCAAGGCAAGGGTTTGAAGCATCTAACTTTTGAAATCTTCCAGCATATTTCCAATTTCACCCTTGATGGTAAAGTTGGAAGATGATGTACTAGCCATAGGTTGACTACTCCTACCCTTTTTCATGGCTGCCCTAGAATGGTTTCTAAAGACAATCTTGATATCCTCATAGGGTAATTGGTAGATATCTCTTCCTGCTAAAAAATGTAAGGTATCCATAAGATCTTCCCTTACTCCTCTAAGCAGGACTAGCTTTAATGACTTGGGGTCAAGTGTGCACCTAGGCCTTTTGTAACTGAGCTAGAATCTTTCTTCATAGTCTTCTAAGGATTCATCCTGGCCCATGGTAATCCTGAAAATTTCTTCTTTAGTATCATTTGACCTACATTAATCCTGGTATTTTTTGTTAAAATCCTGCTGCACCTGAGCCCAAGTTGTGATGCTATCTCCAAGTAAACCCATGAACCAACGCAATGTTACATCCTTGAGGGTAGATGGAAACAATTTTAACTTTTTCTCATCATCTATATAGTCATAGGTTTGGCATATAACAACAAAATCAAAAAAGAAAGTGTCAGGGTCCTCTCTGGTCAGGCCATGGAAATGAGGTAGGGCAGAGGGGCTTATATTCTTCATCTTGGTGTCCCCATTGGTTTCCCTGATGGAGAAGGCACCATCAACTCTCTCTCTATTCCCTCTGTCATTTTGGTTTTCAGCCATTGGTTCAGTAGTAATGTGTTCCTCTTCTTTTTCTTCCCCTGTAGGTTCTTCAAATATGTCAGGTTGGTCACCTGAAGGTTCCTCTAGTTCACAACCATCCAAGAAGAGAGGGTCGGGTGTTGGATGCAATGGGGGTATTTGGCAAGAATTTTCCTAAATTGTCCCTATTCCTACAAGGCATGAAAGGAAATGTTTTTGGGTTGTATTTTGTAATAATTTTTTAAATTTGGAAAGTACTTTTCAGAAACGAAATTGCTGATTGAATGAAAACTACTTGCTGAATTGAAATTCTACTTGCAGAATGGAAAGGAAAGTGATAATGACAAATGAAAGAAAGGAAGCTACTAGATTACTTTTGCAAAAATAAACTAATGGTAGAAAGTTGGAGACTAGAAATAGAAGAAAAGAAAGAAGTAATCACATTCTACTCAGACACCTCCCCGGCAACGATGCCAAAAAGTGATGAGCGCCAGTATTGCATCAAGGGTAATACAAATCCTAGGCTACCGCTTTACTTAACAACCTGGGGTTCATACAAACATGGAGGTGATAGTGCTATATGCACAAGTAAAAGTGAAGGTCCTGCCTGTTTTTACTATTCATCCGACGAGAGACCCCAGGGGTTCCAAGCCAGACTTCTATAGAGTTAGAAGAAGCTTGATTCTTTGACAGAAGAAGAGAAAATTTATTCTAAGAGAGCTACTCTAATGTAGTAATGAGGAAAGCAACATGTAATGCTAAATCACACCATATCCTAATTAACCATTTAAACAAATATGCTAAGAAAAATTGTTGAATCAACACTAACCTAATGTTGATATCTAAGTTATAGAAGTAAAGAGCATCAAACCATCCTAATGTGTAAGCAAGAAGACTAAACTAAATCTATTTTCAATTTTTTGGTTTTCTTTGGTAAAATCAAGTATGCAATTCAATTGTTCTTGTGCATGTGACAGGTGGATGGAAGGTGGTTGAGGATGGATATAAGGTCTATTGATCCAAAATGGATCTTAAACCCTCTAAAAATGTAAGTCTTCATATATATTAAACTATCGGAAAACAGAGATCACAGAGGAAAACACTAAGGAATAGTGGAAAATAGAGTGAAGAAGAGAATAAAGTCTCGTTGCATAGGAGCTGTCGGATTAGACAGATCAACATCCCAGATTTAATTGGGATATTGCATTGGGAGAGGTAAGTGGAGTATATCGGAGATGGCCCTAAGGGAAATGTGACTGCGATCGGTGACTTAATGTGTACCATTGATCGGGTGCACAGATCAACGGCGGAGATTATAGATATCGCATCACAAATTCCTAATGGGAGGACTTAACAAAGGTGGAAGGCTTTTAGCGGACCCAAAGGAGTTATGAATTAAATAGCGAAGGATTTGAGTTCCGTGGTAAATGGTAATTTGGGTAGGCTACAGGTGGTAACTGGTATTGGAAGGGCTTCACCCAATTCCATACACTGGCTGGCACGTAGCATGCCGCAGGAGAGAGAACCACTTTTTCAAGCGGGTAATCTCCATGCAAGTGGGCCACCTGAAATGGCTGTCAGCGATTGGATTGGAGATCGTGGATCAATGATGGAGATGTTTCGGGTTGGATGCGAACTGTTGGATCGAAGGTAGATCAAAGGTGTGGAATACAAATGGATGATGACCCATAGCCAATGCGACTTTTGATTGCAATCAAGGCGAACCCAAGATGATTATAGGGTGGAATTTATATCGTTTGAATTCCAGCTCTAGTGTTTCGGTCAACTTTTCCACTATCTTAGTGTATTTCCATGCATTCCCTGTGTAAACGAAAATTGTATTTTCAGGGATTTTCACCTACACCCAAAGATCCTTTCCATTTGTAAATAGGCGGCCTCAATGCCTTGAGCATTATTATTATGATTGTTTAACGCTTAACAGGGAGATCAAGGGACAGTGGCCAGGAGCCAGAGAGCCCAAAATGGTTTTGAACAGACAACACCGAAAGGCTTAAAAGACATCCAATGGAAGAATAGAGAAAAGGGAAGTCAGTTGAAGACAGTCACAGAAAGATAGTCAGTTAGTCAGATTGAGGCAGATTGAATAGAGGAATAGGATAGAGGGAGAGTCTATGCACTCTTTTAGACTCGAGGTTTTCGAGCAAATCGTTCTTTGATGTCACTGTTGGTTGAGACTTTGTTTTTGATCTCACTCTTGTAATAATTTTTTCTTGAAGGCTTAGTATAGAGGTCGACACTGAAAGCTGGACCAAGAGACGTAGCCAGGAGGTTTGGTGAACTCCTTGATTATTTGTTGTGTTGATGTGTGTGTCTGTTATGTTTTCTGACTATTAATTGTCTATATTATTTGCAATCTTTTCAATCTGTTGCATTAAGTAATATAGGCATTTTCCTGCACATGAGTCTGTGATACCTTTTCTTCTTGATTTAGTATCCATTTCAGATCAAGTGGTATCAGAGCATTTGGTTTTATTAAGGTTAGACAAGCTTGTGTTGGATTTTGAATGCTAACTAGATTAAGGCTCAGACTAGGAGAAGGAGAACTTGTTAAGGCTAATACAGAGATTGGAAGAGTCCATTCTCAGAGGAGAATGGCAGAAGAAGCTCCATTGGGATCCAAATCTCAATTTATAGAAAGTTTTAAGACACTCCGACCCAGGGTGGAAGAGATGTATCTGGAACTTAAGAAGTGTTGAGGTGAAAGCAATTCAACACCTAAACCAGACAAAGGAGCAGAGGAAACCTTTCTAGTTTCCCCTCCAGAAGGCAAATGGAAATGGGAAATGCCTCCTCTACCATCTCCTCCATCATCACCTTCATCATCCTCATCATCTTCTTCGCATATCACTAGCTATTCTAAGAAGAAGAAGAAAACTTCCTTAATCAAATTAGATGTGAAGTTTGATTTGCTAATTTATGATAGAGAACTCAATGCAGAAAAGCTAGATAATTGGATAAGACAAATTGATGTATATTGCAAGGTACAAAACATTGATTTAGAAAGGAAGAAGATTCAACTGGCTAGCCTTTGACTTGGAGGAACTGCACCAGTATGGTGGGAAGGCAAGACACAAGCTAATCTGCAAAAACATGGTAAAATTATTTCTACCTAGAATGAATTTGTTTCTGCTATCACAAAGAAATTCTGTCCTTTATCTTACATGCAGTAGGCAATGATGAGTTGGCAAACTCTTCATCAATTGAAGGGTCAAAGTGTACATAGTTATACTCAGGAATTTAGAAAGAGAGCTTTAACTCTAGGTATATCATTAGACTCACCTGAGATTTTATTGAAGTATATAGGTGGTCTTCATAGCTATTTAAAGCATACTATTCTCATATTTGATCCCACTAGCTTAGATGATGTATCAGTTCAAGCCACACATCTAGAAGCTAGAGGTAAGAATGTAAACCCAGAGGTTGGGGGATCATCTAAATATTCTGTAAGAAAGAGCAAGGAAAAAGAGGAAAATGAAATGGAAGGAGAGGAAATAAAACACTGTAAAGAAGGATAAACCTTCATATACTCATTGCAAGAAAGAAGGACATGATGAGGCACACTGTTGGTCTTTGCATCTAGAACCGAAACCTAAGAAGTTCGGTAGAAAGGAGAGAAAGAATGATGATGCTATTCAGCAGGAATTGGGATCAGATTCAGGTGACGAAACAACAATTATAGCCACAGGTATTAAAGGAAAAGATTTTAAAGCATCCACAAGTAATTTTGCACAATCTGTTGATAATGAAAGTAATGAAAGGGAAAGAAATGAGCTTTTTCGTATTAGAGTAATTTCCACGCACAATAAGGTTGATACTTTATTTGATAGTGGATAACAAGTAAATTTGATTTCTAAAACAATTGTAAAGAAGTTGGGATTACAAACAAAACCTCATGAGAAGCCATATCCATTAGGTTGGGTGTGTGATAAAACAAAGCTACAAGTAACGAGACAATGTAAACTTAGGTTTGCTATAGGATCAACATTTGTAGATGAGGTTGAATTAGATATAGTTCCATTGGATATATGAGGTATTGTTTTGGGAATTCAATACATGTATGATAGGAAATCTATTTTCTATAGAGTTGAGATAAGACAAATCACTAAAAATGGAATAGAATACATTGTAAGAGCTCATAAACTCAAAGGTAACTATTCTCTCATAAACTCAGGATAGATGAAAATAATTGTGAATTCAAGTAAGCAATTTTTAATAACGGTTGTAAAGGCAAAGGATCCTGAAAAATCCAATGAATTTTAAGGTTGTGATTCTAAATAGAAATTTGATGGCTCGAAACGTCAATTCAAACAATTATGGATGCAAGAACTCTGGAAGAAAACTACACACAAAACACTAATTGTAGAAGCTTCAAAACAATAATATGATTTAGTTAAAGTTGTTTCAGAGTATGATGTTCTATTTCAAGAACCAAAAGGTCTGCCACCCAAGCGAGAAATAGTACATGATATTCATTTTCACCAAGATTCTCCATTACCTAACATTGGAATGTACAGGTTTTCAGTTTTAGTGAATGCAGAGATAAAGAAGAAGGTACAAGAGTTGCTCAATAAAGGGTTTATACGACCAAGCACATCACCATGTGGATCTCCAATCACGTTGGTGAGAAACAAAGATGGTTTGTGGAGAATGTGAATTGATTATAGAGCACTAAATAAAATAGTTATCAAGAATTTTTATCCTCTTCCTCGTATTGATGATTTATTAGATCAATTGAAAGAAGCAGTTTACTTTTCTAAGTTAGACTTGTGAAGTGGCTATCATCAGGTCAGAGTTGCAGAACAGGATGCATGGAAGACTGCTTTCAAGACAAAGCAAGGACTGTATGAATGGTTGGTTATGCCTTTTGGCTTAACTAATGCTCTTTCTACATTTATGAGAGTTATGAATGATGTACTCAGACCATTTATTGATGATTTTGTAATTGTTTATTTAGATAACATTCTTGTTTTTAGTAAGACATGGGAAGACCATGTAAAGCATGTAAAGCATACTTTAGATGTTTTAAAAAGAGAAAATATCTATGTAAAACTGTCACAATGTGAATTTGGCAGAACATATTTAAATTATTTGGGTTATATTGTCGGGGGGTAGTGAATTGAAGATAGATCCCTCTAAGGTTGAAGTCATTGTGAATTGGCCTAAACCCAAATCTGCTACAGAGGTTAGGAGTTTCCTAGGGGCAACACAATACTGGAGAAAGTTTACTGCTAACTTTTCTTTGATTGCAGCTCCATTACATGCTTTAACAAGATTGAAACGGGTGTTTAAGTGGGGAGGCAAACAACAGAAAGCCTTTGACACCTTAAAAGAGAAACTCAGTACAACACCAGTACTAGCACTACCAAAGCTTCAACATCCATTTGAGATTGAGACATATGTTAATGACTATGCCATGGGAGTAGTGTTGATGTAACATGGAAAACCCATATGCTATCATTCTGAGACATTTACTTATGTGGTAGTTAATTATTCCACATATGATAAAGAATTGTATGCATTAGTACAAAGTGTGAAAAAGTGGAAACATTACCTAATGGGTAAAGAAACAATCATACATATAGATCATCAACCACTTCAATATTTGCAATCACAAACTAAATTGCAGCAATCAAGACATTATAGGTGGATGGGGTTTCTACAACAATTTCATCTTGTCATTAAATATAAGAAGGGCATACACAATAAGGTTGTATACATGTTATCAAGGCTAGTCATAAATGCATCTACTATACTTAAGCATAACTCAGTAATGCATGGAATTTACATTGAACAATATGCTCAAGATGTAGATTTTAAAGATGTATATGCAACTTTAAGTCATGGCAAGCAAGTAGAAAAATTGGATTATTATATAAAGGACCAACTCTTATATCATTTGGGAAAGTTATGCATTCCACAAACTAAAAGAGTTAACATAATCCGAGAAGCACATACTTCTCTCATATCAGGTCATTTTGGTGTAAGTAAAAAAGTTGCAAAATTGCAAAGGTTTTGTTATTGGCCAAGAATGCATGAGACAGTTTCTAGATATATCAAAGGGTGTACTATGTGTGCTACAAGAAAGCCCAGTAATCGGAAATTAGGCTTGTACACTCCACTTCCAATTCCTTCTCGTCCTTGGGAAAGTGTTTCCTTGGATTTTGTTGGGGGATTGCCAAGGTCTAGGAAGGGTCATGATTATTTGTATGTTCTTGTGGATAGGTTCAGTAAAATGTGTATCTGATACCATGTAACAAGTAAGTTACAGCTGAATAAATAGCCAAGTTGTTCTTTCAGAATGTATGGGTTCATTTTAGGTTACCCACTTCTATTGTATCTAATCGAGATTCTCGATTTTTTGGGAAGTTTTGGTCAAATCTATGGGAGTTGATGGACACTAAGCTGAAGAAGATCACGTCATTTCATACACAAACAGATGGTAATACAGAAGTGGTCAATAGGACAGTGATCTAGTTGCTTAGAGGCTATTGCAGCAAGCATCCCAAGCTTTGGGATGAGCATTTGTGTTATGTGAATCATGCTTACAACTGTGCCAAGCACTCTTCTACTCAGAGATCTCCTTTTGAGACTTGTTTTGGTTTTATACCAAAGTCTCCCTTGGATTTTGTCTTTGGTAAAGACATAGTAGTTGATGGACATAATGTTGTGGACAAAGCAACCAAGTTCATTGAACAAATCCAAGAAATTCACCACGCAGTACAACAATAGATGGAAAGAAGTCAAGCCAAGTACAAGGCAAGACATGACAAGTCGTTTCAGGAAAACCTACAGGATGTACTAGAAACCTACAGGATGATCTTGTAGGAATTATAGGAAACCTATAGGATGCAGCCTAGAGCTAATTGTGAGGTGTTACAAATCTTGGAAAAGGTGTGTGATGAGTGTGATAGGGTGTTAGAAGGTCTAGGAACACTCGGGAGTTAATATCCAAGAGGATAGATGGCTAGATTTGCTCAATGTGTCTAGGGGAATTTCAATGAAAAAGGACAAAAAAACTAGTGAGATTGATGGTGGAATAAGAGATGGTTGAGGTGGATGACATGGACGATGGATGATGGTGATGAAATCTAGACCTCCTCCTGAAGTACTGCAGTTCTTAAAACATGTGTGTCTTCCATGAACTATGCATCAAGATAAATTTTCATAAACTTAGAAAAGCATGAATCAATTGCCCACATTATGCATGAAGAAAGTGCTAAAGGAAATGAGAACATAAGTGAGATCTTATTGCAAAAATAGAGTAATGTAAAAGAGATGACAATGAAATGAACCAAGTACTGAATTAAGATAACAAACTCCAAAGCTCATGCAAGAACTAGAAATCTGTGTTTTTGGCGTTGTTGAAGGGTCTCTTCCTCAAGTCATGGTCCTAGAGGGAGGAGGTGAGGTTGAGACACCTGCTGAAAAACTTATGGTGATATTTTTCTCCTTGCTAACTTGCTAATTGAAAGAATGCACAAATGGAAGCAAACTAAAATACAACCAATCTACTCTACACTGATGTAATGGAAATGCAACTACTTAAGCAAATGAACAATTTAACCGTGAATCTATGCTGGCATACATGTACAAGAAAGAGTAGCCTTGGCTGCTAGGGTTGGGCCCTAACCCAAGAGCTTCAGCCCTCTAAGTTAACTCAGTGCTGGCTCAAAACAAAACTCATTCTTATTATCAAAACAATGGATTATATCCAAAAACTATCACAAGTCTTTTAGCTCGAAAATAGAGTAGAGTTTTACAATCCAAAATATGAATCCTATTGAGGTCCTAGGCCTCTCTACTTATACATTTGAAGTCTCCAACGACTCCCTTAAAATTAGGGAGGCTCGGCTCCCAAACTTGAGATAAACTAGTGCTTTGTATTTCACTTGCTCAGTTGCCTTCTAGTCCTCATGATTTGGCTATTTGAACTTTGAGCTGATGGAGGAATATTCGAATGGAGGGGTAGTAAATGAGGAGGATTTACCTCCTCTAATTCTTCTCCCTTGTTCCATTCAAGTTTTGACCAAGGTCTTTGCCAAAATTTCTTGCTTTTATCCTTTAATCCTGCATTAAATGCACATTAGACCACAAAGAAAAATATCCAACTCTAACTCATCTCATAAACAAAATATAATCAAAAGTATGCAATAAGTTATGAGAATAGTTGGTTTGGCTAAGCTAGGAGGTGAATTAAGGCCCATATAATCACCCAATGTTGAGGCTCATCATTAAGATGGGTTTTTCAATCTTCCATTTGATGCATTTTTTGTTGCTGAATTAACAAGGATTCTTTGCTAGTGATGGGTGGGAGACGGTTGATGAGAAAAAATCCCACATCGAGTAAGCATGTCGATAGTTAAAATATCACTAAAGAAACCATAAAAAGAAAATATAGTCAACAGTTGGACAGTAATTTGGAAAAAACCTATAATAAAGCATTGAGTCATCACTAGGAGCCATCACCTCCAGAGGAGACTCCGGAGAAAGGGGAAGAATAGAAAATGTAACAACCATGTCATAACATGGTAGAGTAAAGGAATGTGGGTGATGAAAAGAGGGTCCATCCTCAAATTGAGGGAAATTTGTAGGGGTCCCTTCTACCAACACCTTGCATATATTATCCCCATCTTTTCCAATTGATACCTCTATCGACAAAACTGTAAAAGATCTGAGGGTGTTATATCCGAATGATTTTAAGAGGGTGTTAGATCCGAATGATGTGTTGGAAGGCCCTATATATGGAACCCCTTTAGTGGGTCTTTTTAGTAATCAAGAAATTCCATTTCCATGAAATAAAGAGAAATTTTGGCTCAATTTAGATGGAGCTAGGGGTGACGTTTGTAGATCACTTCTATTATTTTTACTTGCAAATTTGTAAAGGGTTATAGATTCCAATTTATCATCCTTTAAATAACTTAATAAAATCTCATTATTGAGAAATATTGCATAAAAAAATAGTTATTTTAAAGATATTCCATGACATGATACTATAGAAGCCTAACTTCAAGAATTATAGACTTGGCCAAACTAGTGAATGAAGAAGTAGATCTAGCAATAGGAGTTGATACACATGGTTTCCCGTAAATAGAGGATTAAGGCATAGGAGGTTGTGATGGGGTCATGGCCCCTACTTATAGTTTGGTCTACCAATGTTTCTTTTATGTTATTGTCCTCTTTCATCACATTCAGACTAAACATCATCCCACAAAACCATAGATATCTCTCCTGATTGCTCATATGATTCCTCTTCTACAATCTCTTGCACTTGATCATTTGATTAGTCAAAATGAGTGCAACGATCTAGATATTTATTTGCTACCAATTTCATGGCATTAATGTGGGCATGTCTTCTCAAAATGATTAACATGATGATAATTATAGTAATTAGCCATGGTTATGTCTTCTGAATTGATGCTTATGTTTGTGGGAGGGGGTTAATTGGATTTAGAAGCAGAGGGTGTTTTAAAAAATGGTGTATATATTTTTTTATTTGAGGTTCCATCTCCTACATTTATCTTCATATCAACTATTTAACTAGAGGATTTTCTAATCATATATTGTAGAATCTCTATGTCAATGGAATCCTTTTTGTTAGCTTCAATATGTTGTTTTGTTTGAAGTGTCTCTAGAATAAGACCTTTCCTTGGTGGCACCAGATATTTTTTACCTAAGATATTTGGTATTTATTAAAAACCTTCATCTCAAATTCTATTTTCTTGGCTTCTTCAAAGTTCAAGGCAAAAGTGTTTTTACCAACCCGTTTGAGAACCATAGAAATTGTATCTGGTAGGCCATTCACATAGGCTTTCATTTGTAGTTCTTGTGTGGGAGAAATTCCTTTTGAAATTTGTTGAATGCCATCATGAATCATTCGTTAAAATCCTTAACTTTTTATTTACGTCACATACTCAAACTAAAATGTTTTTCCATTAATTCCCCAGTAGTAGTTTCATCCTCAAAATCTCCTAAAAGGGCCTTTTGAAAATCAATCTAATTTGTCATAGATCCCACAGGTAAATTAAAATTCAAGTGGAAGTTATATTTTCAAAGGTATATGGAAATAGGTGAAAAAATACATCTTCATGTTGTAAATTCATTAATATAATAGCAAGGATGAATTTCTTAATATGATCTTCAAGAAGACTTAACGTCTTAATCTCATACTTAGCCAACAATCTTTCTGGATGTTCAGGTAAATTATGAAGTGTTCCAGGTATTGCCAAAGTAACTCCAACAAATTAAGGTTGATTCACATTATTATTGTGTGGCATGTCATTATAATCTAAATATTATCCTTCTAATTTGGAATCTAAGTTTCCCTTGTTATTGGAATGTACACTTTCTAGTGGGGTTACAATAGGACTAATAAGAGTAGTAGTAATCAAGGCAAAAGGCTGGTCAAATTTTGGTAAGGCTGATTCTACTAAGCCATCTACTATTGTATATGTGTTATATTCTTGGCATGACTACCCTCACAAGTTTTACATTGTGTTGGGCACTGTGGGGTGGTAATGGGGGCGGGGGGTAGTGCCCCTAAAAAAAGGGGTAGTTATTTTTCATTTGTTTTTGGTTGTTTTCACCTTTAGAAATTTTGTCATGCATGTTAGTTTTGCCCTTGATTTTTTATTTTTAGTTAAGGAACTATGGTTATATTATAATCCATGGTAAATGAATTGGTAATATATATATATATATAATATTGTAATACTATACAAAATAACATATTAAAAATTCAACTTAGTTTTATTTGTTTTGGGTTTCCAAGTTAAAATCTTTGTGTTAATATGTGTGTTTTCCATTACATATTTCCTTTTTTATTATGAATATATTTGCCTCAATGTACAAGGTTAAAACCTACATTTGGTACCATAGAAATTTGGGATTCAGGGGGACTCTTTTGTGGCTAAGAGATTTTAGTCGAGCTTATGGTAGACCTTGTTACAGTGGGAAATATGTGGAATTGATTGTTGTGGTGAAAGGAAATGGAAATTAGTTCAAATATGGAGACCAATAAATTAAATGGAAAATTTTTTGAGCTCTGGAATCTCAAAATGTAAGACTTGTTATTGGACAAATATCAATGGATTATTGTAGATCTAGGTACTGCTACTGCACCAATATGGATGTTGATAGAAGAATGGACCAAGTTGGATCGAAAGGAAAAGGGAAAAATATGATTGTGGATCTCATATTCAGTTTCAATAAACGTTTTAGGAGAATCTAAATCGAATGGGGAACAAGTTAGAGAATTTGCATCAATCTAAATCTCTCGTGAAAAAATTGTTCCTGTGGAAAAAAGTTTATAACTTGGGGATGAGGCATGGAGACTTGGTGACAAAGAATCTAAATTCCTTCAATACCATGGTAAGTAAGTTTTTATCTATTAATATTAAGATTTAATATGAAGATAACTGTATCATTTTTTTGTGTTCTTTACGAGAATCATGGGATATGGGATAATTTGGTTGTTGCCATAGGTAGTTATGCAACTACTTTATGTTTTTGCGATATAGTCTCATCGATGTTATTAGAGGAGATGATATGGAAAAATATGGAAGGTCTAAATACATATGTATTATATGTAAGAAGAAACTTCTAGAATAGAAATGAAAATAATTCCTCAAGTGGGATACCTAAATCTAGAGGAAAATCCAAATCTCCAGGAAAATTTGTAAAGGTGGGTTGGAGATGCAAACAAAAGGGCATTACAAGAAATATTGTATATCCAAAAATTTTGAGAAGGGGAAGGGATATGATGATGCTCCTTCTATTGAAGAAAAAACCACCTTAGATGAAGGAGGGGATATGTATTTGGCTTCTTCAAACACACATGTAGATCATGAGGCATGGTTGGTTGACTCAGGTGCATCCTATCAAGCACTTAGGATGGTAGATGTGGCAAATCTTCCTCCCAATACAATAATGCAAGAATTTTACATTTGCATGATGCAAGAAAGCTCGTAACTACTCTTTTAATGTCACGTATCTCTAGTCCAATGTTGGTTTAATGCACAATATGTTGTGGAGATTTATTAGAAATTGGTTACAATTGTTAAATCATCCTCGACTATTGGATGCTCCATTTTGGTTAGATATCTCCATGTGTATTAGTCATTTCAAAAGGTTTAATGCACTCATCCCACATAATGTTATCACCTTAGACAAGAGGATAATATATTTGCCACTGCAAGCAGAATTACAATGTGATTTATGGTTAGACATGGAAAGGTTTGTAGAATTTCCTGCATATTCACAAGCTCATGAATTTACTAAAGCATAGGAAAAGAATCTACTTCTACTTTCAACCAGTGGAAGCTAATAGATCGATGAAAACAATATGAACAAGAAGAAGACAAATCAATGGCACATAAAACAATAAGTTTTCCTAGGGAAAGCCATTGCTCAAAACCTCACCTATCTATATTGCATTAAATCAGAAATATGAGTGAAGATACAAAGCTTGTTCTCACTAGAACAATTTCGCACAAGTATGCTCAACTCTCTACCTCACAAGCCCGCTATTAGCCAACACTTAGCCAATTTCCACTACCTTCCAAGCCCCTATTTCCTTGTGCAATTCCTAGGATGAATAGCCCATATTTAAAGGGAATTCATGCTTCCAAAATTATGCAATCCAAACATAGGTCCTTCTCTGATTTCATGCATGATATTTACAACTCAGTAAATCATACAACTAATAGTACATTGTCCCTGCACTCTAGTCTCAATCAGGTCTTTCTCTGAACTGACATGCATGATTTTCTCATGAGGGAATCTTAAGTTAACTGGAGTAACACTTGTGGATGCACCAGTGCAACAACTGACCGTTAGTTCTCTATTAGTTCCACAAATAGTTAGAACTAATTTAACTAACCACAACTCAGTAAATTGAGTTAATCTAATTAAAACTCAAATAAACTCATCTTGGACCCCTAAAACATAGGGAGAACATATACATGACTACAAAAAGATTCAACTCAAAATTCCAAAGCTAATTAAGTTAATTAAACTTCATTAACTATTTACAACTTTCTAGAGAATATAATTCTATTTTAATTCTTAGTTTAATTCAAGGACAAATTAAACTAGAATTTCTTGTTGCCATTTCTCAACACTGCCTCTCAACAAGAAAGGGATTATCAGTTACCCCAATCCCGTCTCTGTGAAACTCAAATTTACATCTTGGCAATGCCTTTGTCAAAATGTCAACATCTTGCTCCTCTGTGGGAATGGAATCTAACAACATGACCCACCTCAATACACAATCTCTGAGATGATGATATCAGATATCGATGTGCTTGGACCTATCATGAAAAAATGGATTTTTAGAGAGTTTGATACAACTATAATTATCTCAGTAAATCACTATCAGATCCATTTATTGACAAAACAAACCAACCATAATCTTCCTCATCCATATGGCCTCACATGTTGCCTGAGTTATAGCCATGTACTCTGCCTCTGGCGAACTGAGTGCGACTGATCTCTGTTTCCTGTTGTACCAAGAAATTATCGTTGATACAATAGTGAAGATCCCTCTTGATGTTCTCTTCCTATTAGATGGACTTCATACCCAATCTACATCAGTGAAGCCTTGAAGCTTCACTCCCTCTGTCCATTTGTACCATAATCTGTATTGAGTAGTGCCCCTGAGGTACCTCAATACATGCTTTTCCGCCTTCCAATGCAACTTGTTAGGCCTAACCATCACTTGACTAAGTTGGTTTACTACATAACACATATCCAATCATGTGTTCACCAAGTACATGAGTGAACCCACAAGCTACCTGTAAATAATAACTTCCACTACTCCTGAAGTATCATCCTCCTTCCTCCAGTTACCAACTAGAGGAGTCTCCATAGGCTTGCAGCTCTCCATGTGGAACCTCATGAGTATCTCACTGGAATACTTGCCTTGAGAAAAAACACCTCCCCATTGCCCTGCCATACTTCCATGCCTAGAAATTAATGCATGAGCCCCAATTCCTCCATCTCAAACTCTCTTGCAAGGTCCTCCTTGCAAGATTTGATCAGTTGATCATCACCTGACAGTATGAGACATTAAAATAAAGTGCAATGGTAAAAAATTTACCTTCCACAACTATGTGGTATAGGTTCACATTCGCTTCACTCTTCGTGAAGCCCAACCCGGTGAAGTAGTTGTCTATCCTGGTGTACCAAGCACGAGGTGCTTGCTTCAGCACATACAACTCTCTCTTGAGATGACACACATGCAACTCACGGTTGAAGGTTTCAAAACCTTCAGATTGCTCTATGTACACCTCTTCCTCAATTGTGCCATTAAGGAAGGTTATCTTCACATCCATCTGATGTATCTTTCAGACCATCTACACTGATAGCACCAATATAGATCTGGTCAATGAGTACCTTGCAATAGGAGAAAAGGTCTCATAATAGTCAATCCCCTCTACCTGTAAAAATCCATGAGCCACAAATCTAGCCTTATGCTTCTCCACACTACCATCTACAGCTTGCTTTACCTTGTAAATCCAACGAGATCTCACCATGGACTTATCCTCTGGTCTCGGGACCACATCCCAAACACTCATACAAAATATGAAGTCATACTCCTACACCATGGCATCAACCCAAATCGGCTTATGCATTGGTTCCTCAAAAGGAGATAGTTCTGTCACAACACATCCGCTCATAAGAGCCATATATCTAGTGTATGTGTCAGGTGACCTCCTTTGTCTACACTATGATTTTGGTGCTCCCACATTCTCTCTAGCATCTGACAACAATCTATCCACCTCTCTAGTGCACTTTCTCCCATCTCTGGAAGACTCTTCCTGAGTGGGTGTCTCCACTCTTTGATCATCTACATGTGGCTGCTCCACATCAATCTGAGGCTCCTCAACCTTAGGAGCTAAAATCTCCTCAATTCCATGTAGCTGAAGCTCCCTATCAAGGGAAACTCACATGGCCTTTTCCTCATCCAATCTGACATCATTGCGAACCATTGTCATCCTGCTAGTTGACATGTACACCCGATAGTTGTGAGCTGTATCAGTGTACCCCACAAATATCCCCAACTCTAATGTCAGCTCAAGCTTCTTCCATGCATCTTTGGTCACATGGAAATATACTAATGACCCAAAAATCTTGAAGTGACCAACATCTAGCCTCTTACTAGAATAAACCTCCTCCAGTGTCTTCATCCAAAGTATCCAATGTGGGCTACGGTTTTGAACATAAACCACTGTGTTGCATGCCTCAACCCACAAGTGTAGTGGGAGATGTTGATCATGAAACATTTCCCTCGTTTCCCCTACTACGCTTTTGTTCTTCCTCTCGTCCACCCCATTCTGTTGAGGGTTATGGGGTGTCGTCAACTCCCATTTAGTCCCTTTCGTTGCATAAAAGTTCTTAAACCTATTTGAGACATACTCATCACTATTATCAATCCATAGAGATTTAACCTTCTTTCCTAACTCTTTCTCCACCAATTCTTTAAACTCACAAAACTTTGTGAAGGTTTGATCCTTTTTCAGCATGAAAAATATCCAAAATTTTTGAGAAAAGTCATCAACAAATATAACATAATACCTGTGTTTGGCCATGGATGTTGTCAAGAATGGTCCATACACATTTGAATGGACTCAGTTTAGAATATCCTTTGCTCGATTGTCCCTGTCGTGAAAGGAATAATTATTGTATTTACCCAAAGTACACCCCTTGCATGTATCAACTTTATCCTGTGTAGATTTGGGCAAAACAGTGGAGATCTACTGCATGAGCTTCAGAGCCCCATGATGCATGCGGCCTAATCACCTATGCCATAAATCTACAACATCTCATCTCTGCACCATCTCTACTTTCGTGCTAAAGCAACACAATCCTCTACCTTATATTCTTTACCTGACCCGTGGCTATGTTTCGAAGGAACGCCTTTCATTTTGAGAAGATCACATGATAGCCTCTATCCTCAAGCATGGACATGAATACCAAGTTCTTCTTTAGTCTAGGAACATACATAACATTCTTCAAGGTGAGTGGAATCCCCATTCTCCCTCTAAAAAGTAACTGTGCCCAATCCAATAGCACTATACCTCCTATCGTCACCCATCTCGATATGCATCTAGAGATATTTCTCCTCTAGGTCAGCAAAAAACTCCTTGTCATCAGTCATGTGGAATTAAGCTCCATTGTCTAAGTACCATAAAATTCCCATCGTTGATGACACCATGCATGCAATGAGGGAAAATTCAAATTCAAATTGAGAGGCCAAAGCCTCACCTACCGCTCCTCTTGAGGACTTCTTCTTGGACTTCTTGAGTGGAAAAATTGTAGCAAAATGGCCTACCTCATGGCAATGAAAGCACTTAAATTTCATCATGTATTTCTTCTTACCTCCATGGCAAGAATTCGATTTGGAATGGGAATATTTCCCTTTCCCCTTCTTCGTCTTAATCACTAAGGCACAATTCTCTTCATCATTAGTCTTTGATGAAGAGCCATCCCTAGTGTTCCTCCTGATCTTCTCCTGCATCAAATCCAACCATAGTCGTTCCCAATATGGCAACTTCTCCCAACCATTGACAAAGTCCTGATAACTATGCAGACTCTTTGGGAGTCCTAGAAGAGAAAGACTCACAATATCATCCTCCGAAACTGTGATTCCAATACTTACAAGTTCATCATGACACTGAGTGAACCTGGTCAAGTATTTTGGAATAGTCTCGCCTTTCTCCATTTTTCTTTTTTGCAATTTTTCCTTCAATTGAAATTTCCTTTCGTCACTGATGTTATGATACAATTCCATCAATTATTTCCACATAACATACAAAATTTCCTTACCATGGAGACTCGATACAATGTGGTCTTGAAATCCCTCAAGGATTATCCACCTCTCCTTCGCCACACATTTCTTCCATTCAACCAGATTCTGTGCATCTGATGCTGCTAGCTTAGGAATGCCTTGATCAACAAGTTCCTTCATGCCATTATCCTCAAGTACATCCTCCATTCTATCTCTCTAGGTTATAGAACTTGAGCTACCTTCCAAGGAATACTCGAGCCACAAACCGTAGAACACCATCTGTAGATCCTGAAGTATGTAATGCAAATTCGAATTTCACCTGTAACCGAAAAATCAAAACTTTAAAATCACCTCTAGTGTACTATCTTCAGCTCTGATACCATCTTGAATTTCCTGTAGATTCACAAGCTCATGCAATTTACTAAAGCACAGGATAATAATTTACTTCTACGTTCAACTAGCGGAAGCCAATATATCGATGAAAACAATATGAATAAGAAGAAGACAAATCAATGGCACATAACACAATAAGTTTTCCTAGGGAAAGCCACTGCTCAAAACCCCACCTATTTGTATTGGATTAAATCAGAAATATGAGTAAAGATACAAAGATGTTTCTCACTAGAACAATTCTGCACAAGTATGCTCTACTCTCTACCTCACAAGCCCATTATTAGCCAACACTTAGCCAATTTCCACTACCTTCCAAGCCCCTATTTCCTTGTGCAATTCCTAGGATGAATAGCCCATATTTAAAGGGAATTCATGCTTCCAAAACTGCACAATCCAAACATAGGTCCTTCTCTGATTCCATGCATGATATTTACAACTCAGTAAATCATACAACTAATAGTACATTGTCCCTGCACTCTAGTCTCAATCAGGTCTTTCTCTGAACTAACATGCATGAGTTTCTCATGAGGGAATCTTCAGTTAACTGGAGTAACACTTGTGGATGCACCAGTGCAATAATTGACCGTTAGTTCTCTATTAGTTCCACAAATAGTTAGAACTAATTTAACTGACCACAACTTAGTAAATTGAGTTAATCTAATTAAAACTCAAATAAACTCATCTTGTACCCCTAAAACTTAGGGATAACATACACATGACTACATAAATACTTCTAACTTGAAATTCCTAGGCTAATTAAGTTAATTAAACTCAATTAACTATTTACAAGTTTCTAGAGAATAGAATAGAATTCAATTTATTTCTTAGTTTAATTCAAGGACAAATTAAACTAGAATGTTTTGTTTTGATTTCTCAACAAGGTTCAACCCAATCTATATAGTATGACTTCATCCAGTGACTAAGGTTTCAGTTATGCATATTCTAGTTCTAATTTTTTATCTCCTTGGAATATTTTATTCTTTGGCAAGTTTCTTGACGCCTTTTGTTGCTACTTTTCCTCTCCTATGCAAGCCTTAAAAACTAGGATCAATCTCTTCTTCTTGCTCCTCTTTTCTGATGGTTGTGGTTTGGTTTTCCCATCTCCTTGGGATTTTTATACAACTTGGGCCTTTTTATCATACCAATTTTTTCTCCTCCCTTTTCGTTTAGCATGTTCTATTTCTCCTTAGGCATTAAACCTATATTTCACCTGTTCTAATCAATTGTAGTTTTAAATTACTCATCCATTCGTGTTAGGCATGGTTTAAATGTGTTGGGGATAAAATGTCCCATCAACAAGCTTGAAACCATATAGGCACAACCTATGACCATGAGCACGATGGATCTCAAGCATAGTAATAGGAAAATATCTCATCTAAGCGATACCTGGAGCACACCCCTCAACATATCGAAGAGGAGATAACATGAGAGAGAATTGGCTAAAGAGTATCATTATTTTACCTAATTAGAATTTTAGCTAAGGTGGATGACTAGGGTCTCGACATAGGTCACACTAGGGGCCTTGACAACCAATATATGTACAACGAAAACATATATTGGCACTTTAAATTGTTGTTGGGTCAATTTATTTTTTATCAAAATGAAGTTAAAGAAGAAATTCTACTAATGTTGGATGAGATGCAACTGATTATAGAATCCATGGATCATAGGCTTAGGAAAGTAGAGAATCAATTAGGAACCCCCCAACCGTAGTTGTTCTCTAAGCAGTAGTAAGGAGCCCATTCTTTTGGAGGCCTCTAAATCTAATAAGTGAAAATGATTATCTCTGTGCAGTATCCTCTTTCTATATTTTCATGTTTTAAATTTAAAAATGGCTTTAGGGGCTTAGTATATCAAACTAATTTTTTTGTATTATGGATAAACATCAACAAAATCCTCATTTGGATATTGCTAAAATTGAAGTTCTGTCTCTGGTATGGTTTCCCCAGTGGTAGACTAAGAAAATTTTCCCAATGATATGATGTAATTTTTTATTTCTAGGAATAGAAACTTATCCTTTAATAATAATAATAATAATCATCATCATCATCATTATCATCATCTTCTTCTTCTTCATTGGTAACATTTACTAAATAATTCAAGTTTCTTAGGTTTTCAAATCATCGTAAGACTAAGCAAAAACATCCTTGGATGCTTTGAATAATTTAACATCAACCTTATTCCATTTAGAAAATGTTTTTTTTAGTTTAATATTTGTGAAATTTTCTATGGTGGCTAAATTAATCACTTTATAGCCTAGGCTAGAAATATTTGTTTTGACATTTAATGACATTTTAGATATATATTTTAAATCAAAAAGTATTTTGAGGTTAATAAATCCTTTTATCATATTGTGTAATTTTTTATTAGTTATGTTTTTAGTATATTCTTTCACTGATATATGAAATTCTTCTTTCTTTAATGCTTGAGATTCATTATCATCCATTTCCTTATCTGTAAAGTTCTCATCATTGGTGATAAATTCCAATATCCATTCATCCCCTTCAAATACTATTTGATTTGTAATGTTATCATGATTTAATGGTTTTGACAATAATCCAATATAAAACCTAGTTGCTTCCAAATCTTCAAAAGAAGTTAACCTAGAGGTAGGTATAGCCAATGAATCAATGACAAGATTTTCGTATTCAAGAATTTCATTCTTAATTTCTTTTACTATAATTTAAGAATCACCAAAGACGGTTTTTTTCAATCTTCAAATTGATAGATTTCATGAGACCTTATACAAAATAATCGTATTCTACAATATTATTTATGCAATCAAATTCTAACCTACTTGGTACCTTAACCATGCTTTGTCATACATGTCTAGTGCATACTAACATGCAATGTAACATTTACTCAATCATAACAACATTACGAAACATGCACAAACACATAAATTACAAACAACATGTAAACATATGAAATATTCACAACAAAATTATAATATACATAAATTGGAACACATATTTTAAATGAAACTGCAACTATCTGTGGAAATCACACATTCCACACAGCCATAGACCATAACGATTCTTAGTAATGGGGCACCCCTGAGCTAGGGCTATGGCTCCAGTAGGGGAAAAGGCTACCTAAAGGAAACTAAGGTCTGCGGATAGCATAAAAAAGGTCACAAGGTAGGGTACTAGACTCTAACAACCTAAAACCTATAGGCTTTTATCCCCCATCATCTTGCCCCACCCAAGGTAGTGCGCTCACTTCTTTGCAACTATACCAATCCCTTCAAAGATCTCAAATGGACGATGAAATATAGCTTCCAACTTCAATAAGTTTCTTGATTTTAATAAACTATAATTTTAGGAATATTATCACCAACTCTAAATTATCCTACGCTTATATGCATAGTTTTTCTACCTACCCATTGACGATGTTGGATACCATAAACATATAGGGGCTCTCCTGAATGTAAAGTCCCAATTAGACCTCACATCGTTTAGTGTAGGAGCCCCATCTGGAGTATCGGCCCAACCACCATAACACAAATTTTTTCATTGGTTTCAATGAATAACAAGAGATATTATATACATAACCCTTGAACAAGAAAGTAAGTTGACAATGTGTAGCACCAATTGCAATGTCTGAAACGATACCTTCATGAGAAAGACAAGAGTGATTCTTTGGAAGGAAGTAATATTACTAACCTAAGATAAACACATGAGATAAAATAAAGAGTTGTTAGTTTTATAGAGAAATAGTTCACATATACACAACGATCATTAAAGAAAATACAATGCACATTCAACATGATAAGTACAAAATCCAATGAAGTAGTTAAATTTCCTTAGTACATATGAACAAAAAATATACCACAAAAATCAAAAGAATAGTCTTATCATATTCCTGATACATGCATGAAGATGTGTTGGCTCATCAAGATTTGATTATTAGCTTAAAGGTCCAAGTACACAGTTACAATGCCGAGACACTAGTTCCAATAGTGGAGCGTTAAGTCACTTCTTGCTTCTCCAAAGAATATTTTTTCTCCCATATGCCAAGTAAGAGAAGCCAATACGAGTTCTCCAAATCCTAAGCCTCCAAAATCCCTTTCCTTGAGTTATGAGGTTGTTTTTATAACAAGAGGAATGACCTTTCATCTCCTCTTGAATCTTGAATTACCCTCATGACTCTTGGAATTATAATGTGTCCTTTGGACTTATAAACAATTCTTTAACTTCTAAATGAATTTTGGACTTCTATAAATTACCTTTGTACTTCTCCTAAAGACTCTTTTTTCCATATATGACTAAGTGACTTTTCATATTCCACATATGACTCTTGGACTTCCACACATTACATTTTGTCCTTTTCCTTATAAATACATCATTACATTCCACATGATGATGTGGAAAGACACATGGAAACATATGACGTAGTGATGACACTTGTACAAGTCATACCTTGGAAAATGATGTCATGGAATTCATGATGAGGTGGTGATACCAACCTATTCTCCTTGCTACTATTCGTTTAATCTTGATGGTTGATCTGATCAATATTTCATCTTCATGGAAGATTTGATTTTTTTTTCATCTTCAACCTCTAAAGGGTCTCGAGTTAGTATTGGAATCCTCTAAGTCATCATGCAATGTCTTCTTTTTGTCTTGTTCCATGATCTACTTCATGTTTTCATGATGGTTCTCCTATGTGCTTCTTCTTTGCAAGTGCTAATTTTTGCTTTATCCTTGCTATATTCTTTGAACATTATCTTTCCATTCTAGTAAGGTACTCCTACTAATGAAAAACAACCATGGCAGAGCAAAATTAGTCTTGAAATCATCTATTCTATCACTACCTAGCTCGGGGAAAGAAATGCTTATGATAAGCTTGTGGAAGAGTTGAAAGGAGGAGGCTTGATTAGGAGGGTGCTGTCAAACTCAACAATGGCTTAGGAAGGCTCCACTATTAATTATTAGTACTACACCATTCTCTATGAAGAGGATTTCTCATTGGTCTAGCTTCAGCAGGCAAGTTGAAGGGACAACATGTTGAGCTTGTTTCTAAGATTGTGCCATGCACTAAGAAGGAAAGAGAGGAAGAATTGGAAAGAATAGTTTTACTAGTAAAAGGATGAGATATGGCATCCTTGAGAATTTTTACTGTGCCATGTGCTAAAGAAGAGAGGCTTAGGAAAGTCTTCAACACAAAGCGTAAGGGGGAGAAGGAAGGACAAAATCTTGAGGCTTAAGAATGTGTTATGCACTGGTTAATAGGAGTAGGCCTTTAGGAAAGCGCAGGTTGATTGGTCAAAGGATCACTATCTCTTTAGGCTACAACATGCAATAAGGGATAATTTTCAAGGATGAGGCTTGAGCGTAGAGTGCATTGGGAAGAGGGAAGGGGACTCAACGATGCTTCATTGTGCTCCATGCTTTGGGAGGAAGAGGAATCTCAAGGGCCAATGTATTTTGACTGAACAAGGCATCACTGTTGATATAGAATGCACTTTTGCTTCTAGTCTAGTGAAATTTGACTCAAAAATGGTTGCTTGGCCATTTGGAATGCGCTTTTCATTGACGGGGGGCATAGGGAGAAAGCCACCTTTCCTATGAGGGTTTTCACTACACTGTGAGGATATGAGGGTCATTTTAATGCATATTTTACCTATGAAAGAGGGTGGAAAGAGTCCATGTTATTAGCTACGAGTGATATATGTTTCAATCAATGAAGAGGAGATCAAAACTTAGTGTAGTTAGTCATTAAGAACAAAAAAGGTTAGGTGGCTGCCCTTAGAATGTTCTTAATGTACATTAGTTTTGAGGTGACCTTAAGGAGGACTTAATGAACCAATATTGGTGAGTAAGGTTGCACCATTGAGGCTCATGAATAGGGTAATACTATCACTTGGTTAGAGGATTAATACTTTCACAACTTACACTGTGAAGGAGGACCAAGAGGAGCTCCAAAATGGCTATGTGTGGGACCAAAGAGTAGAAGAGGGGAATGCATCCAAACATGACTTAAACTTGGATAACACGCATCAAAACAATTAATACAAGACAAAAGGATACACAATACTCATGTATAGAAATCACTCCTTGAAATGATAGCAAAGCAACACTTATTTCTAAGTGTGACAGTTGAAACGACACATTATGACACTTAGAACATAAGTTGTGACAAAAGTGCTGACTCTGATCAAAAGGTGCAGTAAGATATAAGAATGTGTTTAGTGCATACTCTAATGATATGTAATACCATCTAATGCAGAGTAGTTCGCTAGAACTTACTCTAGTGTTATGCAAATGTGTGACACATGCAAGAGTGAAAACAATAAAAGCGACATCTGTGACAAGATAAAAACATGAAAATGACACTTGTGAAATGAGAATGACATTGGAAGAAACACATGCTAAAGTGAATTAACATGAAAATGAAACTACTAAAGTGAAGTCAAGAAAAAGTGATAATCACGAATGTGAAAGACACAATTTTGAAAGCAAGGGCACACAAAAGTGACAGTTGAGAAAACTCACTAGAATAAAAGTACAATTGCAACCTGAAGTGAGGGATTCTGTTAATGAAAGTGCACATAAACTGTCAACATAAGTTGAGAATTGCATAGGTACTATCATGATGGACCGTGCTATGAATTTTCATGCTATCATAAAAGAAGCATGCTTATAGATTCAACAAAGACTGAGCATGTATGAGCAAGTGACTTTGACCGTTAGAATCCAAGAAGAAGACTTAGACACTTAATACAAAATCAATCAATGATGAAGTGACCATGAAAGACAAATATTCAGATCCTTAGTAGGCTCCAAAATTTCATTGTAGGAGTTTTTTTGGAGGGTGTTTATCGCAGTGTCAACACTTGGCAACACATTGGTAGAACTCCAATTTCTCTATTTAGGTTCCACCTTTAAGTGCAAGGCCTCATTCTTTTAGGAAGTATTAATTTTCCAATTGGTTATTTTTTCCACTTATCCTGGTTAAATATATTGTCTCTTCTATTCCTTTCTCAGCGTGAAACACATAAATAGAGACTAGTCATACCTCGATTGTTTCGATAGGGAAAATAGATAATAAGTATATCAAGATTTTAAGCACATTCCCTAGTGTTTCTCCATTGCCAGTGAGCCTAAAAAGTACCCTGACAAAGTCACCTCAAGGAACCAAAAGAATTTATTTTCTTCCAACAAGCCTGAAAAATACCCCGATGAAGTTTCTTGCTTCACCTCTCTATGAAGGAAGCCTTTCTCTTCTTCACCTCATTATTTAGTTACTAATAGAATGTGCAAAGGCATTTATTTATTTTACTAGTGGAAGAGCAATATTGAATTATTGAGAGCATAAGAGGTTAGTCCCATGTTTGAGGGATATGAAAGATAACAAAAGTTAATATGCTCTTTTAGATTTTTTCTCCTTTCCCTTCTCTCCTTGATTGAGTCGACAAGTCGAAACACCATTCAATATGTAACAACCTTGGTGAAAATTCCATGTAAAAATATATATATGTCACAGTGATGGGACACATATTCCAATATGAATGGTGGGGGGAACATCCTAGTAGGTGTTGATTCATTTTATTGTGGCTAAGGAAATTAGAAAAGGAAATGTATAAGGATTTGGAAAGGCATGAGGCATTAATTGACATTTTATTTATGAAAATAATGGAAATTAGGAGAAAAGGAAGGTGAAAGGTCACAGGTTTCATGTGAGGAGGAAATTGAAGGAAAATAATGGAAAATGAAGAAAATAAAGGCCTTATTGATAAAAAGGCTCTAAGGATCAGTGGGTAAGCTTTTGACAGGTTTTGGTGGAGCTCTCTTCTATTCTGTCTCTCTCTCATACTCTTGGAGACTTAAAGTTTTCCTAGAGCACTCTTGGAGGGTGTGGCATACTTGGATTCTTGGAGAAAGAAGGAAAAGGAAGCATAAGAAAGCGCAAGAGTGCATCATGATCAACAACTACATCAGATTTTTTTTGTAGGTACCGAGTTGCATGTATAGTTTCTTCACTAGGTTTGGCATGCATGGCATATGCATGTGGATTATTGGTTGTGATTTATCATTGGCATGGAGGATTTCCTGGATTGACAGTGGATTTCATAGCGTTTCCATTTCCTGGATAGCCATGGGTTTTATGGGTTTATTTCCTTGTTGATTTTTTTGTTGGTTCTCATGTTTCCTTAGCTTGGGTTGAGTTACTAGTTTCTGGAGATTTGGTTGGACAAATGCTATGGAGCACTGTAATAGCTTGGGTTGAGTTACTAGTCCTATAACTTTGGTTGGAAAGATAGTTTGGAGCCCTTGGTGGGTTGAGCTACTATTCCTAGAGCCTTGGTTGGACAAATTCTCTGGAGCCCAACAACAATTGTGGGTTGAGTTACTAGTCTTGGAGCATTGGTTGGAACAAACACTATGGAGCCCTGGATGGATGGGATAGAAACTGATCTGATGATAGTTTTTTGATGTCTGACCATGAGGTGGAATCATTGTTTGATTAGTTGAGGTGGATGGCCTCTGGAAGCCCTGTATGAATTTTGATTGATGTGTTCTATGAGATCCCACATTCATGCTTGGAGTATGGCACGGGGGTGAATGGATGAAGAGATATTTGGCTCATCCATTCTACGGAGGGTGGAACATGGAAGTCCCATCCCAGGTTGGATTCTACATCATCAATAAGAGGTTATTTCTCCTTGTATTTATATTAGAATTATACTAGATTAAATGAGGTTTATATGGCAATGAGTTAATTGGTATTTTTGTCCCTATTATGCTAGTTATGCATTTGTTTTATGACAACAACTAGGTATGGCTCGCATCATATTTAACCTTGTATAGGAATGAAAAATGTATCTATGGTCTAATGGATGGTATAATAGTTAATGTATTAGGCATATATGCTTCATGGCGACTCTCAGATACGTATCATACCCCTATGCTTAGATATGTTATTTACACCTGTAGTTTACATATTCGTGATATGTTTGGAGAAATGCTTGTCATGGCTAGTAGGGGTCTAGTCAAGGTATCAAACAAGTATTTTATTTAGTACTATCATTTCCATGTTATTTTATTGTTCTGAAGGTATCATGACATTCTAGGCAGTGACCTGGGCTTTGGGCCTGAAAAAGTGGCTCAAGTACTGCGGATGCTGGCATAACATTGACTAAATGAGTCTTTGGATGCTGGCAAGAAAGCCTATGAGAGTGACTCTAGGTTTCTGAATATTTTCATTCTTTAGCATGAAAGTGATTGAGGCTTAAGTTGTCCAAAATCTCAGTGGGACACAAGGGAAATTTGTCTAAAGTATTAGATTGGTTCTTGAGGGTCCTGAAGATGATATTGAATGTTTGTATGGTGTATTTTCGTCAGTTCCACTTCCTTAATGTGACTTAGGAGGTCGAATCATATCATAGTGGCCTATTTTCGCATGTTTACCCCAGATGGCTGGTTGCTTGGGTAGATGTGGGAGGAGGGTGTTACACAATACAAGGATGAATTAGAATGAAAATCATAATAAAGATATAGGATTCATAGTTCGACCAAAAGTTTTCCATCTAGAACGAATCATATTTTCATTCAAAAATCACAAATTTAAAGATATATAAACCCAAATGGGGAAGAGGTAACATATTAGCCAAGCATTATTTGTTGTCACAATTTCCCTTTTCAAGTTTGCCACATTGTATTTTGAGCCAAAAGGAGTGTCTTTCATGCAAGGTCTTAATAAAAAAAAACACGAAATAAAAGACATAACAAAACCATGAAACAAGATGGAAAGACACAAAAAATGGACGCTGAATTGAACACAACATGCATAACATGAAACAAGAAAAAAACAAATGTAGAGACTAGATGGAGAGAAAATGTAGGATGAGTGAAAAGGGAGCTAGAATGCAACTAGACCTACTCGTAACCTAACCCATTAGAAGGTCAAGGTGAAGTGTAATGGAATTTCCAATGCAGCCATCATTTTTCCTGACCTCAAACACAAAAATAAGAGTGATTAAAACTAATATATAATAATGTGAAAAATAAAAAGGTAAGAATTTGAATATCTTGCACATATGATAGAAGGTATTTTCTAGGTGTATAAAAATGTGCAATAACAACTAACCTTAACCAACCTTCCACCTTACCTTTTCGATAAGAACAAAACTCATACAAACTTCTACAACTCCTTGTGAAAGCACCTGCATTTGTGTTCTTCTTCTTAGGAAACATTAAGAAAAATATTAATCTATTATTCTCATAAGGGATTTCTAAGTAAGATGCTTCTAACTGACCATAGATTGGGTCATGACATTCAAAATAATCATTTTGAAAATCCTAAAATCTATGAGAATATAATTTCTCAATTAATGGCATGGAATTGGGATAAGAATATTGTAAGGGAAAAGGAATATGATCATATTAAGAGGAATTATCAGGATAGTGAGGGCCTGGAATAAACAGCAACGAAGGTTGAAGTGCCTCAACTGCTTGACAAGCTCCCAAATAGTGAGATGACAAATCATAAAGATCAATCAATGTAAAACAACTATCATGAGATACATTGTTGTGAAAATGAAAAATTGAATGACAGTTACTAGGAATAACATTATGATCAGATGGACCAATTAAGACATAAGATTCCTAATTGGTAGAAAAAAAAGTTAGACCAGTTTGAAAAAAATTACAATTGCTTTGAATACTAGAATAATCTTCCTCACATACTGAACATGACAAATCATTTCCTTATGGTTGGTTATAAAATGAACCAACATCACAATCATCGAAAGAATTGAAAAGGAATACCAATATAACAAACACATGCCACCATTCAGGATGTAATGGTTGGGGGAGAGGAATTTGATTCACCATATATGATCTGAAATGGGGCACTAAAGGCTTCTTGTCAGCTTACAAGAACCTCTCCCACTCCGAAGCTTAAACAATTTCTAAGACTTATGCTTACGATTGATAATTTGCGGAATTTAAAAGAACTTGAAGTAGGTGTATGCTTGTGTTTGCCTTTAACTGTTAAGTGCTTGAGTTCATTTGCTTAAATTGATATTTAAACATATAACAGTAAACGCAATGCAACAATAAACAAACACATAAGACAACAAGTTTAATTAGGAGTTCACCCAAACCTCTTGGGCTACGTCTCCGTGAGCTCTAGTCAACTCAACTAGGCTCCTTGTGATTATGGTAATTCTTCTTTTACAAGTTCCACACTCAACTCCATAGGTTTACAACTGTACCTATGGGCTTAAAATACCATCTTACCCCTGTCTGTCCTTATTTTGCAGGCAGATCTAGGCTTCTCTGGACTAGACTCCTTCAATTAGTGCTCTGAGCTATCTTGAGCTCTAGCTTGCACCAACTCCCTCAGAATTCTGTTAACTATCTCTGGAAGTCCTTCTTCTATCTTCAGCACACTTTGGACATCAACAATAGCATGATCATTTGATCTCTTTGTGTTCTACAACTTCACTACAACATCATGGCTCTTAGAAGTCTGCTTTGAGCTCTCTGGCTCTGCCTCTAACCTCTGGTGGTTGTGCCTCTATCAAGCACTCTGGATTTGTAGCTATGGTGGCTATCCTCTGTCCCCTCAGCATCTCTGGGTTCATCGCATTTTATAACACATTCTGTAACCACAATCGCTTAAAGCGTGGAAAGAAACTGTCCGTCTCTTCGCCTCATTCTGCTTTTTAATTCATGTTTTCATGACATGTTATGTTCATCATTTCCTTATGGCGGGGAAAAATGAAGTTTGAATTAGAAACGGTTTCATAATTGAAAAGGAACTAGTGGGCACAAGCAACCCAATCATTTGGCCTTCCTTCTGTCTTAATCCTAGAATAGAAACATAACATAATACACAGGCAAAAAACACAAAAACACATCATGAGCCTTTAAGACAAAACTCAAATAGAATTCAATCGCATCTATAATCCTCTCAGGTCTGTCCTTTCATCGCATATCGTTAGTTGCTTTTCGCATTGACCATAGCTAAACCTAAACAAAACCCAAATAATGGAATACACGAGAAATACAAATAAATCCAATGAAAATCTGCAAAGCTAGATTTCAAATGGAATTCAATTGCCCCTTTAATCCTATTAGGTTTGTGCCTTCATCGCAAATCGCATTTCACATGGCCCAATGCTCCCCTTTGCATTGTTGCGATCCGACCTCTGATCTCCGATCGCTCCAATTGGTGCTATCATCCCGTTGCTATATCGTTTTTTCAACATATTGACGGTCATTGTTTCCATGGTCCATAGCCCTTAAGCTTTCCCGATTAATGATCTCTGATTAGATCCTGACCATTGATTCCTTTTTAGATCTGACAGCTCTAAGTGCTCATCGTAATTTCTTACAGCCCAAGGTCCATTCCTTTGAACTTGACTCATTGCAATGCGACTTAATCTGGTTCGTTGATTTACCATTTAATCCGACGGTTCGCACTAAACCTAAAACAGCAAGTAATCCACTCAATCTCCACCATTGATCTATGATCTCTAATCCGATGGTTGACAGTCTTTTTGGGTGGCTTACTTGCGCAGAGATTACCCACCCAAAAAAGTGGTTTTCTCTCTCTTGTGGGCTACTACATGTTGACCAGTGTATGGAATTGGGTTCAACCCTTCCAATACCATTTACTGCTTGGAGCCTGCCCGAAATACTGTTTACTGCCTTCCTTCTGGAACTCAAAAGGTTTTAGCTCGTTTTATATAAATTCTTTATATCCGCCTGGCTGAGATTGCCCACATGATTTTCAATGTAAAACGTGCTTTCTAAAGGTTTATTGCTTAACAAAGGTTTTTAACGCATAAGGCTAATATTAACTCCTAGGTCAAATTTAATAAGAAATGCCTCCTTTTCTAAGGACATTGGGCAAATCTTCTTTTTACAATAACTCCTTCTTCCAGAGTCCATTTTGTCCCATTCAATTTACGTTGGATTCAGAATGAAACAATCTACAAAATGAGACTATTTTCAAAATCATCCAATGAATTTAATTTTTTCCCTGTGAGGAGAATTCATAGACTTAGAAGTCTATGTTAGACCCATTTTGGATCATGCCTTCCCACTAAAAAGCTTTTGAACTCCAAAAGACTGATACACTGATTTGAACAGTAAATGGGGGTACCTCACCCTCTTCTTTCAGCCTCCATACACTTGCCTTGCATAGTGCGTCTGAACCAAAGCCTTTGAACACTCCCTTTCTAGATGTGCTTGTCCTCTTGGGAAGAACTGTCTTCCTCCTTGACTTCCTGCAAAACTTCTGTTGAGAAGGTCACATAAGGTAGTTTAAACTTCTCTGCCTTGGTCATTGATCCAAGGTGGCTCAAACCAATGTGAAGTTACATTTGCTTCATAAAATTTCTCATTTGTACCTGTTACAAAAATGTTCTATTGACATCTTGTCAAGAACAACAGAATTACAGACAAAACTGGATGGCCTAAACTCTTGCTTCATCAAAAGAAACAGATTTCCACATCTTGTGAATTCCCTCCATGTCTTTACATTTGCATAGAAATGATTGACTAGATAACAAACCAGTAAAACATGCCTTTAAAACAATTGACCCTTCAAGTCAAGCATGTAGAAAAAGAACTTTAGGATTCTTTTTTAAAGATGAAACACTTCATCATCATCTCCATCTTGGAGATCAAATCAACTTTTCCCAAGTCAATATTGCATGACATGCATGTTTACAACAAAGTAATCAACCCTTCAAGTTAATCACACAGACATGTTCAAATACAAGGAAATCATCAACATCCCTGTGTTCATGCACATCATGCTTATGCATGCATTTCATCCTTCAATTTTCGCTTAAGAACACTGTACTTTCGAAGCTGAAATGAAATTTAATATTTCATCCTTCAACTTTCGCTTAAATACACTATACTTTCAAAGCTAAAATGAACATAATATTTTCAGCAATAAAGTGAGTCTCCTATTCAACTTTTCCATTCACCTTCTTGGTAAAATCCCGCAACTTGCATCTCATTAACAAATAAATGCAAATAGATGTGATACATTTCTGTTCGCATCAAAAGATATGAAACTTTAATTGGATAAGAACTCTAACCATTTCTTACCAATCCATTTCAAAGGTCCTTCCTTCGTCTGCACATCAACAACAACATGTGAATCATCTTGAAACACATCATTCATGGAATATTTCTTTCATTCATGCCATTCTCTCTTTCCACCCTCTTCAAGTTTTGTGGAAGCATTGTTGGATTTAGAGTCCAACATTTTGTAGCAATATGTACTTGCTTATGGCAGTAAGTGCAACCCATGTGCATCCTCTTGACAGCATGATTTTCCTTGTCCAATGGACCTTTGGCTTCTTGCTTCCTTTCCTTCAAAAGTTTCCTATATGTGGCCATTCTCTTCCAACATATGGAAACATTATGGTTATCCAAACCACAAAAGGAACATGCAATTCTTTGCCCATGCTTATATGGAAATTTATCATGCTTTACACAATCAAAAGGAATATGATTAGAACCATATTTATACCTTTCTCTTTCACCTTTATTACCTTCATGAGGAGGTGAATTGAATGAAGAAGTAGCTCCCTTTGGAACACCATCAACCTCTTCAATGGTTTCAGAGTTTCCACAACTTTCTGGTTCAAGTGCATGCTTATGAACAAGACCCAAATACTTAGGCCTTTCATCAACTATTATTTGTAGAAATTTCACCTGTAGATCAAACTGATATATGCAATGTACTAAAGCATAATACTTGATCTAGTTCTACAAAACATTAAGCGGAAGCATAATCGATTTCATGAGCAACATCAAGCATAAACACATATAGCTATTCAAGAGAAATAATCAACCATAACACAAGATATATCACTGGGTAAAGCACCAACATAAAACCCCAACACTATATTATCAATCAAGTGGAAATGCTCTCCAGGTTACAAAAAGAATCAGCTCAAGAGCTATCTTGTACTCTCTACAATCAGGAGATGAAGATCATAAGATGCCTAGGCCTCAATATATAGGCCACAAGTCCTCCAATCCCCTATTTCCTTGCACAATTTTGATTGGGGTCCAATTATATAACATGTGTGAATTGGCCCCAAATCATACTTGCTATCAACCTCAGGTCCAACTACACAATCCTTGAGGACACTAGTTCCTCCTGCATGCAAGGAATACTTACTAGAAATATCCTAGCATCTGATAGTACACTATCCCTCATCTGATCTCAACTAGGTCTCTGTCTGAATTTCCATGCATCAAATATCTATGAGAGAATACTCAGTTATTTGAAAATAATAGTTGTCAGATGCATGCAAGCATCAACAAACTATATCTCATTAATTTAACAACTTGTTAAATTAATATAACTGGACTTGACTAAGTTAAACTAAGTCAATTGATCCTCCCATTATAGAACTCATACTTGATTCCTCAACTAGTGGAGAAAATCAAGGATAAATTCCTCAATCAGTGGGGCAACTAATTGCATGTTCTCACAAAGTCTTCAAGTTTAATTTTCCATAACTAATTAACTCATGGAGATTAATTAATTAATATTTTAAACTGCTAGTAAGACCAAATTCAATTTTACTTCCTATAGTTAGACCAGGGACTACTAAAAATAGGAAGGGACCCAGAAATGCTATTTTTAGAAGATGTTATTTTTAGCAGTTTCACCTCTCACCCAAGGTGGCCAAAATTCTCATTGGCCAAACTGCTATTTTTAGAAGTGCTATTTTTAGTAGTTCTATTTTTAGCACTTCCTAAATTTAGCATTTCTTGTTGCACACTTTTCAACACTTCCTCTCAACAAGAAAGGGATTATCAGTGACACCGATCCTATCTCTATGGAACTCAAACTTGCCCTTTGACAATGCCTTTGTCAAAATATCTGCATCCTGTTCCTCGGTTGAAATGTACAACAACATCATGATCCTCTTGACCACACAATCTCGTAGATGATGATAACGGATATCTATATGCTTGGACCCGTCATGAAAAACTATATTCTTAGAGAGTTTAATGCAACTCTGATTATCACAATATCTCACCGTAGGATCCATCATCTGACCAAAAAATCCCACTAGAATCTTCTGCATCTAGATGGCCTCACATGCAGCCTGACTAGCAGCCATGTATTCAGCCTTCGCTGAGCTAAGTGAAACTGATCTCTGTTTCCTGCTATACCAAGAAATCGTAGCTGACCCAAGGTTGCAGATTCCTCCAGAAGTGCTCTTCCTGTCTGATGGGCTACCTGCCCAATCTGCATCCATGAAGCCTTGGAGCTTCACTCCGTCTATCTGCCTGTACCATAATCCATACTATGTAGTGCCTCTAAGATATCTCAGCAAATACTTTGCCGCCTTCCAAAATAACTTGGTTGGCTGAACCATAGCTTGACTCAGCTAGTTCATAGCAAAGCACAAATCCAGTCGTGCGTTCACTAGATACATGAGTGAACCCACAAGCTGTCGATAAATAGTAGCAGCTACTACCTCACCTGAAGTAGCATCCTCCTTCCTCCAGTTACCTGCTAGAGGGGTCTCCATGGGCTTGCACATCTCCATGTGGAAGCACCTGAGTATCTCATTGGCATACTTGCCTTGAGACACAAATACTTCCCCATCTCTCTGCCACACCTCCATGCCTAAAAAGTAGTGCATGAGGCCCATGTCCTTCATCTCAAACTCTCTTGCAAGGTCCTCCTTACAAGACTTGATCAACTGATCATCACCTATCAAAATCAGATCATCGACATAAAGTAAAATAATCAATAGCTTACCTTTTACCATGATGTGGTATAGGTTCGCATCTACTTCACTCTTGGTGAAGCCCAACCCAGTGAAATAGTTGTGGATCCTGGTATACCAACCATGGGGTGCTTGCTTCAACCCATACAATGCTTGCTTGAGCCGGCACACATGTGACTCACGATCGAAGGTCTCACTTCCCTTAGGCTGCTCAATGTATACCTCTTCCTCAATCTCCCCATTGAGGAAAGTTTTCTTCACATCCATCTGATGGATCTTCCAACCCATATAAGTTGATAGTGCTATAATCGATCTGATAGATGAGTACCTTGCAACAGGAGAAAAAGTATCATCATAGTCAATCCCCTCAACCTGTGAGAAAGCACGAGCAACAAACCTTGCCTTGTGTTTCTCAATACTATCATCAACTGCCTGCTTTACCTTGTAAAGCCATCAGGAAGTAACCACTGACTTGTCCTCTGGTCTAGGGACAACATCCCACACATTGTTCCTCATGATAGAATCATACTCCTCTACCATCGCATCCACCCAAACTGGCTACTGCACTGCCTCCTCAAAAGAAGAAGGCTCGGTCACTACACACTCCCCAACCAGGGCCATAGTTGGTTTATCTATTCAGAGATCTCCTCTATTTTTGCTGAGAGGATGGATGCCTCACATTCTCTCTGGCATCCTACATCAATCTATCAGCTTCTTGAGAGCATTTTCACCCATCTCGGGAAGACTCTCCAGCAGTGGTGATCTCCACTACTGGAATCTCTGCATGTGGCTGATCCACATCATTAGAAGGCTACTCCTCCTTAGGAACTAATAGTTCCTCATCATCACCATGCAACTTGAGCTCCCTCTCAAGTGACACTTCCATGGCTCGCTGCTCATCGAAATTCAGATCCCTGCACACTATGGTCCTTTGACTAGCACGCAAAAACACACGATAGTTGTGAGGTGTATCTGTGTACCCCACAAGAATTAGCAACTCAACTTTTGGGTCTAGCTTCTTCCGAGCATCTTTGGTCACATGATAGAAGACTGGTGATCCAAAGATGTGGAACCAACTCACATCTGGTCGCTTCCCCAAAAGAGCCTCCATAGGTGTCTTCATCCCAAAAATACGATGAGGACTTCTATTCTGAAGATACACTGTTGTATTGCATGCCTCATCCCACAGATGAAGTGGTAGGCCTTGGTCATGCAACATCACTCAAGCTACTCCCACAATAGACCTGTTCTTCCTTTCGGCCACCCCATTCTGTTGTGGGTTATGAGGTGCTGTGAGTTCTCGTTTAATTCCTTTTGAAGCACAAAAGTCCTTAAACTGCTGGGAAACATACTCTCCATCGTTATCAATCCGCAAGGCCTTTACTTTCATCCTTGATTCTTTCTCTACCAAAGCTTTGAACTCACAAAACTTCAAGAAGGTTTGATCCTTCTTTTGCATGAAGTAGATCCAACATCTACGAGAAAAATCATCAACAAAAATAACATAGTACCTATGCTTTGCCATGGAGGCTATAGAGAAGGGCCTCCATACATTTGAATGAACTCACTCCAGAACTGCTCCTGCTCTACTATCTCGATCATGAAAGGAAGCTTTTGCATACTTACCCAAAGTGCAACCTTTGCATGTGCCTGTTTGCTCCAGTTTGCACTTGGGTAATCTGGTAGAAATGTGCTGCATGATCTTCAAGGCCTCATGATGCAAGTGGCCCAGTATCCTATGCCATAACCCACCAATATCTTGGCCATGCATAGTCTTCTACCTATAACTTATAGAGATTCTTAACTTGAATCCCTATCTGTTTGGTCTGTCTAGTGCCGATATGCCTTAGGAAAACTTTTCCCAAACTAAAGACTACATCATAGCCTTTATCCTCAATCATAACAATAGAAACAAGATTCTTTTTCAGCCTTGGTACATACATAACATTAGAAAGAGTGAGGGGAGAACCGTGCTCCCTCTGAAACACAACCGTACCTTCACCTGAGACACGGTACTTTCCGTCATCGCCCATCTCGATCCGTATCTGGAGATCCTTCTCCTCCAAAGTGCTGAAAATATTCTTGTCACCTGACATGTGGATAGAGGCTCCACTGTCTAAGTTCCAAACACATCCATGCTAGATGAAACCATGCAGGTAATAAGTGAGAAATCTAGCTCAAACTGTGAAGCTAGTGCATCACCATCATATTCCTTGGAGGAACCTTTCTTGGACTTCTTCTTTGGACAATTAGTAGCATAATGGCCCAACTCATGACAATGAAAGCATCTCACCTTCGACTTGTCAAACTTCTTCCCTCCTTGAGAAGACTTGGATTGGGATGCCTTCCCTTTCCCTTTCTTAGCTTTAGTTGCTAAAGCCAAGTTCTCTTCATTATCATGTTTTGATGAAGATCCATCCTTGGTGCTCTGTCTGATCTCCTCCTGCATCAAATTCGACCATAGTCATTCCCAATCTGGCAGTTTGTCTCTTCCATTCGCTGAGTCCTCATAGCTATGCCAACTCGTAGGAAGGCCAAGGAGTGCTAGACTCACCATATCTTCATCAGCTGTAGTGACCCCTACACTTGTAAGATCATCCCTACAGGTGGTGAGCTTGTTCAGGAATGTAGAGATAGTGTCACCCTTTTCACACTTGATCTTACGAAGTTTGTCCTTTAGTGATGGCTTCCTTTGTTCACTGCTATTTTGATATAAATCTTTCAATGTTTTCCACATTGCATGCGGAGTCTCCTTCCCATGGAGGCTCGAGATTATGTGATCTCGAACTCCCTCCAGGATGATTCTTTTAGCTCTAGCCACACACTTCTTCCATTCCGCCAGTTGAGTAGCATTAGTAGGCTTAGGGACTTCTTGATCAATGAAGTCCTTAAGGCTATTATCTTCCAATACTTCCTCCATGCAATCCTTCCAAGCTATGTAGTTTGAGCTGCCATCAAGGGCATACTCAAGCCTCAAACCATAGAAAGCCATCAGTGAAATGGATGTGATAATAACTTGAGATCTATCTCATGAATAATAAACTTCGAATTTCTCTTACTTGTATATTTTTCTTCCTTGATCACCTTTGCTTTGATACCATGTATAACTTTCACCTGTAGATCAAACTGATAATGCAATGTACTAAAGCATAATACTTGATCTAGTTCTACAAAACATTAAGCGGAAGCATAGTCGATTGAATGAGCAACATCAAGCATAAACACATATAACTGATCAAGAGAAATAATCAAACATAACACAAGATATATCACTAGGGAAAGCACCAGCATAAATCAATCAAGTGGAAATCCTCTTCAGGTTACAAAAAGAATTAGCTCAAGAGCTATCTTGTACTCTCTGCAATCAGAAGATGAAGATCATAGACTACCTTGGCCTCAATATATAGGCCACAAGTCCTCCAATCCCCTATTTCCTTGCACAATTTTTATTGGGGTCCAATTACATAACATATGTGAAATGGCCCCAAATCATACCTGTTGTCAACCTCAGGTCCAACTACGAAATCCTTGAGGACACTAGTTCCTCCTGCATGCAAGGAGTACTTACTAGAAATATCTTGGCATCTGATATTACACTGTCCCTCATCTGATCTCAACTGGGTCTCTATCTAAACTGCCATGCATCAGTTATCCATGAGAGAATACTCAGTTATCTGAAAGTAATAGTTGTCACATGCATGCAAGCATCAACAAATTATATCTCATTAATTTAACAACTTGTTAAATTAACCTAACTGGACTTGACTAAGTTAAACTAAGTCAAATGATCCTCCCATTATAGAACTCATTCTTGATTCCTCAATTAGTGGAGAAAATCAAGGATAAATATTGCATGTTCTCACAAAGACTTCAAGTTTAATTTTCCATAACTAATTAACCCATGGAGATTAATTAATTAATATTTTAAAATGCTGGTAATACCAAATTTGATTTTACTTCCTATAGTTAGACCTGGGATTGCTAAAAATAGGAAGGGACACAGAAATGCTATTTTTAGAAGATGTTATTTTTAGCAGTTTCACCTCTCACCCAAGGTGGCCAAAATGCTCATTGGCCAAATTGCTATTTTTAGAAGTGCTATTTTTAGCAGTTCTATTTTTAGCACTTCCACAATTTAGCACTTCTAAGATGGGCTATGAACAATAAACAGACTAGTAAAACAGAACAGAAGACAGTCACACACAAGAACACAAGATATAAGGTGGAAACCCAATGTGGGTGAAAACCACCTGCTGCAATTCGTCTCTATCTTTCTTTAATTAGAAACTTCCTTTTACAATGTACTCGTGTAGTCGTTTACGAGTACGCAGGCTACAACCTGCAGAGAGCTACAACCCTCTCTCGTTTTCCAGCTTCTCCTGGAAGGGAGCTACAACCCCCTTAGCTCTTGTACTAGCCAAGATACTAGTACGTAGGTGCAGGCCTACTGAAGGCTACAACCTTCTCTTTCTTCCAGGGACCACGTTTCATAAATTTTAAGACTAGATCCATGAACATCAATCAATCATCAAGTATATCTGCATCAAACAATCTCCTTTTCCCCAATTAGCACTGAATCAAGTAAACACTTCTCTGACAGCTGTACTTAGAACACAGTAACAGTAACCACACACCAAATTCTGAACCCAGAATACTGCAGCAATAAACAGAGGCAGCTAGATCATAATTTAAAAGATATACGCTACTTCAACAACCTGAAACCTGTGTGCATACGCTCCTGTGTTTGGACCAACCTGCGTATACACCATTTTCATTCACTGGACCAGCATGTATACGCTCTTTCACTTCACTGAACCTGCATACAGATCTATAAAGAATAATTCATTCTTTCAAATATTTAGACATTAATTAACCCAGATTGTCAGATTTATAGATCAAGCATGCGCCTCATATAACAGATCAAAATCATACAAAGATACTATTATTCAAGCTTAAAGATTATGACCCATCAATAGAACTTATCCTTCTTTATGCGCTAAGGTTCCTCCTTCATTCAGATCCAGATTTGCACCATAACCCCAATCACAAATATTTCAGATCTATCACTTATTAGATATTCAATTCATTCAGATTGATTGCCTTGCCAAATGATCTCCTTCCTCTTTTATAGTTTTAGGCCTTTCACAATACCACGGTCCAAAACCATAATAACACAATACCATGAACCCAATACTTGGGGTCAACACTTTTGGATGCAATACCATGGACCAAAACCATAGGATCAAAAACTATCGGACAAATACCATGAGCCAACCATGAAAGTGCGTGAACTTTTCTCTTCATGAAAGGAACTTTTCTCTGCATGAAAGTGCGTGAACTTTTCTCTATATGAAAGAAACTTTTCTCTACATGAAAGAAACTTTTCTCTGCATGAAAGTGCGTGAACTTTTCTTTACATGAAAGAACCTTTTATCTTCATGAAAGTGCGTGAACTTTTTTCTACATGAAAGAAATTTTTATCTTCATGAAAGTGCGTGAACTTTGCTGCACTATAATTTATCATCTGAGATGAGTGGGTTGCCATCAAGTACAACATATGTATCATAATGCCAAAAATCTCCCCCTTTGGACTTGATGGCAACAACAACCAATCACTCTCCCCCTTTGTCATCAAGGGCAAAGGGCAGACCAAGATAATCTCTTCCTTTGTTGTCCATACTCCCCCTGAGTACTTGCTGAAATCTCTGAATGAGCTCCCCCTTTGTATATGCCAAGGTGTACAACTCTGTCCATGCTCCCTCTGAGTACATGTTGAAGTCTCTGCTCTGCTAAAGTGTGTTGTTCATGCTCCCCCTGACTATAAGAGAGGTCTGCAAAAAGATGTTTTACAAGAAGAACGATGACTTATACATCATAAAAGACCATCCTATCACCAAAAGAATCAATACATACATCCATCACCCAACCAAGTGGGGATACATCAGAAATGTACATATGACAACCAAAAACATTACATCTTCATCCCAGGCATAGTGGGGAAACCAAGATATGCCATTACATGACCTTGACACCATAGAGACGAAATATCTAGAGAAATACTTATGAAAGACACCAAAAACTGATAGCAGCAACATCTGTTAATCATCATTCAGATCAGCAACCATGATTTCCTTCTGTTCTTTCTCTACATTTCTTCCACCTGAAACCAACAGCAACTGTGAACTAGAACCAAAAGCTTCTAAGATAATGCCAACAATGCATCATTAGAAGTTTATCTGCTCCCCCTGAACCTGTGCCAAAAGGTCTTTGTCAAACCCAATTCAGATTATCTCCACCATAACCAGAGCCTTTCCCTACTGATATCCATCAAGCGTCCATATACGCGACTATATCTGCACAAACCTACGTATGTACACGGATCCTCCTTAGGCAACTCGCGTACACCCATTTTTCTCTGAAATAGACAAGATTTAACAACAAGATGATGCATCAACTACCCCCAGCTTCTGTCTGAGGTATTCAAATTTCTCCCTGGGCAGTGGTTTGGTGAGAATATTAGAAACTTGTTCCTTAGAAGGAACATACTCCAACTTGACCTTTTTTTCCAACACTTGTTCTCGGAGAAAGTGATACTTGATTGGTATGTGCTTGGTTTTTGAATGCATGACTGGGTTCTTAGAAATGCTGATTACACTTGTATTATCACATAAGATGGAGATAGGCGGTGTACAAGTGATTTGAAAGTCCTGCAAGGTTTGCATCATCCAAATAAGTTGAGTGCAACAAGATGCAGCAGCCACATATTCCGCTTCAGCTGTAGATAAAGCAATCGAACTCTGTTTCTTGCTGAACCAAGATACTAATCTGGAACCCATAAAGAATGCTCCACCACTTGTGCTCTTTTTGTCATCCACGCTTCCAGCCCAATCTGCATCTGTATAAGCATGTAGAGTGAGATTTGTATCTCTAGGATACCATAAGCCATAGTTTTGAGTTCCTTGAAGATACTTGAAAATTCTCTTTACTTCCTGAAGATGGGTTTCTTTAGGATTTTCCTGAAATCTTCCAACTATTCCCACTGCATGCATGATGTCTAGTCGAGTACCTGTCAAATAAAGAAGACTTCCAATAATGGATCTATAGGTTGGTTGATTCACTGCTGCAGATTCATCATTTGCACTGAGGCTGCATCCTGTAACCATGGGGTACATACTGGTTTTGCATCTTCCATGCCATATTTCTTCAAGATCTGCTTGAGATACTTGGTTTGAGACAAAAAGATACTGCCTTCATTTTGTTGGATTTTCAATCCAAGAAAATATGCCAGTTCTCCAAGAAAAGACATTTCGAATTCTTTCTGCATTACCAAGGAAAGCTTTGACTCATAGCTTCTTCGTTGCTGCCAAAGATAATATCATCTACATACACAACAAGTATTAGTAATTTTTCATTTTCAATTTTTATATAAAGATTGCTATCTGCTGATCCTTTTGAAAAACCCTGTTGATGAAGATATTTTTCCAAACGGTAGTACCAAGCCCTTGGAGCCTGTTTAAGACCATAGAGAGCCTTTTTTAGTCTGCATACAAGATTTGGATCATTCCCAAGGATGAAGCCATCTGGTTGCTCAATGTACATTTCTTCTTCTAAGTCTCCATTCAAAAAGGTTGATTTCACGTCCATTTGAAATACTTTGAACTTCTGAAAGCTTGAGAGAGCAAGGAACATTCGGATGGCCTCAAGTCTAGCAACGGGAGAAAAAATTTCTTCAAAGTCTATACCTTCTTGTTGAGCATACCCTTTACAAGCAAGTCTGGCCTTGTTTCTAATCACTTCCCCATTTTCATTCAACTTGTTTTTAAATATCCATTTTGTCCCTATGACATTCGTATCTTTTGGTCTAGGAACCAACTCCCAAGTGTTATTCTTTTCGATCTACTCAAGTTCTTCATCCATTGCCTTGATCCAGCATTCATCTTCGCATGCCTCTTTTACATTTTGAGGTTTAGTGGAGGAGAGCAATGCCAAATAGCTTGAGGCTTCTACAATTGTTCTTCTTGTTTGTACACCTGCCTCTTTCTACCCCAAAATCTGAGATTCTATATGATTCTTCTGAACGTACCTGGATGGAGTCTTCTCTTCTATCCTTATCTGTTCCTCTGGTGCCTATTGAGGTTCTTCTTCATCATCAGTCTGATTTGGAGAGTAGTCTTCATCCTCTTTGATATTTTCATAATTTACTTGCCTAGGAATGTATCCTTTTTCATCAACCACTACATCAATGCTGTCAACAATTCTTCCAAGTCTTTTATTGAAACACTTATATGCTTTGTTGTGGGGAGAATAACCAAGGAGAATGCCTTCATCTGCTCTAGGTTCAAGTTTGCCAAGTTGTTCATCATTATTCTTAATATAGCATTTGCTTCCAAAAATTTTGAAATGCTTTATTGAAGGAGTCTCACCATACCAGAGCTCATGAGGAGTTTGAGTGCTATTCACTCGGACATTTTTTTTGTTGAGAATAACAACCACAGCAAATGCAGCTTCACCCCAGAAGGTTGCGGGAGTTCCAAACTCATCAAGCATAGCACGAGCCATTTGTTGGACCGTTCTGTTCATCCTTTCCACCACTCCATTTTGCTGAGGAGTCCTAGCTGTAGAGAATTCCCTTCTTATTCCATGTTCTTCACAAAAATCGAAAAATTCATTTGAGGTAAACTCCCCACCTCTGTCAGACCTAAGGCACTTAATTTTGTGATCTGATTCGTTTTCAGCCAAGGCTTTGAAGGATTTGAATTTTTCGAATGCTTCGTCTTTGTGCTTCATAAGTCCTAACCAAACCATCCTGGAGAAGTCGTCAATGAATAATATAAATTATTCTTCTCCTCGAGGTGACCTTGTCCTAAATGGACCACATACATCTGTATGGACTAGCTCAAGAGGCCTGCTAGCTAATCCTTCCTTCTTAGGGAAGTTAGTTCTAGTTTTATTACCAAACTGACATGATTTGCATATTGTGTTGTCTGGAATTTTGATATCTAGAAGACCACGAACTGCCTGGTATTTGCATGCTTTCCTTATTTGTGAAAAGCTTAGATGCCCCAACCTCCGGTGCCATAACCAGTGTTCATCATCCTTTCTCAAATAGTATTGTTGTTGTCCTTCTTCAAATATGTATAAATTATTTGGAGTTCTTCTACCTTTGATCACTGTTTTTCCTGTATCAAGATCACGAACACTACATCCATTTGATCAAAATATTACCTCGATTCCTTGATCGCACATCTGTCTGACACTCAGTAGATTATGCTTCAAGCCATCAACATACAAAACATTTCCAGCCTTGACCTTTTCTTTCAACTGAGCAATGCCTCTTCCTTTTATGACTGCAGGGGTATCATTTCCAAAAGAAACTTTCTTTCCCTTTTCTAAAACACTATATGATTCAAGTTTTTCTTTATCACCTGTCATATGTTTCAAACATCCACTGTCGATGTACCATAGATTTTCTTGTCCTTCTGCATAAAAAGCTATCACACATCTTTCTGGTTGTGGTTCCTTTATTCTCCATGTTCTGGTGCTTGAGGCTTGTTCCTTTGTCTGCCGAAACCTGCTCCTGCATTCAGAATCTTCATGACTGAAGTTATTACAAATAGACCATTCAATTTCATTTTCAAGGGCCGAAAAGTTGTTATAGGTCCTTTTTGTAATCTCAGTCATACTTCTTTGTTTTTGAGCTTCTCTAGTCATGATTGTCTTATAGGCAACACATTGAGCTGCTTTGTGACCAAAGTTATGGCAAGAGAAACATTGGCCATTGAAGAAACTTCTGCGATTATCAAATCTACCAGCCAAATGATTGTAGTTTCTATTGTCATCCATTCTTGAAGCAAATTGAGAAGTTTTTACTTGTGGCTGGTTGTAGCTTTTGTTCACCCTTAAGATGGATTGCCCTTGGTTTACCTAGTAGTCTTTGTTTATTCTTGATGTAATTCGTCCCTATTTTACCTGGTGATCTCCATTGGGCTTTTGCTCATTCCTCCTTGCTGCATCAAGATAACTCTTTGAGGTGGATGCTTGAGATGCTTCTCCATTATACCCCAGACCTGTCTTGATTAGTGGAGAACGTTGTACATTGATAATCTCATCCAGAGTTTCATATCCTTTAACAAATTTAAGATTAAGAGCCTTTTTTTCCTCAATTTCTTTTCTAAGTCCAACAATTTCACATTCTAACTTCTCAAGAAATTTTTCTTTTTCATTAAGTTGGAATTGCAGAGTATTAATGATCATATATTTTTCTTCTAAACATGTTTTGAGTCTAGAAATCTCTTCATAAAAACCATCTACATCTATAGCATCCATGTAATCATCATCTTCAAAAGCCACTAAAAGTTTATAATCATTACCTTGTTCATCTTCGTCACTATTTGATAGGCCATCACTATCTTCATGAGTGTAGTAACTTTTCTTAGTTGCATTCTGTTTCTTGTTCCATCTAACAGGTTCCTTCCCTTTGTCAATCTTATCCTTATGAGGACACTTGACAACATAATGACCGACTCTTCCACAAGCAAAGCATTTGAAAGGTAACTTACCTCGGAATCTTCCAACACCCCATTGAAGATTCTTGACAAAATTTGATTCTTCTTCTTCTTCTGACACGTGTCCTAACTCATAGTAGTCTCCTTTGCCTGAAGCCTTGAAAGCAGCTTCTCTCTTGTCCAATGGTCCTCCTTTCCTCATTTCATAAGCAGTTAGAATCCCGTGCAGCTGTGACATGGTAAGGTTTCGTAGATTCTCTTTTTCTTCTATTGCAGAAACTTTAGATTCAAACCTAGGGGACAAAGATCTTAGAACTTTTTCAACCACAACAACCTCTTTTATTTCTTCACCCAATTTTTTCATATAATTAACAATCTCATCTACACGAAGGAAATAGTTAGCCACACTTTCATCATTGTGCATTTTGATATTTTCATACTAAATTCTGAGGGTTTGAAGTTTTGCTCGTTTTACCTGTTCATCTCCTTCATAGCTCAGAACAATCTTGTCCCATATTTCCTTTGCGGATTTATACTGCATAACCTTGACGAATTCTGATTGAGATAGACATCCTAATAGGGTATTGACTGCCTTTGCATTTGTTTCATATTTCTTCTTCTCAGTCGGATCTGTAGGAGTTGCCGATGGAAAAGTGTACCCTGTATCGATGATATCCCAGACTTCTGTACCAAGAGATTGAAGATAGGCAGTAACTCTTACCTTCCAATATACGAAGCTTTTCCCATCAAAAATCGGTGGCCTGATAGATGCTTCTCTCTCATAGTTGCTCATGATGATGGATCTTCCTCCAAGCGATCAAGCTTCTTCAGAAGGACCTGCTCTGATACCAATTGTTGGAAATAATACTGAGAGGGGGGGGGTGAATTAGTATTATCAAGCCAAATATTCCCTTTTTAAAATTCAGAGGATATACACTACTTCAGTTAGTAAAACCCGCGTATACATGCAACTATGTAGAAGGAAACCCGTGTATACAATGAAAACTTATGATTTAATTTATCTTTCAGATGTTGATTATTAATCTGTGTATCTGAGTGAAATAGACAATAACCAGACTAGTAAAACAAAATAGAAGATAGTCACACACAAGGACACAAGATATAAGGTGGAAACCCAATGTGGGTGAAAACCACCTGCTGCAATTCGTCTCTATCTTTCTTTAATTAGAAACTTCCTTTTACAATGTACTCGTGTAGTTGTTTACGAGTACGCAGGCTACAACCTGCAGAGAGCTACAACCCTCTCTCGTTTTCCAGCTTCTCCTGGAAGGGAGCTACAACCCCCTTAGCTCTTGTACTAGCCAAGATACTAGTACGTAGGTGCAGGCCTACTGAAGGCTACAACCTTCTCTTTCTTCCAGGGACCACGTTTCATAAATTTTAAGACTGGATCCATGAACATCAATCAATCATCAAGTATATCTGCATCAAACAATCTCCTTTTCCCCAATTAGCACTGAATCAAGTAAACACTTCTCTGACAGTTGTACCTAGAACACAGTAACAGTAACCACACACCAAATTCTGAACCCAGAATACTGCAGCAATATACAGAGGTAGATATATCATAATTTAAAATATATACGCTACTTCAACAACCTGAAACTTGCGTGCATACGCTCCTATGTTTGGACCAACCTATGTATACGTCGTTTTCATTCACTGAACCAACGTGTATACGCTCTTTCACTTCACTGAACCTGTGTACAGATCTATAAAGAATAATTCATTCTTTCAAATATTCAGACACTAATTAACCCAGATTGTCAGATTTATAGATCAAGCATGCGCCTCATATAACAGATCAAAATCATACAAAGATATTATTATTCAAGCTTAAAGATTATGACTCATCAATAGAACTTATCCTTCTTTATGCGCTAAGGTTCCTCCTTCATTCAAATCCAGATCTGCACCATAACCCCAATCACAAATATTTCAGATCTAGCACTTATTAGATATTCAATTCATTCAGATTGATTGCCTTGCCAAATGATCTCCTTCCTCTTTTATAGTCTTAGGCCTTTCACAATACCACGGTCCAAAACCATAATAACACAATACCATGAACCCAATACTTGGGGTTAACACTTTTGGATGCAATACCATGGACCAAAACCATAGGATCAAAAACTATCATACAAATACCATGAGACAACCATGAAAGTGTGCGAACTTTTCTCTTCATGAAAGGAACTTTTCTCTGCATGAAAGTGTGTGAACTTTTCTCTATATGAAAGAAACTTTTCTCTGCATGAAAGTGCGTGAACTTTTCTCTACATGAAAGAAAATTTTCTCTGCATGAAAGTGCGTGAACTTTTCTTTACATGAAAGAACCTTTTATCTTCATGAAAGTGCGTGAACTTTTCTCTACACGAAAGAAACTTTTATCTTCATGAAAGTGCGTGAAATTTGCTGCACTATAATTTATCATCTAAGATGAGTGGGTTTCTAGCAAGTACAGCATATGTATCATAATGCCAACACTGATACCACTTGCATCATGATACGACCTGCTTCATGATACAACCTGATCTGGTATAACTTACTCTAATTTAACCAACTGTGATACCACCTTCTTTGAAGGTGGGGTTATTCAACTTGATGCTCCGATACCACCTGATCTGAAATGGGGCACTAAAGGCTTCTTGTCAGCTTACAAGAACATCTCCCACTCCAAAGCTTAAACAATTTCCAAGACTTATGCTTATGATTGATAATTTGCGGAATTTAAAAGAACTTGAAGTAGGTGTATGCTTGTGTGTGCCTTTAACTGTTAAGTGCTTGAGTTCATTTGCTTAAATTGATATTTAAACATATAACAGTAAATGAAATGTAGCAATAAACAAACACAATAAAACAACAAGTTTAATTAGTTCACACAAACCTCTTGGGCTACGTCTCAGTGAGCTCTAGTCAACTCAACTAGGCTCCTTGGGATTATGGTAATGCTTCTTTTACAAGTTCCACACTCAACTCCATAGGTTTACAACTGTACCTATGGGCTTAGAATACCATCTTACCCATGGCTGTCCTTACTCTGCTGACAAATCTAGGCTTCTATGGACTAGACTCCTTCAATTAGTGCTCTGAACTATCTTGAGCTCTGGCTTGCACCAACTCCCTTAGAATTCTGTTAACTGTCTCTAGAACTCCTTCTTCTGTGTTCAACACACTTTTGACATCAGCAATAGCTTGATCATTTGATCTCTTTTTGGTTTTGCAACTTCACTACAGCATCATGGCTCTTAGAAGTCTGCTTTGAGCTGTCTGGCTCTGCGGCTCTGCCTCCAACCTCTGCTGGCTATGCCTCTACCAAGCACTTTGGATTTATGGCTCTGGTGGCTATCCTCTGTCCCCTCAGCATCTCTGGGTTCATCGCATTTTATAACACATTCTGTTACCAAAATCACTTAAAGCGTGGAAACTGACTGTTTGTCTCTTCGCCTCCTTCTGCATTTTAATTTGTGTTTTCATGACACGCTTTATTCATCATTTCCTTACGGTGGGGAACAATGATGTTTGAATTAGAAACTATTTCATAATTGAAAAGGAACCAGCAGGTGTGGGAACTCGATCGTTTGGCCTTCCTTCTGCCTTAATCCCGGAATAGACACATAACGAAATACATAGGAAAAACTCACAAAAACACATCATGAGCCTTTAAGCTGGAACTCAAATAGAATTCAATCACATCTATAATCCTCTCAGGTCCATCCTTTCATCGTATATTGCAAGTCACTTTTCGCATTTCCCACGGCTAAACCCGAACAAAACCCAAATAATGGTATACACGGGAAATACAAATAAATCCAATGGAAATCTGTAAAGCTGGATTTCAAACGGAATTCAATCGCCCCTTTAATACTATCAGGTCTGATCCTTCATCACAAATCGCATGTCGCATGACCCAATGCTCCCCTTTGCATTATTGCGATACGATATCCGATCTCTGATCGCTCCGATCGGTGCTATCGGCCCATTGCTATATCGTTGTTTCAACATATTGGTGGTCAATGCTTCCGTGGTCCATAGCCCTTAATCTTTCCTGATCAGTGATCTCTGATCAGATCCTGACCGTTGATTCCTTTTCTGATCCGACAGCTCCATGTGCTCATCGCAATCACTTATGGCCCAAGGTCCATTCCTTTGAACTTGACTAATTTCAATGCGACTTAATCTGGTCTGTGGATTTACCATTTAATCTGACGGTTTTCACTAAACCCAAAATAAAAAGAAGTCCACTCAATGTCCATCATTGATTCATGATCTCTAATCCAACAGTTGACAATATTTTCTGGTGCCCTGCTTGCGTGGAGATTGCCCGCCCAAAAAAGCAGTTTTCTCTCTCCTGTGGCCTACTACATGTTGGCTAGTGTATGGAGTCAGGTTCAACCGTTCCAATACCATTTACCGCCTGGAGCCTTCCCAAAATACCATTACCGCCTTCCTTCTGGAACTCAAAAGTTTTTAGCTCATTTTATATAAACTCTTCAGATCTGCCTAGCTGAGACTGCCCATGTGATTTTCAATGTAAAATGCGCTTTATAAAGGTTTAGCGCTTAACAAAGGTTTTTAGCGCATAAGGCTAATATTAACCCTTACGCTAAATTTAATAAGAAATGCCTCCTTTTCTAAGGACATTTGGCAAATCTTCTTTTTACAATAACTCCTTTGTCCGGAGTCCGTTTTGGCCTATTCAAATTGCGTTGGATTCAGAATGAAACAATCTACGAAATGAGACTATTTTCAAAATCATCCAATGACTTTCATTTTTCCTCTGTGGGGAGAATTCATAGGCTTAGAAGTCTATGTTAGATACATTTTTTATCAATATATATGAAGAATTTATTAACACTCAAGAGGGTATCTGATTCATGAAGAAAATCTAGGAGCTTATTATTTTCAAAAGAGTCTAACAGGTATTAATATTTTGACCAATGATAATCTTTGAAATGATCAACTTCATAGCTTTTTCCATCAATGAGAGGTATACACTCCAAACCTGAGTTTGATACAAGAGGTAGCATGGAGATCAACTTATTGAAATAGAATCTTCAATCCTGATCTAGGTGGATATTCGTGGCCACCCACCTATTCCACTTGGACCCGCACCATTTTTTCTTTTAGTTATTTAGTTTCCTTATTTGTAGCACAATCTACTATTTTTGGAAATTTTTTGGGTCCTGAACTTCCAGAGCCGTTTTGAGGCCGTAAATGATGTTTTTGGGAAAACTAGTACCAACATGGGTCATTGATCGATGTTGGTCATGCAAAAGTTGTATTTCTTGGATAGATCTTTCTATGGCAGTATTGTGTGCATCAAATGAAGATCGTATGCCAAAGTTACGACCCTGTGAAGTTGATGTACCAATTTACCTAAACGGGGTCCATAGTTTGGTTGTTCATTTTCTAGGGTTAGGTTTTTGGATGTTTAGGGCTTTCCATTGTTTCTCAATAATAAATAGGCCTTTGAGCCTCATTGTAACACAGTTTAGAGGCATGTAGCTGCCATATCTCTTCCCAGAGATAACCTACCATCGCTCGAGCTAGTATTATTTCCATTCTGTTTGTAAGCATATTTTAGTATTTTACATTAATAAAATGAAGTATTATTTTTGTTTCATCTTTGTATTTATGGTTATCTTTGCAATTTGTTGCATTCCTGTCTAAATCCGAATTAGTGGTATCAGATCAGTCTACTCGTTCTCTGTTTTTCTTTGCATGTCCCCAATGAGGTTAGGATACAAGGAGTTAGGGCTCGATCTGGATTGAACCTTTGCAAGATCAGCCTCGAAAATCCCGACAGCCTCTCATGGTGGAAGAAAAGAAAGATGAGGGGGTAGGAGATCCTATCAAAATACTGCTCGAGGAGGCCCTCGAGAAACAAAGGAATGTGATGATGGATAAATTCACCTAGATCCTTCAACGATTACCCACCGACGACGCATCCACATCTAGCAACCAATCTGGAGGCTCCAATCCTTTTAAGGTACAAGTAAACTTGACATTCCCATATTTGAGGGCCAAATATATGTAGACACCATAGATAAATGGTTAAATCTGCTAGAAGGATATTTTTCTGTTCATGATTTTTCCAGCCGAGAAAAGATTACTTTTTCTCTTCTCAAAACTACCCTCTACGTCAAGGACTGGTGGGAAACCTACTGTGAGTGGAAGGATGAAAGTATGGCCTCACTGTTTTCAGCCGCACCCTCTTGGAATTCATTTTGGGATACCATCAAAGAGAAGTACTACCCTGTCGGAAGCTATGAGGATAAATACATAAAATGGACCACGCTGCGGCAGGGAAGGGACCAAGATGTGCCAGAGTTTACCAATGTTTTTCATACCCTTTGCACGAATTTGTGTATCAAGGATTCTGAGAAGCATTTGGAACTCAAGTAATGCGGTTTCCTACACAGATACATCCAGGATGAGATGGAGTTCCTGGATATCTCCTCTCTCAGCACGACGTACCGATATGCTATCAATATTGTGAAGAAGTTTAAACATAAGAAGCGAGACTTTGTGTCATGCGGAAAGAGTCAATTTTGCGGACAAAACTGACCTCCCTAGAAGCTAAGGCATTCTAGTGACAAACAAGACAATCAAGCACTATCTTTCCCTAAATACGCCTTTAAAATACAAGCAACCAGGTGTTTAAAGCATACATTTAGTCCAACACTGTTTGTAGCAGTCTAGCCTCTCCGATCCAGATGAGCTCCTCCTTCTCTTTGAAACCTGCATTCACTAACAAGAAAACGATTACATAAATAAAACATATTCATCATAAAGACCAAGGAGTATATGAAACAAATTATATATAACAACTTGTTGAGAAAAATGAACTTAATTGTATTAATTGGAAACAAAAGAAACCGTTACAACCAGTGCCTTGGTGTTGTGCAGGTCCCTCCCAGGGTCCAACAAGAGTTCTCCTTTACTTTGATCAGTTCACCCACTTCCAAATGAAGCTAACAAAGGATGGGAATCTCTCCTCTCAAGCTCTATAAGGGAGTCCTAATTTCAGCAGCATCTACCCTTAGGAATGTTCAGCTTTCAACCTCCCCTCCCTCTGGCCCAATGCCTGTATTTATAATGCTTTGGAGGAAGTTAATCAGGTCCACCATCAATGGGATAAGCCCCTCTTTCAATGGGATAGCTCCCCTCTTGATGGGATAAGTTCCTCTTTGATAGGGATACATGAACCATCTGGAGGCGCTCAATACACGTCAAACCATCTTCTAGAATGCTCTAGAATCAACCACAAGTAACTTTTTTGAAGTAAAACTCGCACCTTTTGACCTTTACAAGAGTACGCACCCACCCTTTTACAGACAGAGCGTACAAGTACGCAGGTATTGTGAACTTGAGGTGCGTACACGCAGGTAAGGTTAAGAGAAACTGCGTAACTAGAGTTAATTGACTTTTTAAGGACTTTCTCTCTTTCTTGGAGTTTGACATGAGGAGCAGAGGTATAAGACTTGCCAAGGAGGATAGTATGATAGTTGATGGAGCCATACTAACTGCAAATAGTCATGGTGACAAATTTTCGTGTAACAGATTGCCCCCTAAAGTGCGAAGCCTGTAGTAGATTAGGGTTTCATATCATCTAGGAAGGGTGAAGTACTTTATCATTTCAAGGATTATCTTGTGGAGAGCCCAGTTGGAACCTGCAAATATTCAACACAAAATACATATATAAGATCATATCATCGCTGAGGTAGGCATTCCCATACTCAGATTGAAAACTTTAACTAACAAACTAACTACTGCTCTGATATAGGAATGATTTCGCAGTACATCATAATCATAGACTCATGTAGACACAGTATGGACACAGCCATCTGTTTATGATTAGTCTACTATATAATGAATACAAAAATCCTCGCAGCCTGGATGGTGGAAACTAGATCCAGGGTCTTCATTTCTACTTCCCGAAATAGTACGATTCTATCCATGCGAATAAATGAGTTGATGTCGAACATGGTAGAAACCACTTGACTACCAGTCGATGATGTAAACTGTTAACAAGTGTGAGAGAGACCACCAGTGATGTCAATGGTTCTCAAAGTACCCAGTACAATCCATGAGATGTGAATGACTGTGTTGATGTCGAACATATCACGGAATCCTTCGATCGAAAGTCAATGATGTAAACTGTCGTCAAAGGCGAGAAACCTGCCATTGATGCATGCAGATTTCAAGGTACTGACGATTTCTAGGTCATGTTTCTAGATAATGTGCTGATGTCGATAGAAAGCAACCCGTTGCAGGCAAGCCCACAACACGAAATCATAGATCAAGTTGAATAAATGTAGCTGTAAGGACTGACTCAGGGATGGTCAAAATGGATGACGGGTATTTTGTAGATGAATGGTTTATTTGCAGTGACCTCTTGAACACATAACGAAACGATAGATGGCTTGGTGACAATTGACCCAAAGTTAATACCCGGAACCGGCTGAAGATTTTCAATGTGGTTTGATCAAATGTTAGGCAAAGGATTTCCCAACCCAGGTGAATGAAAAGTGTCATGTTCAAGAGTGGTGATAAGGTTTCTTCTGAGACGATAACAAATAGGCTCATTTTCCTCTCTTTTCCCCCACCATTTCTGGCAAGTACCTCTTTATTTTTTACAAGCTTGAGGAGGATAACATATGCTTGATTATAAGCTCATCCTTCGGATGAGTCCAACTTAGTTTAGATTCGAACCCTAAGAAAGAGTGGTCCGTTCCTGTTTGTAATCGAACAGGTCCTTTACTGTGAAATTTTAACGAGTCCTGTATAGGAGAAACTCGGAATTTTTCAATTTTAGAGAGTCTGAAAAAACTTAAGAAGACTACAGGGTTGACCTTTTTCGTAAATTTGTGTCTCCCAAGCCCGAAAAAGTATAAAATAATACTTGAGAGAACCGCTTGATCTTTTACGACCAAGGAGTACTTTCATAATTAGTGTCTTTGACCTGAAAAGTAAAAAGCGATCAAGGACACGTCGTTTTATTTCCAATATCGAATTTGAAACGACAAAAATCCGACAATCTTTTCATGTTTTTACAGTCAGAAAAGGGCTATAAGAGGACCGTCTTTTAATTTTGTTTTAACAAGTGTAAAAGAAACGCTCGGCAATATTTTCATGTTTTAGGAGTCAGAAAATGGCTTAAAGATGACTCTGATGTTTTTGTTTGTGAAAAATGACAATTTTCTCTGAAAATCCTTTATCCTGCACAAAAACCAACACATTACTCATACCTGTTTAAAGATAGATAAAAATACTTTGAAAAATACCTTTTCATGGTGAAAAATAAACAAATTTACCATTTATTTACCCAAAAAACCTATAAAAAGGGCTTTTACCAATTCATTTTTACCATTTTACTGTTGAGGAGAGAAAAAGGGCTTTTGGCAAGAAACTTCCCGTGGACATTGCGGAGAATGCTACCGTCGAAATCGAACGTCGTCTCTTTCAGGTATTCTACAACATCCTCCTCTTCATTTTCATCCGTTTAGAATTTGTTTTTAGGCCCTAGTTTCATTTTTTGGAGGCTTTGGGGTTTCAAGATCCGCCTTTCGGGGTACGCAGGTGCTCCAGTGGTGACCCGCGTACCCCGACATTTTCTCAGTTGGGAAAATGGTGGGCGTACGCACCTTGCCTTAAAGGAACCCGCATACCCACGCTCTATTCCTAAAGGCGGGGTGCGTACTCCACGCAAAGGGTTTACAAACCCCAAATTCTCCAAATTGGACCAATAAATTTTGATTTTATGGATTCTAATGGATGTTTTCTAGTGTGTAGATTGCCCACCATGCTTGATTGGCGCGAGAGGGAGCACGAAGATGTTGATTTGGCCGCCATTAATCATCAACCGTCCATTGATGCTTTGAAGGCATGCGGCCTTTACAAATACTGGGCCATACCTGGCATGAGGGCCCAGGTGCGCTTTCTAGAGTGGTTGGTAGAGAGATGGAACATTCAGGACCAGTGTTTTTACATTGGAGGGCACAAACTCGAGATAGAGCCCTCAGATATTTATTTCCTCACTGGTTTACCCAAGAGAGGCGAACACTTGACTCTGTTCGGGACTAGGCTGGGTGGCCAGTCCATCGCTAGTCTCCGACAAGAGTGGTGTAACACTCAGTCTCAGGAGAAGGGGATAGAGATCAAAACTATATCCCGACCTGAACTTATGGTGATTGCTTTTACAGTTACCAGACTTTGCGGGGCTGCCGCTTTACACATTTCCACTGGATCCCAGATGCGGATGGCGATTGATTGCTATCGAGGCACCATTTTCAACTGGTGTGATGCTGTGTTGGCCAATTTAAAGGGCCAACTGACTAGAACCAAAAATGGACAGCTAAAGACTTTTGGTTATGGGCCTTTAGTTGTGAGTTTTGCCTTAGAGAGGGTTCCGATGCTGATCCCACAGCAGCTCACTGTTGAGGTTGGGCCTCCCCGAGAGCCTAAATTGATGCGATGGGTTGCGGTTATGGCCCGTCATCCTGATGAGGGCACGGAGGTTGTCTGATTTACTCCGGAGTACTTTCACTAGTTGGAGGACCAGATCTTTTCTATACAGGATTTTCCGTATGCCGAAGTTGATTTTCGTGGAGATCCGGACATGGTTCTTCCACCGGGAGAACAATGGGATGACACAGGTAATTCATTTTCACAAGTTTTTAAATTATCTATTTTTTTTTGTTTTTTATATCGTCTCAAAACTGACAGTAATAATTTTCAAAATGCAGATGTAAGCCCACGTCGTCCAGCCAATCTTCGGCCTTTCGAGAGGAGACTACCAGTTGCAGCGGCACTGGCCCCACGGGACGAGGCCACAGAGACCCTAGCTGAGTTGGAACAAGACCTAGAGCGTCTTATAGCAGACATACCAGAGACTACTATAGATGATATTCCTATTAGGCTTCAGCGCTATGTAGTCGCAGTCCCAGGACCTCTTAGGAGGTTCTTGTGTAGGGTGGCTAGTGCAGTGGTGTCGTATAGAGAGCATCACCAGTGATTGGATGGTCGTTTTTGTAGACACATGTGACATTTTGGTTTTTTGTACTTATCATTTTTGCTGATCATAAGGTGTTTTTCAACCTATGATCGAAGACGATGTATTTTTTGACACACTCCTATCTATATATATCATTATTACCGGCTTATCTTGTTAAACATGTGTGATGAAATGTTTTTAAATTTACATGTATGATTATTGCAAATGTCTGTTTAACATTTGAGAAGCAATTACATCTGCTAATGTATTTAAAGACCTTGGAATATGCTGATATTCATTGTAATCAAATTCACGTTCCAAGAGACGCACTCTCAAAAATAACCTTAATAACACTGGATTTCTAATGGCATACACTCTATTAAGCTATAACACAACGAGTTCAGAATCTAACCTCACTATCAAACTCCGAATCCCAAATGAAATAGATTCAGACAATAACTCAATCACTGCACTGTATTCTGCAATGTTGTTTGTTGTTTGACCGAGGCTCACCCCATGCATAGAAACTAACTCGTCAGAGGGCGAATAGATAACCCAAGCTGCGGAAGAGATATTCCGTGTACTACGATAAGCACCATCAGCAAATCCAATGTATGTTTGGAGAGGCATCGACATCTGCAAACATCAAGGGTAAAACCAAGATAAGCAGAATAACGACGAAAAACACACTTTCTAAGCTAAGCACACTGTCTAAACTAACAAACACACCAGCTAGAAAGAAAAACCTAACCTAACTAAAATCTCCATACCCATCATTTAATCATAATACCTCTTTAGCTAAAGTCCATTTCTGGGTTTACCCAAAGAGTCCCCGTCAAAGTCTACCAGCTCATAGGCTCCTTTTGCTAGCTTTCGCTTGACAATATAGGGCCCATGCCACATAGGAACGAATTTTCCAGCACCTAATTTATCGTTAGCTTGATCATATAACAACACTAGGTCTCCTTCTGAAAAATTTCGAGGGGTCACATTTCGATCATACTGAGCTTTCATACATTTTGCGTGAGTCTCGATTGCCAATGCAGCATCACGTCGAGTCTCATCTAATTGAGCTAAGTATAATAAACGCTTCTCCTCTTCGAAAGTAGCTGGAAGTAACTCGATGGCCATTTGAAGTGACAGGATGTCGCATTCAATGGGCAGCACAGCTTCCAAACCATAAACTAGTTGGAAAGGAGTGAACACTGTTGATGTTTTCACTGAGGTTCGGTACGCCCAAAGCGCGGAAAATAACATGTTGTGCCAATTCGACCGATGAATACCAATGATTCGTCGGATCATGATAACTAAAACTTTGTTGATGGACTCAACCAGACCATTCGCTTGTGGATAATAAGGAGTTGAGCTATCGTGACGCAAACCAAGCTGGCCTGTAAGTTCTGTCATCATAACGTTTCGAAAATGGCGCCCATGGTCAGTGATTATCTCTTGTGGGACACCAAACCTAGCAATAATGCGATTGAATACGAAAATTGCAGTTGTCTTGCCATCTGCCTCGAATGTAGGCATCGCCTCGACCCACTTAGTAAAATAATCTATCGCAAGGATGATATACGCATGCCCCCTGGCCGAGTGAGGGTTACATGTAATAAAATCGATACCCCATTTGGCAAAAGGACCAACAAAAATTATAGGGTGGAGAGGAGCAGGTGGAGCGCGCATCTTGCGATCAAACACTTGACAGTTGTGGCATTTCCGGACCGTAGTAATACAATCTTTAAACAAGGACGGCCAGAAGTAGCCAGCATGTAATATCTTTTGGGCTGTGGCATACCCAGACATATGACCGCCACACGCTCCAGAGTGACAGTCATTCAGAACCCTTTCAGCTTCCTCGTGAGTTAAACAACGTCAAAAAACCAAGTTCGCCCCACGATGATAAAGAGTATCTCCAATAATTTTGTATTGTTGGGACTGGAATCGAATTTTCCGACGTTCCGACTTTGAAACTTCGGGCCGAAAGGATTGGGTCTGGAGATAGACGATGATATCCCCATTCCACGGATCTAAAGTGCCGATGAGAAACAAAGATTCGTCCGCAATGGGTTCCTCTGCCACAGTTTCTGTGTCAGCACGCGGGAAGTCACACATTAACTCTGCAAAAACTAAAAATTTCTTAGACTTAGATTTCTCAAACTCCAAGTCAAACTCCTGTAGGATAACAATCCATTTGTAGTACTTGCCCCCTAGCAATTGTTTAGTCAAAATGTAGATCATAGGGTTGCAATCTGAAATGACTGTAGTTTTACAGAGTAAAATGTAGTGACGAAAACGTTGGACAGCTTGAACGGCTGCCAATGCCAATTTCTCCACATGTGAATATTTGAGTTCAGTTGGATTTAACGTCCGACTAAGGTAATATATCACATGTTCCGTTCCGAATTTATCTTCCTATACTAAGACCATTCCAATGGTGGAATGAGCGGCGGCGAGGTACAAAAAGTAATCTTGGTTGTAGTTGGGAGGATGAAACAACGGTGCATGGGTCAACGCGTGCTTGAGTGCATCAAAAGATTTTTGAGCTATCTCATCCCAAGAGAATTGAGCGTTCTGTTTCAACAACCGGGTAAAACCCTTTGTAATCTTGGCGTAGTTAGGAATGAATCGTCGTAAAAAGTTTGCTTTCCCCTGTAAACTTTGGAGTTGGCGAAGACTCGAAGGAGGAGGCAATTTGATGATAGCTTCTACCTTCGAGGGATCGACGCGAATACCAGCTTTCGAAACTACAAATCCCAGTAATCGACCCACTTCTATACAGAAGACACATTTGTGTCGGTTCAAACGAATTCGATAATGCCTACACCTCATGAAGATTGCTCGTAAATGGACAAGGTGATCAGCTCGATGTAATGAATGAGCAGGAAAATCATCGAGATACGGTTGCACAATGTGTTTGATGTCATGAAACGCATAAGACATCGCCCTTTGAAAAGTTGCTCCGGCATTCTTAAGTCCAAAAGGCAATTTGCAATAAGAAAATGTTCCCCATGGACAAATGAAATCCGTTTTTGGTTGGTCGGCAGGTAGAATATTGATTTGATTGTAACCCGAAAAACCATCCATAAAGGAAAATATTTCACTGCCGGCACAATCGTCAATTATTTGATCGATATAGGGTGTTGGGTAGTTGTCCTTTGGACAAGCTCGATTAATGTCCCTATAGTCGATGCATATTCTTATTGTTCCCTGTTTTTTGTTAACCGGAACAATATTCGATACCCAATCCGTTAACGGGATCAGATAAATGAAACCTGCTTTCAACAGCTTCTCGGCTTCTGCTTTAATTGCAGCCACTTTTCGTGGGTGAATCTGATGCAAACGTTGCCGGACGGGTTTAGCGTACGGGTAAGTCTTGATCTCATGGACAACAATCACGGGATCAATTCCTGGCATTTCCTCATAGGACCAGGCAAACACGTCGCCGAATTCTTGAAATAGGGCCTTGTATGTCTGAATTTCGTCATCTGAACACGAGGCACCTATATGAATGTGCTCAATAATTCCGAGCTTGACTGAAATGTCAATGGGAATAGTGCGAGAAATGTTTCCCAAATTCAGCTCTGAATCAGGATGTTTCATTGGATTCTGAGCTTCTTTGACATATTCAGTTGTAAAGATTGATGAGAAATCATTTTCAAAACGATCATCCTCAGGTAAAAACGAAGATCTGTGATGGAGATCTTCCCATGGTAAATCATCTACACACAGGACTTCACGAAGTTTCTCGTCAGATGACACAACTTCGGGAAACGTTATTAACTTTGAGGTTGACGTGAAAAGTGATTCCTCACGGACCACATTCATTTGGTCGATTTTGGTTGAACGTGGGTCGGTAAAAGATTGCACGGCTTCATAGGAAATTTCATATGGACTCAAAGGCATAATATCACCAAATGAGTCTATCTCAAATTCAGAAGGAACGATCCAAGGATCGTCATAAACAATGGTATCTGATGTAATCATATGAATGGATGCAAATGAAGACAAGGCGTTGATTGGAGGAAAAGGAAAAGTTCCCAGTAAACCGACATCTTTAACTAATCCTAATCCAACATCCTTATAAGGGATAGTCGTTTTACCGACATGCTGGATACTCTCTGAAGAGGCTGGGTCAGATGAAAAGTAAGCCAGCTGGTCTATTGTTACGATCTTGCCATTATATGGAAATTTTATTACTCGGAAGACCGATGAAACGATCGCTATCATAGCGTAAGACCAACTTCGACCCAAGAGAAGGTTGTAGTCTAGAGGGGCATCAACCACCTCCACATCTAGACTAACGGTTTTTCCTTCAACTCCTATAGGCAAATCCTGTAGAATGCCAAACGGATGAAACCCGCGGCCATCAAAGGCCTTAAGAATTGTCGGGGATTGATTTAGTGAAGGAGAACCAAGCGATCTCCAGCACCGTATCGACATAATACACGTGGAAGCTCCCTCATCAATTACAGTCTAATGAATAGGCCTATTTTTGACTATCATTGGGATCTAGAAAGCCATTTGATGAGGTAAACGCGGTGTACTATTTTCTAGATCAAAGATTATTAGGTTCGGGTCCTGAACATCAACAGCTCCTATAGCCGACAAAAGTAATTTGCGTTGTGCTGGGCATGATTGCAGCACTTCCAAAGCCGACATTGCTGAGGGTGAAATAGCTAAGTCCTCAACAATGTTGTAATTCTGGGCCGCTCTCGCATGTGGATTGAAAGCAGACCTTCGAAGTACACCCTTGGCGGGCGGTTTCATTACTAAGTCCGGGTTAGGTTTCTCGATCTGTAGTGGATCGGAACCGGGAGCTGAGGTTGATGGATTAGAATGAGAAGATTCTGCTTCTTTGCCATCAACAGGACTTTTACTACCATAATCTTGCGATCGAGTCGCAATCCTTACATGAGACATCATCAATATGGGTTCTTCACTAGCACTCGAGGAAGAACCTATCATCTTACTCTCCTGCTTTGGAAATGGATCTTTCAAAACAGCAGGAGTTGGAGAGCCTTTGACGATTTTCACAACCTCGGCCCGATGACGACAATCTCTTGTAAAATGACCCTCTTCACAAATAAGACAAGGATATCGAGGTTTGCATTTTTCGTCATTGGTTTCTGACTTTTCAGTTTTCTCCTTTCGAGTTTTTTCTGCTTTACTCTTCTTCTTACCTTTCTTTTTCCCACCGGATTTTGATTTAGTCGTAGATGACTCGACAGCGTGAATATCAGCGGAAACTTCAGCAAAAGAATCTCCTGTCGGGGAGTCTGGTAAGGTTATAATAGGAGAAGAATTCTTTGAGGATTTCTTCTTGCTTTTAGTATTCACCGTACCAATCATGCCATCAACGGCATGAGACCTCGAAGGAGCAGCAGCGATTTGATTTGACTTGGGAAGATCTGGGATCTTTTCGTGTAACATACCTGACTGAGTGTAAACTAAGTCAAGGTACTGCGCTTGAGCAATCACTTGCTCCTCAGTAACTACTCCGGCCTTAGCTACGTCTTCAGTAATCTTCGGTAACAATGATTTAACAAACCATTCAGCTAAGATCTGGTCCGGGATAAAAAAATTCACTAACCGCCTTCGATGTCTCCATTCATGAATATGATCGGAAATATACGTGGACGTCGATTGTTTTAATGAAGTTAGTAACTCCGTGCCATTATCATATCTGACCGGCAACTGAAAATGAGTTAAAAACGAGGTAGCTAACTAGCTAAAATTATAAAAAGAGGCCCGTGGTAACTCAATATACCACTTGGCCGCAAGACCAATGAGAGTACGCTGGAAAAGACGTAAGCGGATTGAATCATCCGAGATGGAATTAGAGGCACACCAGAGGTGGTAAGTCATCACATGATTCGACGGGTCCTCTCCAGACTTCCCTTCGAACTTGGGTATGTCACTGGGCAACTTATTTGGCATTGGCAGCCAAAACGGAAGATAATTTATTGGATCGTTCGTTAGGCACGACAAGTCTGGTAAATCCAAAGTTGTGATAAATGGTAATTGCCGATTAGGATCCCTAAAACTCTGGGTCACGAGACCAGTCCTAGGAGGAGGATATCCAGGATAACTAGGAATAGGAATCGAGTTCGGGATATTGTATCCTCCCGGAAAACCAGGATTAACCGGACCGTACTGGGGTTGTTGTGGTTGTTGATAAGTGTACCCAGGATACAGTTGATACTGGTAAACCGGATGCTGGACAGCAGGCCCGTATTGGTACTGTCCCTGGTACGGTTGATAAGTGAATTGTGGTTGACTTGTGACAACCGTACTTAAACCATGTTGTCCTACAGGCATCTGAACCGTAGTTTGAATCGTGGATCCAGACAATGGTAAAGATGTCTGAGGAGTAGTTACAGAGACAGTAGAAACCAGAGTTGTCGATACTCCAGAAGTAAGTGGGGTTGATTGAATAGATGTTGCGGTAGTTGCAGCAGTCGTTTGAGATGGAGTACTAGGTGCAATAGGCCCAGACTGAGAAACTACCAAAGGTACAGAAGTTTGAACATTAGACTGGACTAGTTGCTGGGTGAACCAGAAACTAAAGGTTGTCCAGTTTGAGATGACAACTGTACACTTGGCTGCAATACCTGCTGAACTGGCGATGGATCCCACACTATATTCATTCCGGGGTATTGACCCATGACAGGTTGAGGATATTGAGATCCATAATCGGATTGAGGGTAAGATTGATAATTGAAAGGTACATTTCCCGTACCTTGAACATAAGATTGACCTTGGGGTGGTTGGAAACCTTGACTCGAGTACTGACCTTGGGGTAGATACCCTTGAGGTAAGTACTGATACTGGGGTTGACCTTGAGGTATAAATTGATACTGAGGTTGACCTTGGGGTACATATTGAGGCTGGGGTTGACCTTGAGGAATGTACTACACCACGGGTACATACTGTCCTTGAGGTTTCCCCCCAGACGCAATTTTTGTACCTTGAGGTTGCCCCCCAGGCGGTAACTGGCCACCTTGAGGTTGAGAACTGGGAATTGAACCTGACATCATGTAAATGTCTCCTATGCCCAACGGTTTATTACCATTGTTTCCAGTTAATAACCCATGTTCAATGGGTTGAGGAGATGCTCCCGCAAAAGTACCAGAAAGTGACTGATACCCAGAGGGAACAGAAGGATCTCCGTACAAAAAAGATTCAGGAGATTGAGTAAACATGGACGACTGACCAGACATATTTACAAGAGTGTAAATACCTCTAGGCGGATAAGGAGCACGAGGTGGAGAAAAACTTAACCCTGAGTTGTCCAAATAATTAGTTAAAGAAAGATACCAAGTAGAACTTCTAGGTGGACTGTAAAAAATGGATTCACGCTCCCTTTGATCAATAGTAGGTTGATTTTCAGGGATAGGGACGCCTATTTCTTCTTCTGGAGCAAGTTCTTCAATAGCTATCAAACCAGAAGGAAGATTTTCGGTGATGACTCTTTCTACCCTAGGTGAATCAGGAGCACTAGAAGTTGGAGTAACAGGTTCAGATATCTCAGGTTCTTCGCCTATATCACTAGTAGATGAAAAACTACCAGCAAGCTCGGAAACTGCAATAGCTTCGGGATTATAACCTGTTTCTAGACTTTGGTAATCTGGATGGACTACCAACGAAGACTCTCCTTCTTTAGGTGAACCTACTTTACTGCCACTAGGAGTTACAAGGACTTTCAAACCTTCGTAATGACCCGGGACGTCTTCAGGAGGTTGGCCCCGAAGTCTACGGGACTTCCTCAACAAATCGGCCACGGTTACAATCTCAGGAGACTGGCCCCGAAGTCTACGGGACTGTCTCGGTAATTCAGCCACAGTTAAAAACTTTTAACTACTGCACACGCAAACAAAGTAAAATCTCAAAGAAAACCGCCTAAAGTCTCTAAAGAACCAAACAAATTCGAATCACACGCCTAAAGAATCTAGGGCGTCAAACCATACACAAACAGTAGCCTTTCGGACCGAAAACACTAGTTGGTGATGAAACCCAACATCGTTGAATTCAGTACAGAAGTGGCGGGTGGAACAGTTACCCCGACAACCTGCTTAATGAATAGATCGGCACAAGTTCCTCCACTTTAACCATCTCGAGTGAAGTGAAGCCCCCAGAAAATCCAAGTGAGTCTAGCCGACGTCTGCTCCAGGTACAGTGGGATCTTCCCTCCACCGTCACCTTGGGCAGAAACCTAAAGATAATGGTCACTAAGGTCACCAACAGCAACAAATATACCTGGGGGAATAGTCTACGATCTGATAGCACGCAAGGGCAGAGTATCAAGCTCAATCCCCTTGCCGGCTCCTTGACAATAATCCAAGGTTTACCGACAAGTGACCCCAGGCTCCTCGACAATAATCTGAGGTTTACCATTTGTAGTACGTGTGTATCTGGCGTCCTTCCCAATGAAGGAGGATTGATCCCCTCACTGGTTTGGACATGATCTCGTGCTTCTCCTTTAAGAGGAGCTTTCCCAGAGCATAAATGTAATAGTTGGATTTATCCTACCACAAGATGAGCTACTTGTTTGGTTTTGTTGTCTTGGAGAGTTAATTACTCTCCTACTCCAAGACACTAGCCTGATCTATATTGGTGTTTCAGAGCCCTAGTAAATAAAAAGTTACTAAGTAAATTTTACTTTAAGCGTTAATTTTATGGCTTTTCTTTAGGACAAAAGGTAGTGGAGATGAAACTGATGGTGTGTAGACTCGACTCAAATCCACTAAAAATATGCACCTAGGATGATTTATACTATCTTTCCTTTTTCAATGAATTCCCTAGCTAAGAGAGTTGGAGAATGCAAAATTGATATAAAGACAACTTTCTTGGCAATGAAAATCAAAGAAACAATCTCTTTATCTTTTCCAAAGCATACAACACTGACCACTAATTATTTCACGAAAATTCCTTTCTCTTTTCAAAGACTTCAAATGCTACTAAAACAAAATTTTCTTCAAAAGAGATTTTTTTATTTTTTCCTATATTAACAAAGCATGTAAAACTTCTTAACAAAAATCAATTTTAAAAAATCTATGACAATCAAATCAATTTTACCTAAAAGCAAATCTAAGAGAAATTCACCTAAAAGAAAATCTAATGAGGCAAAAGCCTACAAAGTATAATTCCAGCATGTTTTACTCAGTTATAATTCAACCAAGGACTAGTTCATGCAGAATCATAAACCAGTCAAAAACAAAAATCAAAATCTTTTGTTCTTTTTCTTAAGAATAAAATTCACAGCTTAACCAACAAGCTTTCTCGAAATTCCGCAAAGAGACAACACAAAGGTAGGTTTCTCACAAAGGTGGATTTTATGAAAGGTCCGACTCCTAAGAAGACTGAAAAGACCAAGGATATCCAAGGTTTTACAACTTCTAAAGCCAGAGTCACTACAGGACCAATACAAAAATCAAACCTAGGGCTAGAACTTCTATGAATTTCACTAAAACCCTTGATACTAATGAAACAAGCTTAGATGAAGACTTCTGATAGGTAACCAGTGGATCTGGGCAGCAAAAAAAAAATTATAAACAAAATCTAAAAGGCAAAAAGGAAAAAATGGAATTTTCTCAACTTTTGACAGGGTACATAGGCAGCATGTTTGCACAGGTGCGGCCACGCTCTGTGTACAAAGCTGCAGTGCGTACAGGTACACACTTTGCTTAACGCAGAGGGTGCATACTGTTAGCAAAACCAAGAAAAATAAAATCTAACTTAACCCTAAGCTATTCCACCCAAATTCACAGTCAATCAGCCAAAAATCAGAAAGAAATCGACTTTTCTCAAATCAAAGTATCAATCAAAAGAGAAATCAATCAAATCCATGGAATCCCCAGTGGAGTCACCATTTTGTCATGCGGAAAGAGTCAATTTTGCGGACAAAACCGACCTCCCTAGAAGCTAAGGCTTTCTAGTGACAAACAAGACAATCAAGCACTATCTTTCCCTAAATACGCCTTTAAAATACAAGCAACCAGGTGTTTAAAGCATACCTTTAGTCCAACGCTGTTTGTAGCAGTCCAGCCTCTCCGATCCAGATGAACTCCTCCTTCTCTTTGAAACCTGCATTCACTAACAAGCAAACGATTACATAGCACCTGAATAACTCATATAATAAAACATATTCATCATAAAGACCAAGGAGTATATGAAACAAATTATATATAACAACTTGTTGAGAAAAATGAACTTAATTGTATTAATTGGAAACAAAATAAACCATTACAACAGTGCCTTGGTGTTGTGTAGGTCCCTCCCAGGGTCCAGCAAGAGTTCTCCTTTACTTTGATCAGTTCACCCACTTCCAAATGAAGCTAAGAAAGGATGGGAATCTCTCCTCTCAAGCTCTATAAGGGATTCCTAATTTCAGCAGCATCTACCCTTAGGAATGTTCAGCTTTCAACCTCCCCTCCCTCTGGCCCAATGCCTGTATTTATAATGCTTTGGAGGAAGTTAATCAGGTCCACCATCAATGGGATAAGCCCCTCTTTCAATGGGATAGCTCCCCTCTTGATGGGATAAGTTCCTCTTTCATAGGGATACATGAACCATCTGGAGGCGCTCAATACACATCAAACCATCTTCTAGAATGCTCTAGAATCGACCACAAGTAACTTTTTTGAAGTAAAACTCGCGCCTTTTGACCTTTACAGGAGTACGCACCCACCCTTTTACAGACAGAGCGTACAAGTACGCAGGTATTGTGAACTTGAGGTGCGTACACGCAGGTAAGGTTAAGAGAAATTGCGTAACCATAGTTAATTGACTTTTTAAGGACTTTCTCTCTTTCTTGGAGTTTGACATGAGGAGCAGAGGTATAAGACTTGGCAAGGAGGATACTATGACAGTTAATGGAGCCATACTAACTGCAAATAGTCATGGTGACAAATTTTAGTGTAACACTTTGGATCTGCGAATCTGAAGCAAGGAAAAGGTGCCCCCAAATCACAGAAAAAAGGAAAAAGCCAAGGTGGGGTGGCCCAGGACAACCTGCCAAAGCCATAAACAAAGAACAACACCACAAACCTAAAGAAGGACATGAGAAAGTGGTGTGAGTTCCATAAGAGCTCCACTCACAACACAAGTGAGTGTCGGGCCAAGTAATGACTGGTGGCCGAGCTAAAGGCTCTAGAATCAAATGCATGTTTTGACTTTGATTCAGAACTCGACAAGGGAAATGATAAAGGGAATCATATTATCGATGCAAAGCCGAACACCACCATTGCCACCACAAAGATCCAAAAGGAGGAACCTGAAAATCTAAAGGAGGAGGAGCACATCTTCCACTCTCAGATGTGGGTAAAGGGTTCCCCTCTACAGTTCATTGTCGATAGCGGGAGCCAAAAGAACCTCATTTTGGCAGAGTTCATGAAGTGGCTGGGATTACTGACCACAATGCACCCACAACTGTGCACTATCGGGTGGCTTCACCAAGGACAGGATCTTCGCGTGAGCAAGTAGTGTCTCTTTCCATACAACATCAAGCCCTTCACGGATGAGGTATTATGTGATGTTTCTCCCCTTGATGTTTGTGATGTATTATTAGGGAAACCATACTTCTAGAAGTGACATGATATGTATGAGTCAAGGCCTCGCACTGTTATTTTTACTTTGGGAAATAAGTTATACAGGATACTGAAGGTAGCACCGCCTACCGCCATCTCTTTAGTTACTACAAAACAATGCAGTAATCTCATTTCCAAAGCCGGGATTTTTTTTTTCTTGATGATATGCCCTTAGGGAAAGAAGAAGACAGTGGCCATGACCTCCAGACAGGGCCCCTCCGCATGAAAAAAATATATGGAAAAGGTCATGGAGGAATACGAGGACATCTTCACCTCCCTCATAGGGGTGCCTCTGCATTGTCAGGTCAAGCACTAAATCGATCTAACCCCAAGTGCATCGTTTCCCAATGGACCAATCTATCGGTGATCCATTCTGGGGAAAGATGAAATCAAGAATCAGATTCAGGAGCTATTGCAGAAAGGTCACATCGGGCCGAGTTCATCACCCTGTGGGAGCCCGATCGTGTTGGTATAGAAGAAGGATAGGACTTGGAGACTCCCAACCACTCTGACAGATCTCCGTAGTTTTCTAGGTCTTCCCAATTTCTACCACAGGTTCGTGTTGGAATTCTCTCATATCACTTCGCCCTTGAGTTAGGTCACCAAGGGAGGAGCAAAAGAAGAATTATTTTGGTCTGACTCTCAACAAAAGGCATTCACAGAGTTGAAACATCACCTCTTCTCTGCACCAATGCTCACTTTATCAGACTTGCAACAACCATTTGAGATCGAGACAGATGCCTCTAACTATGCTATTGGGGCAGTCCTTACTCAACAGGGGCATCCAGTGGCATATCACAGTGAGACACTTTTAGACACAGTCCATAAGTATCCCACTTATGACAAAGAGATGGTATTCCATTATGAGGCCTGCCGAAAATGGAAGCATTATATTTTGGGGAAGAAAATGGTCATCCACACAGACCACTGACCCCTGCAATTCATAAAGATGCAAGGGAAGTTGCAAAATTATCGCCATCAGAAGTGGTCCACATACCTACAACAATTCCATTTGAATATCAAGTATAAGAAGGGTAGAACCAATAATGTTGCAAACTTCATTAGCCAACCACCAATCATGGTGTTAACTACTATTTTCAACTCTTGTGGGAACAAGACTTCTGATTGGACACTTCTCTACAAAAGTGACCCGGAATTTAGCCACACATACTAGACGCTCTTGGAGGGTTAGTAAGTTCCAGATTTTCACCTCCAGGATGCCCTGCTATGCCACCTGGGACACCTTTATGTTCCTTCAAGTGAGCGAGCCAAGATTATTTTGGAAGCTCACCACAGTTAGGCCGCTGGGCATTTCGGGGTCAAGAAAATAGTGGTAGTACTGCAGAAGTATTTCTATTGGCCGAATCTTGAACATGATGTCATAAGTACATCATATCCTACACTACCTACGCCATTGCCAAATCGACCATCAAGAAGCAAGGCTTCTATACTCCGTTGCCTACCCCTAATCGAGCTTGGGAATCCATCTCCATGGATTACATGTTGGGCCTTCCTTCTACTAAGCATGGCAATTACTGTGTTTTTGTGGTCGTCGATAGATTCTCGAAGATGGCGATGATGGCAGCCTGCAAGAAGAATATAATAGAAGAAGACATTGCTTTTGAATGAGTGTCGGTACACTTTGGGATCCCATAATCTATCATCTCAAATTAAGACAACAGGTTCCTCAGTACATTTTGGTCTAGCCTCTGGTCGATGTTGGACACCAAGCTTACTAAGTCCACAACTTTCCATCCCCAAACTGATGGCCAGACAAAGGTTGTCAATAGGATGATCGTACACATTCTTTGCATGTAAAAATCAAAGCATCCACACACATGGGATGAGAGCCTCCCCTATGTCCAACATAGCTATAACCAGGCTCTCCACAACTCGACTGGCCACAACCCTTTTCAGGTGGGCTTGGGATTCTAGCCACTATGTCCCATTGATGTGGCCATACCATTTGTAGCTACTTAGGAAGATTCGACTCATGTCCAATCGAAAGCCAATAAGGAAAATAAATTCATTGAACACATCCAACACATCCGCTAGTAGGTCCATGAAATTTTAGATAAATCAAATGCCAAGTACAAGAAGTGACATGATCAACATCAGGTTCCACACAAGTTTCAGGTGGGAGACAAAGTTTGGTTGCATTTGTAGAAGGAACGCCTTACCGGAGCCTATCAAAAACTCAGACCACTTCAATATGGTCCTCACACCATTACCAAGGCTATGGGAGACAATCAATTTGAGCTCAGAATTTCCCCTTTACTTGGCCTGCACCTAGTGTTTAATGTGGACAACCATCAACCATACTTCCCACCATTGCTGGACACAACAGACATTGTAGAACATCTCACACCTACAGAGTTAAATCCAGATTGCATGGAGCAATCCACAACTAATCATATTATGGACATGCATATCAATAACACCCGAAAGCAAAGGATCCAACTATATCTAGTTGTCAAAGCATGCCAAATCCTTCACTAGGGCAAGTGGCTCACTAGGGACCAAGTTCAACAGAACTTTCCTCATCTCATGGAGGATATCAACACAATGGGGACCATTGCTTCCTAAGGGGGGAGGAATGATCCAGGTGGATATTGGTGGCCACCCACCTATTCCACTTGGACCCCCACCATTGTTTCTTTTAGTTTTTTAGTTTCCTTATTTGTATCACAATTTACTATTTTTGGAAGTTTTTCAGGTCCTAAACTTCCGGAGCCATTTTGAGGCCCTAAATGACGTTTTTTTGGGAAAATTGGGACCAACATGGATTGTAGACCTATGGTTTCATGCAAAAGTTTTATTCCTTAGATAGACCTTTCTAACAAGGTATTGTGCACATCAAACAAAGATCGTATGCCAAAGTTACGACCCTTGGAAGTTCATGTACCAATTTACCCAAATGGGGCCCATAGTTTGATGCTTCATCTCCTATGGTTAGGTTTTTGGATGTTTAGGGTTTTTTGTTGTTTCTCAATAATAAATAGGCCTTTGAGCCTCATTGTAACACAGTTCAAAGGCATGTAGCCACCACATATCTTCTCAGAGATAAGCTACCATTGCCCGCGCTAGTCTTATTTCCATTCTGTTTGTAAGCATATTTTAGTATTTTACATTAATGAAATGAAGTATTATTTCTAATGCATCTCTGTATTTATGGTTATCTCTGTAATTTGTTGCATACCTGTCTAAACCCGAATCAAATACGATCATAAACCATATATTGAAAGTTAAAATAGTTATATCTAAAATACTAAAGATCTTTCAGGAAGGAATTTACATTCAGTGACACCATGCAAAGAAAATAATCTTGAAAAAAAATCCAGATCTGACTTAGTTTGGGGACCTTACCAGAGTCACGAGAACCTAACATAACCATCAACGGAAGTTGAAATTCCTTGAATTCCTAACAAGTCCCAGAAATTCAAGGATTGTAGTATTGCATTGTAAATATTGAATCAAATCATGTGTTATCCATGATAACCCTTAGGAATAACTTTTAGTTTTCTTAGTCATCTTAGATAGGGTTTTTATGTTTAGGTTCATGTGAAAGTTGTCATATGGTACATTTAGTGTTTGGTAGGGTCATCATAAAAGGGTAAAGGTCATAATTCCATTTGTATAGAGGTCATCATTTCATAATTGAGTCATTTGGCAGTTTTACAAACTTTCACAACTCCAGTTTAGCAAACCTAGAATTCGCTACCAAAGTCCATGATAGTTCCGTAGCAAAACGGTACATCCTAACAATTGTCTCACTACGAAAGTCGGTTTTTGTGTAACAATATTATTTTAAATGAGTGTTAATGATGTTAGAGTTGTGCTGAGTCATAAAATACCTTTATCCTTGTGCCATCCACTTCTTTTCATTCACCCTTACCTCTCCTTTTCCATTTTATACCATCTACTGCTATCAAAAGTTCAAAGGTGCTATCACTGTAATAAGGTTTTGCATTGTCAAAAACAAATCTAACCATGGTCTAAGTTTGGTATAGGTGTTCTCAAATTTATTTGTAGGTAAAGAGTAAGAAACTAAGAAGGATATCCGATGTGTTGTAGCCATAACACAAACATAAATTCATGAGAAGAGCACGTAGATGCCAAATTGGAAGTTGAAGAAATGAAGAAGCAGGTGTTGGAGCAGCTAGATTTCAATGAGGAAATTGTAGAAAAGGCTGGGAAAAGAAAAATATAATTCTACCACTTCAAAATATGCTAAAGCATATGTATAGAAGAAACAGGTGGCTGCAAGCTGACAGAAGGAAGTTGCAAACTCAAGTCAAAGACTTGCAATCACAAGTAGATGCTACTCCAAGATATGGTAAAGTTTTCAATTTTGTCTTCACTATACCTAAATCAATCAACCTAGTCATATATATATTCAACATGATATTAGGATTCATAAGGAGGCATTAAGAATCATGAAAACTAGAAAAACTTGGAATTTTGGAACTTTTGTAGCAACTCCCCATAATGAAGCTGAGAATTTGCTACGAAACTGCTTTCCATGGAGGTTAAGGCTGGTCTAAATCTTAGAAAAGAGGGTTCTAAAGGCATGTATTTAGCTTACAAACATCAAGGAGGACCTCGGGACTTTCATAACATGCAGAGAGTTCGCAGAGAGGTTTTTTTTTAATTTGCTACAAATTTTTTGCTACGAAATTTCTTGAAATGACTATTTTAGTAGTGAACTTCAAGATCACTTTCTGACCAAATGGTAAGGAATTTTGGAAATATGAAGGAGGTTTTTGTTCAAAACGATCTCATATACAAAAACCTCTATGGGTTTTTACAAAAATATCAAGGTTTGGAGAATACATACTTATCTTTGAGGCCTATTTTACAGAATTTTTCCTAGCCAAAGTTGTTGTAGAAATTTTGAAATTCGACTTGGTGGGGTCCAGGTCAGCAAATTCAACCATGTCAACATCCACGTGTCAAAGGAACATCATCAATCCAATACACTCAAAATTTGATTGGATTCTCTAAGGTTCAACAACAAAATTTGTTGAACTCATAAATGATAGGAGACTCCTATTTGTATTCAAACTCTTTTTAAACAGAAATATCACTATAAAGGCTCAATGTTTTGTTAGTCAAATAGAATTAGGTCTCTTAGCTATGCATCGATTCTAGCCCAGGTAGAAGATTATTAACCTCACTCTATATATGTAGAACCTTTTCACTTATAAAAAGGGGTTGATCGAGGATGTGAAGAAGCTACCATATGTAAATTTTCTCAGTTAATATACATTTACTGGCATACTCTGTTTTCATTACCTGAGATACAAATTTTGGTTTATATGTTTACTTGTTCTGTCTTTTACATTGATATCAGTTTTTAAAGCATTATGATCACTTGGAATTCAATATTAAGGTCTGCTCCAACTTCCTTCATATGTTTTATCTGTTGTTAAAGGGTTTTATTCACTTCGTTTCTAAGCCAAAAGATGCCTCAGTTTCCTCATAAAATAGTTATGTAAGTAATTGAGTTTCTTGTAATTGACTCCATGCCCAATGGTGGCAGCCATCACATTGTCCTTCACCTATAAAACCACTTAAAAAGAATCATAGTTAGTCATCTGTAGTTTGAGTTTTTTTCAAGTGAAGTTGATAAGTATTTGAGAGAGCCCTCTCAGATTGGAAGGGTTAACTTCCAGTCCAAGTGGTTTGAAATAGTTATGTTGGGTTGAAGGTTGACACAAACCAAAATATTCTAGCCCAATGATAACATCATGCATGGTGTGTGGACAACTACTATCAATAATTTGAAAAAGATGACCACTATTTGGATGACAAACATCTTCATCACTGATTGGATCATATTTTACAACCTTAATAAATAGATTAGCCAAGTCAAATATTCTTCTAATTGAACATATAAGCATGGATAGATTGTATAAATATCATGAGTAACTTGAATAGAAGAGTTTTCTTCATATAAGATTGGAAATGATAAAGAATGGAATGGATATTCAACGATTTCCTTACCTTCTTCTTCATCATGGATAACCTCACTACCTTGTGTAAATTCAAATTCCAACTCATTAGTTGATGAACTTAAAGAGCATGGAGTATGTTCTTCACAAGTCAATGCATTGAAAACAATAGGGAAAAAGAGATAGTGAGATGAAGAGGAAGTTTACATAATAACATCTTCTTTAACTTGGGCATTCATCACCATGTACATAAATAAAATCATCATCAACATAATGATGGTTTCCCAAGACTTTAAATAAATTAGGAAAATTGATTTTGTTTGATTGACTATCGAGATTACTAGATTCTATATTAGCTAAGAATGGAGAAACATCATCTTCACATGGAGGACTTTAAAAAAGAGAAGAAATATTGAAAGAATATTCACCTTTTTGCTTCTCTACCTGTGAAATGTGACTGCCTTGCATCTGATTACTACTTGGATTTGAAATAGGCTGATCAAGCAGATCAAGGGGCTAGAGATCATGAGAAAGAGATGACAGGGATTCAAATCAGATTCAAGATTGGAGTTATGAGTGATAATATCATCTTAAAAGATCACATGATTGGACTTCATATTAGGTTCCATGAACCATTCCAAATTATCCTTAGTTAGATGAAGATAATTGGAAGTGGATGATGGTTGAGAAGATGGATTAGGAATTTGATTTGTAGATTTCCCTACCCGATCATTAATACATATAGGCACCCTGATTGGTACCAAAAAAGGAGGAGGAAAAGGAACAAAATGGATAATAGGTTCCTCCTTTGAAATTAGAGGTGTCTCATGATTTACAAAAGTCAGGAGAGAAAAATCACCAGTGGGTTCAAACTCATTGTGTAAATATATTTGAACCAAAATTTCAAAATTCCTCTAAAGGAATTACCAATTGGTATACACTCTAGGAAAATCATAACATAAGTGAATGAATCAATTATAAAAACCATCAATTTATTCATTAGGGTACATTATTTGATGATTAATCCTTTTAAGAACATCTCAGTAGTCATGCATATGAAAAGCTTGATGAAGCTCCTTAAGAAATTGATCAAATGAATGAATGGAAGCATGTTGTAAGTTATGAAAACATTGATTGACACGACCTTCAAGGGTGAGGGTTAATAGTACACATACACCATATTCCTCATTTATTTCATGAGATTTACAAAAACCAAGAAAATCGTATATGTGTTTATCTATGAGTGTACTTCCCTCACCATCAAACTTAAATCGAGACAAGTCATAAATTTGTTCCTTGCAGATGAAAATTTTACTAGGGGATAGGTTATCAAAACACTCTAGGATTATGATTTGGTATAAATCCATTAGAGATAAGAGATTGAAAAAAACTCAATGGGAAAAACTTGTCATCTGGCCCTCCCTCTAGCACCAGAATGTTGAAAGTGTTGGATACTACCAATATATAAGGGGTTTCCCCAACATGAAGTCCTAACTACACCTCACACTATTTGGAGTATCATCCTTACCACCATAACACAAAGGTTTTCCTTGGTTTCAATGAATAACACAAGAGATTATATACAAAAATATTGAACAAGAAAGTAAATTGACTTTGCGTAGCACTGATTGCAATGTGTAAAAGGAGTTGTTCATAAGAGGGAGACAAGAGTGAGTCTCTAAAGGGAAGTAATAGTACTAACCTAGGAGAAACACATGAGAGAAAATAAATATTCATTAGTTATCTAGCGAAATAGTTCACATAGACACAATAATCATTAAAGAAAATAAAGCACACATTCAACATGATAAGTACTAAAGACGATGAAGTAGTTTGATTTCCTTAGTACATATGAACAAAACATATACTGAAAACATCAAAATAATAGTCTTATCATATTCATGATACATGCATGCAAATGTGTTGGCTCATCAAGCTTCAATTATTAGGTGAAAGATCCAAGTACACAGTTACAGTGGTGAGGCACTAGTTCTAATAGTGGAACATTAAGTCACTCCTGGCTTCTCCAAAGAATATATTTTCTCTTATATGCCAAGAAAGAGAAGCAAAGAATAGCTCTCCAAATCCTAAGCCTCTAAAATCCCTTTGCTTGAGTTATGATGTTGCTTTTATAACAATAGGAATGAACTTTCATCTCCTCTTGAATCTTGAATTTCCCTCATGACTCTTGGACTTCTAATGTGTCCTTTATAATTCTAAACAACTCTTGAACTTCTTAATGACTTTTGGAATTCTCTAAATGACCTTTTTACTTCTCCTAAAGACTCTTTTGTCCATATATGACTAAGTTCCTTTTCATATTCCACATATGACTCTTGGAATTCCACACATTACATTATTTCCTTTTCCTTAGAAATACATCATTACATTCCACATGATGATGTGGAAATCTACACATGGAAACATATGATATAGTTATGACACTTTTACTAGTCACAACTTGGAAAATGATGTCATGGATTTCATAATGAGGTGGCGATGCTAAGTTGTTATCCTTATTGTTGTGTCTTCAATCTTGATGGAATATTTAATAAGTACTTCATCTTAATGGAAGATATGATTTTTTCTTCATATTCACCCGCCAAAGGGTCTTGAGTCAGTATTGGAATCTTCTGAGTCATCATGCAGTGTCTTCTTTCTATCTTGGTCCAAAATCTGCTTCATTTTTTCATGACGATTCTCCTATGTGCTTATTCTATGCAAGAGCTTCTTTGTGCTTTCTCCTTGCTATCATATTTGAGAATTACCTTGTCATGTTAGGAGGGTACTCCTACCAATGAAAATCATCCTTGACAAAGAAAAATTAGTCTCAAAATCATCTATTCTATCACTACCTAGCTTGAGGAATGAATTTCTTATGATAGGCCCATGGAAGAGTTGAAAGGAGGAGGCTTGATTAGGAGGGCACAGAAAAGTTCAAGGGACAAGGTGCTGAGCTTGTTTTTTAAGATTGCACCATGCGCTAAGAAGGAAAGAGAGGAAGAATTGGAAGGCGCAGTTTGATTAGTCAAAGGTTGAGAGAGGGACTCATTGAGAATTTTTACTATTCCGTGTGCTAAATAAGAGAGGCTTATGTAAGTGTTCAATGCAAAGTGCAAGGGGAAGAGGAAAGGACGAAGGCTTGAAACTTAAGACTGCGCTATGTGCTAGTTGAAAGGAGGAGGCCTTTAGGAAAACATTGTTTGTCTAGTCAAAGGATCACAGTGTCTTCAAATTGCAACAATCACTGAGGGATAATTTTCAAAGATGATGCTTGATCACAAAGAAAATTAGGAAGAGGGAAGGTGATGCAATGATGCTTCATTGTGCGCCATGCGTTGGGAGGAAGAGGAAGATCAAGGGCCAACAGAATTTGACTAAAAAAGGGGTGATTGTTGATATAGAATGTGCTATTCCTTCTAGGATAGCACAATTTGACTCAATAATGGGTTCTTGGTCATTTTGAATGTGCTTTTCATTGAGGGAGTCCATAGGAAGGAAGCCATATTTCCTAAGAGTATTTTCACTACATTGTGAGGATAGGAGGCTCATTATAATGAATAGTTTGCCTCTACAAGAGGGTGGAAGGAGTCCATTTTGTTAGATAGGAGTTCTCTATGTTTCAAGCAAGGCAGAGGAGATCAAAATTTAGTGTAGTCATTCAGTAATACAAATAAGGGTTAGATGATTTCCCTTGGAAGGTTCTTAATGTGTAGTAGTTTTGAGGATTTAGTGCACCAATATTGGCAAGTAATCTTGCCTCATTGAGGCTCATGAATATGTTTGTCTCATAAATTGGTTGAAGGATTAATACTTTGACAAATTACAAAGAGTAGGAGGACCAAGAAGATATAAACAAATTGCTATGTGTGGGACTAAAGAGTAGAAGAGGGGAATGCATCCAAACATAGCTTAAACTTGGATCAAACACATAAAAACCATTAATACAAGACAAAATGATATCAAAGACTCATGGATAACAATCACACCTTGAAATTACAACAAGGAAACACTTATTTCTAAGTGCAATAGTTGAAATAACACATTATGACACTTAGAACACAAGTTGCGACAAAAGTGTTGACTATGATCAAAAGGTGCATTAAGTTGTAGGAATGTGATTAATGGATACTCTAATGATATGTAAGACCATAAAATGCATAATAGTACACCAAAAATAACTCTAATAATGAAAAACATTGTGACATATTCAAGTTTGAAAACAACAAAAGCGACACCTGTGACAAGATGAAAACCTAGAGACGACACTTGCAAACTGCGAACAACATTGGAATTGACACATGCCAAAGTGTAGATAACATGAAAGCGACACTTATTAAAGTGAAAGCAAGCAAAAGCAATAGTCGTGAATGTGAAAATAACAATTGTGAAAGCAAAGGTGCATAAAAGTGATAGTTGAGAAAACTCACCAGAATGAAACTACAATTGTAACCAAAGTGAGGGATACTATCAATAAAAGTGTGCACAAATTATTGACAAGGGTTGAACATTGCACAGGCTCTGTCTTGATGGACTGTGCTATGATTGTTCAATATTGCATAAAATAAGTGTGCTTATATATTCAAAAAATACTAAGCATGTGTGAGCAAGTGAATTTGATCATTAGAATCCAAGAAGAAGACTTAGACAGTTAATACAACATCAATTGATGATGAAGTGAACATGAACGATAGATCATTAGATCCTCAGTAGGCTCCAAAACTCCAGTGTAGGAAAATTTTTGAAGGGTGTTGATCGCAACGTCAAAACTATGATGGATGGCCTTAAATTTATATTTAATTTTTACCCCTTTCTATTCCATTTCCCTAAGAAAATATTGCCCAACAATAGCCCTATCGACTAGGTTATCCCAACTCATAGGTGTGTTGCAATTTCTACCATACAAAGCCTTAAATGGGCTTATCTTTAGAGATGTTTGAAACCCATTATTATATGAAAATTATACCAAGTGAAAATATTCTTCCCTTTTTGATGGCTTATACATCACAAACATCCTCAACATATCTTATATTGAATTGGTCCTATTTTTCTACTCATCTAACTCTAATTGGCATGTTTTATTAGAGTTGAAACTAGTTTCGAATTCATTTACCAAACCTTTCGAAAACTTTGATGTGAACTTGGGATCGATGTTTAAAATTATTACCTTATATAATCCATGTAACTTGGAAAATTACTTCATATATAATTTTCCCTAAATTCAAAAAAAGTAAAGGAATTATTTTCCCAAAAATCCTACCTCATGATTCGCCAAATGGTGGGTGAAATATACAAACTAATTTCCTAGTCATAATGCAATAATAAGCGATAAAATCATTGGATGAAAGTAAATAAATGGTGACACCTTATAACCCTCACATGGTGGCATTGATTGTAGACCCACGGTAGTTGGAAACCTTGATCATACCCACAAATCCTGTATCCAAATCCATCCAAACCCCTACACATATGTTGTAACAGCCCCTGGTTAAAAGTTCATGTAATAAAATTTAATAAAGGAAAAATGAGACAATGGTTAAGGGACACTTATTCCAAGCTGAATGCTCGGAAAAGATATCCTAGTGGGCATCACTATATGTGTTATTAGCTAAGGGAAATTGACAAAGGAAATGGCTAAGGCATTAAAAAGGAAAAAATGTATTTTGGCACATTTATTTATGAAAATAAAGGAAAATAGGAGAAAAGGAAGGTGAAAGGTCACAGGTTGCATGTGAGGAGGAAATTGAAGGAAAATAATGGAAAATGAAGAAAATAGAGGCCTCATTGATAAAAAGTCTTATGAGGATCAGTTTTTAACCTTTTGTCATTTCAGTTTTGGAGCTCTCTCATTATTCTCTCTCTCTCACACTCTTGGACACTTAGAGTTTTCTTGGAGCATTCTAGTTTTGGAGCAAGGATGGGAAAATCAAGCTAAGGAAAGACAAGGAAAAGAAAGGAAAGCAAAGAGAAAGAAGGAAGAGTGTTGGAATTATGATCTATGCGTTGTACTTGATGGAAACCCACTTGAAGCAGAACAACTCTCTTGTATATGGTATCTATATGAATCTACAGAAGAAATGTCAGATGTGATAGCATACATGGTAGTTGTGTTAACAAATGTGATGTAGGGCAGTTCAAAGGAATAATATGACAGTTCACAGTGCAACAAGTTAACATTTCCATCAAGTCCAAAGGGGGAGATTGTTGGCATTATGATACAGGTGTTGTCCTTGATGGCAAATCTCTCAGATGAAAGATCAATATTCTGCAGGTTAACAACAAAGAATTAAAGAAAAGAGGTATACGCAGGTTCACCATAGACCAAGTTGCATAGACACACGGGTTCACTATATACAAAGACATGTATACGTACACATGCACTTTCACAAAAGGAAAAGCACATATACCTTACTACGTTTGGTTCGAAGTATTTTGGTCCATGGTATTGGGTCCGAGGTATTGACCCCAGGTATTGATCCTAAGTGGTTTTGGTCCATGGTATTGAGCAAGGCCTAAGACTATAAAAGGAGGAGAAGATCATTAGGCCAAGACACTCAAGTATAAGATATTTGATAAAGTGTGAGATCAAGTATGCAGGTTATGGGTTTATGATGCTCTGCTTGATCTGAACCAAGGAGGAGCCTTAGCGGTTGATGGTGGACAAGATCTAATGATGGATCGAGATCTTAAGACTTGGAATGAATAATATTTATATGGTTTTTTCATGTTTATTCTAGATCTGTATACTGATGCATGTGTTGATCTGTAAATATTATGATCTGGTTACAACTGAAGTCTGGAATAGCTGCAAATTTATGAATGAATATTTATAGATGTATACGCGGGTTGACCTTGGTAAAAGCACGTATACATGCAGTTTTGACACATCGAAGTAGCGTATATCTTGTGATCTATGATTTTTGAAGTTGCAATTGGTACTGGGTGTTGATGCAGAGTTCTGGGTTTTACATTGTGTTCTAGTGACTAGTTTCTGGTAACAGTATTCTGCATATTCAGATTGGTTGATTGTGATTAGCTTCAGTGTTGATGGATAAAATCTAATGATGGATCAGGATCATAATGACTTATTATCACGTGATCTGATAATGGATGGGCTGGACCTAATCACTAACACATGTTTTATCCTCTATGTATGATTATGTTCGAAGTCTGGAAGTGTAGCAAAGTGTTTGCAGATATACATGTGGGTTTGCTTCAGGGAAGCTGTGTATACACGCAGGTTGGCTTCTGCCAAATAGTGTATACCCTCTGAAGCATGGTTTTTAATATTACAACTGATTCTGAATGATAATGTAACTCAGATCTGTGTACTGGTTATAGTGATCTATCTATTGAAGTTGATTGGTTAAAATATGAATGATTGATTCAGTTGTGTCAGAGGTTTAGAGGTTGTTAGTGATTGATTGAGTTTGGTTGATTCAGATTGAGTTTCAGTGATTGGATAATATAGATGTATTGCAGTGGTGATTGATTTGAGCTTCAATGTTATTGATGGGTCCAGTATGAAAATTGGATGAAATGTGGCCTTCAGATTTTGATGTTGTGTTCCAGGAGTATCCAGTATGAAAATTTATGAAATGCGGTCCCTGGAGGAAGAGAGAAGGTTGTAGCCTTCAGTAGGCTGACACCTACATACTAGTAAACATATCAACCAGTACAAGAGCCAGGGGGTTGTAGCTCCCTTCCAGTAGAAGCTAGAGAATGAGAGAAGGTGGTAGCCTTCTGCAAGTAGAAGCTTGCATATTGGTATGAGTCTACGCCAATACAATGTTGTAAATAGTTTTTCTTATTATTAAAAGAAGATAGAGATGACAACAGCAGGTGGTTTTTACCCACATTGGGTTTCCACCTTACATCCTGGTGATCATGTGTGTTGCTTATGTGTGATGGTTCTTTCTGTTATTAACTACACACGGTTACTGTTTAATGTTTAATAAAATACTGGTGCTCATATTAAAGATCAACATATGATAATTAACTGAATCATGAGTTTACTGGATATACGCTTGTTTCCTTAAACACAGTTGTGTGCACACTTGGGTTACCTTCATTAAAGTAGCGTATATGAAATTGAGTATGAAAAGAAAAATATTATTGACTTTACTAATACTGATTCACCCCCCCTCTCAATATTATTTCCAAAAAAGAGAAGGATCAAGCAAATTAAATAAGAATACATGTAGGTAACATATTGCATGTGTGATTTCCTAACTGGTTTTGACATGCATGGATTTTCATGTTGGTATTTGGTTCTTTGGTTGTTGGTGACATGGTATTGCTAGGTTATGACAATGGTTTTCAACCTTGACTTTCCTTTTTCCAGATAGCCATGGTGTGATGGGATTTTTTTCTCAATTTTGACCTTTGGAATTGTTGGATGGTTTCAAAATATGGGGTGGAGGTGGTCTAAGGAAAATTCCCAAAGGCTTAGGAATACCTTAACCTATTTTGGTGGGATACATTATAAATACTGAGGGTAGAGTCTTAGTTTAGGGCCTAGTGATCTAGTGTGGATTGTGGTAAATACTAAGAGACAAGGAGATGAAAAATTCCTCAAGGATAGTGATGGAGTCTGGAGGCATTCCAAGCTCAGTTTGGTTTTGTTAGATCGGTGCCAATTTTGGTGAGATCACATTTTGGTGAGGATGAAGGTGGTTTAACCTCTAGATTACCTCAAATTATTTTGAATTGGTTTATCCATGAGATCCGACATTCATGCTTGGATTATGGCACTGGGGTGATTGACTGAAATAAATTTTTGCTTTATCCATGTCTATGCTCGGGTGGTACATGGAAGTCCCGAACCTGGTTAGCTCTTTCACGTGCTTCATAAAAGCTAAGTTCTCTTGATTTTGTACTTGTTATTACATGGGCTTAATGGTTGTTATATCATTGTTATTTACATGGTTTAATGTTGGTTATAAGCATGGTTATATGATTGGTTATAGTCATGGTTATTTCATGTATTTACTTGTAACTGAAAGGATAATGGATGCAAGACCTAATTTATGTCAAACAAGTTGAGGGAAGAGGGTGGTGATCCTTCTTATTAGGTCTCATATGAGTTGTCAGTCATTTATGATTCGTCTTTTATTCATGTCTTGTAGATTGCATTGATGCCAAGTGTTTGAAAAAATGTCAGTCCTGGTTGAGGATGGTCAGGCCTATTCCTAGAGCCATTTTTTGGCTTGCAAGTCTTGTTTTAATGTAAATTATGGATTTTGAAAGCTATAGGGGTTTTTGGGTAGTGACCTAGATTTTGGGTTTGAAAAGTAGCACAATTCCTGGAGTCGCAGACACAAAACTGAGGAGAAAAATCCCCAATTGCACCCATGCCTTCTATGGGAACATGTTGAGCCTCCTAAACGCACTCTTGCCAATGTAAAGGGAGTGATTGGGGGATTAATGGTCTAAAAACTCAGTGGGACCTAGGGAATGGTCATGGATATGGTTGGGAAGGCTTATGGGAGTCATGTAGTAGGTATAAAAGGTCTATGTTGTGGGTTTTTGTCAATTCCAATTCCTTAAGGTCACCTAGGAGGTCGATTCGTGTCATAGTAGCCCCTCATCTCATTTTCACCCTAGGTAAGCTAGTGAAAGTAGGTAGATATGAGGGGAGGTGTCGTTACAAGGTAGCATCAGAGAAAGTTTCACTCTCTATGGGAAAATTATGATGTTGTCAAGGTCATTGTCATCATGCATGGGATCAGGGTATATTGTTGGTATGGTCATGCATGATGTTATGTGTTGATAGCATTACATATCGATATATTCTTATGTTTATACATGTACATGCTAATTTGGATTGATCTTACAGATGCGATAAGCCTCCCCTAAATAGAAATAAGGTATGTATTTTATTTTGGTATCTATTTGGTTTTTTAGACATGATATACTTGCACGAAGAAGAGAATCAAGGACGAGGAGAAAATGGTAGAATATAGCTCACATGACTCTCCTTACAAATTAGTTGGGTAGCAAGGAGATGAGAATTCTCCTGGTATGGTAGATACATTAAGGAGCTTGAGGACTGAAATCAGAAGTTGCAAGGCGGATAATGACAAGTTGGTTGAGGTTAAAGTAAGACTTGCAAGGGCTCAGGAGAAGCAGATAGAGGTTAATGTAGCTATCCTTTAGAGCATGTCAAAGTTGTAGAAATAGGGAAAAATGAGGTTTAGTCAGGAGTAGGAAGAAAAGACCAACGGAGCCTAGGGTAGCAGGTGTCAGTTTGGACACAGGTTAGATAAAGACCATAATTAGAGGTGGCAGATCCTTGGATACATCTGGCAGGAGGATTGGTATGTATGGGCATCATTATTGTTCCTCTTCTATGATACATTACTATAGTCATCATAGCCATCATCCTTACAAGAAGGGTGAGTACTTTCCTAAGGAGTTTAATAAATTCAAGCTGCCTACATTCGATGGAGAGATGAAGAAGTCAAAAGATGTTGAGGCATGGTTGCTTGGGTTGAAGAAATTCTTCAGATTTCATAGCTATACAAAGAACATGAAAGTAAATATAACCACTTTCAGCCTTAAAGGGAAAGAAAATATCTGGTGGGAGGATGTGAAGAATGTTAAAGGTATTTGGGAGGATGACTTGACTTGGAATGAGTTTGAGAGGCTCTTCAAGAAGAAGTATTTTTTGGAAAGGTACTATGATGACAGAGCTAAGGATTTTTATGAGTTGTAGATGGGTTCCATGACATATGATGAGTATACTAGCAGGTTCTTGGAGCTTTTTGGCTTTATTGGTCCTGACCCAGGTTCAAAGTTAGTTGCACTAACCAACAAAACCCAAAACTTTGGCGCTTTTGGTAGCAACCTGAGTAGCACAGGCTGTAGTCTCACTCGAAGTAGTATTGGGGGATGAAAGAACCAGGTTTTTGCATCGAGAGGTTAGTGTGATGGGTTCCTATGACTTCTAGGTCTTCTTTTAGTCTTCCTGAACCCTAAACCTTAACATATAAATAAGTGCAGTAACTTGCAGAAACAAAATCTAAACCTTCACAAAATGATTTAAACATTCATAGTAGTAAGTAAATAAGTAGATATGCTACTTTTTCACATCAACTAAGTGTTCATTCAGATAAATTTAGATACAGAGTGAAAATATAGAAAGTTGCAGAAGTAAATATAGTCACATAGATACACAAGTAGAGCTTCAAAATACTCTTTTATTGATATAATCATTTTGCTATAGACTCTTCTTCCTTGCGCACTCAGCTGTAGGGACCCGAACACTCAACCTACAGACTTACCAAGGTCTTCGTGCACTCAACAGTAGGAGCCTTCGCCTTCACCTAAGTACAAGAAATAGTTCTTCCTGCCTTTGATTTACTTGCTCATACAATGATCTTCTCTTATCGCATTAAATCCTAGACGCACTATGAATCTTCTATATATAATCTTTTCTTTTACAATACCATGGTTCGTGGAACATGGGTGGGACACAAAACTCCCTATCTTCTAGCAAATTAAGGGATTAAATCCCCCTTTCACTCTTATGACCTTTGTGCTCCGCTTCCTCACAACACAGAGAATTTACAAGTAAAATTTACCCTAGGGGACCCTGTCCCAACAAGCCCCCAACACAATTTAGTGACTCATCCATGAGTCACTCTGCTGGTGCTTCAATCTTGACCTGCAATTCATAGAACTCCAACTTCAAAACCTACAGGTCATCATTTCCCTATGTAGTAACCTATTACACTTCCTCAACCAAATTTTCAATATTTGGGCCTTCAACTGCAAGGTCCATGGTCCTCTAAGTCTACTACATCGCCTGAGCTTACTGTGTACTCACATAGTCAAATGACTAGCCTCATCTATGCATGGTTGCATCCATTTATAAATAATCACTTCCTTATGGTGCAGCTCATCAATTTCATTTTTTATAAGCTTCCATTCCTGCAACCGCGTGAACCATTGTATTGGTGCCAGTGTTTGCACATTCAATTGAATTTTATTGAACAGCCTCTGGTTTTCTCTGATATCCACTCCAATTTTTTTCAGAGTTGGATACTCTTGTAGTGAGGTCCATAACTCCATGGATTTCTCAAATAGCTCAGTGCAAACCTTTACTGCTTATTATAAAGTTTTCATGCCTTCTTTGATAGAAGCTCCACGTTGCTCTCTAAGTTTTGGAGGAGTCATGGGTTGCAGCTTCAATTGTAGCTCTAATATCTGCAATTGTAGCTTGAACCAGACTCAGCCGATTTCATCTATACACTCCTTCACTACAATGGCTAGCTTTTGGATCTTCTTTGCAGAGGCTACTTCAGCCAGAATATTGAGCTCTGGCATGTCACTGCGAGCCTGTGCAATGGTTGCTTCCAACTGTTGGCTCTGTGTTGTGATTTCCCCTTTCTCCTTAAGCGCCTACACCTTCTCCTAAAAAATATGTTGATTGTTTTTTTTTAATTCACTGATTACCAACAGCACATGCTTCTCCCTAATCCGCAATTCACCAAACATCCCTTGGTGTAGCTCATGCAAGGTCTAGATAGGGGGCTTTGTGAAGTTTAAGCCTAGGTTCTTTATCTACATTAGTTGGGCCCTTTCTTTTTCTGTGTCGGCACGCAGGGATCCTTCTGGTAACTGAATGATGCGGAAACCCAAAGTTCTGTCTGTATCTAGAATGGATGCACTCGTTTGATTTAGGCTCGCTTGTTTCCCACTCGCCTGACCCATGCTTGTCTATGACTTGCCTATTTGGATCTACAACTCATGTAGATCCTGCTGAACATTTCCCAGCACCTACTGGTATTGTTCCTCAAAGTGGCCCCAAATATCAGTCATCATATCATATACCACGTCACCTATCTCATATAAATCCCCTTCAGTAAGGAATAAAGGGGTAGTGAATGTTGATCGGTCATAATTTTGTTTCTTGCGCGACCCAATTGAGGTTTGTATCTTCCTTGTTTGGGCTATGAAGGGGGATTCTAACTCCGCATCCCCTTCATTGTGTTCCTCTGTTTCTTCCTCCTCCAGTGTTTTCTGCTTTTTTGACTCCTCAACGTCAATTGTGGCTTGTGACATTGTTTTCACCTGTGCTACTCTTTCTTTGGCTGCCACTTTCTTTTCTCTGGCAACAGATTCCTTTTTCTGTGCAGCTTTATCCCTGGTGGATGCCTTATGTGCTTCCTTCTTTTTATCTGCTTCCATCGTCTGTGTGGTTGATCCTTCTGCGACCTTAATAGTACCTGTGTCAGCATCTGACAGGGGGAGCCAATCACTTGGCCACTTGCTAACGACCCCTACTATGTCCTCCTCAACCACCAAGTAAGGTAACTTGTGCCATATCTTCATGGGATCCATCCTCACGTGAATATGTAGATTGTGGAAATATTCTTTGAAATCAGCTATGGTCTCATACTATTCATATAGTGTGGGTGACAACCTCAGCCTCTGGCTAATCATCATCCTCAAATCCATCTCAAAAAGGACCCATAAGATCTTCACCTCTGTGATATGTGCGGGGTCCTTTGTAGCCCAGAGCAAAGTGAACTTTGCCGCCTTTGGAAGGTCTGAATCATGGGGAGGAAACTGACTGTCCTCAGGAGTCCTCCATGCCACCAGTGCTATCAATAGCAACAACTAGGAATAATTGAATTCCTTGCCCTCATCCTGCGTCTCCCTGCAATTCTCCAGAAATTTCTTGCAGAAGTACTAAGCCCAGTTATATAGGACTTTGTTATGAAACCAGCTCAACAAAAGATAGAAAAGATAGATCAACGCCTTAGAATTCAGCCTCTTCGAAGGGGCAACCTCCTTTATATTACATAAATCATGAACAATTCTTGGATGATACAAATGACAAAACCTCCTTTCTATATATAGGAGTCTAAGGAGTCACAATATAACCCAGCCGACCTAACAATAATAATATAAAGCCACAAAAATAACAATAGAGGGATTCTATGGGGCACAGTAATAAAAATATGGGGATAATAGGGGCACAACAATATTAATAAGGGATGCAACTACAATATTAATGGGGTAATCACTAGTATTATAGGGACCCAACATGCCCCTCTCCTTCAAAAAAGTGTTGTCCTCAACGCTTGAGTAGTTCTGGATGCTTCTGTATAAAATTATCATCCTCCTATGTGGAATCTTCAGCAGATAAGTTCTTCCACTCGATAAGATACTCCGAAAATGATCGATTTCATAGTTGTTGAGTTCTTGTTTTTGTGACTGCTTCCGGTTCCAGTATAATTTTTCCTTCCTCGTCAAGTTCTGGCAATATTATTTGAACTGGGAGCTTGTTGCCTATAACCTTCTTTAAACATGAAACATGGAAAAATGGGTGCAATCGAGAAGCTGCAGGAAGCTCCAATTTGTATGCCATAGTACCAATCTTTTGCAACACCTTGTACGGACCATAATACTTTGGTGATAATTTATTATCCTTCTTAGCTTGCTTGAGGGACATTTGCTTATATGGTTGTAGCCGTAGGAATACCCAATCACCTACATCAAAACTTCTTTCACTATGATGTTGATCTACCTGTTGTTTCATTCTATTTTGTGCCAACACGAGGTTATCCTTTAAGAGTTGGAGGACTTGTTGTTGATGTTCGATGTGATGTTCCACTGCTTGAACCTTAGAATTTTCTCTTAAATATGACGTGATGGATGGTGGCTGATATCCATAAAGTGCCATAAATGGGGTCATTTTTGTTTCTGTATGAAAGGAAGTGTTATACCACCATTCAGCCGGAGGCAACCATTTGACCCATTGTGTCTGTTTATTAGATACAAAACAACGAAGATATCCTTCCAAACATTTGTTTACTATCTCAGTTTGCCCATCAGATTGAGGATGATAAGATGAGCTATGAGCTAACTGAGTACCAAGACAAGAAAATAATTTTGTCCAAAAATTTCCAGTGAAAATGGGATCTCTGTCACTTACAATAATCTTTGGGTTTCCATGTAGCTTTTGAATTGTTTCCATAAATGCAGTAGATATTGTACTGGCTTTAAATGGATGTTATAATGCACAAAAGTGTGCATACTTGGTAAGTCTGTCAACTACTACCATGATGACACTCTTTCCCTCAGACTTGGGTAAACCTGTGATAAAATCCATTGAAACCTCCTCCCAACGTTGGCTTGGAATGGATAAAGGTTGTAATAGACCTGGGGTCTTAACTATTTCAACTTTATTTTGTTGGCAAACCAAACATTCTCCCACAAACTTTTGAATATCCGATTTAAGGCCATCCCAAAAAATTTCCTTCTTAACCATGTGGTAAGTTTTTAAAAATCCTGAGTGCCCTCCTAAGGGAGAAGTGTGAAATTCCATAAGAATCTTTTGTTTTAGTTGGGAATTCTTACAAAGGTATAAGTGATCTTTGTACCATAAAGAACCATTTTTCCAGCTAAATGTATCAGACGTACTGGAATCTTGTTGCAACTTTCAAATAAGTGCCCACACTTCTTCATCATCCTTCCATTCCTCCCTTGCTTCGTTTATCCAATCTGGTTGGATAATAGAAATGGCACACAACAATGCTTCCACGTCCTCATCCTTTCTTGAGAGTGCATCTGCCACCACATTTTGCTTCCCTTTTTTGTAGATGATTTCAAAGTCATAACCCAACATCTTTGTGACCCACTTTTGTTGCTCTTCAGAGGATAATATTTGTTTAAAAAGTATTTAAGGCTATCATGATATGTTTTACCTTGAAGTGTCTTCCCATTAGGTAGGGTCGCCATTTCTTAAGTGAATGGAGTATTGCCAACATTTCCTTCTCATAAATAGCTTTGTGTAAAAACTTTCCCTTGATTGGACGACTTTCAAAAGCAATGGGTCTTTCATCTTGCATTAAAACAACACCAATTCCATTTCCTGAAGCATCACATTCCACAATAAAGGTTTTTGTGAAGTCTAGTGTAGCTAAGACCGGTGATTGGCACATTGCCTCTTTAAGATGTTCGAAGACCTTTGTTGCTTCTAGAGTCCATGAAAATGCATCTTTCTTCAATAATGTTGTTAGAGGTGCTTCTATTCTCCCATAATTCTTAACAAACTTGCGATAATACCTTGTCAACCCAAGAAATCCTCACAGATGCTTTATGGATGTGGGGATTTTCCATTCCTTAATGGCTTTAATTTTGCTAGGGTCTACCTTAACTCCTTCATGAGATACAATATGACCCAGATATTCCACCTCTTGTACTCCAAAGAAACATTTGGATCTTTTTGCATATAATTGTTTCTCCTCCAATAGTTGTAGCACCCTGTCAACATGTTCAACATGATCCTTCCAAGACTTGCTGTAGATTAGTATATCATCAAAAAATACTAACACAAATTTTCTAAGGAATGGTTTGAAAATGGAATTCATTAAACCTTGAAATGTTGAAGGTGCATTGGTAAGGCCAAAATGCATGACCAAAATTTCATAATGACCCTCATGAGTTCTAAATGCTGTTTTCAGAATGTCTTCAGTCTTCATTCTGATTTGATGATATCCTGAACGAAGATCCAACTTGGTGAAGTAAATTGATCCACGCAATTCATCCAGTAATTCATCAATGATAGGAATCAAAAACTTATCTTTAATAGTGAGCTTATTGAGCTCCCTATAATCCGGACACATGCACCATGATCCATCCTTCTTGTGCACTAATACTACTGGAGTAGAGAAAGAACTTTGACTTGGTTGAATTATACCAGCCTCTAGCATTTCTGCAACCATACGTTCAATTTCACTCTTTTGGGCATAGGGATATCTATACGGCCTGATGTTTGGAGGAACACTTCTTGGAATCAGATGAATAGCATGATCATGATCACGAATAGGTGGGAGACTTTTGGGAGTCTCAAATACCTTGGAATGATTGTTCAAGACTTTTTGGAAATCTGGAGAAATAGATGATTCCAATGTGGAAACATCTAGCGAACATAATTGTGCAATTACACCCCTTTGTTCCTTTCTTAGAAGCTTTGTCATACTGTTAGAGCTGATTATCTTTCCTGGTTTCCCTACAATACCCCTTAATTCAACTTCGTTTCCTTCCACAGAACGTTTCATGAAAAGTTCTTGAAAATTAAAAGCTATTGTACCCAAGGATTGTAGCCATTGGACTCCTAGTACAACATCTACATCTCCCAATGGAATGGAAAGCATTGGGCTAGTCAATACATATTCTTCCATCGATAGCTTGATATTATGGTACTTTCGAGAGCAATTTATTATTCCTCCATTTGCAACCATCACTTGACATTCTGGCGCTGGATATAAGAAGCAATTCAATTCTTTTGCTACCTTACAATCAATAAAATTGTGGGTACTTCCTGAATCAATCAACACTATTACCTTTTTCTTCTTGATTTGTCCTTCTATCTTGATCATTTGAGGCATCGTAATTCTAGCCAATGCATTACAAGATATGGTCAGATTCATTTCTTATTTATCTAGGCTTTGTTCCTGGAGTATATCCTCTTCTTTTGACCTTTCTTTCTCCTTTTCTTCTTCCTCTTCGCAATCTATGTAGAATAATTTCTTCTCAGCACACTTATGACCTTTAGTGTATTTTCTATCACAACTGTAACAAATCCCTTTTTCTCTTTTTTCTTCCAATTGTTGTGGTGTCAACCTTATAGGTTGTGGAAGACTAGGAGCAACAACACTTCCATCTTTATAGTTGTGAGTGGTATGCTTCCTGGTTTCCATAATTTTACTTTCCATTTTTCTTGCTAACTTGAATGCCTTCTCTAATGAATCAAGTTCCCAAAGGCAAACATCATGTTGGATATTATCCTTTAAAGTCCCTATGAACACATCAATCCTATGCTCCTCTGGAATATTTTTTACCCTTATGTTCAATTTTTGAAACTCCTCAATGTGCTCCATTATTGAACCCTTTTGTTTGAGACTTATCAATTGGCTAAAAAAAGTGTTTCTTTTTGTATCCTCATAATGTGCTGTCAATTCTTCCATAAAAATTGCCTAAGTGATAATTTGTTTACGAGGGCAAAGCCATTGATACCATACAAACTGATTTGGTTCCAAATATAAAGTTGCAATACGTATCTTTTGTGTGTTTTGCACATTATTGAGATCGAAAAATTGCTCCATCTGTAATATCCATGTTGCGGGATCCTTGCCATCAAACTTCCTCATATCAATTTTTGGAATATGGTGGGTCTTCGATTCCACATTGGAGTCTATGAAATCATGATTGACATTTCTTTTGTTCGCATCATGAGTTTCCTTTACAACCTTTTCACCATTAGTAAGTATTTATTGTAGAAAATTTGTCAAATATGTCTTCAAATCTGCCATTTCTGTCTTCAAATCTGTCTTCAAATATGCCTTCAAATCTATCTTCAAATCATCCATCTTAGCCTCCATGCCCTTTATCGTAGATTCCACGCCATTTATCTTAGCTTCTGTTAACTTTTGTGAGCGTGAAATTTGTTGCACTTGTTCTTGTAATTTTGATATATCATGTAGCATTTCTTCCTCTTCTTCATGAGTCATGTTAGGGCTTTCAGGTTGCTTACTAGGTGTTTGCATTTTCTTTCCTCGGGGCATCCATTACCAATAATAATGCTCTACTATGCCCTTTGAATTCCTTCAAAAATCTTAAGCAAAAATTTAAAAGAATCTACATACCTTTTTTCACTTTGTAGGAGCTCGATATGGCCTCTGATGTATCTCTGTACTTTCAGATCATCTAGTTTGGAAATTGCGACCTGCAGTAGCCCTCTGTGTCCTCTTTCCAATGCCACCAATCTGATTCAAATTGCATTCTCCAAGGAAGAGTTATGCAAAATCTCCCACAGTGACCTGATTATAGACTAGTTCAGTAGAGCGAACTTGTACGACGTGCCAGGAGTCACTGTTTCGACCTTTGGCTCTGAAAATTATATACAACAAACTACAGTCCGTCCTATTTTTGTACCTTCTTACGAAATTTCAATCAGATTCTCAGAGAGAAATTTATGACGATTTTCCCCAGGTCACCTGTTTGGAATGAAATTTAGGAGTCTGCAAGAAGACCAAATTCCTCATATCATATCTCCATAAATATAGCACAAACAGCTCTAAAATTTGGACCCGAGATTCAGCGCGATTTCTTCTCAAATGGGTTTTTTTTAGCTTCTGAAACACTGCAGAAAAAAATTTATAGTGAAAATGCCACGATGACCTGTTTGGAGCAGCGAAACCCTAGAATCCAAAGCTCTAATACCAAATGTTATGAAACCAGCTCAATAAAAGATAGAAAAGATAGATCAACGCCTTATAATTCAACCTCTTCGAGGGGGCAACCTCCTTTGCATTAAATAAATGAACAATTCTTGGATGATACAAATGACAATACCTCCTTTCTATATATAGGAGTCTAAGGAGTCACAATATAACCCAACCGACCTAACAATAATAATATAAAGCCACGAAAATAACAATAGAGGGATTCTATGGGGCACAGTAATAAAAATATGGGGATAATAGGGGCACAACAATATTAATAAGGGATGCAACTACAATATTAATGGGGTAATCACTAGTATTATAGGGACCAAACATACTCCTTTGGTGCACTACACAACCAAAGAGATGACCAATGTCGATACTTCATCTATGCAACACTTACGCATTACTTTCCCTACTAATATCTTTATGGCAAACTGCACTACGGGATCCAAGATAGAGCGGATATAGTATCCGTGCAACTTCTTTATCAGGCCAAACTCGCTCTTCATCTGGTCCACAAGCTTGTTCTCCTCTGTTTTTCCTCCAAACGCTTATGTAGGATCCACTCCTTGGTATGGTAGTAACGTGATCTGGTGGATTAGCATTTCTGTAATTAGGATGGGTTCTCCCAACTAGAGACACCCATCATGCACTAGTGTGATAAATTGGCACACACAGATGTTGTTTATGTTGGTGCGACTGAAATGCAACACCCAAAAAATGTTCAGGAGCCCCACGGCCCTAACACTAGCTACCTACTTCATTGGTTCCAATCGTGTAACCTATGATTCTTCATAGTATACCTTAGACAACTATTTGATGGGCACGAATTGCGGGAAATTCTCATGGTCCACTAAGTCCCAATCCTCCATCTTGGGTGTCAGTATGCGAGCCAACAACGCACCCTCGAACACTACCTTCTCCTGAAATAGTGGCGTGGATACCATAAACTTTGCATTGTCTGTATCTTTTGGCACTTTAGTTGTGCCCTTGTGCGATAGAATATACTTTGGTGGCCGAGTCATCGGATCACCCTCCTCAGCATCAATCTCCTCTACACCTCTTTGAAATTCTTATTCGTCCAAATCCATTGGATTAGTTGGTTTTTGAGAGTGATCCATCCTCCCCTTCTAGTGGAATTCCATGGGGTTTTCCATGGAGACTGCCTCACCAGGACCTACTGAGGTTTCTTCTACTTCTTATTTGTCACCTTGGATGTAGAAGGTTGAGGTACAAAAGGCTTAGTTCTAGGAGACCTAGGTGTCGTAGTGAAAAATATTACAGAGACAGATGGTGTTGCATCTACCTTAGGGTGAGTTGTAGTCATTCTGGCTAGAAAATACTCACGGAAAAGCTCAAGTGCGTCAACCAACCTAGGTCATGAAAAGAGCTCCCCCTAATCTGTCCCAGACATACAGTTCTGCAATTGGCACAAAGCAAGGTGAAAAATATCAATAAAAATGCTTCGGAAGAAAAGTGTTCGAATGTGGGACAACATGCCATATTTATAGATGATTTTGAATTTGAATCCAATTGTTATCTCCAATTTTTGATCATTAATTCATCTTTGGCAGTGTATTTCCAAAGATATGCTCCATAAATGTGTCTTCCCCATTCCTTGCAACATAAGTTTTTCCATTCAATCATCTACAACACTTCCAACGATCACTTTTTTGGCTAGGCCATGTGGTACCTATCCTTGTGGCACAGCTCCCCTCGATGCCTTACTTCAACCTGACGTGCAACCTCCTTACTTCGATTTTACTACTTTCGGGCAGTGCAATTTATAGTCTCGTACTTCCTTGCAACTGCCTGGAGTACTAAGACTGTCCTGCAATCTATAGCCATTGCACAGGGACAGGATCACCCCTGTACAAATTCAATTGACTACCATTGACTTTTCTTTGGAATAATTCCCCATTCATTTTCACGAGTTGAACTGCACCACCATATGTAATTTCTTTCACAATATAGGGCCCCAGCCAATGCATTTGAAATTTCTCGGGGAATTTTGTAAATTTGCTATCATATAACAATACCAAATCATCTTTTTGGAAGGTTCACTGTTTCATATGGCAATCACGCCATGCCTTTTCACAATCCTTTTGCACATGTTGATGAAATCCTAGGAAACGATCTTTCTCTAGTTCTATGAGTTGTGCAAAATGCTCCGCCATAGTATCACGATCAGCCATATCTATCAATGCTGTAATCTGCAAACTTGGCACAATGTATTCCATGAGAATTACAACCTCCTACCCATATACTAATTTGAACAGGCTTTGGCCTGTCAAATTCTTACAATTGGTCTTGTATGCCCAAATCACCATTGGTATGCGCACATCCCAATCAATCCACTTCACGTTGCAAATATTTATGAAGGTGTTCTCCAAAATTTTGTTGAAGGCTTCCACCGTGCCATTAGCTTGAGGGTCATCGGGTGTACTCTTATGATGATATGCCTACAATTCCTCAAGCATCACAACAATGGTTTCATTTAAGAAGTGCATGCTCCTATCACGCATTATAATTTTAGGGAAGCCAAACCGAGAGAAAATAAAATCAAAGATAAACTTCATGGCCGTAGCAGCGTTATAGTCTTTTACAGGATAAACCGGGATAAGTGTTCAGTTGCTATAATAATGTATCTAGCACCCATCTTTTTCCCTAGTGGCTAAATTGGACCCAAAAATTCTATCATGCACTTATCAAATGACAGCAATGTTATTTGCTGATTTATTGACAATTCATCCCTTTGTGATGGTCTCCCAATCCTCTGACAAACATCACACACCATTCAATACGCCTTTGAGTTCTTATGTACCCTCAGCCACCAAAGCCCTCTGTTGAGGATCTTCTGCGTAGTCGCTCTGCCTTCATAATGACCTCCCACTACTCCTCCATGTGCTTCTACAAGAATGGTTGTTTGTTCTTGCTCTGGGACATATCTGTGCAATATTTCATCAGAGCCCATTTTTTATAAGTTTCCAATGATTATTGAGAAGTTAGTCGCTCAGACCACCAATTCTTTATTTTGTTGCATCGAATATCCTTTTAGGGCCATTCCTATAGACAAGAACTGGATTATATCTATGAAGTGATCGTCGACGATGTGAACAATGAAGAGATGCACATCAGGCAACCCTTCTTCCAAACTTGTAGGCTCATCACTAGTCTCAATCTATGAGAGGTGGTCAGGACCAACGTTCAAGTGTCCTCGCTTCACAATTACGTCAAAATAATATTCCTAGAATAGCAACAACCACCTACAAATATCTCCCCCCCCACCAAGACATGCTTGTTGACTAAGTATTTCAAAGTAGAATGGTCGATGTACATCTTGAAGTGTGCTCCCAAAAAGTGTCGAAATTTCTGCAGCACATACACCATCACTAGCCCTTCATGCTCTGTGGTCGAGTAGTTATTTTCCGCCTTCGACAATTTCCTACTCGCAAATGCTATAGAGTGGTCAATGCCTCCTTTGCATGGTTGGGTCAACATTGCACCTAGCGCAATACAGGACACATCTACATGAACATGAAACTCCTTCTTCCAATCCGGGAATACTAAAATGGGTGCGATAATCATTTTCTCCTTCAAAACATACAAACTTTTCTAGCAATCTTCATCCCAAAAAAATGTTGCATCCTTTTCCAACAATCTTTCCATCGACACAGTTATTTGCGCATATGCATTGATGAACTTCCTGTAATATCCGGTATGGCTCAACATTGCATGCAACTGTTTAATGTTTGCCACTGCCTCCAAATTAACAATGACGACTATCTTGGTAGGGTCTATCATCAATCCATACTCGTAAACCATATGACCCAATAGTATTCCATACAATATGCAAAATATGGAACTTTTTAGATTAAGGGCGATCTAATGTCCTTGACAAGTATCTAGCATGAGGCGTAGAATAACAATATGGCAGTTTACCAATCCAAACATTGTTCAGTCATCAAAGTAGTCCTCCAAAAATTTATGGATAAATTCCTTGAAGGCCATAATTACTATGCATTAAAATATTGCGGGCACATTCTTGAGTCCAAAAGGCATCACAGTGTATTGAAAATAACCCCACTCAGTTGCGAAGGTGGTCTTGCTCTGATCCTCCAGTGCAATCTTGATCTAATGGTACCTTGAGAATCCATCTATGGATGAGTATGCTTCCTGCTGTCCAACATTCTCCAGTACGTCATATGTAAATGGTGTAGGGAATGGATCGTGGACACACACATCATTCAGCTTCCTCAAGTCTACATATATCCAAATTTCATCATGTTTCTTCTTTTCTTGAACCACCATGGGATCACCCAGTCTGAATCCTCCATAGGTTTAATGATCCCCACTTCTAGCATCTTATCCAACTCCTTGCGCACCTTTTCTTTATATTTGGGATTTAATTCATAGGGGTGATGTTTTACTGGCTTTGCATCTTGCTTTAAAGTAATCTTCATGACACCTATATCCCTACTATCCCTTTTAGGTTAGATAACTTGGTGGGAAACAAGTCCTTATATTCGTGCAAGAGCTCCGCGACTTTATCAACTGTATATTCATCCCAATAGTCATCTATCTTCACAAACTTTGGCTATGCTTATGATCTAATATTCACTTGCTTGGTCTTTAAAGGCTTCGTTATATCAGGTATTTTTGCCTTAGGTCCCTTGACTTTGCATTGTCCTTCAAACTCAAGAATGTTGATGTTTCTGGGATCTTCTTCACCCTCCTCTGTGGTAACATTATAACATTCAAGTGCCTAGTGCAATTGTGTACTCCAATCTAGTTGTACCTAGGCAATTAGTTCTTCAAGCATCTTGATATCATAACTTTGATCGTTTGTAGTGCTTCATCTATACATTCAAACCCATCTTCAAAGCTAAAAGTTAACATAAAATTTCTTTCAAAACATCCCATTCTGTGGTCCCACGTCGCAACACTGTATCCAAATACCAGTTCATTGGTATTGTATCCAACGTGTGGCAGAATATATGAACCCATTTTGATTGCGGTTCTTCTCCCCATGCTTTCATCCATCACACCGAATGCTTGCACGGATTGTCCTTGCCAATGTATTTTTCCATCATGTGGGTAATGGCATACCCAAACCTCAACTTCATCATTCTTAGGTACTCCTTCCAATTGGCAAAGTTGTTTTTATGCATACCCCACCAAAGGGAAGGTGTAGCTCACAGTGCAATATCTAGAGCTTGGAACTGATGTTCCTCCGGTACATCCCTTTCAAACTTATCCAAAAACAAATTAACATCTTCTAAACCATCATAATAAGGTAAATTTTGTACCTCAGTGGATATGCATCAAAGTGATTTTGTCAGCATGTTACAGCGCAATGAGGATACTTCATGTAATCGGTTCTGCCAATGTTCAAGCTCCTCATCAGAATCTGAAGTGCAGGAATTGTCCCTATCCCATGTGATTCATCCATCCATAGTAGGTTTGATCCAATCCTCATCATGCACAGTGATCTTATAGATCTGATCCAGGTCATCTTCTTCTTCATAATCACGGACTGGTTTAGTATATCACGCACCCATAGTTGGATCTAGTAGAACAATAACCATGAGCTCCTTCCTTTCGAATTTCATTCTTCTCTTTTTGAGATTGATGACCACATCCATGCCGAACGCCCAATCAATTCTGAGTAGAGCGAGGTACGGGTTACTATCATCAACTATCTAAATTACTTCAAAATTAGCTAGGGTGCTTCCTTCCATATATACCATTACCCCATATAGGTGCCCCATAAGAATGATCTTTTGCTGATTTGCCATTTGTAGCTGGATAAGGGACCACTATAGCACAGGTCTCCCCATTCTCTCCCAAGTTTTCTTTGCATCAAATCCCAGATCAAGAATTATTTGATCCATTTCATACTCTCCAATTTGTGCAGTCAGTCTCATCTCATGACCAGTTCACTTCTTGTTTTTGCCTACCTTGTGTACTGCGCATTTTTCCGAAAGAGGTTTATTTTTACCTGTAAAATTATCTATTAGTTCTTGTATCCTTCCATCGCCTTCCAATCCCTTAGAAGCTTCATACAAGTCTTTAAAAATGTCATAACAAAGGGTTTACGTCCTGCATGTTATCATTTCCTTTGGATTTTCCCTGACTTCCAGATGTAGAGCCTTCCACAAAGCTCTTCTTGGCCTCCATAAAGATTTCCTTTGCTTTGCTTATATCGAACCCCACTACTTTTTTAGTAGCCTTGCATAGCCATCCATCAACTTTTGGCTGCCTCCCCTTGTCTTCTCCAGTGGTGATACTGCTTTGCGTAACAATATTAATGCTAGGCTCATCTTCGCGAGGCTTCGACCTCATCATTTGAATGTTCTGCATAAGTTGTTGGGTTTGAGTCTTCTCTTCTTGAATATTTTCTATAGGTATAATGAAATCTTCGATGACATGGTAAAACTACTTGTAATATTAATAGGAAGGGTGTGTTGGATTTTGACAGTCACGTGCGAAATGACCCACTTCCCCACAATGGTAACAAATAATCTGGCCACGACCCCTTCCAGCTCCTACTCCGCGACCTCTTCCTTGGACTTGGAATCCTTCACATGCCACACCTGCGCCCTGATCATGAGGCTGATTTTTTGCCTGCATCCTATATGTAGGGGTCTGCTCCATCATCAATTCATAACTTTGGTAGTTGTGCTCATCATGACCTACCAATTTGTAGAAAGTGCAAAACAACTGTTGTAGAGTCTGCACAAAATTTTGTAGGAGATGACAATTATCAGTTGAGTGTTTCCTAGAGATTTGAAAAATAGTGCACCATAATGATACTCCTACCCTCGGCCCAGTGGTGTTTTCTGGCTTTAAGGGGATAGGACCTCCCCCAATAAGATAATTTTGGTAGACTGGGTAGTGGTCCTTATAATGACCATGGCCCTTACACTTCAGGCACCAAAATTCTGCATGCACTTGGGCTAGAATTCTTTTCCCTTCTTAAGGCTATGTAACTCCATATGTAGACTAGCCAACTATGATTGAATCTGTTGTACCTCCAAATTCTTATACTGCATCGATGAAGCCTCCAACCTCATAGAAATATTCAAGGCTTAAGATTGTGTTCCTATTTTCTGTCGATATAATGGAAATATTAGATCAGGCAATAGTAAAGAAATGTACCAGTCTTTGTGTTGATCATCTGTGATATTCATATTAGCATGTTGAATCAGACACTCCAGTCTTTAATCAAATTTCCACACAAACTCTTTTACCATTTTCTGGATCTATTTAAACTTTGTCACTGATTGGGCTTGTGATTTAGGCTTCTTAAACTCATTGTTCAGTGCTTGTTGTGTTTACAACATAGTCACATTGGGTTTACCTGAACAAAACTTGATATACCAACTCAGTGCTCTATCCTGCAACGCCATTACCAGTTCCGTTTTCTTCAAGTCATCATCAGTAATTTGATGTGCCTTTCATACAACATCTGCTATGAACCAAAATTGCTCAAGTTCTTCAGTCCCCGGACCCTTAAACATAGACATCTTCATCACATTCGCCATGTTGAACGGTGGAGGTGGAGGTGGAGGTGGAGGTGTGGGTGTGTGAGGAAGAAGTGGAGGTGGAGGTGGATTGGATGGATGGGGTATCCCTGTGATACCATGGATTCAAGTCTGCAACACACCTCACAGTGTCTTTAGAATACTTCTCTCATCGTCACTATCAGACGACCCTAAAAACAAAATATATTCAACGCCCGAATCTAGGTCCCTTCTAAACAGTCTTCCACTTTGCATAGTCCCAAACATCAATTTAAAGGAATAACCCGCTTTTCACACAATAACATTTTAATCTAGTTCTTCAAGGACTTTAGGTACTTACCTCTTAGCCCCTTGAAAAATCTGTGTACCGCTCTGCTATAACTAGTGGACGTATCGATCACGAATTCGGTAATGAATCCTCCTAGAATACTATCAATATAGTTATCGACAACCTACACAATTTTGTTTTCTGAAACCTCTAAGCACTTCACCAGTTCGAGGTCCACACAATAGGGCCATCAAGCTTCGACATACCCTGACTATTTGCTATTTTACACAACCACTTGTGTAATTCGCACGGAAAAGAACGGAATAAAATAGTGTGCTCATCAGTATACAGATATATCTATTCGACCACTCTTCCTTGAAAAATGCGGACTCCTATTTTCCTGAGTCACGAATTTGTGCATCTTTCAATCTATCCACTTCTTGATTTATTTCTTAGTTTGGAACCATTTATTCAACATCACACATTTCTCAGATAGATCCCGGTCCCAACATTGGAACCATTTGTTGGCTTGATGGGTCCTGACCCAGGTTCAATGTTAGTTGCGCCAACCAACAAAACCCAATTAATTTATTAATATATTAATTTAAATATTTATTTTCAAAAAATAGCCGTTTAATGTAGCCCTTACATATTAATATTTTAATAAATTAATAAACTAATATCATTATTTAAATATTATTTTTCAAGAACTGGTAATATTTGGTTTTAATAAATCAATTTAAATATTTTTTTCAAAAACTAGTCATTTAGTATAGTTGTTACCTATTAATATTTTAAATTAATTAAAGAAATAATATCATTATTTAAATATTTTTTCAAAAACTAGCCATTTAATATAGCCGTAACATATGAATATTTTAATAAATTAATAAACTAATATCATTATTTAAATATTATTTTTCAAGAACTTGTAATATTTGGTTTTAATAAATTAATTTAAATATTATTTTTCAAAAACTAGCAGTTTAATATAGTTTTTGCCTATTAATAGTTTTAATAAATTAATGAAATAATATCATTATTTAAATATTTTTTTCAAAAACTAGTCGTTACTTAATAATATTTGTTTTAATATATTAATAAATTAATATTTTAGTTTAAACATTATTGTTTAAATATAGCCATTACTTGAAATTATATCTCTACATTGCTCTCTATTTAAGCCTTTTCCATGGTCTACCTCTTCATCTAGTCCTGATGATGAACCACACTTGTTGGTTCGAAATCCGTCGCCAAAAAAAATTCTCTCATGTGATTTCTACCGGAAGACTTTGTTTAAAACCCAAACTATTGGCCCTTTCGACAGCAATCCACGTAGCGCAAGCTACGGTCTTGCCTGAAGTAGTATTAGGGGATGGCATAACTAGGTTTTTGCATCCTAAGGTCAGTGTGATGGGTTCCTGTGGTTTCTAGGGCTTCTTTCAGTCTTCATGAACCCTAACCCTTAACATATAAATAAGTCCAGTAACTAATAGAAACATAATATAAACTTTAGAGAAATGCTTTAAACATTCAAAAGTAAGTAAATAAGAAGATATGCTACTTTCGCGCATCAATTAAGAATTCATTTAGATAAATTTAGATATAGAGCAAAAATATAGAAACTTGCAGAAGTAAATACAGTCGCATAGATACACAAGTAGAGCTTCGAAATAATATTTTATTGATATAATCATTCAGTTGCAGAATCTTCTTCCCTGCACACTCAACTCCAGGGGCCCACACACTCAGCCTACGGACTTACCAAGGTCTCTGCGCACTTAGCAACAGGAGCCTTCCCCTTTGCCTAAGTACACAAAACAGAATTTCCTACCTTCGCTTTCTTGCTCATACAATGATCTTCTATTATCGCATTACCTCTTAGAATCACTATGACTCTTCTATATATAGCCTTCGCTTTTACAATCCCATGGTCAGCGGACCATGGGCGGGTCACAAAACTCCCTATCTTCTAGAAAATTAAGGGACTAAAGCCCCTTTTCACTCCTATGACCTTTGTGCTTTGCTTCCTCACAAAGTGGAGACTTTACAAGTATAAAAGAACTTATTACAAATCTTTACCCCAAGGGACCCTGTCCCAACGGAGTTGTTGAGATATGTGCCTTACCACAAAGAGGAGAAGGCCAAGGTTCAAAGATTCATCAGTGGATTGCTAGTAGCATACACATACCATATTGAGTTCGATGAGCCTAGATTGTTGGAGGAGGCCATCCAAAAGTTGAAACATTGTTATGAGTAGTAGAAGCACAAAGTTGAGCCTAAGCGTGACTTGAAAGGAAATGAGAAAGTTAAGGAAAATGGCCACCAAAGTAGGGAAGACCTCAAGATGTAGGTGAGAAAGAAATTGTGGTCCCTTACAAGACGTTCAATATAGCTGAGAAGGGACATGGAGAAGAGCATACTAAAGGCAATGGTAGAGCACTATTATAGTGGTGGATATGTGGTAAGGATCATCGTAAGAAGTATTTTACATAGTATCAAGATGGTAGACCCAAAATCTATAGTGCTCAGGAGGCGCATATAGCTGGGGATGTTGGTCATAACATTCCACATATTTATGTAGTTGTGGACAACATGCAGACAAATCATAGGTTTTAACCCTGTATAGAAATTACCTGCATGCGAATTCTAAAACAAAGAAAATAAACAATGCGAGAGCATAACACATAAAACACATATACACAAAGATTTTCCTCTGGATCCCAAAACTGGGACTACCAGCTTGATTTTTCATTATGTTCCTTTCAATGTTACAATACATATATATACATGCCGAAGCATCCAATACCATGGATCAAAAACCATCGTGCCCAAAACCATGTGCGAAAAACCATGCACAAAACCATAGATAGGTCCACACACCACTTGTTGTTTTCTTTCCACAGGGGGGCACAGGATAGCTTAGTTATTTATCCAGCCCTACAATGCCCATTGTTTCTCTACACCAAGAGAACTTATTAGAGCTCACAAATTTTGTCAATGCATCTGTAGTATTCTTCAAAGTGTCCACCTTTACCAGCAACACCTTTTTGTCTTCTATCATATCCCTCACAAAGTGATATTGAACATCAATGTGCTTTGTCTTTGAATGATAAGCATGGTTCTTTGCCAAGAAAATTGCACTTTGGTTGTCACAGTCTATCGTTATAACTCCCTGTACTAACCCCACACTTGAACACAATCTATGCAACCAAAATGTTTCCTTGCTTGCATGAGTGGCTGCCATGTATTCTACCTCTGTAGTTGATAGTGCCACTATAAATTGTTTCTTACTCATCCAATTGACTGCACCTCCAAATAGGTTAAACACATACCCACTTGTAGATCTTCTCTAATCCAGACCTCCAACCCAGTCTGCATCAACAAAGCCATGAATATCCAACACTCTGTCCAATCTTGGTCTTAATTGGTAGCACAAACCATATTCACTAGTGCCACACAAATACTTGAAAACCTGCTCCACTACTGTCCAATGCTCCTTCCTTGGTTTTGACATAAACCTGCTCAATACTCCCACTGCATGTGCAATGTCTGGTCTAGTATACACCATTTCATACATCAGGCTACCGACTGCACTTGATTATGGAATACAAGACATGTCCTCTTCCTCTTTTTGTGCCCTGGGACACTATTCAATAGATAAATTCACACCTACTGGAATAGGAACCTTCACCGATTTACTATCTTGCATATTAAACCCCTGCAGTATTGTCCCGACATACTTCTTCTGGTTTAACCAAAGCTTCTTCTTTTTCCAATCTCTTTTAATTTCCATGCCTAAAATATAGTTTGCAGCACTAAGATCTTTCATGTCGAATTTGGAGGACAATTGGGTCTTCAAATCTTTGATAATTTCTTTGTCATTTCCAACTAGAAACATATCATCCACATACAAGACTAGATAAATAACACGGCCACCAATTAATTTAAAATACACACAATTATATGCTTTGCTTCTGGTGAAGCCAAGTCCCTATATAAATGTATCAAATTTCTGATACCACATCTTTGGTGATTGTTTTAATCCATAAAGATACCTTTTTAACTTTCATACTAGTTCTTTCTTACCCTTCACCGCAAAGCCTTCAGGTTGCTTCATGTAGATCTCTTCTTTTAGATCCCCGTGAAGAAATGTTGTCTTCACATCCATATGTTCTACCTCAAAATCAAAAGCAGCGATAACAGATAAAAGTAATCTAATAGAAGCTACCTTGGAAACAGGAGAAAAATATCACCAAAATCAATTCCTGACACCTGGGAATAACCTTTTTCTACCAACTGAGCTTTTTATTTATCCACCTTTCCTTCTCCATTTGTCTTCTTCTTGAACACCCATTTTCTGCCGATGGGTTTCCTTTTAGCTGGTAACTCCACTAGATCGCAAGCCTCATTTTTGTGAAAAGATGCCATTTCATCAACGATGGCCTCTTTCTAGAGTTTTCCATCCTCTGAATCTACTGATTCCTTCACAGTTATGAGATCATCATCAGTAATAGATAAAGAAAATTTGAACAGAAAGCAAATGGACTATACCTTTTTGCCTTCCTTCTTTCTCGAACTGATCTTCTCACAACCAGAGTTTGTGGCTCTTCATCTTCTAATTTCTCTTCTGCTGTAGAGTTTGATTCTTACTCCTTTAGCTCAAACTCTATCTTCTCAGGTTCCTTTGATGGGACTTCATGTTTAATAAGATCTTTCACCTCTCTAAACACCATATCTCGGTTGTACACAACCTTCCTTGTCACTGGGTTCCAAAGCTTATAACACTTTGAACCATCCTTATAACTAATAAAGATGCACTTTTTGGATTTACTATCCAACTTTGTTCTTTTCTCCTTTGGAACATGTACATATGCATCACATCCAAATACCCTTATATGTGAAAGAGAGGGTTTCTTACTAGTCCATACATCTTGTGGAGTCTTATCTTCCAAAGCCGATGAAGGTGATCTGTTGACTAGGTAACATGCAGTCTCTACCGCCTCTGCCCAGAATTCATGTCCCAACCTGACACCACTGAGCATACTTCTTGCCCTTTCCATCAACGTCTTGTTCATTCTTTCCACAACTCCATTTTTGAATTGAGGCTTCTATGATCCATATTAAGTTTATGAGAGATTTTTCGGCGTAAATCACAAGATATTTCATTATTTATGCCGAAAAATTTATCATAAACTCCATTTTTCTCAAGTGTGTATGGGGTAGTCTTAAGCAGTGCTATACCACACTTCTTACAGAATTCTTCAAATTCCTTCTTGCAAAACTCTCCACCATTATCTGTCCTCGGCGCCTTTATCTTCTTCTCTGTCTGGTTTTCCACCAGAGCCTTAAATTATTTAAACCTATCAAAGACTTCAAATTTCTTCTTAAGGAAATATATCCATGTATTCCTTAAGAAGTCATCTATAAATGATACATAGTACACAGAATTACCCAGTGATGGAACCTTCATAGGTCCAAACACATCACTGTGCACAATCTCTAATATATGTTTCACCCTCTTACCACCAAAGGTGAAACTCACCCGATTCTGCTCCCCATATACACAATTTTCACAAAAATCAAAATCTAGAGAGCTATTAGTCATACCTTCTACCATACCTTTACCATGAAGTATTCTAAGGCCCTTCTCTCCAATATGTCAAAGCCTTTGATGCCATAGCATGGTCTTTTCTCCAGAGACCACTAGATTTTCTGTTCCACTTTCAGGAACTATAGAATTATTGCACCCATCAATAATAGTGCTACTTTGTAGCTTGTACAAAGTTCCAATCTAAACTCTCCACATCAATACCAATGCTCCCCAAACCATGTTGAAGGTATCTTTCTCGAACACTATTTTTACACTTGAATCATCTAGCTTGCTTACAAAAATTAGATTTCTTGCTAATGTAGGAATATGGAGAACACCCGGAAGTGTTATAATCCTTCCACCTTACAACTACAACTTGAATTTTTTGCAACCAACGATTTTAGCCTTCTTTTCATCCCCCAAGAAGACATCACCACCGTCATATTTCTCATACTCGGAGAACCACTCTCTATGGGGAGTGAAGTGAAAGGATGCACCTGAGTCAATCAACCATGCCTCATGATCCCAAAACTAGGACTACCAGCTTGATTTTTCATTATGTTCCTTTCAATGTTACAAAACATATATATATATATATATATATACATGTCGAAGCATCCAATACCATGGACCAAAAATCATCACACCCAGAACCATGTGCGAAAAACCATGCACAAAACCATAGGTAGGTCTTCCCACCTAATATAACACAACCCGACACAGGAATCTATCATTGAGATGGATGGTAAGCTTTGTGATCAAGTTGTTTCTATTTTGATTGATCCTGGATCTAACTATAGTTATATTAATGCTGACCTAGTGGAATAATGTGGCTTGAGAAAATAAGTGCATGCAGAATCTTGGTTGGTACAACTGGTTACATGTACAAATAAGAGAGTTCACCATTGGGTAAGAGCTTGTGCATTTGAGTTAAATGGTATGCCTACAACAACACATTTGAATGTACTACCATTGGGATTGCATAACATGCTTTTGGGTATGAATTGGCTATACCTTCACAGGGTCAAAGTGGATTGCTTCAAAAATTCCATTGAGTGCCTGGATGATAGTGTGGAAAAGAGAATTTTGCAGGTAAACAATATTCCTACATCAGTGAGGATGGTTACCGTTGTGTAGGAAAAGCATAGTTGTAGAAAAGGTTGGGTGATGTTTGCAATGCACATATCTGGTTACAAGGGTAAAGATGTTGAGGATACAAAAATATTCAAGAGGTAACCTATATTGAAGCAATATCAAGAGGTGTTTCCAACAGAGATTCTAAAATTAACTCCTCACAAGGAAGTAGATTTCTCTATTGAGTTGGTGCTAGGTGAAACACTAGCATCGAAGGCACCTTACAGGATGAGTACCCCAGAGCTAGTAGATTTGAAATTGTAGTTAAAGGAAATGCTTGAAAAGGGATACATTAGGCCAAGTCTATCACCTTGGGGTGCACCAGTGTTGTTCGTAAAGAAGAAATATGGTATTCTTATACTGTGCAATGATTACAGGCAACTGAAAAAGGTGACGATCAAGAACAAGTACCCATTACCAAGGATTGATGATTTGTTTGATCAGTTGAAGGGAGCAACAATGTTCTCTAAGATCGACTTGAGATCAGGATATCATCAGGTACGCATCAAAGAAGAGGATATCTACAAGACTTCCTTCAGGACTAGTTATGGGCATTATGAGTTTGTTGTAGTTCCATTCACTTTGAAAAATTCCCCAACTACATTTATGTGTTTGATGAATAGTGTGTTGCGTCCTTATATGGACAAGTTTATTATTGTATTCATTGATGACATATTGATATACTCCAGGAATGAAGAAGAGAATTCCAAGCATTTAATAGCAGTGTTGATATTGATAAGAGAGCATCAGTTGTATGTTAAGCTTAGAAAGTACAACTTCTTTTAGACAGAGGTGCATTACTTGGGACATGCTATTTCCAAGGAAGGCATAATAGTAGATCCAAAAAAGATAAGGGCCATCATGGAGTGGGAAACTCCTAAGAATGTGGATGAGGTGAGATCATTCATGGATTGGAAAGTTACTACAGGAGGTTCATCATGAACTTCTCACACATCTCATATCCTATTACATCCTTGTAAAGGAAAGGTAGAAGTTCAAATGGACAGATGAATGTGAAACTAGTTTTTAACAATTGAAGCAGTTAGTGTTAGTCTTGTTTGCCTGTCACCAGTGATCAAATGTGCTTTTACCAAGTTTGTCAAGGGGTCCCAAAATCAAATTTTATCATGTCTCTAGGTTTACAAAGTAAAATTTGGTTATTGGTTAGTTGGTCTAGGAATGAGTTCAGTCTTTTGGGAAAGTCACATATGCTTTTCACATATCTCATTCAGATGAAGGTGTCATAATAAAAGTAAGTTTTTCCTTATATCAGTCATCATCATCATTCCATTCAGTTTTAGTTTTTTCATTAGGTCATTAGGGTTTTCAAGGTCCATCATTACCATGTATAAATCCAACATTGAATAAAGCATGCCAAACAACTCTTTGAAATTAACTTGTTGATTTTTCACAAGTTCATCATGATTTCAGTTTGAAATGCTCCAGGAGAATAAGTTCTAGTGTTCAAAAAGTGGAAATATACCCTAGGTCTCAGCCTTCTAAGGTGACTCAGTTTTAAAAGGTGAAAAATCAGTTTTTCAAAGGTTTGTGGGTCCCATTTCTTTTCAAAAAGGAAATTAATTTGCCTATATAAACCAAAAAGCCCCAAACTCATCTTATTTTCCTCTCATTCTATTGGCTTGTTTGGGCCTAACCCAGGTTCGGAGTTAATTAGTCAAACAAATCCTCGTACTATTGGCCCTTTCGTCAATAGTCTGCGGAGCGTGGACTGAGGTCTCACTTGAAGTAGTATGGGAGGGTGCTAGAACCAGGTTTCTGCACCCTTGAGATGTCTGAGAGGCTCGACTGGTCCTTTTCTTATTCTTGCACATAGGTGGCTTCGCGCACCTTTCGTCCCTCGTGGCCTGATACCTTGCCTCTGCGCAACCCTAACTAGGGGATGTGTTGTGCTCTGCGCTACTACCCGAGATCTTATTTATCTTCCAGTATTAATTAAGCACCTTTGCCTAATTAAATGTCTTACGTTATAATTAACAATACAAAACATTCATACAGATTCGCGCAGTAAATAAACAATATACTTGCAAATTATATCCAATCATGCATTAAACTGGGAAGAGATACACAAAATTATAGCAAAACTACCCTTTATTGATTCTTCCAATGGTTACAAACTTGACCTGCCCTGTGCACTCAGCTGCAGGGGTCCGCACACTCAGTTGTGGACTATTAGGCCTCTGCATACTCAGCTGCAGAGCCTTCTCCTAATCTATGACCCACAGACACACTTTACACTTCGACTCAATCACTTATATTTCTCTTTCTTCTATTAGTTCCTCCCTTCTACACTTAGAGTCTTGCTCTATTTATACAATCCCATCGTTCGCAGATCATGGGTAGGTCTATCCAGCCGACATTACATTACAAAAACTAGGGTGGACAACCCCATGACTCTATTATACTTTCGTACCCTATGCTCATAATTCATGGAGCTTTTACAACAAGATTCAGTCAAAACTTGGGTTTTAAGCAAAAAACATGCCTTGGGGGGAATTCCATGCCCAAAAGGCTCCCAAGACAAACATCGTGACTCGCCCTCAAGTCACTCTATCAGCACAGAGATCTTTATGCGAATTCTCTCCAATTGTTCTCAAACTATGGTAAGTTTAGTAGCACACTGAGTTGTTGCTTGCTGGATCTACTGCGTACATTGTTCCGAGACCTTCTGTGTCAGAACTACTTCTTTACATTTGTGTCGGTATCCCCTGCATTTGTTTATAGTCCCGTGCCTTTGTCCGAATCCTTGGAGTGTGAAGACTGTGCTTCTACTGATTAGTCAGATAGCCTAGCCACCCATGTAGGGCTTCAAGTGGCTGCCATTCACTTTGCCTAGGAAGGGCTCTCCATTTAGTTTGACTAGTTGTACCACGCCTCCGTCTGTGACCTCCTTAACAACGTATGGTCCTAGCCAATGCATTTTAAACTTTCCTAGGAATTTATCAAAATTACTGTCATACAGCTACACTAAATCATTTACCTTGAAGGTGCACAACTTAATATGGCGATCATGCCAGGCCTTCTCACACTGCTTTGAACTTGTTGGTGAAAGCCAACCAGGAACTGTTACTCCTTGAGTTCTTCCAACTGTTCGAGTCTTTCTTCCAGGGCTTCTCGGTCTGTCATACTTGTGAGCACTGCTATGCATAGACTAGGTACAATATACTCCATTGGCATGATAGCTTCCACACCATAACTAATCGGAAAGGTGTCTGTCCCATAAATTTCTTGCATGTTGTCATGTAATCCCATAGTACTGTAGGTCCCAATCTCTCCCCTACACATTGCATACTTTGGTTAGCACAGTCTCCAGTATTTTGTTGAATGTTTGTACTGTCCCATTAGCTTGTGGGTGATACAGTGTGCCTTTCTGATGATACACCAGGAACTCTTCATTAGCACGCTGATGGTTTCACTTAGGAAATGTGTACCATGATCACTCATTAAGATTTTCAGATAGCCAAATCAAGTCAACACATGCTCAAACAAAAACTTCACAACCACGACGGTCGTGCTTCTGCCCAACGAGTCAGGTACTCTGTCACGGTGATGATGTATTATGTGCCCGTTTTTCCCTAAGGTTTGATAGGTCCTAGAAATTCAATTGCCCACTTTTCAAAGGGATACAACGTCATTTGTGGATTCAAAGGCATCTCATTCCTCTGCAATGGTTTACCTGTCCTTTGATAGATATCACAGGGCTTACTGTGTGCTTTTGAATCTTGGTGAAGGGTTGGCCACCACAACCTTGTGCAGAGAATCTTTTGCACAGTCGCTCGTCCTGCATAGTGTCCTCCTATAGCACCCCCATGTGCTTCCACAAGGATTTGACTTTGTTCAAATTTAGGTACATACCTTTACAGTATCTCATCATTTCCCATTTTGTATAGGAGCCCTGTGATGGCAGAAAAATTAGCTGCGCACACCACCAGTTCCTTCTTCTGTTGGACGGAGCATTCCTTCGGCGTAGTCCTTGTTGTCAGAAAGTGGATTAATCTTCAAAGTGTCCGTCTGCAACACACACAACAAAGAGCTATGCATTAGGTAATCATTCCTCCAAGCTAGTAGGTTCCTTGCCCGTCTCAATGCGTGATAAGTGATCCGGTCCTGCATTTAGGCATCCAGGCTTTACCACGACCTCAAAGTGATATTCTTGGAACAATAAGAGCCACCTGTATATGCACCCCCCAACACAGGCTTATTGACCAAGTCTTTTAGCGTGGAATGGTCTGTATACATCTTGAAATCCTCCTAGAAAATAGTATCGATATTTTTGGAGCGCGTATACCATAGCCAAACCCTCGTGCTAAGTTGTGGAATAGTTTTTTTCCATTTAGACAATCTGTGACTTGCAAATGCGATAGGGCGATCCAATCCCTCTCCACCCTCCTGTGTGAGCACCCCTCCCAACGCTATACATGACACATCAACAATGACATGAAACTCCACATCCCATTTTGGGAAGACTAGGATTGGGGCAGAGGCCAGTTTCTCTTTTAGTACATCTAGGATTTTCATGCAATAATCATTCCAGCAGAACATGACATCCTTTTTCAACAGTTTCTCCATTGGCGCGGTGATTTGGGCATAGATTTTGATGAACTCCCTGTAGTACACCATATGTCCCAAGGTAGTTTCCAACTGTTTAACAATTCATGGTGCTTCCAAATTCAGAATTACTGCAATCTCCACGGGGTCTACCATTAGTCCCTGCTTGCAGACCACATGTCCCAATAGGTTCCCAAAGGGAATGAGGAACATACACTTTTTAAGGTTAAACTATGATTTGGTGTCGTCAGAAAGTATCCAACATCAAGCATAAGCTTGCTACGTGGTGCTTAACTAATCCAAATACAGTCCAATCATCCAGATATACCTCCAGGAATTTGTGGATATATTCTTTGAATGCAGCAACAACTTGGCGCAAAAAGATGGTTGGTGCATTCTTTAACCCAAACGGCATGATGGAGTATTGAAAGAAACCCCACTCAATCGTGAAGGTGGTCTTGCTCCAGTCTTCCAGCGTGATTTTGATTCGGCGGTACCCTAAGAACCCATTGGTGAAAGAATATGATTCTTGCCCGTCGACATTTTCCAACACTTCATCTGTAAACGGGGTCTGGAATGGGTCGTGCACACATGCATCATTAAATTTCTCGAGGTCCAAGCATATTCTTATCTCGCCCTTCTGCTTCTTCTCTTGCACTACTATAGGGCTTACCCAGTCAGATTCTTCCACCAGCTCAATAATTCCAACTAAGAGCATTTTGTCTAATTCTATGTGGACCTTTTCCTTGTACTTCAGATTCAAGCAGTAAGGCCTCTACTTAATCGGCTTCTTGTCGAGTTTTAGAGTGATCTTCATCATCCCTAAATCACCAACGATTCCCTTTAAGTCCGTGATCTTGGTCAGGAATAAGTCTTGGTACTCACGGAGTAACTCAGCGGACTTATCCACCATGGCATCATCTTAGTAGTCATCGAGTGTTGCATACTTTGGTTCGGCCTCCATACCAATGTTCACCTGCTTTGTTTTTACCGGCGCGGTAATGTCAAGGTCTTTAATCAATGGTCCTTAAACCTCGCAATAACCTTTAATATTTTGAATGTTAACTTTTCGAGGATCTTCATCATATTCTTCAATGTTTACGTTGTAACACTCCAACGTGCAGCTCAGCTGGGTCGCCCATTCACGCTGAAGCACTTCCATTGGTTCCTGGGGTATTTTAAAGATAGCTGCTTTTACTGCTTGTAGTGCATCATCAATAGTATCCCACCAACGATCCTCAAACGTGAAGGTTAACAGTAATCCCTCATGCAGGATATCCCATTCATTCGTGCCATGGTGGAGCTCTGTTTCTATATACCAATTCATGGGTATAATATCCAAGGTATGACAGAACAGGTGCACCCACTTGGGTTGTAGTTTTTCCCCATATACCTTTGCCCATTTTGTGAGGTGTACACGTGGATCAACCCATCTATCATATTTGTCTTTTAACCACATCTAAGGCTTCCCAAACCGCATGCGCATCATCCTTCTGCATTCGCGCCAGTCCTCAAAACTTCTTTGATGTGTCCCCCACCATCTTGCGGGTGTAGCTTGCAATACCCATTTTAGAGCATCAAAATGATGTCTTTCAAATTTGTTTAGGAAGTCATCTACCTCGCTCAACCCATCATATGTAGGCATATCTCTTACCTTTGTTGCCACATACTGCAGTGACCTTGTCATCATGTTACAGTTGAGCGTGGTTACCTCGTGTAGCTGGTTCTACCATCGTTCTATCTCCTCATCAGAATCTGATGTGCAGGAGATTTCGTGCTCCCAAGAGTTTTGGCCATCTGCGGTTGGATTTACCCAATCCTTCTCCCACGTGATTATCTTGTAGATGCAGTCTGGATCATCATCGTTGTCATAGTCGCGCACTAGCTCTCTGTAGCGTGATCCTTCTATAGGGTCTAAAGGTACCACTATGCACAAAGACTTTTTCTCAAATATCATCTTGTGCTTCTTTAGATTTATTACTCCATTCATGTCAATGACCCAATCTATTCCCAATAGTGAGGGGTAGGGATTGCTATATTCAACAATCTCTATCACTTCGAAATCTTCTAGCATGCTTGCTCCTTCGATGTCTACTGTGATTCCCTGAAACCTCCCCATAGGTAGGATCTTTTGTTGGTTCACCATTCATAGCTGGATAGGAGACCATTGCAGTGCAGGCCTGCCCATGTGCTCCCATGTTTGTTTTGGCAGGACATTCACATCCGATGCTAGATACCGAATCACTTTTTCCATCTCATATTCCCCAATATGTGTGGTTAATCTCATCTCCCTTCCTGTTCATGTCATGTGCTTCTCGAGCTTCCAGACTACGCGTGGTTCTCTTGGCATGGTCCCAACGCATCTAGTTATGAGTTCTTGCATCCACTTTATAGCCTTACTATCATGAAATAGCTTCACGCATTTCTCCAAGAACATAGTGAGCATCGATGCGTCCATTTTCAGCTCCAGTCTGTCTTTACTTCCTGAAGTGGAGGCATCTACGAATCTCCTCTTAGCTTCCATGACGATCTCCTTAGCGTGCTCCAAATAAAATTCTGGTTCCTTTGTTGGGGCCTTGCGCACCTAGGTACTTTCTTCAGGTTGCTTGCCTTTGTCATCCCCTATCTTAATACCACTTCGGAGCACAATATTTACATTAGGGTCTTCCTCGCGTGGCTCAGACCTCATCATTTGCAGGTTCTAAGTCGGGGGATGTTGGAGTGCTCCTTTATCGCACAACCTCGCTATCAGTGTTGGACAATACCCTATCTCATGATCAAACAATGTACAATACAAGCATGATGGTTGTGTTGGATTTGTACAATCATGGGCATAATGTCCTAGCCCTTTGCAATTGTAACATATCAGTTGTTTGTGACCTCTTCCTAGTCCCACTCCACCTTGGCCTCGTCCGTGCCCCTAAAATCTGGTGTGCGCCATTCCTGTGTTTTGATCAAGGGCCTGTGTTTTAGCCTGAACTCTGTAGGTAGGAGTTCGATCCATCATCAGTTCATAACTTTTGCAGGTGTGCTCATCATGTCCTACTGAATTGCAGAAATTACAGAACAACTGCTAGGAATTCTGCGTATACTTCTATAATATATGGCAGTTATCTATAGCATGCTTTCCTCCTATCTGACAAATCACACATGATAACACATGTGCCACACTTGGTCCTTGTTTTTCCTTCGATCTTAGTGGCATTGGCCCTCCTCTCGCAAGGTAATTCGTGAACACTGGGCAATGGTCCTTGTTGTGCCCTTGGCCCTTGCATTTTACGCACCATACCTAATCGCGTGCTTTTGGGCAAGCCGTCCTGTCTTGTTTCACACTGCATCTCAAGGCACAAGTTTTTCAATTGCGTGTGATTTTTCTGAGCTCCCAGGTTAGGATCTTGTATCATAGTCTCGTGCAATCTCATCGTGACCTCCAAAGCCTCAGCCTGAGTGGTTAGCCTTTGTTGCGACAACGCATTCCGTAGATGTGGTGTTAACAATCCTACAAACCATTCGCGGTGTTGCCCATCTGTTAATGTCATGTTCACTTCATGAATTGTGCATTTCAGTCTTTGATCCAAATCCCATGGGGTTTCACCTGGTAGCATTTTGTTTTCCTTGAATCCAATGATCAATTGTGCCTCTGATTTTGGCCTGCTAAATTCTTTATTTAGGGCCGCTTGGATATCCACTATTCTCACATTTGGATTGTCATTGGAATGCTTAATGTACCAATTCAACATGTGATCCTGCAGAGCACTGACCAACATCGCCTTCTTTATATTGTCATCCATGACACCCTGTGCTTCCCATACAACTTTTATCACAAACCAAAACTGGTCTGGATCTTCATTCCCTACTCCCTTGAACACTGGTAGCTTTATTACGTTAGCCATACTGCTTCGCGATGGTGGCGGAGGTGGTATGGGAGAAGTCAGGGGTGAATATGGTGGAGCTGGTGGTGGTGTGGGTGGGGGTGGTATGTGCGGAATTCTCTCCCTTATCAGATTGATCGCACTTCTTGGCGAAACCTTTGCGAGCTCTTCTTCGCTCCCTCGTGGAGGTGAAATCAAGGGGCTAGTTTCTAGTTCTGTGCTACCTTCATCTGTAGATTCTCTCACTCCTTGTAGCCCCAAACATCAATTTATTTGCACAACCCATTTTTCACACAGTAGCATTGTAATCCAAGTGTTCAAATATTTAACGTACTTACTTCGTAGCCCCTTGAGGAAGCATCGTTCTACCTTGCTATAGCTAACTGAAGTATATACTGCGAATTCAGTGATGAATCCTCCTATGATTTGATCGAGCCAATGATTTACAATGTGCACGATCTTATCTTCAAATGCTTCCAGTCTGCGCACCAATTTTGGAGTCCACACAATGGGTTTGTCAAGTTTACACCTTCCTTGGCTATCTGCTAGCTTCACGATCCATTCATACAACTCAATAGGGAAGGATGCAAAGAAAATTTCATGGATCTCCATATACAAGTAGCAATATAACCACTCTTCCTTTGATAGTCGTGGATTCCTATTTTCCTATGCCACGAATTCGTGAATCTTTCTATCCAACCACTCTTCAATTCCTTTCTTTGTTGAATTCCAATGATACAACATCAGACATCTCTATGCAGATCCTGATCCCGGCAATGAAACCATTTGTTGGCTTTTTGTGGCCTGACCTAGGTTCAAAGTTAATTAGCCAAACAAATCTCTATACTGCTAACACTTTCGGCAACAGTCCGTAGAGCGCGGACTGAGGTCTCACCCGAAGTAGTATGGGAGGGTGCTAGAACTAGGTTTCTGCACCCTTGAGATGTGCAAGAGGATTGACTAGTCCTTTGTTTGTTCTTGTGGTGTTGTAGGGAAAAGTATCCGACTCGGATGACCCTATCCCACTCTAAGGGTGATAGTACCTCAGCAACAACTGTAAACAAAACTACTTAAGATTTACTTCTTTATGAAAGCAAGAGAGAATGAAGAAATGTACTAACCGTTGCCTTGCGCTTAATATTTGCTCCAATCTCTTCTCTTTGCTGCTTGCTCCTAGCTCTTTTCTCTTTTGCTGGCCCAGCTACAATGAGATCCTGCAAAATAACAAAGAAGGAAACTACAAGAAGCATGCATCCATAACTGATTCAAGGATTAGCATAAATCAAATATACAATCATTACAATACATCATTGAAACAAATGCATATAGAAGAACCTCAATAGCTTTTATTAATGGAAGAAGTAAAGTTCTGAGAAGGTTACAACCATTGAAGGCCCCAATCCAGCAACACCTCCCAGCAGAAAGAATTTCTCCTCTTCACCTCCTTCAAGCAATCACCCAATAGTTCTATAGTGAAACCAATAGCATATCATTACTTTGCACAAAATTCCAGCCTCCTGAGCTCATAGGAGAGAGCTCAATATATAGATGAATTGAGAAAGGATGAGTCAGCTTGCAACTGATGTGTAGCTGCCTTGTGTCCTCTCTCTCTTCAGTTGATCTTCAGTTCTTGAGTCCACTTGGAGAACCTTGCTTCCACTTGGAGAAACAGAGCCTCTGACTCATCACAAGGCGAAATCCCTGATCCAAGTGTCATTTTTGGAAGATTCCAGAGCAATGACTCAGTGTGCCACTTGTCCCATCTCGCTCAGCGCAGGTGGCCTTTGTTCTATCTGCTTTGCAACGCAGGTACACCATGGAGGAGTTGAGTTTCAGCGCAGAAGCCTAGTGGAGCACCTGCTTTGATTTCAGGATTGCTTGTTTTTGAGTGTTTTCAGGTGGAGAACTGATCTGAGAGCTGTTGGTTTGCTGACCTTGTTCCTCTAGGGGTAGGAACATCATGTTTAGGGACTTTGGATCCCTTGGATTATTGACAATTCATGCCTGATGCTGCAAGGCACAAAATTGTCTATAACAGATGCCCCCTAAAGTATGAGGTCGTTTATCGGGTGATAACTTTATTAGGAGGATCCGAAGTTCATTCAATCTGCTGAGAAGTGTCCTGTAATAAGATACAATACAATACATTATTTTTCATACTTTTTCATGATCTAGCTGAGGCGGGCATTCCCATGCTCAGCTTTATAAATTCATTTTGGTACATAGAACAGACGATCGTCTGATGGTAGACTGATAATTCTCTGCTGAAATTATCATCCTTTGAGAAGGATGATCATCCGCTGCAATGATGTACACATCAAATGTCTTTATATCCTGAATATATATCGCAGCCCGGATGGATGAAACTAGATCCGGGGTCATCAATCTCTTCCGATCTTCACTCGATGTACAAGTCGATCCATGTGAGAATTTCTTGAAGTCGAACATGGAAAGACATCGCTTGATTACCGGTCAATGATGTAAACCGTTAACAAGCGCGAGAGGAATCACCGATAAGGATGATGACCCTCAAGGTACAGCAGTACAATTCACATGGTGGGAATAAAGGACTTGGCGTCGACCACCATGCAAAATCTTCTGGTCGAAGGTCATTGATGTATACCTGTCGCCGGAAGTGAGAAACTTGCCATTGAGGCATGCAAGCTTCAAAGTACTGAAGGGGTTGTTCTTAGATCAACTCCTTGGATAATGAGCTGATGTCGACAAGGAGCGATCCGTCAAAGGAGTTGATCTAGGAGCAACCCCTTCAGTACTTTGAAGCTTGCATGCCTCAATGGCAAGTTTCTCACTTCCGGCGACAGGTATACATCAATGACCTGTTGTGCCCTACAACAACCCCCCATTTCATAATATTTTTATCACAAACAATTAACATATGAAATGGGTCCCTTTTAAAAATTTTAATTGGCACTAATGAATTTGTTCGAAAAAGGTATGATAATCAAATGAATTTGTTAACAAAAGCCTTTTTGAACAAATAATAAGCAATTTTTGGTTAAGTCCGAAAAGGCAATCGCAAGACCATTTGCTACCTTGGTTCTTTCCGATGCGATATCGCTATCGGCCTTCGGCGATAGCCAATGCACACACAGAAAAAGCACACATCTTTTCCCCGATGCGATATCGCTATCGGTAGTCGGCAGAATCCCATACATCTTCATAAGACGTTCAGATCTTTTTCCCGATGCGATGTGATATCGCTATCGGTAGTCGGTAAATCAATTGATATGCATTTAGGGATTATGTTCGCACGCTAATATGATACTATGTCGCAATCGGCATTCGCCAAGATCTCTCCCAAATGATAATGTCACTCACACTCCCGATGCGATGCGATGACGCTTAATGATGACCAGAACTCCTAATAAAAGGATGATTATTTCAAAGCATTAAAGTTATATGTAAATCCGATTTGACAAAAGCACAAATTTCAAAATGCCGTTAAGTAAAGGGATAAGGTAATGCATGCGTATTTAAAGCTTTGCCCCTTCGAATTAACGAGCAATTACGATTAGACCTTTGAAGAAATCTATTGCACGCTTTAAGGGGTCATTCGGTTTAATAACTTAAGTAATGGTCATTTATGAAGCTGCAGGCCGTAAAATCACCATCATTGCATCTGCGGTGCCCTCTCAAATCATTAGATCCACAGCCACTTTTAGAATTAATCTCACCACGCTTCAAGTTATATATCTATCCCGTTATGGATCGTCATTGTTATTTCTTTGTTACGATTTCTCTTGCATTTGTGTAGAATTCAACCGAGAGGAGTCTGAATATGATGGGAAAGAAGTTCAAAAAGGTGGCAGGTTCTACTCCAACACCTGTCTCAGGCCAAGCTGCTATGGTTTCAAAGAAAGGCTTAATCTCAGATACTACATGCACTGGTCTTCCTGGTACTACATGGCAAGGTACATACAATTTGCTAGAAGCAGAACAACCAGAACAGACAGTAACGGAGGCTAGTGTGGATGAACTAAGAAAGTTTGAGGCAACTCTTAAAGATTTGGCTGACTCCTTTCTGCACAGAATAGCAGCCAGAGAACAAGTCTTGCCTTATACTGATGTGGTACGTTGGGCAATTGAAGAAATTACTCTCACTGATAGAACCTTCCATACTAAGGATGGAAGGATTTTCGGTTCCTTCAAGCCTGATGACTTGAGACGGATGTATCATTTGCCTCAACCCGAGCTAGTCTATAATAGAGCCTTTTTGGAGAAATTTGCGAAGGAGAATGAATCGCCATCCGAACCTCTCCGAGAGTGGAGGCAGAATCCAACTAAACACAAGCATGATATGTCGGGTAAGTACTCCAATGCTTCTTTGGCTTCCCCTTATTGCTATGCTGGGATTATGATGTGTAGATTGTGGGGATTTCATGACTCTGCAAATATTCATATTGATATGGTTCCTTTAATGGAAGCAGCCGTCAATAGTATAATCATGGATTGGGCCACTATTTTGTCTGATAAATTGGTCATGGCTATTCGTGAGTTTAGGGCCAAAACCAGAGTCACTGAGAGAAAAATCCCACCATTCTATTACTCTACTTACATTATGGATACCCTTTGTTTTAATTCTGAGTTTCCTGTCCTTGGTTGGAGATGGACAACCCATGACCCAACACCCATTCACTTGTACCATCGGAAATTGTGGAAACCCTCTCACAAATACCATTTATATCAAATCTGCAATGGTTTTATGGTTCCCGTTCACTATTCTATTTTTGACAGACCTATCCCTAGAATTTCCTATGAAGCTTCTTTTGATCTCCCAGCCGTAGCCCATTGGTTCGGCGAAGAACATTTTACCTATATTAGAGTTTTTGGAAGCAAAGCTAAGCCACATGTCCTCCCCCTGTACGTCCCAGATAAATTGTTAGCGCAGGAAATCTCCTACCAGATTATGTCTGAGGGTGTCACACAAACTCTCAAAGAGGAGAAAAAGAGAGGATGGCCCTCTTTTCCTTTAAGAATTGGAGTTTATACGCTGCTGAATTACAAGCATGCAGAGAAGGAAGTAGCAAAACTCCAATTGATATCCCTGGCTTCTATTCCAAATAGACTCTATGATCCAAAAAAGACTGCTTTCATTGCCTTGGAACAGGCCAAACTGTCAAAGGTTGTTCATCAAGAAGACCAGTTCGACGACCTGTTCATGAGTGCCGATTCAATAAGCCAAGTCAGACAACTTGCTAAATTGAGTTATGAAGATGAGGAGTTAACTGAATTTAATAAACTTAGAAAGCAAAGGTTGCAAACTTTGCCTCTAGATTTATTATCCACAGCCCAAACATCCTCCTCAAGCGAGCCTGGTCAGCAGCAAATACACCTATCTCCTGTTACAACTAAAGAATATGATAGACAACAGGAGGAAAGGCAAAACAAGCTGCAAGCAGAGAAGCAAAGAAGAGAGCAGATAGAAAGGCAGCAAAAAGCACAAATTGAACAAGAGCAAAGAAAGCAAAAGGAGTTAGAAGAACAGAGGAAAAGAGAAGAAGAAGAGAAAGCAAAGAAGGAACTGGAAGATAGGCAGAAAAGGGAATTGGAGGAACAGCAGCAAAGAGCACAATTGGAGCAACAGCGGAAGGCACTGGAGGAACAGCAGAGGATTGAACAGGATAAAGAACAAAGTGAGCAAATCTCTACTGATCCTGAATTAATTAAAGAATGGAACCAATTCGATTCCATCATAAGTGGTAAGGAAGCCTCCAAAGACTCAGACGCCTCTAAGACTCCCAATACTACTTCTTCTCCGGTTCTAGAGGGAACCAGCGGCTCACCCATGGTACAGAATGTAGAGGTAATCACTCAAGACCCATCCGATCAAATTGATCTTCAGGTGGAGGAAATTCCTCCTCTAGACATTTTCTACAGCCCAAAGCATAGAGCCGTTGTAAGGCGCTCGAGGAAAAGGCGAAGGCTTGATCAACCTTCTATTTTGCCTGAGCAAACAATCACGGGCAATGTGGTCTGGAAGGGAGAATTGGATCCCTCTGAAGATCTGACAAAGCTATCGCAATTTGCGGGAGCTTATTCAGCGGCAACTATTGACAAAGCATCCGAAGTAAGTCTTCTTTTGAAGACTAAAGAGCATGAGATATACGCATTACAAGCAGAAGTGATAGAGGCAAGGAATAAGGCAGCACAGGCAGAGGAACAATTGCTGGCCCAACAACAAGAAAATCATTTGTTAACCCAGCAAATTGAACAACTAAGGATAGACCAAAGTGACATTCAGAAAGCAAAAGAATTGTCAGAGGCATTATCCCAGTTGAAGGCATCGAATGAGCTGATGATACAAGCTAAAGATGAGCAAATAATTCAGCTATCAGCTCAGCTTGAAGGTATTAAGAGCGCCAAGAGTATCAATGATTTCAGAGCAGAGGCAACTCGAATAAACAGCGCACTGATATCTCAAATCAGGATCTTATGCCAACAACTTGTTGAAGCTGAGTCACTGTGTGAAACATCTACAACAGTGTGTCAACAAATCGAGAAAGCCAGAAGTAAGTTGGATCAGGCTGAAGACGATATAACAGAATATATTGAATGGCAAGACTCTCCAGAAGGGCAAGCCGCAAATTTCTCCCGAATCTGTGTAACATACAAGGACATACTCTTCATGGAATGGAACACACAGATGATGAAAGCAGAAAGAGCAGCCTCCAGATGCAAAATGATTGCCAGTAACATGATCAATCTAGTCAATGATACATTGTATCTGGCAAACATGATTTCACAATGCACACCTGGAAACATAACAACGGCAAATATGCTGGAGCTCAGGAATTACCCTGATCTGGAGAAACAAGGGCGGTTAATTACTGGAGTAAATACCTTGACCGCCGATTCATACTGGCTTTTCCTGATTAAACCACATTCTCAAAGGTCGGCTCTTAATTGTCTAACAGATGCTCTCCGATACCTGATTGCCGATATTCGAGATGCCACATATGATGCACAGCTGACTTCACGCCTCAATACTCCACCAGAAGTAGAGCCAATGCTGGCGATATGTCAGCAAAGGAGTAAAGGCAAAGAGACCTCTGACTGAAACATCGCCGCCGACTGCCGAATCACCAAAATACAAAATGATATTTGTTAATGCCGATTTAGTTGTTTTTCAGTTTTAGATATTTAGATATTTTAGATTAGCATAGTATTTATAGATCCTTTCATTGTTTTGGAAAGGGTCGTAAAATTTTGTAAAAGACTTAAAGGCTGAAGTTTGCACTATTGTGCTTCAGTCTATATTCTTTTTTTGAAACTCGACCACTGGTTCTTAATTTTACTTGGAAGGCTGTTTTAAGTAAATTGTGCACTATTGTCGTTTGCTTGGAATGCTTTCTGGTCTGAAGGAGGAACCGCGACATAGCGATTAATATATTGGATTGATCAAACAGCTTGCATGGTACTATTATCTGTATCTGTTCTCTTTTCTATTATATGAATTGCTGTGTTATTACTTTTGCTATTGTTGATTACATGTATGCAATATAACAGCAAGTCTGCATTTCATATCACTATTGAATGTTTTGTGATTTGTTATCTCTTTTAATCATGCGTGTAACAATGATATAAATGACTGAGTACAGTAATTCGCTATTATCGCTCTGCATAACTACTTATGCAGAGCAATCTTAAATGATTTAAACATTTATGCTTATTGTTAGTGTCATCTATATGCCTGCCAGTAAGCCTAAATTATCAAACGCTGTATTCAAATGAATCGATAAGTCCCGGGATTAGTTTATAGTTATTATATTTCTTTTGTAGTTTAGTTATTTATTTATTATCACCTTACATCGTAAATCATTCATCCATCCCATTTACTTATAATCTTTGGGAAACTGGTCCCATTATCCCCAGTCGGAGCCACTATTCCAAACGGAAAAGGAGCTGCACTAAGTTCCGGACCGGGTGGTTTCCTCGATGTTGTTGCAACGAATTTCGGGGCATCAACATTTTTGGCGCTAGAAGGAGGGCCATCGACTGTGAATGGCAAGTAGGTCCAAATCTGCAAACCATTCTAAGAGTAATTCTTCCTCCAAATCCTCTTCACCTTCTCAATCACATGCTGGTTCTCCGGCACACAATCGAGAAAAAGAGGAATCAACCACCACTGCTCATACCCATCATATTTCAGAACATTTAAGTCTTGAATCCCCTGAAGTTCAGTCTCTTATCCATAAACTTCAGAGCTTCTCGATTTCACCTCAGAAATCTGAAGTATCACAAAGCAGTGTGACCTCGCAGTTAAACTTATCCCATCCACTTACCAGACTTCAGAGCGAAAAACTCGGTATCGAACCTACTGAGTTCCCTTAACCGAAAAGGAAAAAGGCTAAGAAGATTACTAAAGTATCTGATAGTGAAGATCTTTCTTCCATATCTTCCATCTCAATTCCTCCTCTGCGAAGTCAACCATCCACTCCTCCGTTACACATTGTTGTTCATCAGGGAATAAGTACTACAGCATCTCAAGCTACTCTCGCTCCAACAACTTCTTCTCCTCAATCATCTGGAATACCAATAGTAGTAACAACTATTATCGCCAGCATAATGGAAGATCCATGGACTACGCCAGGTGCAGTCAATATGCCCGGACCATTACATGATCTAACTGATGCTCCCGAAAAATGGTTGCCTAAATTTAATCCAGATAACGGAACACAAGCTGAAGAACATATTAACAATTTCATGTTAGCAGTTAACTTAAAAGGAGTGACAGAACAAGATGTTGTTGTCAGACTTTTCCCTTATACCCTGCAAGGATCGGCAGGATCCTGGTACTTCTCATTACCTTCTGGTTCTATTACCAGCTGGACCACATGCCAAGAGCAGTTCCTTACCAAATATGGAGATGACAGGTCTCTAGCGACTTTAATAAACGACCTCTCCAATTTGAGAATAGAGCATAGGGAACCAATAAAGGAGTTTAATGCTCGATTCAACAAACTCCTAAATAAAATCCCCACCGCCTCGAAACCAAGTGAACAAATTAGGAGCGAATGGTACATTACTGCCCTCCCTTCCAATATAGCTATTTTTGTTGACAGGGCTGGCAAACCTACCTTAGCTGAAAACATGAAGGAAGCACTTGCAGTTGAAAAGCGTATTAATGCTCTAGAGAAGAAAGCTGCCTTGGAGGATAGAAAATCCAAAAAAGTTTCATTTAAAGAAGATTCTAAGAAAAAGACCCCAAAGGACCCATACGACATGGAAGGTTTACAAAAGGTCCTTAAAACATTGTCTAATGAAATGGTTGAAATTAAAAAACAGGTGGCCGAAACTTCGAACAAAAGACCATTTAGAACTTTCAAGAAAACTGAAACAAAGCCACCCAATGTTATATCTAATGCAGACTCTGAACAGGAAGAAGAAGAAGAGGAATTAACCTCTCAAACGGATGATGAAGAAGAAGTAGTTGAGTGTCACGGCATGTGGGATTTCATACTCCCAAATTCTGACACCGAGAATCAAGAAGAAGCTTTTCCTGTTACTACAAGAAGTAAAATCGCTTCTAAACCTACTCAAACAGCTACAAAAAAGAGGAGTGCAGGTGCTGCCACACCAAAAGAAAAAGTTCTTCCAAAGAAGTCTCCGGTAGCAGCCCCTCAAAACCAGCCTCCGATTTCTAACTCTCCTTCAACATCCAAGACACTAGTGGTATCTGACTCCATGGAGTATAATATTGTTGATGATATGAAAAAGACTAAGGCAAACATAACCATGTTTGAACTAAGTAAGTTAAAACATCAGCAGAAATTGCTCCTAAGAGAATTTAACGCTGTCCCCTCTTCTCCTCTTCCCAGTTCAAAAGATGCTAATGATTCAGGACAACCCCCTCCAGATATGGTCGAAGCTACCGATTCGGTTCTGATCGGAGATAGATCCAATTCTCATACCCCACCTTTCTTGCTCACCTATGAAATCTATAATCGAAATCTGCATAACTGTTTAATTGATTTAGGGGCTTCATCTAATATTATGCCAGCTTCAGTTTGTTCTAAACTGAACATAGAACCCCAGAAGTCCGCAATTCATATTGTATAGTTAGACAGAACCAAAGTACAGGTTATTGGAGAAATTAATTCCGTGACTATCAGGTTGTCTGCTGATCCCAGAATAGTACAGAGAATAGATATTTTGATTGCTGACATACCTGAATTCTATGGTTTAATTTTGAGCAGAGATTGGTCTGAGAAACTACATGGATACATTTCCACAGATTGGTCACATATGTGGCTCCCCTATAAGGGTAAGCCAAATCAAATAAGGATCGACCGTGAGAAACACATGACTCACACAGTAACCGACTTCGAACAAGAAAACCAGCCTGTGGCCTTCAACAACAACATTTTGGGAAATTATTCCTCAGAATCATTCTTTGGCAACTTTGTTGCCCAATCTTCCCCTTTTTTAGTTAACCATTGTACATCTCAAGTAGAAAATTTTTCACAAACCAATTTATCCAAATGCTTCAACGAAAATCAAAAAGATGTAAATACTTTTGTTGATTCTCCTTTATTTTGGTCTTTGTATTTTGATGGCTCTAAGTCCAGTGAGGGATCAGGAGCAGGTTGCATCTTAGTTAGTCCGCAAGGCGAAAAAACAATGCTATCCTGTCGATTAGAATTTGAATGCACCAATAACACGGCCGAATACGAAGCTCTAGTGCAGGGACTATATAAGGCAATTGACCTTAAAGTCCAATATATAAAAGTATTCGGTGATAGTGAGATCATTGTTAAACAGGTAAGAAATACAATTCATTGCCTTTCAAGCCACCTTAAGCATTATCAATCGCTAGTGCAAGATCTTACTTTGCATTTCTCAGCATTCAACATTTCTTCAATTCCAAGATCACAAAACTCGGCAGCTGATTTACTAGCCAACGTAGCTTCCAAACTCCTCCCTTTCGAAGACTATAGCCTTGATAGATTTTCTATAGAATTAATTTTTAGACCTTCAGTTCCCGATAACATCACTAACTGGAGGGTTTTCAACCATGACGAGGACATCTTGCAATTCTTAACCTCTGAAAAGTCTTATGACAATCAAATCATTGAAGAGCATGACCATGATTCTCAAATGAAAGAAACATCTCAAGATAACGCGATTCCTAAGCCTGTAGTAAAGCTCGAAGACCTTTATGACATTAAAGATAGGTTCAAACCTGTAATTAATGCAAAACTCCAAAGCTCTACTCTTAGGTTTGAATCAATCAATTTGGGAACAGATCAAGCTCCTCAAAATATCAACTTAGGACTAGGACTTTCTATAGAAGAAAAGGAAGCATTCATCAAACTCTTAAGGAAAAACAAGCAATTTTTTGCTTGGAAGTATGACGACCTTAAGACATATGATACATCTATCATACAACATACTATTCCTATGCTTCCCGATCAAAAACCTATCCAGCAGAAGTTAAGAAAAATACACCCGAATTTGGAGAGCCAAATAAAGTCGGAACTTAATAAGCTCCTAAAAGCTAAGATTATCTTCCCTGTCCGTCACTCAAACTGGGTCTCCAATATGGTCCCAGTTAGGAAGAAAAACGGCGACATTCGAATCTGTATTGATTTCATAAACTTGAATAAGGCAAGCTTGAAAGATAATTTCCCACTGCCTACCATGGAACAAATCCTCCAATCGGTAGCAGGATCTGAATTAATGTCCTTTCTCGACGGTTTCTCAGGATATAATCAAGTGTTGGTCCATCCTGATGACCAACTAAAGACTACATTCAAGACAAAATGGGGAACTTATGCATATCAAAAGATGCCTTTTGGACTCATAAATGCAGGAGCGACATTCCAAAGAGCCATGGATACAGCCTTTAGAGGGTTAATTAATCGCACAGTAGTCGTCTACCTCGATGATATTACTGTGTATTCTAAAAAGAGATATAACCACTTGCATGATTTAAAACAGATTTTTCAACGATGCAAAACATATGGTATCTCTCTCAACCCGAAAAAGTCTTTCTTTGCTCTCAACCAGGGTAAGCTTCTAGGGTTTATTGTATCTAAAGATGGCATTTATGTAGATCCTGATCGAATTAAGGAAATTTCTGAAATTCCTTTTCCGCACAACAAAAAATCGATGCAGTCATTTCTAGGGCAGATTAATTTCGTTAAACGATTCGTTCCAGATTTTTCACAGATTGTACTACCACTACAAACGATGATTAAAAAGAATTCAACCTTCAGATGGGGAATAGAGGAAAAGCAAGCTTTTAATGATATTAAGAAATCAATAATCAATGTCCCAGCTCTGAATACTCCAAATCTTTCTAATCATTTTATATTATATACCATTGCATCCGACTTATCTTACGCAGCAGTGCTCACCCAGTTGAATGATGACAATTTGGAAGCGCCCATCTCGTTCTTCAGTTCAAACTTTCAAGGCGCCGAATTAAACTATTTCGATATTGAGAAACAAGCTTTTGCCGTCTTTAAAGCAGTCAAACATTATCGACCCTTCCTTTTAAAAACCCATACTAAAGTGATAGTTCCTTTCTCAGCAGTTAGGCAACTATTAATCCAAAAGGAATTGGGAGAAAAGAGGGCAAATTGGGTCGCAGCTCTCCAAGAATATGATCTAGAAATAAAGCCAGCAAAGTTTGTTAAAGGTCAAGGTTTTTGCAGGATATTAGCAGGTGCATCAAACATTCCGGAATCAAGTGATACAGAGCAAACCCAAGAAGTTAATCAGCTAAGTATTCCTGAATCCGAATCTCAATATGCAGATCTGATCTTCTATTTAAAGAATGGTTATGCACCTACCAATTTGTCCTACAAAAACAAAAGAGCCATTAGATTGAAAGCTAAGAATTTTTCCATTATTGGCGATGTGCTCTTCAGAAGAAACTATGATTCTGTCCTATTAAGATGCCTTGAGAAACCTGAAGCTCAAAAGGTTTTGCAGGAGCTACACGACGGACCAGCAGGAGGACATTTCGGAGCTGATACAACAGCTCATAAAATCATTCATGCTGGATACTATTGGCCTACTTTGTTTAAGGACGCTCACGAATATGTAAGGAAATGCATCAAATGCCAAACTGCCAGTGGAAGACAACAAAAACCAGCTTTCCCTTTGCAACCAATCAACATTGAGCAGCCTTTTGAACAATGGGGATTGGACATCATTGGAGAAATTCATCCTTCTTCTTCCAAGCAGCACAAATATATTCTTACAGCAACTGATTACTTTACAAAGTGGGTAGAAGCAGTTCCGTTAAAAACAACAAACTCTGAGGCGATCATTGAATTTATAGATCAGTTCATCATTACCAGGTTTGGTGTTCCAAACGCTCTTGTCTTTGATAATGCTTCTTACTTCTCAGGTAATGCAATGATTGATTTCGCTATCAAAAGGGGATTTAAATTAAAATATTCTGCTAATTACTATCCTCAGGGTAATGGCCTAGCAGAATCAACAAATAAAAACCTAATCAAAATCATTAAGCGAACAATCGAAGAGAATCATAAGAATTGGCATAAATCCTTGGTATTTGCATTATGGGCTGATAGGATAACACAGAAAGCTTCCATAGGGACCTCTCCATTTAATCTTGTCTATGGAAAAGAAGCAATCGTACCAACCAATCTTCTTTTTCCATCTCTAGCCCTAGTGCAATTTATTGACGAAACTCCTTCTTCCTCTATCCAGTTTAGATATGATCAAATTCTTAAACTTGAAGAAGAAAGGGAAAAAGCCAAGGTTACACACGCTAAACATCAGCAAGTCATTAAAGCAGCTTTTGATCTGGCCTCATCTAGTCCTAAACAATTCCAAGTCGGAGATCTAGTCCTGAAATGGGACAAAGCCCATGAAGACAAAGGTAAACATTCCAAATTTCAAAAAATGTGGCTCGGACCATTTCAGATCTGTGAAAAAGTAGGCCATTCCACTTTTATACTGCAAAATCTATTAGGGGTGAGGGATTCTCTCCCTGTCAATGGTCTGATCTTGAAGAAATTCTTTAATTGAGGAGGTAACCCCTTCTCTATGTAGTTTGATAGTTTTTATATAGTTTGTAGGATTTGTAGAAATAAGGACATGGGACATCTTCCATTGACCTTTTGCTGTAATTAAAAGTTGTCTCGCCACTACACTATTAATATTTACTTTTAGATAATAGCGTCTTAAACCAAGAAAGATCATTTCTAGGAAATTAGACATCTTTTTATTCTGAACATCACAATCTAACTTTTGTAAACTTTACTCTGAACGAAGTTCTATGAGTCATCTTGAGTTTTCAAAATAAGTCTCCAAAGGTTATCTATATTAAAAGAGGAGCTAATCCATCTTCAGCATCTTTAACTCTTAAACCTGTCATCCGTTTACTCTTAAGAAGATAGTTGTTCATCCCATTCACTAAAAGTTTATGATTTCTCAGAGTGTAATTCTAAAATATAAAAGATCAAAGATAAGAGGTCTTATTACAAGCCTGCTTACCATGTTCATAGGAAAATAATTTAACTGACATTACCAAGACTGCATACCAAACAGGGTAATGGCTTGAAATTTCAAGACAAGGGGTCTCATCACGAGCCAGCTTGTTCAGTTTGATTACTACCCGTGAATGGCATTGTCGTTATCTGGCCACCAAACCAGGACAATGGCTTTTATCTTAAGCAAAGAAGAAAGTGAAATTCAAAAAATACAAAAATATCTTTTGAATTCATTCTGTTTAGTCACACTCTTAAGTGAATGGAACAATGGACAATGACATGGTTAAAAGGTAACCCTGCCGAGACTATGAACGTTTGCTGGCAGCAGAGGCTCTACCTGTGACAGAGGAGTTTATTTTAAAAAACCTGATATGGAAAAGTTTTCTATTTTACTTTTATGAACCAATAAAGACTTGTTTCAAAACTCAAAGTGTGTTTATAAAAAGAGGAAGTCAAATGAAGAAACCTGTTTTATTCAGAATCAATAGACATCTAGTTATATTAGAAGTTTCCTTTCTTTATAAAGATTCTATTTGAAAAGGTGTAAGTATATTTATTAGTCCAGAGATAACTGGTTCTACCAGCGAATCGCCAATTGTTGTGCCCTACAACAACCCCCCATTTCATAATATTTTTATCACAAACAATTAACATATGAAATGGGTCCCTTTTAAAAATTTTAATTGGCATTAATGAATTTGTTCGAAAAAGGTATGATAATCAAATGAATTTGTTAACAAAAGCCTTTTTGAACAAATAATAAGCAATTTTTGGTTAAGTCCGAAAAGGCAATCGCAAGACCGTTTGCTACCTTGGTTCTTTCCGATGCGATATCGCTATCGGCCTTCGGCGATAGCCAATGCACACACAGAAAAAGCACACATCTTTTCCCCGATGCGATATCGCTATCGGTAGTCGGCAGAATCCCATACATCTTCATAAGACGTTCAGATCTTTTTCCCGATGCGATGTGATATCGCTATCGGTAGTCGGTAAATCAATTGATATGCATTTAGGGATTATGTTCGCGCGCTAATATGATACTATGTCGCAATCGGCATTCGCCAAGATCTCTCCCAAATGATAATGTCACTCACACTCCCGATGCGATGCGATGACGCTTAATGATGACCAGAACTCCTAATAAAAGGATGATTATTTCAAAGCATTAAAGTTATATGTAAATCCGATTTGACAAAAGCACAAATTTCAAAATGCCGTTAAGTAAAGGGATAAGGTAATGCATGCGTATTTAAAGCTTTGCCCCTTCGAATTAATGAGCAATTACGATTAGACCTTTGAAGAAATCTATTGCACGCTTTAAGGGGTCATTCGGTTTAATAACTTAAGTAATGGTCATTTATGAAGCTGCAGGACGTAAAATCACCATCATTGCATCTGCGGTGCCCTCTCAAATCATTAGATCCGCAGCCACTTTTAGAATTAATCTCACCACACTTCAAGTTATATATCTATCCCGTTATGGATCATCATTGTTATTTCTTTGTTACGATTTCTCTTGCATTTGTGTAGAATTCAACCGAGAGGAGTCTGAATATGATGGGAAAGAAGTTCAAAAAGGTGGCAGGTTCTACTCCAACACCTGTCTCAGGCCAAGCTGCTATGGTTTCAAAGAAAGGCTTAATCTCAGATACTACATGCACTGGTCTTCCTGGTACTACATGGCAAGGTACATACAATTTGCTAGAAGCAGAACAACCAGAACAGACAGTAACGGAGGCTAGTGTGGATGAACTAAGAAAGTCTGAGGCAACTCTTAAAGATTTGGCTGACTCCTTTCTGCACAGAATAGCAGCCAGAGAACAAGTCTTGCCTTATACTGATGTGGTACGTTGGGCAATTGAAGAAATTACTCTCACTGATAGAACCTTCCATACTAAGGATGGAAGGATTTTCGGTTCCTTCAAGCTTGATGACTTGAGACGGATGTATCATTTGCCTCAACCCGAGCTAGTCTATAATAGAGCCTTTTTGGAGAAATTCGCGAAGGAGAATGAATCGCCATCCGAACCTCTCCGAGAGTGGAGGCAGAATCCAACTAAACACAAGCATGATATGTCGGGTAAGTACTCCAATGCTTCTTTGGCTTCCCCTTATTGCTACGCCGGGATTATGATGTGTAGATTGTGGGGATTTCATGACTCTGCAAATATTCATATTGATATGGTTCCTTTAATGGAAGCAGCCGTCAATAGTATAATCATGGATTGGGCCACTATTTTGTCTGATAAATTGGTCATGGCTATTCGTGAGTTTAGGGCCAAAACCAGAGTCACTGAGAGAAAAATCCCACCATTCTATTACTCTGCTTACATTATGGATACCCTTTGTTTTAATTCTGAGTTTCCTGTCCTTGGTTGGAGATGGACAACCCATGACCCAACACCCATTCACTTGTACCATCGGAAATTGTGGAAACCCTCTCACAAAGACCATTCATATCAAATCTGCAATGGTTTTATGGTTCCCGTTCACTATTCTATTTTTGACAGACCTATCCCTAGAATTTCCTATGAAGCTTCTTTTGATCTCCCAGCCGTAGCCCATTGGTTCGGCGAAGAACATTTTACCTATATTAGAGTTTTTGGAAGCAAAGCTAAGCCACATGTCCTCCCCCTGTACGTCCCAGATAAATTGTTAGCCCGGGAAATCTCCTACCAGATTATGTCTGAGGGTGTCACACAAACTCTCAAAGAGGAGAAAAAGAGAGGATGGCCCTCTTTTCCTTTAAGAATTGGAGTTTATACGCTGCTGAATTACAAGCATGCAGAGAAGGAAGCAGCAAAACTCCAATTGATATCCCTGGCTTCTATTCCAAATAGACTCTATGATCCAAAAAAGACTGCTTTCATTGCCTTGGAACAGGCCAAACTGTCAAAGGTTGTTCATCAAGAAGACCAGTTTGACGACCTGTTCATGAGTGCCGATTCAATAAGCCAAGTCAGACAACTTGCTAAATTGAGTTATGAAGATGAGGAGTTAACTGAATTTAATAAACTTAGAAAGCAAAGGTTGCAAACTTTGCCTCTAGATTTATTATCCACAGCCCAAACATCCTCCTCAAGCGAGCCTGGTCAGCAGCAAATACACCTATCTCCTGTTACAACTAAAGAATATGATAGACAACAGGAGGAAAGGCAAAACAAGCTGCAAGCAGAGAAGCAAAGAAGAGAGCAGATAGAAAGGCAGCAAAAAGCACAAATTGAACAAGAGCAAAGAAAGCAAAAGGAGTTAGAAGAACAGAGGAAAAGAGAAGAAGAAGAGAAAGCAAAGAAGGAACTGGAAGATAGGCAGAAAAGGGAATTGGAGGAATAGCAGCAAAGAGCACAATTGGAGCAACAGCGGAAGGCATTGGAGGAACAGCAGAGGATTGAACGGGATAAAGAACAAAGTGAGCAAATCTCTACTGATCCTGAATTAATTAAAGAATGGAACCAATTCGATTCCATCATAAGTGGTAAGGAAGCCTCCAAAGACTCAGACGCCTCTAAGACTCCCAATACTACTTCTTCTCCGGTTCTAGAGGGAACCAGCGGCTCACCCATGGTACAGAATGTAGAGGTAATCACTCAAGACCCATCCGATCAAATTGATCTTCAGGTGGAGGAAATTCCTCCTCTAGACATTTTCTACAGCCCAAAGCATAGAGCCGTTGTAAGGCACTCGAGGAAAAGGCGAAGGCTTGATCAACCTTCTATTTTGCCTGAGCAAACAATCACGGGCAATGTGGTCTGGAAGGGAGAATTGGATCCCTCTGAAGATCTGACAAAGCTATCGCAATTTGCGGGAGCTTATTCAGCGACAACTATTGACAAAGCATCCGAAGTAAGTCTTCTTTTGAAGACTAAAGAGCATGAGATATACGCATTACAAGCAGAAGTGATAGAGGCAAGGAATAAGGCAGCACAGGCAGAGGAACAATTGCTGGCCCAACAACAAGAGAATCATTTGTTAACCCAGCAAATTGAACAACTAAGGATAGACCAAAGTGACATTCAGAAAGCAAAAGAATTGTCAGAGGCATTATCCCAGTTGAAGGCATCGAATGAGCTGATGATACAAGCTAAAGACGAGCAAATAATTCAGCTATCAGCTCAACTTGAAGGTGTTAAGAGCGCCAAGAGTATCAATGATTTCAGAGCAGAGGCAACTCGAATAAACAGCGCACTGATATCTCAAATCAGGATCTTATGCCAACAACTTGTTGAAGCTGAGTCACTGTGTGAAACATCTACAACAGTGTGTCAACAAATCGAGAAAGCCAGAAGTAAGTTGGATCAGGCTGAAGACGATATAACAGAATATATTGAATGGCAAGACTCTCCAGAAGGGCAAGCCGCAAATTTCTCCCGAATCTGTGTAACATACAAGGACATACTCTTCATGGAATGGAACACACAGATGATGAAAGCAGAAAGAGCAGCCTCCAGATGCAAAATGATTGCCAGTAACATGATCAATCTAGTCAATGATACATTGTATCTGGCAAACATGATTTCACAATGCACACCTAGAAACATAACAACGGCAAATATGCTGGAGCTCAGGAATTACCCTGATCTGGAGAAACAAGGGCGGTTAATTACTGGAGTAAATACCTTGACCGCCGATTCATACTGGCTTTTCCTGATTAAACCACATTCTCAAAGGTCGGCTCTTAATTGTCTAACAGATGCTCTCCAATACCTGATTGCCGATATTCGAGATGCCACATATGATGCACAGCTGACTTCACGCCTCAATACTCCACCAGAAGTAGAGCCAATGCTGGCGATATGTCAGCAAAGGAGTAAAGGCAAAGAGACCTCTGACTGAAACATCGCCGCCGACTGCCGAATCACCAAAATACAAAATGATATTTGTTAATGCCGATTTAGTTGTTTTTCAGTTTTAGATATTTAGATATTTTAGATTAGCATAGTATTTATAGATCCTTTCATTGTTTTGGAAAGGGTCGTAAAATTTTGTAAAAGACTTAAAGGCTGAAGTTTGCACTATTGTGCTTCAGTCTATATTCTTTTTTTGAAACTCGACCACTGGTTCTTAATTTTACTTGGAAGGCTGTTTTAAGTAAATTGTGCACTATTGTCGTTTGCTTGGAATGCTTTCTGGTCTAAAGGAGGAACCGCGACATAGCGATTAATATATTGGATTGATCAAACAGCTTGCATGGTACTATTATCTGTATCTGTTCTCTTTTCTATTATATGAATTGCTGTGTTATTACTTTTGCTATTGTTGATTACATGTATGCAATATAACAGCAAGTCTGCATTTCATATCACTGTTGAATGTTTTGTGATTTGTTATCTCTTTTAATCATGCGTGTAATAATGATATAAATGACTGAGTACAGTAATTCGCTATTATCGCTCTGCATAACTACTTATGTAGAGCAATCTTAAATGATTTAAACATTTATGCTTATTGTTAGTGTCATCTATATGCCTGCCAGTAAGCCTAAACTATCAAACGCTGTATTCAAATGAATCGATAAGTCCCGGGATTAGTTTATAGTTATTATATTTCTTTTGTAGTTTAGTTATTTATTTATTATCACCTTACATCGTAAATCATTCATCCATCCCGTTTACTTATAATCTTTGGGAAACTGGTCCCATTATCCCCAGTCGGAGCCACTATTCCAAACGGAAAAGGAGCTGCACTAAGTTCCGGACCGGGTGGTTTCCCCGATGTTGTTGCAACGAATTTCGGGGCATCAACATGACCTTCGACCAGAAGATTTTGCATGGTGGTCGACGCCAAGTCCTTTATTCCCACCATGTGAATTGTACTGCCGTACCTTGAGGGTCATCATCCTTATCGATGATTCCTCTCGCGCTTGTTAACGGTTTACATCATTGACCGGTAATCAAGCGATGTCTTTCCATGTTCGACTTCAAGAAATTCTCACATGGATCGACTTGTACATCGAGTGAAGATCGGAAGAGATTGAAGACCCCGGATCTAGTTTCATCCATCCGGGCTGCGATATATATTCAGGATATAAAAACATTTGATATGTACATCATTGCAGCAGATGATCATCCTTCTCAAAGGATGATAATTTCAGCAGAGAATTATCAGTCTATCATCAGACGATCGTCTGTGCTATGTACCAAAATGAATTTATAAAGCTGAGCATGGGAATGCCCGCCTCAGCTAGATCACGAAAAAGAATGAAAAATAATGTATTGTACTATATCTTATTACAGGACACTTCTCAGCAGATTGAATGAACTTCGGATCCTCCTAATAAAGCATTTCACCCGATAAACGACCTCATACTTTAGGGGGCATCTGTTATAGACAATTTTGTGCCTGGCAGCATCAGGCATGAATTGTCAATAATCCAAGGGATCCAAAGTCCCTAAACATGATGTTCCTACCCCTAGAGGAACAAGGTCAGCAAACCAACAGCTCTCAGATCAGTTCTCCACCTGAAAGCACTCAAAAACAAGCAATCCTGAAATCAAAGCAGGTGCTCCACTAGGCTTCTGCGCTGAAACTCAACTCCTCCATGGTGTACCTGCGTTGCAAAGCAGGTAGAACAAAGGCCACCTGCGCTGAGCGAGATGGGACAAGTGGCACACTGAGTCATTGCTCTGGAATCTTCCAAAAATCACACTTGGATCAGGGATTTCGCCTTGTGATGAGTCAGAGGCTCTGTTTCTCCAAGTGGAAGCAAGGTTCTCCAAGTGGACTCAAGAACTGAAGATCAACTGAAGAGAGAGAGGACACAAGGCAGCTACACATCAGTTTCAAGCTGACTCATCCTTTCTCAATTCATCTATATATTGAGCTCTCTCCTATGAGCTCAGGAGGCTGGAATTTTGTGCAAAGTAATGATATGCTGTTGGTTTCACTATAGAACTATTGGGTGATTTCTTGAAGGAGGTGAAGAGGAGAAATTCTTTCTGCTGGGAGGTGTTGCTGGATTGGGGCCTTCAATGGTTGTAACCTTCTCAGAACTTTACTTCTTCCATTAATAAAAGCTATTGAGGTTCTTCTATATGCATTTGTTTCAATGATGTATTGTAATGATTGTATATTTGATTTATGCTAATCCTTGAATCAGTTATGAATGCATGCTTCTTGTAGTTTCCTTCTTTGTTATTTTGCAGGATCTCATTGTAGCTGGGCCAGCAAAAGAGCAAAGAGCTAGGAGCAAGCAGCAAAGAGAAGAGATTGGAGCAAATATTAAGCGCAAGGCAACGGTTAGTACATTTCTTCATTCTCTCTTGCTTTCATAAAGAAGTAAATCTTAAGTAGTTTTGTTTACAGTTGTTGCTGAGGTACTATCACCCTTAGAGTGGGATAGGGTCATCCGAATCGGATACTTTTCCCTACAACAAGCTGGCGACTCCACTGGGGAAAAGTATCCGACTCGGATGACCCTATCCCACTCTAAGGGTGATAGTACCTCAGCAACAACTGTAAACAAAACTACTTAAGATTTACTTCTTTATGAAAGCAAGAGAGAATGAAGAAATGTACTAACCGTTGCCTTGCGCTTAATATTTGCTCCAATCTCTTCTCTTTGCTGCTTGCTCCTAGCTCTTTGCTCTTTTGCTGGCCCAGCTACAATGAGATCCTGCAAAATAACAAAGAAGGAAACTACAAGAAGCATGCATTCATAACTGATTCAAGGATTAGCATAAATCAAATATACAATCATTACAATACATCATTGAAACAAATGCATATAGAAGAACCTCAATAGCTTTTATTAATGGAAGAAGTAAAGTTCTGAGAAGGTTACAACCATTGAAGGCCCCAATCCAGCAACACCTCCCAGCAGAAAGAATTTCTCCTCTTCACCTCCTTCAAGCAATCACCCAATAGTTCTATAGTGAAACCAACAACATATCATTACTTTGCACAAAATTCCAGCCTCCTGAGCTCATAGGAGAGAGCTCAATATATAGATGAATTGAGAAAGGATGAGTCAGCTTGCAACTGATGTGTAGCTGCCTTGTGTCCTCTCTCTCTTCAGTTGATCTTCAGTTCTTGAGTCCACTTGGAGAACCTTGCTTCCACTTGGAGAAACAGAGCCTCTGACTCATCACAAGGCGAAATCCCTGATCCAAGTGTCATTTTTGGAAGATTCCAGAGCAATGACTCAGTGTGCCACTTGTCCCATCTCGCTCAGCGCAGGTGGCCTTTGTTCTACCTGCTTTGCAATGCAGGTACACCATGGAGGAGTTGAGTTTCAGCGCAGAAGCCTAGTGGAGCACCTGCTTTGATTTCAGGATTGCTTGTTTTTGAGTGTTTTCAGGTGGAGAACTGATCTGAGAGCTGTTGGTTTGCTGACCTTGTTCCTCTAGGGGTAGGAACATCATGTTTAGGGACTTTGGATCCCTTGGATTATTGACAATTCATGCCTGATGTTGCCAGGCACAAAATTGTCTATAACAGATGCCCCCTAAAGTATGAGGTCGTTTATCGGGTGAAATGCTTTATTAGGAGGATCCGAAGTTCATTCAATCTGCTGAGAAGTGTCCTGTAATAAGATACAATACAATACATTATTTTTCATTCTTTTTCGTGATCTAGCTGAGGCGGGCATTCCCATGTTCAGCTTTATAAATTCATTTTGGTACATAGCATAGACGATCGTCTGATGATAGACTGATAATTCTCTGCTGAAATTATCATCCTTTGAGAAGGATGATCATCTGCTGCAATGATGTACATATCAAATGTTTTTATATCCTGAATATATATCGCAGCCCTGATGGATGAAACTAGATCCGGGGTCTTCAATCTCTTCCGATCTTCACTCGATGTACAAGTCGATCCATGTGAGAATTTCTTGAAGTCGAACATGGAAAGACATCGCTTGATTACCGGTCAATGATGTAAACCGTTAACAAGCGCGAGAGGAATCACCGATAAGGATGATGACCCTCAAGGTACGGCAGTACAATTCACATGGTGGGAATAAAGGACTTGGCGTCGACCACCATGCAAAATCTTCTGGTCGAAGGTCATTGATGTATACCTGTCGCCGGAAGTGAGAAACTTGCCATTGAGGCATGCAAGCTTCAAAGTACTGAAGGGGTTGTTCCTAGATCAACTCCTTGGATAATGAGCTGATGTCGACAAGGAGCGATCCGTCAAAGGAGGGCCTTAATGAATCCCACATCAGTGACACGGAACGGAGCTAGTGATTGTGATGAGGTGAAAACAAACTGTGATGTATGATTCAGGGTGGCGGTCATGAAATGGATGAAGGACAATGTATGGCAGTGGATGGGACACGGTTGACTCTTTGCAGAACAACATCTCTTGAACATATAACGACACTGATGTGATGGATTGGTAGCATTACCCCAAATGTGGATGGTGTGGCGAGGACCATGGTGATGAGACCGGTGAATGAAACAACCCAACCCGATGTGATACGGAGGACAAAGTGTCATGTTCAAGAGCGACTTGCTACCATTAAAGCTGTGAGGTTCTCCCAATTTTTCCCCAGTCATTGCTGACCAGTACCTCTTTATTTTTATCAAGCTTGAGGAGGATAACATATGCTTGTTCTATAGCCTGCCCTTCGGGCAAGCCCATCGCTATGTTTTAACGAGCCTAGCGATAGGGAAACTCGTTCTCGTCTAAAGACAAGTTTGTCGCTATTTAATGAATTTAACGAGTCTAACGACAAGGATAACTCGGTCCTTTTCATTTTTAGAGAGTCTGAAAAGGTACATAAAGTCAACTCCAGAATTCCTTTTTCGTCATCTAATCCCTTAAGTCCGAAAAAGTATAAAACAATACAGAAGGGATGAATTTTCGATTGCTTTAACGAGCCGAACAAAACAAGCGCTCGATCTTTTTGTGTAATAATCCCTCAGGTCCAAAAAGATTAAAATCTAGAGGAGGGATAGCTCTTCCGGTCGTTTAACGAGCTGGAAGGCCAAAACTCGGCAAACTTTTCATATTTTACGAGTCAGGAGAAAAGAGCTCAAAGAAGACTCGTCTTTTGAGGAACGAGTGATAAACAGGGATAGCAGCAGATTCCAGGTACAGGTTGGAATATTCCAATCACGGCAGTGTCACAAGGATGGCTAAGTGAAATCACTCTTCGCAGCTGTTCCTAAAAATGGGTAAACAAACATATGGAGATGAATGATTGGCCAAATGAACGGATGGAGGTGAGACTGCAAGAACACGACCAAGGGCTTTAATATGGCTGTCAAAGGTTACATTTACCAAGGTTATTTACCGGTTCATTTTTTCTGGGTGAGCTTGAACTCTAGGGGAAGATTGCTCACAACTTATGTTTATTTTTTAACGAGCATGAACTATGTGCTAAAACTGCTCGGATCTTGCGTTTATTTTTTAACGAGCATGAACTGTGTGCTAAAACTGCTCGATTATACCAGTCATAATACAAGAAACGCTTCAGGTGAGATAGCTATTTTTTAAGGAGCTTTATCTCACGAAGCTATGCTCCTATTTGGCAAGTTTTGACTTTTGCCCCACATCCTTTCTTTATGCAAGCTGGAAACGGCTAATCCTATGAGTTTAACGGGTTAGACCTACAGGTTTAAAGGGAGGACCTAAAAATTTAAAAAATAAATAGTCGTCCCGTGCTTGCACTCCAAAAGGTTTGCATGCCCCCAGGTATAAAGTATAATTTCAAGGCTACCCCTACTCTGTCCCACCTCTGTTTTTCTACTTGTCGTCTTGCTATATTTTTAACGATACTTGTCTTCTCATTATTTTTCGGTGCCGACGGTACTTGTCTTCCCATCAGTTCACTTTTAGATTTTTGCAAGATCGCAACAGATAAAACATTGGCGTTACGGAGGGAGGCTTGCCTCTTACTTATTATCCGAAAAATGGTTCTGTTCGCTGCCGCAAACTAAACTCTCTTTTCGGCGATGTCTATCATTAGGTTGCTAAGGATGGTGACTACTTGTTGCAGCAATTTCATCTCTTTCTTTGGAGGCTGCCCCTACTTATCCTTCAAAACATATGTTTTAATGGGTGAGGCTTGCCTTCAAAGATGGTGGCTACTTGCCGCCACAAATGGATCTCCTCCCTCAGGAGAGCCTACTTTTTAGACAAAGGGAGCGAGAAGCTGATTATCTCACTCACATAACTTTGACAAAAGAACTTTATCCTAGAACAACCCTCTCTTCCTTCTTTCGGACGGGGTACGGACTAGTCCCATTCTTCTGCGGAAATTAACTTTATACCCAAGGTTTCCTCTGCCCAAGGCAGGCCAGGGTGCATGCCCCCTGGGTCCCAGTTACATCTTTCCGAATCACTCGCATTCATCGGGAAGTAGAACCGGGGGTGGAGGCATTCCTTGAGTGAATAAACCGTTAAGGGATGGTATTTGACTATTTGCAATGCGTGATCCTGGAAATGAAAGTTGGTCTACGAGCTTGACCATTCTTCCTTCGTGCGGAAAACACATAACTCTGAAGAGTGAGGACACTATCGCCTCCATGCAATATATATAGTCTTGTCCAAGGAGTAAGTTATACACCAAGGGTCCCTGGACGACCATGACGTTCATATGAACTGTCTTCCCCCTCAATGTAATAGGAACATTGGGGAGAATCCCTAACGGGCGACTGGTTCCTTTATCAAAACCTGATAGATTTCTCATCTCAGGTAAAAGCGCCGGGGAACCCAGTGCTTTCCAAGCAACAGAGGAAAGGATACTCACAGATGCCCCTTCATCAATGATAGTTCCAGCCATCACCATTCTGTAGATTTGGACGATAATTCTGAATGGGATACCGGCTGGTAACCGGGGTCTGCCTAGTTGATTCCAATCAAAGGATACAACCAGGTTGCTTGGTGGTGGGACTGAATACACGGCCGGATATGACCCTGACGATGTTCCTTCCTGCGATAAAGGAATGGGCGCATTGCCCTGATGCTCATCAGAGTCTGTGTTGATGAAAAGAATCTGGATGGTGTCATCCTTGTTCTCTTCAGTGAGGGTGTCATTTGAAGATGAATCTTCAACGACGGTGTCATTTGAGGATGAAACCTCTGTAGGAAGAACCGGGTCAACTGCCGTTTCGACCTTTAGACTTTCGTCTGGTCTGGATTCAGTAGGTTCATTCTCAATGACCGACACTTCAGCTGACCACTTGATCGGGCCAGCTGGATTTTCAACTATTGAAGGACTCGGCACGAGTTTTTGGTATCCAGGAGGAAGTCGTAACGGTGAAACCGGACGATCTTCCAAAACTCTCTTCGCCTCATCTAAGAATGGACAACGGTGGATGGCGTGATCGCCTTCACACAGTCTGCAGGGTGATCTTGGTCTCCCTCTTTGTCCTTCACTCTCGCTAGTTGACGGAATGCAATCAACATGTCTATCAGAGGTTGATGCTACCGGATTGTGCAACCTGGGGGACCAGTCCCTTAGTATCCGGGGAATACAAGGACAGTCACGGTGGAAGTGGGTCCCTTTGCAAATGACACATGGCGATTTAGGCCCGATCGGTGCAGTGTGTGGATTTTTGTCAGATGTCTTTTGCTTGCCCCCAGTCGCCTTCGCCTTAGGTTCCTTCTACTTCTTTTCTTTCTTCTTCTTCTCCTTCTTCTCCATGGGAGGCTGACTTTTGCCGGCTCTACCTTGCGAAGATGAAGGATCAGAGGAAGAATTGTAAGAAGTGGAAGGCTGGTGGGTAGCTCTAGACTGGTCTGACTGTTGATTCGACTGCTCAGGATTAGTGGTGATCTGAACTACATTAGTTGAAAAGAGCCATACAGGTAGGCCAATTGTCAATCCTGGAAGTGACAATGTGGCCATATGAGGCGCACCAACATCTCCCCAAGAGGAGAAGGGATTGGGACTTCCACCAAGGTGACTTCCTTGGTTGGTGGGCTCCATACTTTTCAACTAAAAGATCAACGTGGGAATAACAGGTGATTATGTTCCGATTAAAATAAATTTTATTAACGACGCTTTAGACACAACTTTGCTTTTTCATGTTTTAAGAGTCGAGAAAAAGCTAAAGATGACTCTAGTCTCCTTCGATGTTTTAACGAGCCCGAAGTGACAAATGCTCGGATGGACTTTTTCAGTTATAGAGTTTGAAAAAGGCCAAAAGAAACTACTCTGGAGTTCTAGGCAGAGGGTGTGCCAAACTTTTCGCGAAACCACAAAATACGTTTTACGGTACGGGTGGTCGATCTTCGTGAATGCTGTGTTCACTGCATCACGATCAGTAGGGCGGCCGACACGGCTTCCTATGGATAAAGGCTTTGTTCCTATAGGGGTCTCCCAATATATACGCGACGGTACGTGGGAGCACAAGTCCGTATTAGTGCCACCGACTCTCAGGAGGAATCACCGACCTTCGTAGAGATCGACAGTCACTATGTTTAACGACGCCGAAACACGTCTCTACCTAGACCTCTATGTGTTTGCGTTATGTTACAAAGCGTTGTTATGTAAATTGAATTTATTTTAATGTTGATCTTGTTTAGCAGTTTGCCTTTAAGGATCACCACGAGATGTATGTAACAAATTCCTGAATGCAGTCTAAGATGAGAAGCAAACTTTTCAATCTTTCAACTTTGAAAATCTTAACTACTGAGGAGAAGAAAGGCAAATCTTTTCACACAGATCATAGAGCACACACTAATGCAAAATTTCCTAAATCAGCATGCAAACAGTCAAATGCAAAATGCACAATGCATGTATTTTCTTTTCCCTTTCTTAATGTTGATGTATTACAAAAAGAAAGTTGTTATATAACTTTGATTTCGATTTCAAGCGAAAGTAAACAAGCTAGTCCAAAATCAAAAGACACCTTAAGATTTACTTGTTTAAACACTTGAAATGCATGAAATCAAACCATAATGACGAAAGTAAAAAGACTAATTAGCTATGGACAGCAAACAAGCTAACTCTTTAGACCAGCAAAATGCCTAACACAGGTTCAGATCTAAGAGGCCAAAGCAAGACTAGTTCACTTTCGTTATGGGAAATTGTAAATGATGTAAGAAATACAAAAGAACAAGTACAATTTCGTTATATAACAGAGGCGGAATGATGGCAAGTAAGGTTGGTTTCAGAACAGGTACAAGACTGGTAACTGGCTGCAAAATCTATAGTGAAAACAGGCAAGAAAAAGGGAGGAAACCCCAAATGCACAAGGCAAAATTGGGCCAACGCAGGTGCTGCACAGCCAGTCTGGCTCTCAGCGCAGGTAGCCCCTTCAGGACCTGCGTTGCAAAGAAGGTAGCCTGTGTACTACCTGCTTTGGAAAACGAAAGTTGCGTTTTCTCAGTTTCTGGGTCACAATTTTCTCAAAAATTCACAGTTTTTGCTCAAATCAGAAGCTATCAGTCAAGCACACACTAAGGGATGACAAGGAAGATGAAAAGCTATCACTAAGAGCTTACAAGGATCCTTGTAGATCAGCTCTTCAAATCATGAACATGCTTAGAAATGAGTTAGAGTAGCTGCCCTCTACTTCGCTTTTGATATAGTCAAAAGCTTTTCGATTTGGTACTCTTTTGTTCAGGAAATGAATAGCAAAATACTACAAACAATCAAACAGATACGATCCCCAGCGGAGTCGCCAGTTTGTTGTAGGGAAAAGTATCCGACTCGGATGACCCTATCCCACTCTAAGGGTGATAGTTCCTCAGCAACAACTGTAAACAAAACTACTTAAGATTTACTTCTTTATGAAAGCAAGAGAGAATGAAGAAATGTACTAACCGTTGCCTTGCGCTTAATATTTGCTCCAATCTCTTCTCTTTGCTGCTTGCTCCTAGCTCTTTGCTCTTTTGCTGGCCCAGCTACAATGAGATCCTGCAAAATAACAAAGAAGGAAACTACAAGAAGCATGCATTCATAACTGATTCAAGGATTAGCATAAATCAAATATACAATCATTACAATACATCATTGAAACAAATGCATATAGAAGAACCTCAATAGCTTTTATTAATGGAAGAAGTAAAGTTCTGAGAAGGTTACAACCATTGAAGGCCCCAATCCAACAACACCTCCCAGCAGAAAGAATTTCTCCTCTTCACCTCCTTCAAGCAATCACCCAATAGTTCTATAGTGAAACCAACAGCATATCATTACTTTGCACAAAATTCCAGCCTCCTGAGCTCATAGGAGAGAGCTCAATATATAGATGAATTGAGAAAGGATGAGTCAGCTTGCAACTGATGTGTAGCTGCCTTGTGTCCTATCTCTCTTCAGTTGATCTTCAGTTCTTGAGTCCACTTGGAGAACCTTGCTTCCACTTGGAGAAACAGAGCCTCTGACTCATCACAAGGCGAAATCCCTGATCCAAGTGTCATTTTTGGAAGATTCCAGAGCAATGACTCAGTGTGCCACTTGTCCCATCTCGCCCAGCACAGGTGGCCTTTGTTCTACCTGCTTTGCAACGCAGGTACACCATGGAGGAGTTGAGTTTCAGCGCAGAAGCCTAGTGGAGCACCTGCTTTGATTTCAGGATTGCTTGTTTTTGAGTGTTTTCAGGTGGAGAACTGATCTGAGAGCTGTTGGTTTGCTGACCTTGTTCCTCTAGGGGTAGGAACATCATGTTTAGGGACTTTGGATCCCTTGGATTATTGACAATTCTTGCCTGATGCTGCTAGGCACAAAATTGTCTATAACATGCGGGCAGGTGGCTTCGCACACTTTTCATCCCTCACGGCTTGATACCTTACCTTTGTGCAACCCTAACTAGGGGATGTGCCACACTCTGTGCTATTACCCAAGATCTTATTTATCTTCCAGTATTAATTAAGCACCTTAGCCTACTTAAATGTGTTAAGTTATACTTAACAATACAAAACATTCATACAGGTTCGTGCAGTAAATAAATAGTATACTTGCAAATTATATCCAATCATGCATTAAATCGGGAAAATATACACAGAATTATAGCAAAACTTTCCTTTATTGATTCTTCAAATGGTTACAGACTCGACCTGCCCTACGCACTCAACAGTAGGGGTCCACGCACTCAGTTGCGAACTACTAGGCCTCTGCGCACTTAGCTGCAGAGCCTTTTCCTAATCTACGACCCACAGACACACTTTACACTTCAACTCAATCACTTAGACTTCTCTTGCTTCTATTAGTTCCTCCCTTCTACACTTAGAGCCTTGCTCTATTCATACAATCCCATGGGTAGGTCTATCCAGCCAACATTACATTACAAAAACTAAGGTGGAAAACCCTGTGACTCTATTATACTTTCGTGCGCTGCTCTAGAAATTCACGGAGCTTTTACAACAAGATTCGGTCAAAACTTGGGCTTTAAGCCCCAAAACATGCATTGGGGGGATTCCATGCCCAACAAATTCCTCATTGTGCATTAAGCTCTCCCTTCCATTGGTGAGAAAAACTTAATTTTCAAGGTAATATTAGCAAAGAACCTTCGGCATTGCACTCCTAGACACTCCGTTGCGCTTTTGAGGCCAACACTATGCTCTTGGACACTGCACTGCACTTGGGCACTGCACTACGCTTGTGCCAGAGCAGCTCAAAATTGCCCGAAAATAACCCAAATCGAAATTTAAAGATTGCAAATTATTTTTCTTGCAAACCTCGACTCATCTACAAGTAAGTATGTCATCTAACTCACCTTTTTATTTTTCAATATGAATTCAAGCCAAACATTTCTTCATTTAGGGTTTCTAGTGAATTTTTCATGAAATGATGTTAGGGTTGATGATGGTCATCTAGTTTTCATAAGTTTAAACATGTAAAACCTCATCCTACACCTTTACACATGTTTAATATATATCTTGAGCCACTGACCTAACTACAAACCATTAAATTAATTCACCAAAAATGAAACCCTAGCTCACTCCTATGGAATTTGGATAGTTTTCCTAGAAACCTTGTTTTTCCTTTTTTCACAAATACATCATTCCTTAATTTCACCTCCTTTGATCTTAATGAGTTGTTAATAGACCATATCCACCTGCTACAAATTCCCCTTGCCATGTTTTCAACTCCACCTACCCATCATTTCATTTTTCACTCATCCCTCACTGGTTTTTCTCATTTTCCTGCTGCTAGGGTTTTTGTCACCATGGAAGGAGACTCTTCAATAGAAATGAAGAAAGACCAAAAAGGGAGATAAAATTCTTAGATATGAATCATCCAACTACAATGAAATAAATTCATCACCCTTTATCAAACAGTGTTTTGAATATGTGTATTATCTGGATTTTTGCAAAAGGGTGTGTGAAGTAGGTTTCCATGAGCAGTTGACAAATTGGGTTGCTACTCATTTGAAAGGTGAAAGTGCCATTATTGATGGTGTTGAGTTCATTTTTTTAGTGGTTTCCATTTCACTTGCTACAAGGATACCAGATCATGGTGAATACTAGTTCAAGGGGATGAACTTAGATCTTGTACATTATAGATCTTTCTTGAAAACACCATACAGGGAAAAACATGCTCATATCATACCTTTTAGGTACCTCTTGGAGAAGTATGCTCCTTTGATGAAAGTTGTCATGAAATTCTTCACATGTGAAAGCATGTGCAACTATCTATGTAGAAGCCTTTCCAAGACATCAGAGAGGATATAGGTGAAGAACAAAGAACAATATCCTAGTCTATTTTATCATAGCCTGATCAAGAATATAGTTCTTCATTAACTTGTAGAGAATAATATGACATGGGAATCTTTCTTGGAGACATCTTTGAAATGGCATGAATCCAATGTGGTAGTTCAACATTCTAGCATGCCAACACAGAAAATGGAGATTGGATCCTCAAGCAGATCAGTGGATATTCCTAAAGCACCTAGACTTGAGGTGACTAAGATGTACAAAAGATGACATAGTCTTATGTTTGCCTCTCATGGCGAGAAAGGGGCCAAGCCTTCTACATCAACAAAACACAGACCCCCAGTGCAGGTTGAAGAATTGGTTGAGCATGAGTTTGAGTTGGTTGACCTAAAAGAAGAAAATGAGCCTTCAAACATGCAACAGATCATCAAAGAGAAGGATTCTAAGATTAGAGAACTCATGGATGACATGGCAAGGGCAAGATTTGTCATTTCATTTTTAGAACAAGAAAACAATCAATTGAAAGCAAGCCAACTAATCATGGAAAAGGAGGAAGCTAAACTAGTGCAGCAAGTAGGCAAGGGAAAAGTAGTCTTGGAAATAAATGAGCCTGAATGAACTGTAGGACAAAGTGAGAGAAATAGGACAAGAACTAGAGGGCTTAGAAAGGCATTGAAAGAGGAGAAAAAACAGATCTTGCTGGATGAAGAACCAGAGCTAGAAGAGGGAATCGCCTTAGAGATTAATGAAGACAGAGAGTATTGGCTAGACAGGGTCAATAACCACTTGGAAAAGCTTCTAGACAAGGCCAATAGAGACAACCAGCTACTGAGGCACATGGCACATCACTAACAGGCCAGAAATATGATTTGCAATGTCAGGGTCAAACAACTGAAAAACAAGCTCAAAGAAGCCCTAAAGGACCAAAATGATAAAGGAAACTTGAAGATGCTTGATGAAGCATCCATGAGGGCTTAATATACCTAATTTTATAGCTCTTGACCAATTTTTAAGAAATTATGATCATTTTTTGGTTTTTTGGAAATTTTAGTGCCTTATTCAAAAATTTGGCCAGTCACAGGCGTTGCACTTTTTCCTCAGGAACTCAATTCAGGAATGGCTTGCATTTTTGGAAACCCCTTGGAATCCTCTCAACACAAATTTCTTCAAATTTTCCAAAGGATTCCTAAATTTTGAGAAAAATGGGAAAAAGTGGTAAAAAATAAGCTTTCTGGACCTCTTTTGGATAGGCGCTGCACTTCTAGAGCAACCTTGGGAGATTGGATTTTTTAAGGCATTCCCATGTGTCATTTTAAAGAATTAAAGGTATTATGGAAACGAGACTTGAAAATATAGTTGATTGTTCCTTCAGATATTCATTTGGACCTCTGGAAGGCACCTTAAAGTGGGATCAAAGTCGACGCCACACTTCTGAAATTTCCTGTGTTTTTATTTAAATTTCACTTTGTAAATTTCCTAGTTCTCAGTTTGACTTAGTCAAAGTCAAAACTCTTTATGTAATTGAACTTGGTTCGAGTTTAGATGATGTAATCATAAGTAAATTGACATGATATGTTGTTTTTTATGTTTAATAGGCCTCATTAAGGAAGCAAAGTCCTAAACACAGTCTCCAATAAGTGTTTGTGTTTTACCTTCTCACTCTCACCTATTGGTTGAGAGAATCTTGGAGTCAGCTCCACCACCTAGGAATTCGACTCCTGAAGGTGGAGAAGTGGTATAATAGAGACTATATGTATCATTTAGTGGAGGAGGCTTGCATGTTTATGTTTTCTTCAACTAATACAGAGGTAGTTGCAACGACTTTTAAGGAACTCTAGTCCAGTGAGTGCATGGTGTTTGTTCTTATTTCCATCAATTTTCTAATGGTTAAATGATCTTCCTCCACATTTTTTATCTTCTTTCTATGGATTACCTTGCAGTTAAATATACATGATTCTTGATTTCAAGCTCTGTTTATATGGTTTTCATAGTTGTGTTTATTTCTTCTAAAAGCTAATTATCTCATACTTGCATATGCTCATTAGTCTCTTCAAAAATTTCTATTCTATACTACATTAACAATATTTCAAGTACACCATGGCCATCTGATACCTAGCTCCTTTCTATATTTGTCTCTGCCTTCCTAAAGCCTAGACCTAATCACTGACTCTATAATTTAGTCCAGCAAACCCTAAAATCTAAAATTCATCAACACATAAACAAATATGTATATCTACCCTAAAAAACTGGTTATTTAAAGCTATTCATTGAAAAGAAAATTGAGAGATCCCTCTCTGGATCAGTAGGGCTAGCTATTGAGCTAAAAGTGGTTCGAGGTTACCCTCCTCGATCTCCTCCTCAGCCTAGGAAATCGTAAGGCATAACATTTTTGGCACTGTTGCTAGGGAACGATTGATAAATCATTCCTGGGAGATATCTTAGAGATTTCAAAAGATCTGTTCTGTGGTTGGAAGTTTCCAGTATCCAAAGATAGGCTGAAATTATAGATTTCATCAATTTTAAGGTGTGAACAATTCTAGCTCCTAAAATATATACTAGGTCAAATCTTGAACTGAATCCACCTTTTATTGTTGAAGATGCAAAAAAACTACTTAGAAAACTAAAGTTACATATCACTAAAAGTGTAGTTCAAAAAATTAAAAGAACAACCTCTCTACCTAGAAATATATTTTCTTTTGAGCAACTTCCTTTCAATACTCAGTTATAGTTGTCTCTTTCTAGGTCAAAATATGAGTCTTGCATTTCTGAACTAACATTTGAAACACTTCAATTTGAAACTCACTCTCACTCTTCAAAATCTCTATCTCATAAAGTTGATTAGGAGCCGTGGTTGAATTTTGACAAACTTCAAAGTCTTGCTGGCCAACTTCAAATCACCAATGAAAAATCCTACATTCAGTATCAACTTGAATACTTAACTGCTCTCTCATCCTCCTTTACACCTCCAAGTACCTCTTTTACATCTCCAAGTACCTCAGTCACCTCATCCTTTCTTCATCCACCTCCATCAATATCATCATCTTTACCTACTCAGCCCATTGTTGTACCTTCATTTCCTGCAGCAGTCATGGCACGATTTGTACCTCTCATACTACCTGCTCAACTTGTTGCTTTGCTTTAGGACTATGGTCAAAGACTTCCTCTATTTTATGGGAGTTCAGAAATCACAGCTCAACATCATGTTGATAAATTGATAGATTTTATTGACTTGGAAGAAATTGATGAAGATGATTCTAAGATGAGAATCATAGCTCAGAGCTTTTCAAAGGATCTAAAGAAGTGGTTTCGCAGCTTAGCTGCTAATTTTGTCAATAACTCACAGAGGTTGATTGAGTTGTTCCTAGCTCGCTGGCAAGAGAAGAAGAATCCATTACAGATATTGGCTGAGTATAACTCAATGAAAAGAAATGCAAATGAGACAGTCCAAGAATTTACAACAAGATTCAATTTGGTATACAATTCTATTCCTGATGATATGAAGCCTCCACCTAGTCTAGCACTTCTCCATTATCTTGATGCCTTTGACCTAGACATGGCATATCAGCTCAGAGAGAGAGACCCTGCTACTCTTGAAGAAATGCAACGAAATGCAATGAGTGTTGAAGCCAATCTGCTTATCAAGAAGTCTAAATCAAATCCCGAGAGGACTGAAAAGAAAGTTTTGTTTAAAGAAGAACCTTCATCATCTTCAAATGTAAAGCTTGACACTCTGGTCAAAACCGTGGAGATAATGATGGATAGAATATCCATAGCTGATCGACAAGCGGAGCCTTCAGTGAGGAATCCGAGCTTTCATGGCCAACAACAACAATAGTTCAAAAATAGACAGAAAGAGCAACGAAATCAAGATCCTCAAGGAAAGTAAGAGTGCAATTTCAACAAAATTATACTGAAGGTCAGGTTGAAGATGAAGAAGATATTGTGGAAGCAAATCACTTCCTTAAAGAAGATGAGTTGCCTACCTTTTTTACAGAGTATGATCAATTTTCTAAAGATTCTTTCATACCAAGTGATTAGTAGCTTGTACTTGTAAGTGATGATATATTGGTTGTTCAAACTGAAGAATATCAAAGAGGATATCAAAATGCTCTTAGTCATCTGCAAAAGTAGTACAACTTGAGGAACATAAATGTACCTGTTACATTGAACCAGAAGAGGAAAAATCTGCAGAAAGACACACCAAGCAAAGAAGCAGTTCCTTCGAATCAAAATAAAGAAAAAGAAGGTTTTATACTGAGTCAGGATAAAACAAATGAGGCATCTACCAAAAATGTGAGAAAGGATAAGGAGTCTCAGAGTGAAAGTCACAAGAAGGAATCCCAAGATAAAGGGAAGATTGAAAAGAAGGATATCACTGCAAAGGAGGTAGAAAAGCAATCTAATATTTTTAGTTTGGAAAATGAAATTTCTAAGTTGAAAGTTTCTATTCCTCTCACTGAATTAGTGAAGAATAACAAATATAAATTTCAGATTTAAAAAATTCTTAGGGTTGACCAGATGTCAGATACTATGAATGTGGCTGATGATGAGCTAGCAATCCTTTTTGGTCCAGCCTTATAAGGAAGTCCTGAAGATAGTGAAATTCCACCTTTTCATCTCAGTCTCAAACTTCATGACCTTATCCTCCATAACACCATGCTAGATTCCGGTGCCTCACATAATCTTATACCTAAAGTCATCATGGACAAACTAGGACTAAGTATCACCCAACCTTATCATGACCTCTATTCTTTGATTTGGGTAGAGTGAAATGTCTTAGCCTCATTAAAGACTTGGTAGTATCCTTGGAACAAATTTCAACCAAAAATGTGCGGATGGATGCAGTAGTTGTTGATATTCTTCCTAGGTTTGGTATGTTGCTTTCAAGGTCTTGGGGAGAAAAAGTAAAGGGCACTCTATAGCTTGACTTTTCATATGCCACTATCCTAGTATTTGGGCAGCTTAGGAAGATCTATCAAGAAAAGAAGATGAAATTCATGATCAGTAGTAAGGAAAAACCAATAAATCACCCTATACATGTTGTGCACACTGATCTTGATTCCTTCATTTTGTTTAGCGATATGAATTCAGTCGATGATGAAAGTCATCTTGTAGAAATTTCAGAAGTTCCAAGGGTTATAAGCAACATGCAAAGAGTTATCACAAATGAAGGGAAAGAGATGGATGAAGAGTGTTTGCAGCCAGAAAACACTCTTGAAGATATTGTTGAGATAGTGTAGAAAATAGAGTGTCTTGAGATAGCTAGCCATCCTTCAAAATCTCAGAAAGTTAAGCCTTCAGAAATCTTTTTTCCGAATGAAGAAAATGGTCTTTGGACCATGGCGTTTGATGGTGTAGTGGGAAGAGCAAGAGTTGGGATTGGTGTTTGGATTCATGGTCCATTACATCAGTCATGCAATATTCCTCACAATGTAAGAATGAGTTCTTACAAGTTAGCTTTTGAATGCTCAAACAATGAGGCAAAGTATGAGGCATTGATTGTTGGCCTCAAAATTCTGAAGAAGTTGGGAGCAAAGAAAATTTCTATTTATGGCCACTCCGAGTTAGTAATCAAACAAGTTAATGTGGAATACCAGGCCAAGCATCCAAGAATGAGAACTTATCGCAATGTTGTACTTGACATTCTCAAAACTTTTACAAAATATACTTTGTCTCGTATTCCTAGAACTCAGAATGTTATAGTTGAATCTCTTGCTACTGCATATAGTATGGTGAAGATTCCTATTCACTCTAATCAAAAGTAATATATCCATGTCAAACATCACCCAACTATCCCAGATAATATGATATTTTGGCAAGTGTTTTGGGATGATAAACAAATCGACAATTTTCTGCAATTGGAAGGAGAATTTCAGAATTCTCGCATTGATGAAACATCCAATATGAATGATTCGGACATCCAATCAGCTGAGATTGAAATATTGTAGCTGAAGGACAAAAAGATTCCAAGAGGCTTGGTACCTTTGGAAGAGTTGTTCAATCATGATGATGTGCCAAAAATCCCACCATGGTTCTCACAGAAAAAGATGTTGAAGATGTAAATATTGGTGCATCTGACAAGCCTAAGATGGTCATAATATCAAAGTCCTTATCTCCTAAAATGAAACGTAAGTACATAGCCTTAATGAAAGAATTTTCTGATGTATTTTATTGGGACTATTCATATCTGACAGTTTACAAAAAGAGTATCATTTATCAGACCATTCCGGTTAAGCCTGATCATAATCCATTTCACCAGAAACTTAGAAGGATGAATCCTAAGTTGTTGCCATCAATTGAAAAAGAGGTAAATAGGTTCTATATGTCTAGTATCATAGTTCCTATTTGATTTTCTGAATGGATGTCTAATATAGTGCTAGTAAGAAAGAAGACTGGGGAGATTCATCTTTGCATTGATTTCAGAAATTTAAACAAAGTATCCTTGTAAGATAATTGTCCCCTGCCAAAGATAGATCATATACTTTAGAGAGTAAATTTCTGAAATCTAGATCATACTACTCCAAAAAACTACCATAGAAGCTTAAAGTCTAACTTCAGAGAGTAGTTGGGTCTTCTAGAATGTCATTTCTAGATGTATACTCTAGGTGCAATCATATTTTGGTGCATAGAGATGATTAGCTGAAGGCAACATTTGCAACACCATGGGGTACATTCATGTATGCCAAGATGCCATTTCGATTAAAGAATGTGACAACTTTTCAGCAGGCTATGGACATACCTTTCGCTAATGAAGAAGATATATTTGTGGTTATATATTTAGATGATCTCACAATATTTTCCAAGTCTGATGAAGATCATTTACATCATTTGAGAATTGTTTTCCAGAAATCAGAAAATTTGGCATCTCACTCAATCCAAAGAAAAGTCTATTCGCCATGGAAGAAGGTAAGATGTTGGGACACATCATCTCTAAGGATGGCATTTGCATTGATATTGCAATAGTACAAGCCATTCAACAGTTAAATTTCCCAAGGAACAAGAAAAAGATTCAGTCTTTTAATGGGAAAGTCAATTATTTGAGAAGATTCATCCCCAATCTACCTGAACATTTGAAAGAGATGGCATACATGATGAAGAAGGAAAATGAGGTAAATTCATATTTAGAGGCTAAGAAATCATTTCATGTAGTTAATTTTGCATTATCCACTGCTCCTATTTTGATTAGTCCAGATTATACTTCAGATTTCATCATTTTTTCTTTTGCCTCTGAGCATACATTAGTAGTAGTCCTAATGCAAAAGAAATATTAGAAAAACAAGCATCCCATAGCATTTTTTAGTCACACCATAAGAGATGTAACACTAAGATACAACATCATTGAGAAGCAAGCCTTGGCTTTGGTGAAAGCTCTCAAGAATTTTCGAGTTTATATTCTGCATTCCCACACCATTGCTTATGTTCCTACAACAATGGTGAAAGAAATTATTGTATAGACAGATCTTGAAGGGAGAAGGGGAAAATGGATTACATCCATGCTAGAGTATGATTTGGAGATAAAGCCTACAAATTTCATCAAGGGACAAGGTTTAGCTAAAATTATGGCCTAATAAAATCTACATGCACTAGACATTAATTTGATTGCTGCACTTTCTGAAGAAGAAGAAGAAGACCCATGCCTACAAGTGTTCGATATGTTCATTTCCTCTCCATGGTATTCCAACATTGTCTATGTCTTGCAACATTTAAATCCTCCATTGGAAGTTCCCAAAGTTAAAGTTATATCATAAAAAATTAAAGCTTCAAACTATTGTATTCTTGATGGTGTTTTATACTAGAAAGATCCTAGTGGTGTGTTGCTAAATTGTTTGGTAGAAAATGAAGCTAAGGATGTGATGAAAGACTTTCACAAAGGAGACTATGGTGGCCATCACTTCTAGAAGACTATAACAAACAAGATCTTAAGAGCTACCTTCTATTGGCCCACTCTCTTTTTTGATGTATATAAAACAGTGATGAGCTGTCATGAATGTCATATTTTCCAAGGAAAAAGAAAGCTTTTTCCATTACCCTTGCAGCCCATCTCAATTTTAGCCCCTCTTCAGCAGTGGGGTCTTGATTTCATTGGTGAGATCCATCCTTCATCATCGGCACAACATAAATGGATTTTGACAGCTACATACTACTTCACAAAGTGGATTGAGGCAATCCCAACCAGGAAAGCTATTGATTCTGTTAACACTCAATTTATTGAGTCTAATATCTTGTCTAGATTTGGCTGCCCGTAGAAAATAATCATTGATAATGTTGCTTCCTTCAAGTATAAAAGAATGGTGGATTTTTGTCCTAAGTACCATATTGTATTAGGCCATTCCACGACTTATCATCCCTAAGGGAATGGTCTAGCTGAATCTTCCAACAATTCATTGATTAACATCATCAAGAAGGTTTTAGAAGTGAACAAGAAGAATTGGCATAAAAATCTCATTAATGCCTTATGGGAGGATAAAGTCAGCACTAAGAAATCAATATGTATGTCTCCTTTTCAGTTGGTGTATGGAATTAACACAGTGTTTCCTTCATCTATTGTTGTCCAGGTCATGAAAATTCTGCAGGAATTAGACAGTGAAACCAATGATATGCAAATAAGGATAAATAAGATGATTCATCTACAATAGACTAGAGAGGAGGTTCTTCAAAACACCTCTAAACTTTAGGAGAGGATTAGAAAGATCTATGATCACAAGACCAAGGAGAACAAATTCAATTTAGAAGATGTGGTTCTTTGGTGGTATGCTAGAAATGAAACAAAAGGAAAACATGGAAAATTTGAAAACTTTTGGAAGGGACCCTACAAAATTTCTACTTTTAGAGGGAAGAATGCATTCCTATTGGAGGAAATGGATGGAGAAGATTATTCAGGAGGAGCGATCAATGGTAGGCTTCTCAAGCACTACTAGGTTTAAAAAAATTTCTGAAATTTCATCATCATTGTATATACGGTGTGTTTTTATGTTCTAGTATCTAAGTGGATATCATAGGAGTTTGAAGCTAGAAGAGAAGGCCCTAAGGCTTATTTGGTCAGCTGCAATTTTTATTTTACTTTTGTAGCCTTATCATGTCAAAAAGTCAGTGAGTTTTTGAGTCAAAGTTTGGTTCTCTGCATGTTGACTCCATTGCCCAATGAATAAGGCTACTTGGTCTATGGTGTTCTTGACACCTCCAAGGAGCTGCCATCCCTAGCTAGAGCCAATGTTATGTCAGTCTTGTTTTCCTATCACTAGTGATCAAAGATGCTTTTACCAAGTTTCTCAGGGGTTCTCAAAATCAAATTTTACCATTTCACTAGGTTTACAGAGTAAAATTTGGTTACTGGTTAGTTGGTCTAGGAATGAGTTCAGTCTATTGGGAAAGTCACATATGTTGGTCACCTGTCTCATTCAAATGAAGGTGTCATAATAAAAGTAATTTTTTCCTTATATCACTCATCATCATCATTCCATTTAGTTTCAGGTTTTTCATTAGGTCATTAGGGTTTTCAAGGTCCGTCATTACCATGTGTAAATCCAACATTGAATAAATCATGACAATCATCTCTTTGACATTAAATTGTTGAGTTTTCACAAGTTCATCATGATTTCTGTTTGAAATGCTCCAGGAGAAGAAGTTCCAGAGTTCAAAAAGTGAAAATACAGTCCAGGTCTCAGCCTTCTAAGGTGACTCAATTTTAAAAGGTGAAAAATCAGTTTTTCAAACGTTTGTGGGTCCCATTTCTTTTCAAAAAGGAAATTAGTTTTCCTATATAAACCAAAAATCCCAAAACTCATCTTATTTTCCTTTCAATCCTCATTTTTCATTGAGCTCTCCCTTCCATTAGTGAGAAAAACTTGATTTTCTAGGAAAAATTAGCAAAAAACCTCCGGCTTTGTGCTCCCAAACATTGTGCTACACTTCTGAGGCCAGCACTGCACTCCTGGACACTGTGTTGCGCTCATAGAGACTACCCTGCACTTGTGCTAGAGCAACTTAAATCACCAGAAACTCACCCAAATCGAATTCTAAATCTTGCAAATTCTTTTTCTTGCAAACCTCGACTCATCTACAAGTAAGTACATCATCTTACTTACCTTTTTATTTTTCCAAATGAATTCAAGCCAAAGGTTTCTTCATTTAGGGTTTCTAGTGAATTTGTCATGAAATGATGCTAGGGTTGATGATGATCATATAGTTTTCATAAGTTTAAACATGTAAAACCTCATCGTACACCTTTACACATGTTTAATATACATCATGAACCACTGAACTAACTACAAACCATTAAATTACTTCACCAAAAATGAAACCCTAGCTCATTCCTATGGAATTTGGACAATTTTCCTAGAAACCATGTTTTTGCTTTTTTCACAAATACATCATTCCTTCATTTTACCTCCTTTCATATTCATGAGTTGTTCATAGTCCATATCCACCTCCTGCGAATTCCCCTTGCCAATTTTTCAACTCCACCTACCCATCATTTCATTTTTCACTCATCCCTCACTGTCTTTTCTCATTTTCCTGATGCTAGGGTGTCTGTCACCATGGAAGGAGACTCTTCACCAGAAAGGAAGAAACAACACAAGGGAGGAAATATTCTCAGATATGAACCATCGAACTGCAATGAAATCAATTCATCACCCTTTATCAAACATTGTTTTGAAGATGTGAATTGTCTAGATTTTTGCAAAAGGGTGTGTGAAGTAGGTTTCCACGAGCAGTTGACAAATTGGTTTGCTACCCATTTGAAAAGTGAAAGTGCCATTATTGCTGGTGTTGAGTTCATTTTTTTCAGTTGTTTCCATTTCACTTGTTACAGGGATACCAGATAATGGTGAATACTGGTTCAAGGGGATGAACTTAGATCTTGTACATTATAGATCTTTCTTGAAAACACCATACAAGGAAAAACATGCTCATATCATACCTTTCAGGTACCTCTTGGAGAAGTATGCTCCATTGATGAAATCTTTCATAAAATTCTTCACATGTGAAGGAAGATTCTCTAGACTATATGCCTATCACATTCAGATTCTAATGCACTTTACAACTTAGAAACCACTCAATATGTGCAACTATTTGTGTAGAAGCCTTTCAAAGATGTTAGGGAGGATAGAGGTGAAGACCAAAGAACACTATCCTAGTCTATTTCATCATAACCTAATAAATACTATAGTTCTTCATCAACTTGCAGAGAAGAATATGACATGGGGATCTTTCTTGGAGACATCTTTGAAATGGCATGAATCCAATGTGGTGGTTCAACATTCTAACATGCCAACACAACAAATGGAGATTGTATCCTCAATAAAATCAGTGGAGATTCCTAAAGCACCTAGACATGAGGTGACTAGGATGTACAAAAGAGGACATAGGCTTGTGTTTTCTTCTCATGGTGAGAAAGGGGCCAAGCCTTCTACATCAACAAAACAAGGACCACTAGTGCAGGATAAAGAATTGGTTAAGCATGAGTTTGAGTTGGTTGACCTAGAAGCAAAAAATGAGCCTTCAAACATGCAACATGTCATCAAAGAGAAGGATTCTAAGATCAAAGAACTCATGGATAACATGGCAAGGGAAAGATTTGTCATTCTTAGAACAAGAAAATAGTCAACTGAAGGAAAGACAACTAATCATGGAAAAGAAGCAAGCTAAACTAGTGTAACAAGCAGGCAAGGGAAAAGTAGTCTTGGAAATCAATAAGCCTAAAAAAACTGAAGGATCGAGTGAGAGAAAGAGGCCAAGAATAAGAGGGCTTAGAAAGGCATTGAAAGAGGAGAAAAAACACATCTTGTTGGATGAAGAACTAGAGCTAGAAGACAAAATCGCCTTAGAGATTAATGAAGACAGGGAGTATTAGCTAGACAGGGTCAATAACCACTTGGATAAGCTTCTAGACAAGGGAAATAGAGACAACCAACTACTGAGGCACATGGCACATCACTACCAGGCCAGAAATATGATTTGCAATGTCAAGGTCAAACAGCTGAAAAACAAGCTCAAAGAAGCTGTAAAGGACCAAAATGATAAAGGAAACCTGGAGATGCTTTATGAAGCATCCATGAGGGCTTAATATACCTCATTTTACAACTCTTGACCAATTTTGAAGAAATTATTATCATTTTTTGTTTTTTTGGAAATTTTAGTGCCTTATTCAGAAATTTAGCGAGTTAAGGCACCGTGATTTTTCCTCAAGCACTCAATTCAGGAATGGATTGCATTTTTGGAAAGCCCTTGGGATCCTCTCAAAACCTAATTCTTCAAATTTTACAAAGGAGGCCTAAATTTTGAGAAAAATGGGAAAAAGTGGTAAAAAAATCAGTTTTCTGGACCTCATTTTGACAGGCGATGTGCTTCTGGAGCGACCTTGGGAGCTTGGATTTTGGAAGGCATTCCATGGGTAATTTTCAATAAGTCAAGGTGTTATGGACACTATACTGGAAAATATAGTTGACCATTCCTTCATATCTTCATTTGGACCTTTGTAAGGCACCTTAAAGTGGGCTCAAACTCAGCGCTGCACCTATGAAATTTCCTGTGTTTTTATTTAAAATTTCACTATGTAAATTTCCTAGTTTTCAGTTTGACTTAGTCAAAGTCAAAAACATTTGTGTAATTGAAATTGGTTCGAGTTTAAATGATGTAATAATAAGTAAATGGACATGATAGGTTGCTTTTTATGTTTAATAGGCCTCATTAAGGAAGAAAAGTCCTAAACAAAGTCTCCAATAAGTGTTTGTGTTTTACCTTCTCACTCTCACCTGTTTGTTGAGAGAATCTTGGAGTCAGTTCCACCACCAAGGAATTTGACTCCTGAACATGGGGAAGTGTTCTAATAGAGTATATATGTATCATTTCTCTTTTAGAGAGTTATGTTGGACTTTTGTGGAGGAGGCTTGCATGTTTATGTTTTCTTCAGCTAATACATATGTAGTTGCAGCTATTTTTAAGGAACTCTAGTCTAGTGAGTGCATGGTGTTTGTTCTTCTTTCTATAAGTTTTCTAAAGGTTAAACCATATTTCTCCACATGTTTTGTCTTCTTTCTGTGGATTAACTTGCAGTTAAATAGACAGGATTCTTGATTTCAAGCTCTGTTTATATGGTTTTCATAGTTGTGTTTATTTCTTCTAAAAGCTATTGAACTCATACTTGCATATGCTCATTAGTCTCTTCAAATATTTCTATTCTATACTACATTGGAAATATTTAAAGTACACCATGGCCTTTTGATACCTATCTCCTTTCTATATGTTGGGTGTGGAGCCTGATTATCTTCTGTATTCAAAGGTTTCAACTGGATGTATACCCCAGGAAGACTATACACCCCTCCATGCGGGGGGGTGCTATGGGGACTTGTCCCCCTTGTGGGGGTCCAGGGACCAGCGATCCCCCGATAGGGGTTCGGGGGCAGCGCCCCCGAAGACAAAAATAGATGTAAAATTGCCTTGTAAAAGTCTAGTAATTTCTAGTAAATCTAGGCCGTTCATTAGGCGGATGATCTGGTGGTAGAAGTTATGTTTAATTTAGGGTTTTTTGCCCTAGAAGGCAACCCCTCACTATATATGAGGGAATTGTACTGCATCTATGTAGATCTGTATTCTGAGTGAGGAAGAGAGAGGAGATTGAGAGCAAAGAGGGTGTTACAACAGATCTGTTGTAGGTTGTATCTCTTTAGTTTGCTGGATAATATAAAAGGAAGAACTGGTTGTTCCTCTGTGGATGTAGCCCAAACTAGGTGAACCACGTATATCTGTGTCTCTCTTGTTTTATGTGTTTTCTGTGTTTATATTTCTGCAATATTTTCTATGTTCCATTGCTCTATAATATATAATTTTCTAACAATTGGTATTAGAGCCAAAGGTCCATTTGGCTGATAAACGTGCAGGAGAGAAGGGTTCCTGGTTCAAGTGGGAGCAATGGCAGAAGATGGTAGGTTTAGGGTCGAAAAGTTCAATGGCCAAAACTACCAGCTATGGAAGATGAAGATGGAAGATTATCTGTATCAAAGAGATCTATACCTACCATTGAGCGGAAATACAAAGAAGCCGACGAGTATGACAGACACAGAATGGGATATTCTAGACAGAAAGGCACTTGGAACAATACAGCCGTGCCTAACGGTGTCGGTATCATTTAATATTTCAAAGGAAATGACAACACAGGGTTTAATGTCGGCATTGGCCAAACTATATGAAAAACCCTTGGCCTCAAATAAGGTATTTATTATGAAGTGTTTATTTAATATGAAGATGTCAGAAGATGGATCTATTGCAAATCATTTAAATGATTTTAGTACAGTTACAAGTCAGTTAAGTTCTCTAGGGGTAGATTTTGATGATGAAGTTAGGGCTCTATTATTTCTATGCTCATTTCCAGAAAGTTGGAATGGTTTAGTTATGGCCATTAGTAACTCTATCTTTGGATCTAGTACTTTAAAGTTTGATGATGTTGTCGGTGCAATCCTTAGCGAGGAAATGTGACGGAAAAGCTCTGGTGAGACATCAGGTAATGCTTTGACTGCAGAGACTAGGGGAAGAAAAATGGAAAGAAGAAAGAGCCCAAGATATCACAGTAAGTCAAGAAAAGGCATATCCAAGTTCAGATCAAGGATAGTGTGCTGGAAATGCAAGAAGAAAGGACACCTTAAGAAAGACTGCAAGTCTCAGAAGGGAAAAGAAGGAGACACGTAGCAAGAAACTAATCATGAAGCGAATATAACAAGTGATGTGTTGCAAGATGCTTTGATTCTTTCATTAGAAAATATTATTGATTCCTAGGTGGTAGATTCAAGGGCCTCATTCCATGCCACACCTGATAAGAAACATTTTCATGATTATGTTCAAGGAGATTTTGGAAAAGTTCGATTAGGTGATGATAAACCCTGTAAAATTGTTGGAATGGGTACAGTTCTCATAAAATAGAAAAATGGAAATCAGTGGCTATTGAAGAAGGTAAGGCATGTTCCAGATCTGAAGAAAAATCTAATTTCAACGGGGCAGTTGGGAGGTGAAGGTTGCGTAACTAATTTCACAGATAAAACCTGGAAGGTCACTAAAGGATCCCTACTAATAGAGAAAGGAGAAAAGGTTGGCACATTGTATTTATGCAATGGTATTTCTAATTCTGTTAATGCTTTAACCTCTATAGGAGAAGATATGGCATTGTGGCATCATAGGCTCGGGCACATGAGTGAGAAGGGGATTTAGATTCTTCACTCAAGAAATTTGTTACCAGGTTTGAAGCATGTTGATTTAAAATTCTGTGAGAATTGTGTTTATGGAAAACGAAAGAGAGTCAGATTCCTTAGAGTTGGGAAAGAAAAGAAGAGTGAAAAATTAGAGCTTGTGCATACAGATGTATGGGGACCTACGCAGGTATCATCTCCTGGTGGCTCTCATTATTATGTTACTTTTATTGATGATGCAACTAGAAAAACCTGGATTTATTGTATTCGACGTAAATCTGATGTATTTGATACTTTCAAGAAATGGAAAGCTTTGGTTGAAAATTAGACAGGGAAAAGGTTGAAGTGTTTCAGACCAAATAATGTAGGTGAATATTGCAGCAAAGAGTTTGATAGGTACTATTCAGAGAATGGAATTCACAGAGAGAAGACAGTCCCAGGAACACCACAAGGAAATGGTGTGTCAGAAAGGACGAATAGGACAATCATGGAGCATGCAAGGTGCATGAGATTGCATGCAGGGTTTCCTTCACAATTTTGGGCAGATGCTGTAGATACTGTTGTTTATCTAATAAACAAAAGGCCTTCAAGTTCCTTGGATGGTGGTATTCTAGAGGAGGCATGGACAGGTAAAAAGGTAAACTACTCATTTTTAAAGACTTTTGGTTGTGAAGTCTTTGTCCACATTAACAAAGAAAGTAGAACAAAGCTTGAGGCAAAATCAAAGAAATGTACCTTTATTGGATATGGTGTTAATGATTTTGGTTATCGCTTATATGATTATGAAAATCACAAAATCATTAGGATTAGAGATGTAATATTCAATGAAAAGGTCTTGTATAAGAATCAGTTGCAGGAAAATAAACAAGAAAAAGAAAACAGAGAATACACAGTGCTTGACGATATCACAGGAAAAGTGATGGTGCCTAAAAATCATAATGATCAACAGCCAAAACAAAAACCACAACAACAACAAGCACTTAAAACACCTGAAAGTGGTGTTAGAAGATCTACCAGGATAAGTAGACCCCCTGAACGATACTCTCCTTCATTATATTATGTATTGTTGACTGATTCTGGTGAACCAGAATGTTATGGAGAAGCAGTGCAGGTAGAAACCAGGAAGAAGTGGAAGCAAGCCATGAAAGAAGAGATGGACTCCTTAGCACATAACCAGACTTGGGACTTAGTCAGGTTGCCTACAGGCAAAACAACATTGTAGAATAAATGGGTTTATAGGCTGAAGGAAGAAGATGGAGGAAAACAGAGGTACAAAGCTAGACTTGTGGTGGAGGGGTTTACACAGAGGAAAGGTATTGATTTTGATGAAATATTTTCTTCTATTGTTAAAATGACTTCAATCAGAACTATTTTAAGTCTAGTAGTAGTTGAAGATTTTCATCTTGAGCAGTTAGATGTAAAGACAACCTTTCTCCATGGGGATTTGGAGGAAGAGATATATATGCAGCAGCCACAAGGATATGAGGTAAAAGGGAAGGAGAAACTAGTGTGCAGGTTGAAGAAGAGCTTGTATGACTTAAAACAGGCTCCAAGGCAGTGGTATCTAAAATTTGACAAGTTTATGTCTGAACAAGGTTATACTAGATGTCACTCTGATCATTGTGTTTATCTCAAAAGGAAAAATGATGGCAGCTATATTATATTGTTATTGTATGTAGATGACATGCTTGTTGCAGGTTCTAACATGCAGGAAATAAATGTGCTCAAAAGAAAATTGGAAAACTCATTTGCAATGAAGGATTTGGGTGCTGCAAAACAAATCCTTGGTATGAGAATAACTAGAGACAAGAAGAATCGAAAATTAACATTGTCTCAAATTGAGTACATAGAAAAGGTGTTGAAAAGGTTTAATATGAAAAATGCAAAACCAGTTAGTATACCTTTGGCTAGCCATTTCAAATTAAGTAAGGAGGCGTGTCCCAAGACTCAGGAAGAAATGGCTCATATGTCTAAAGTTCGATATGCCTCAGTAGTTGGAAGCTTAATGTATGCAATGGTCTGCACAAGGCCTGATATTGCACATGCAGTGGGAGTTGTAAGTAGGCACATGAACAATCTAGGAAACGAACATTGGATGGTGGTGAAGTGGATTCTCAGGTATTTGAGAGGTACCACAAATCAAGCATTATTCTTTGGTGGTTCAAACATTGCTCTACAGGGATATGTTGATGCAGATATGGCAAGTGATAGAGATAACAAGAGGAGCACAACGGGGTATGTGTTTATTGTAGGTGGAACAGCTATTAATTGGGTTTCAAAAATCTAAAGTGTTTTTGCACTTTCAACAACAGAAGCAGAGTATGTTGCTGCTACAGAGGCTAGTAAAGAAATGATTTGGTTACAAAGGTTTCTGGATGAATTGGGTAAGAAGCAGGAGTTGGGTAGGTTATACAGTGATAGCCAGAGTGCCATACATCTTGCAAAGAACTCAACATTTCATTCTAGGACTAAACACATATAGCTCAAGTACCATTTCATACGACCAGTGTTGGAAGATGGAGAGTTGAAGCTAAAAAAGATACACACTAGCCAGAATCTTGCAGATATGTTAATAAAAGTTGTAACCAGGGAGAAACTAAGAATCTGCTCAGCTTCAATTGGTCTTCAAGTATGATGAAGAAGATGAGAAACAGCCAGGTCCAAAGTGGAGTCAGTGTCTAGTAAATGAAGCAGTGGTGGAGTTTCTATAATCAGTCTCCAAGTGGGAGATTGTTGGGTGTGGAGCCTGATTATCTTTTGTATTCAAAGGTTTCAGCTGGATGTATACCCCAGGAAGATTGTACACCCCTCCATGCAGGGGGGTGCAGGGGGGAGTTGTCCCCCCCGCAGGGGTCCGAGGGCCAGCGGTCCCCCGGCAGGGGTTCGGGGCAGCGCCCCCGAAGCCAAAAATAGATGTAAAATTGCCTTATAAAAGTCCAGTAATTTCTAGTCAATCCGGGCCATTCATTAGGCAGATGATCTGACGGTAGAAGTTATGTTTAATTTAGGGTTTTTTGCCCTAGAAGACAACGCCTCACTATATATGAGGGAATTGTACTACGTCTATGTAGATCTATATTCTGAGTGAGGAAGAGAGAGGAGATTGAGAGCAAAGAGGGTGTTACAGCGGATCTGTTGTAGGTTGTATCTCTTTAGTTTGCTGGATAATATAAAAGGAAGGACTGCTTGTTTCTTCGTGGATGTAGCCCAAACTGGGTGAACCACATATATTTGTGTCTCTCTTGTTTTATGCGTTTTCTGTGTTTATCTTTCTGCAATATTTTATGTGTTCCATTGCTCCGTAATATATAATTTTCTAACACTATATTTGTCTCTACATTCCTAAAGCCTAGACCTAATCATTGGCTCTAAACCTTAGTCCAACAAACCCTAAAATCTCAAATTCATCAACACACAAACAAATATGTATACCTAGCCTAAAAACTTGGTTCTTTAAAGCTATTCATTGAAAAAAACTTCTAGAGATACCTCTATGGCTCAGTAGGGCTAGCTACTGAATTGAAAGTGGTTCGAGGCTACCCTTCTCGATCTTCTCCTCAACCTAATAAATTGTAAGGGATAACAGACCAATGCTCCAGTCCTTAAGATTGTAGATTCACATAAAGAGTTTGTAGTGTGTACAAATGCATGTAAAAGAGGACTTGGTGGAGTCCTTATGCAGAAGGGATAGGTGGTGTGCTATGAGTCCAGAAAGTTGAATGAGCATGAGCAGAACTACGTGACTCATGATACTGAGTTGGAAGATATGATTCATGCCTTGAAGATGTGGAGGCATTACCTTATTTTTAGGAGATTTTTATTGATGAGTGATCATAGTGGGTTGAGATACTTGTTTGACCAGTTGAATCTAAATTCCAAGCAAGCTATATGGTTGGCTACCCTTTGTGAGTTTGACTTCGAGATCAAATACATTAAGGGAAAGGAGAACCAGGTTGTTGATTCTCTTAGTAGGAAGGTAAAGGTGAATCATATAGCAACTATGAGCTCTTATGGGAAATATTTGTAGGATAGGATCTGGTAGGTAGGATAGAGGGATGCCATGTATATGGAGATTATGCATAGTTTACAACATATTATAGGTATAGGTACAGGCACAGGTACATGCACAGGTAAAAGTACATGTGATCAGGATGCAGACTATCATCTCATGTCAATTCATACTCACGTCACCCAGGATATTGGACGACGTTGATGATGGTGAATAATTTCTACTATTAGCCGAATTTGATGAAGGAAGTGGCAGAGTTCGTGGCTAGATGTTTGGATTGTAAGAAGGTAAAGGAAGAATGTAAGAATCCAGGTGGCCTAGTAAAACCTACTCCGATTCTAGAATGGAAATGGGCAGTCATTCCCATGGATTTAATTACAAGTCTTTCGAGGATAGTGAGAAAACATGATTCTATTACGGTTGTGGTTGACAGGTTGAGAAAGGTAGCTCACTTCATTTCAGTGAAGATGACATATTCATCTAGTGAGGTGGCACATGTTTTCATAAGGGAGATTGTGAGATTACATTGTGTTTCGAAGAATATTTTGTCAGACAGGGATGCGAAGTTCACTTCAAAGTTTTGGAAGGAGCTATTTATAGGTTTGGGTACATATTTGGCCTTTAGTATAATATATCATCCGCAAACAGATAGACATACGTAGAGGTTCAACAGGATCTTGGAGGATATTTTGAGGATGTACGTGATGTACTAGTAGAGAAAATGGGAGGAGTATCTTCCACTGGTTGAGTTTGTGTACAAAAATGGTTATCAAGAGTCATTTAGGATGAGCCCTTTCGAGGCACTATATGTGTGGAGTTGTAATACTCCCATCATCTAGAGTGATCCAGTGAAAAAGGTACTTATTGGACTGTATATGTTGGAAAACATGGAACAAGAAATGCAGGTTATAAAGAAGAATCTAAAGGCAGCACAGGATAGACTAAAGAGTTATGCAGACCAATATAGAGGATTCAAAGAGTTTTAGGTTAGGGAGCATGTGTGTTTATGCATCAATCCCAAGAAGATATCTTTGAGGATTGGATCATGTGCCAAGTAGGCACCACGGTATTGTAGGCCTTTTGAGATCCTTGAAAAGATTGGACCAATGGCCTATCGACTTGCAATACCTCCAAAAATGAAATTCCATGATGTTTTCAATGTTTCATTACTTAAGAGGTATATAAAGGATGTCAATCATGTTATTTATTGGCCTTTATTATAGGTCTATCAAGAAAGAGAATTCTAGTTGGAGCCTCATTTGATATTACAACGGAAGTAGATCGTGCTCAGGAATAGAGCCATAGAGCAAGTTAAAGTGCAGTGGAAGCACTTTGGGCCTGGAGAATCTAAATGGGAGATGGAGGATTAGATACGGGCCATGTATCCTTCTTCGTTTTCCGATGGAGGCAAAGCAATTTTTGTATGATGTTTGGTATATGTTGGAATATTTTTTGTTGATGTTTTGGTATATGTACATATGTATATGGATGTAAATACTGCCATGAGATGAGTTATAAAGCTCCAATAAGCGGTATGGTTTTTATTTTTTCATGTTGTCATGATGTTTTGCTTTTGAGCAGGTCATTCATTATAAATATTGCAACGAGCTAAGTTATAAAGTGGTTTTTCTTAGGTCTTGGTGTGGTTTAACACCAAGGATGATGTTCCCCAAGGGGGAGGGGTCTGTAACAAACACTCGTTAAAATTTCATTTAATACAAGTTAATAAAGGAAAAATAATACCACAGTTAAAGGACACTTATTTCAAGATGAATGTTAGGAAAATATATCATAGTGGGGAACAATGTATGTGTCTATGGCTAAGGGAAATTGGCAAATGCGATGGTTAATGAGTTAAAAATGGTAAAAAGGTATTTTGGCACATTTATTTATGAAAATAAAGGAAAATAAGAGTAAAGGAAGGTGAAAGGTCACAAGTTGCATGTGAGGAGGAGAATAAAGGAAAATAATGGAAAATGAAGAAAATAGAGGCCTCATTGATAAAAAGGCTCCTGAGGATCAGTTTGTAACCTTTTTTCAATTCAATTTTGGAGCTCTCTCATTATTCTCTCTCTCTCTCTCACTCTTGGACACTTAGAGTTTTCTCGGAGAATTCTAGGTTTGGAGCAAGGAAGGGAAAAGAAAGGAAAGGAAGGACAAGGAAAATAAAGGAAAGCATGAGCAAGAAAGGAAGAGAAGGATCAAGCATCTTCAATCAAAATTCTTGTAGGTAACATATTTCATGTGTGATTTCCTAGCTGGTTTTGACATGCATGGATTTTCATGTTGGTATTTGGTTCTTTGGTTGTCAATGGCATGGTATTGCTAGGTTATGATAGTGGCTTTCAGCCTTGCCTTTCCTTTTTCTAGATAACAATGGTGTGATGGGATTGTTTCTCAGTTTTGAGATTTGGAATTTCTGAATGGTTTTAGAATCTGGGGTAGAGGTGGTCTAAGGAAAATCCCCAAGGTCTAGGAATCCCTTGACCGGTTTTGGCGAGATACACAGTAAATATTGAGGGTGGAGTCTTGGTTTAGGGAATAGTGATCCGGCATGGATTTAGGTAAATATTCAGAGACAAGGAGAAAAAAAATTCCTCAATTATAGTGATGGATTCCATAGGCAATCCAAGCATGGTTTGGTTTTGTGATCTCGATCTCGGTTTTTGTGCGATCACAGTTTGGTGAGGGCGGAGTTGGTTTAACCTATGGATTCCCTTGGTTGTTTTTGGATTGGTTTATCCATGAGAACCCATATTCATGCTTGGAATATGGCATGGGGGTGAATGGTTGGAAGAAAGATTTGTTTCAGCCATGTCTATGGTCAGGTGGTACGTGGAAGTCCTGAACCTGGTTGGATCTTGCCTATGTTTAATAAAATCCAAGTTCTCTTTCTTTTGTAATTGTTATTACATGGCCTTAATAGTTTTTATCTCATTGTTATTTACAGTGTTTAATTCTAGTTATAAGCATGGTTATATGACTGGTTATTGTCATGGTTATTTCGTGTATTTATTTGTAACTAAAAGGATAATTGACATAAGAACAATAAAGGGAAGAGGGTGGTTATCCTTCTTGTCAAGTCTTGTATGAGTTATCAATCATTTGTGCTTAGTATTGTACTCATGTCCTGTAGATTGCATTGACTCCAATTGTTTGACATAATGTTAGTCTTGGTTGGGGATGGTCAGGCCTAGTCCTGGAGATACATTTTGGCTTACAAGTCTTTTTGTCATGTAAATTATGGATTCTGAAAGCTACAGGGGTTTCTGGGAAATGGCCTAGATTGTGGGCTTGAAAAGTGGCATAATTCCCATAGTCACATGCATAGGACTGAGGAGAAAAGTCCCCAATCACACCCATGCCTTGCTGTGAAAGAGACTGGAGCCTCCTAGATGCACTCTTTCCCATGTCAAGTGAGTGAAAGGGGGACTAATGGTCTAAAAAATCAGTGGGACCTAGGAAATGGTCATGGGGATGACTGGGAAGGATTTTGGGTGTCTTGTAGCAAGTATAAAAGGCCTGCGTTGTGGGTTTCCATTGATTCCACTTCCTTAATGCCACCTAGGAGGTATAGCCTTTTCATAGTAGCCTCTCATCTCATGTTTACCTAGGGTAAGCCGATGAAAGTGGGTAGATGTGAGGGGAGGCATTGTTACATATGCACAAAAAAATAACACGATGTATGCCTACACAAAAGGAAAGTTTGATTACACTATGTATAATTATATAAAATATACCACATCCTCACATACACCAACATGAAATGGATAAGAAAATAGATTTTCCATTCATATAATAACAATAGTACATTAAGAGGGATTTTCGCGCTCTTGGAGAATTGGAGCTCCCGTGCCCCTGCATCCCTGTCTCCTGCGGCCATCCACAGTCCTCCTGCCTGGCAACCCCTGCTGCTGGGCTTCCAGTATTCCTCCCTGACATCCCCGCAATCAGGCTCTGCCATCCCCCTTCAGCCAATGCTAGTAGATGTTAACAGAGGCACCTCGCTTCAACGTCCGAGTCTGCTAGGCTTAGCGGCCACAGAGGAGCCCAGCCACACCATGAGTGCGCCCAGGGGTGGGGAGCCTTCTCCCACCCCTCCATTATCTTCAGAGGAAGCTTTCCGTAGACTGTTAACGCAAAAAGGGAGGAAAAATCTGATCCCAGAAGTTCCGAAATTCATCAAAAAACTGGAAGAAATCCCTGAGATTGCCCTGCCAGAAGATCAACTGATAAAAATCACCCTTGCCCTGGCTGATAAAGGGTTGGTAGGAAAATTTATGGGATGCTGGCCATCTACAAAAACAACAGATCACTGGATCCAATGCAATTGGAGACCTCAGCTAAAAAACAATGTGATCTACTATGCTTTTCGAAGACGGTATTTCATTTTCGAGTTCACCTCCAAAGAAGATCAAGATCTGGTATTCAGGAACGGTCCATAATTTATGGGAAATCAGGGTCTATATCTTAATAAGTGGACTCCTGACTTCGGTCCCTTAGTCGATGCCCCTAAAAAGGTCCCAGTCTGGGTCCAGCTTCCTAATCTTCCGATCCACTGCTGGAGCTATCACACCTTGCAAAAGATTGGAAATGGTATTGGCTGTTTCATTGACAAAGTAGACAACAAGGGCCAATATACCTGTGCAAGAATCTGTGTAGAAGTCAACCTGGAAGCTGGACTGCCCGAAGCGGTAAAACTTACAGTTGAAGAATGGCAACACTATCAAAAATTGGATTACGAGCAATTGCCTTTCAAATGCAGAACCTGTCACGAGCATGGACACTTCCAACAAAATTTCCCAAAAGCTCCAACCAGGGACAAAGTGGATGAAGAAGGATGGAAAGAGATCAAAAAGGGCAAGGCAATCCCAAAGCCAACTGTGAAGAAAAATTCAGGGCCATTGGTGAAGCCCTAGCCTAAACCAAAAGCCACAGAAGCTCCAAAAGAATGCCCTCCCTTAGGGGAAAAGACGGATGCCATTGGGACCCAAGAGAAACCAGAAGACCCATCGAAGAAAGCGAAAGAAGCTGAGGCAAAGTCAAATCTTCCTCCATCAGAGGATGAGCAAGGGGGAAAAGAAGAAAACAAGGAGCACATCAATCTAGGAACCGATTCTGAGGGAGATTCAGAAGATGGAGTCTCCAAATCAGATAGTTCGCAAGTCACTCCTATCAAATTGGCCAGGAGTCGAAAGTCCAAGAAGAAACAAAGAGAAGAAAAAACATACCTAGATGTACTCCAAGGCTCTCAGAAAACCCTCAAAGGAATGATGAATACTAGATCCAGGCGCAAGTCTGGTCAGGCTCCAAAAGGAGCCACAACCCCCCAAGCCAGTAAATAATGAAATACGTCTCCTGGAACTGCAGAGGGTTAGGTAGCAGATTGAAAGAAGAAGCTCTAAAAGACATTGTGAGGATGTACTTGCCTGAAATCCTTCTCATCTAGGTGACAAAGCTAGAGGATATTCTACTCCTTTAAGCAAGCAAAGCATTATGGCATAAAGTCCAAGGGAGGGCAGTCAGCGCCAGAGGTGCCTCTAGAGGGATTGCCTCCTTTTGGGACAACTCCAAATATGATTTGATTTACGAAGAATGTTGCTCCCATTCGCTTTTCACTAAGCTCCTCCACAAAGAATCTGGCCATCAAGTAAGTATGTTTAATCTATATGCTCTAGTCTTACCATTTGAGAAAAAAAAAAATTGGGACTCGCTCCAGTCATATCTCCTCTTGCACAATCTAGAAAATATTATTATTGCAGGTGATTTAAATGTTACTCTAGCTGCAGAAGAGAAAAAGGGGGGCTCGCTGGTCAGGGACCCAACTAGAGAATGGGTTGAAGATCTCATTTTAGGTTGGGATTTGGAGGATATCAAGCCCTCATCACGTAAACTCACTTGGTCCAACAAAAGGATAGGCCCCACTCACATTGATGCTCACTTGGACAAATTTCTTGCCGAATCCTCCTTCTTGACCTCTGGTCTAATGGCCACCTCTAAAATCCTGCCAAACTACATCTCTGACCATAAACCCATTATGCTCGAGCTCTCCTTTGATGGAAATCTGGGCCCCATCCCCTTAGATTCAGTTCTCTATGGATTCATCAAGAAGGTTTCCAGGAGGTGGTAACCAAGGCTTGGAATTGGCAAGTTCAAGGATCCGTGTTCCTTGTGTGGGAAGAAAAACTGAGGGGACTGAAAAGAGGGCTCAAGGAGTGGGCTAAAAAGCTGAAAACGCCCACCACCAAAAGAAAGGAGATGCATGACAGTTTAGCAAGTCATCAATTAGCTATGGAGAACTCCGACGTAACTCAAACCCTTCTTCAAAAAGAAGTAGAGCTACAAAAAGATCTCCATAAAGCAAGTAGGGATGAAGAAGAGTTCTGGAGACAGAAATCTAGAAATCTTTGGTTATAGGCCAGAGACAAAATTACAAGTTACTTCCATAAGCAAGCTGAAGCACACAAGCACTTCAAAACAGTAAATGAAACCCATTATCAAAATGCTGTGGTTAAAGATTTTGAAGGCATAAAGCGAGCAACCCACTCCTTCTTCAAAGAACTTTACTCAGCCCCAGAACACCCACCTATCGATTCTCAAGCCTATCTGATTGATCTAATTCCTCATAGTGTTCAAGATTCTGACAATACTATGATGACTGCACTAATAATTATGGATGAGATTAAAAAAGCTCCAGATTGCATGGAACTGGATAAAGCGCCAGACCGTGATGGGTTCATAGCAAGGTTCTACCTGACTTGCTAGCCAACAATTAAAAAATATCTACTGAGAATGGTTTGGAAATCTAGGCGCCACCGACTTCATCAGATATCGACCCATCTCTCTGTGTAATACAAGCTATAAACTAGTTACAAAAATAATAGCCAACCATCTTAAGAAAATTCTACCGATCATCATCCTTGAAAACCAAGGAGGATTAATCAAAGGGAGAAATATTCTAGACAATAATGTGCTAGTGCAAGAAGCAATATACTCAAGTTGTCATAGAAAAGAGAAAGGCATGGTGATTAAGCTAGATTTGACAAATGCCTTTGATAGGGTGAGACATGATTTTCTGTTTTCTGTGATGGAGAAATTTGGCTTTTCAAAAGACCTCATAACTTGGGTGAAATCTTGCATTGCCTCCCCATGGATTGCACCTTTGGTTAATGGTCGTTCAACCGAATTCTTCCAGGCCTCGAGGGGGCTAAGACAAGGCTGCCCTTTGTCCCCGCTTCTTTTCGCCATTCAAGCTTCGGTGCTCAGCTTCTAGCTTGACTACTATCAACAGATCCAATCTCTTCCAGGACTGAGGATGGCTCACAAGGTTAAAGACATAAATCATGCCCAGTTTGTTGATGATACATTATTGCTTGGAGGAGCTAGCATCAATTCTACTAGGATTTTCAAGAAGGAACTGGACATTTATAGGGAGGTTTCGGGCAGCAAGATCAACTATCTAAAAAGCATGATCTATGGTTGGAATTGCTCGATCAAGGAATTGATAGACATAGCCAGGCTGTTAGAAATGGAAGGAACCCTGACCTGGGAATCTTTTAAGTATCTTGGGATCCCAATTTTCAAATCAAACCCTAAGGTAGCTCACTGGATGCCCCTGCTAGAAAAGCTAAAGCTCAGAATTCAAGTTTGGGGAGCCTCATGGTTGAATAATGCTGGGAAGGTAATCCTAATGAAATCTGTTCTCATTAGTCTTCCGTTATATCAGAATTCCATTCTCCTGGCCCCTAAAACCTTTATTAGTAAAATGGATGGCCTCCTGAGAAGATTTCTGTGGGAGGGAGGGAAAAATAATGAAAGAAGGCTCCATTTAGTTAACTGGGACACTCTTAAGAAGCCATTCTTGGAAGGAGGTCTCCAAATGCGGGATCTAGCAGCCCAAAATCTTGCTCTGGGCTCAAAGCTCCTTTGGAACATTGTTTCTAGAAACCAAGTTGGAGCAAGAGAGTTCTGTGGAAAAAATACTTCCATGGGCATCGCTTGAGGTCTTTGGACCAGCCTCCAAAAATAACCAAAGGATCACTGGTATTCAAACTCTGCCTCACGGCTATGAAACATTTCAGTCACAAGCTATACTGGATCCTAGGTAATGGGAAACAAATAAGAATTTGGGAAGATTTGATCCTTGGTGATTAGCCCTTGAATCAGATGGCAGAGCTTGTAAATATTAGAGTTTGGCTACAAACCAACAATCTGGAAACTCTTTGGGATATCTGTTGTAGGGAAAAGTATCCGATTCGGATGACCCTATCCCACTCTAAGGGTGATAGTACCTCAGCAACAACTGTAAAGAAAACTACTTATGGTTTACTTCTTTATGAAAGCAAGAGAGAATGAAGAAATGCACTAACCGTTGTCTTGCGCTTAATGTCGAATCCAAACTCTTCTCTTTGCTTGCTTGCTCCCAGCTCCTTGCTCTTTCGCTGGCCCAGCTACAATGAGATCCTGCAAAATAACAAAGAAGGAAACTACAAGAAGCATGCAATCATAACTGATTCAAGGATTAGCATAAATCAAATATACAATTATCACAATACATCATTGAAACAAGTGCATATAGAAGAACCTCAATAGCTTTTATTAATGGAAGAAGTAAAGTTCTGAGAGTGTTACAACCATTGAAGGCCCCAATCCAGCAACACCTCCCAGCAGAAAGAATTTCTCCTCTTCACCTCCTTCAAGCAATCACCCAATAGCTCTATAGTGAAACCAACAGCATATCATTACTTTGCACAAAATTCCAGCCTCCTGAGCTCATAGGAGAGAGCTCAATATATAGATGAATTGAGAAAGGATGAGTCAGCTTGCAACTGATGTGTAGCTGCCTTGTGTCCTCTCTCTCTTCAGTTGATCTTTAGTTGATCTTCAGTTCTTGAGTCCACTTGGAGAACCTTGCTTCCACTTGGAGAAATAGAGCCTCTGACTCATCACAAGGCGAAATCCCTGATCCAAGTGTCATTTTTGGAAGATTCCAGAGCAATGACTCAGTGTGCCACTTGTCCCATCTCGCTCAGCGCAGGTGGCCTTTGTTCTACCTGCTTTGCAACGCAGGTACACCATGGAGGAGTTGAGTTTCAGCGCAGAAGCCTAGTGGAACACCTGCTTTGATTTCAGGATTGCTTGTTTTTGAGTGTTTTCAGGTGGAGAACTGATCTGAGAGCTGTTGGTTTGCTGACCTTGTTCCTCTAGGGGTAGGAACATCATGTTTAGGGACTTTGGATCCCTTGGATTATTGACAATTCATGCCTGATGCTGCAAGGCACAAAATTGTCTATAACAGATGCCCCCTAAAGTATGAGGTCGTTTATCGGGTGAAATGCTTTATTAGGAGGATCCGAAGTTCATTCAATCTGCTGAGAAGTGTCCTGTAATAAGACACAATACAATACATTATTTTTCATACTTTTTCATGATCTAGCTGAGGCGGGCATTCCCATGCTCAGCTTTATAAATTCATTTTGGTACATAGAACAGACGATCGTCTGATGGTAGACTGATAATTCTCTGCTGAAATTATCATCCTTTGAGAAGGATGATCATATGCTGCAATGATGTACACATCAAATGTCTTTATATCCTGAATATATATCGCAGCCCAGATGGATGAAACTAGATCCGGGGTCTTCAATCTCTTCCGATCTTCACTCGATGTACAAGTCGATCCATGTGAGAATTTCTTGAAGTCGAACATGGAAAGACATCGCTTGATTACCGGTCAATGATGTAAACCGATAACAAGCGCGAGAGGAATCACCGATAAGGATGATGACCCTCAAGGTACGGCAGTACAATTCACATGGTGGGAATAAAGGACTTGGCGTCGACCACCATGCAAAATCTTCTGGTCGAAGGTCATTGATGTATACCTGTCGCCGGAAGTGAGAAACTTGCCATTGAGGCATGCAAGCTTCAAAGTACTGAAGGGGTTGTTCCTAGATCAACTCCTTGGATAATGAGCTGATGTCGACAAGGAGCGATCCGTCAAAGGAGGGCCTTAATGAATCCCACATCAGTGACACGGAACGGAGCTAGTGATTGTGATGAGGTGAAAACAAACTGTGATGTATGATTCAGGGCGGCGGTCATGAAATGGATGAAGGACAATGTATGGCAGTGGATGGGACACGGTTGACTCTTTGCAAAACAACATCTCTTGAACATATAACGACACTGATGTGATGGATTGGTAGCATTACCCCAAAATGTGGATGGTGTGGCGAGGACCATGGTTATGAGACCGGTGAATGAAACAACCCATCCCGATGTGATACGGAGGACAAAGTGTCATGTTCAAGAGCGACTTGCTACCATTAAAGTTGTGAGGTTCTCCCAATTTTTCCCCAGTCATTGCTGACCAGTACCTCTTTATTTTTGTCAAGCTTTGAGGAGGATAACATATGCTTGTTCTATAACCTGCCCTTCGGGCAAGCCCATCGCTATGTTTTAACGAGCCTAGCGATAGGGAAACTCGTTCTCGTCTAAAGACAAGTTTGTCGCTATTTAATCATTTTAACGAGTCTAACGACAAGGAAAACTCGGTCCTTTTCATTTTTAGAGAGTCTGAAAAGGTACATAAAGTCAACTCCAAAATTCCTTTTTCGTCATTTAATCCCTTAAGTCCGAAAAAGTATAAAACAATACAGAAGGGATGAGTTTTCGATTGCTTTAACGAGCCGAACAAAACAAGCGCTCGATCTTTTTGTGCAATAATCCCTCAGGTCCAAAAAGATTAAAATCTAGAGGAGGGATAGCTCTTCCGGTCCTTTTAATGAGCTGGAAGGCCAAAACTCGGCAAACTTTTCATATTTTACGAGTCAGTGAAAAGAGCTCAAAGAAGACTCGTCTTTTGAGGAACGAGTGATAAACAGGGATAGCAGCAGATTCCAGGTACAGGTTGGAATTTTCCAATCACGGCAGTGTCACAAGGATGGCTAAGTGAAATCACTCTTCGCAGCTGTTCCTCAAAATGGGTAAACAAACATATGGAGATGAACGATTGGCCAAATGAACGGATGGAGGTGATGGCATATAAACACGACCAAGGGCTTTTAATATGGCTGTCAAAGGTTACATCTCTCAAGGTTATTTACCGGTTCATTTTTTCTGGGTGAGCTTGAACTGTAGGGGAAGATTGCTCACAACTTATGTTTATTTTTTAACGAGCATGAACTATGTATTAAAACTGCTCGGATTCTTGCGTTTATTTTTTAACGAGCATGAACATTGCTAAAACTGCTCGATGATGCCCCTAGCATAATAATGCAGACGAGGCATATGCCCCCTAAACTTTAAGGGGCAGTTCATTTTTTAACGAGCTTGAATGCGTTCAAACCTTGCTCAATTATACCAGTCTTAATACAAGGAACGCCTCAGATGAGGTATTCTTATTTAAGGAGCTATACCTCACTAGCTACTCCAAATTGGCAAGTTTTAACTTTTGCCCCACATTCCTTTTTATATGCAAGCTGGAAACGGCTAATCCTACGAGTTTAACGGGTTAGACCTACAGGTTTAAAGGGAGGACCTAAAAATTTAAAAAAATAAATAGTCGTCCCGTGCTTGCACTCCAAAAGGTTCGCATGCCCCCAGGTATAAAGAATAATTTCAAGGCTGCCCCTCCTCTGTCCCACCTCTGTTTTTCTAATTGTCGTCTTGCTATATTTTTAACGATACTTGTCTTCTCGTTATTTTTCGGTGCCGACGGTACTTGTCTTCCCATCAGTTCACTTTTTGATTTTGCAAGATCGCAACAGATAAAACATTGGTGTTACGGAGGGAGGCCCTCTTACTTATTATCCGAAAAATGGTTTTGTTTGCTGCCGCAAACTAAACTCTCTTTTCGGCGGTGTCTATCATTAGGTTGCTAAGGATGGTGACTACTTGTTGCAGCAATTTCATCTCTTTCTTTGGAGACTGCCCCTACTTATCCTTCAAAACATATGTTTTAATGGGTGAGGCTTGACATTCAAAGATGGTGGCTACTTGCCGTCACAAATGGATCTCCTCCCTTAGGAGAGCCTACTTTTTTAGACAAAGGGAGCGATTCTTTCGCTCACATAACTTTGACAAAAGAACTTTATCCTAGAACAACCCTCTCTTCCTTTCTTCGGACGGGGTACGGACTAGTCCATTCTTCTGTGGAAATTAACTTTATACCCAAGGTTTCCTCTGCCCAAGGCAGGCCAGGGTGCATGCCCCCTGGGTCCTAGTTCTTTCTTCCGAATCACTCGCATTCATCGGGAAGTAGAACTGGGGGTGGAGGCATTCCTTGAGTGAATAAACCGTTAAGGGATGGTATTTGACTATTTGCGATGCGTGATCCTGGAAATGAAAGTTGGTCTACGAGCTTGACCATTCTTCCTTCGTGCGGAAAACACATGACTCTAAAGAGTGAGGACACTATCGCCTCCATGCAATATATATAGTCTCGTCCAAGGAGTAAGTTATAAACCAAGGGTCCCTGGACGACCATGATGTTCATATGAACTGTCTTCCCTTTCAATGTAACTGGAACATTGGGGAGAATCCCTAACGGGTGACTGGTTCCTTTATCAAAACCCGATAGATTTCTCATCTCAGGTAAAAGCGCCGGGGAACCCAGTGCTTTCCAAGCAATAGAGGAAAGGATACTCACAGATGCCCCTTCATCAATGATGGTTCCAGCCATTACCATTCTATAGATTTGGACCATGATTCTGAATGGTAAACTGGCTGGTAACCGGGGTCTGCCTAGTTGATTCCAATCAAAGGATACAACTAGGTTGCTTGGTGGTGGGACCGAATACGCGGCCGGATACGACCCTGACGATGTTCCTTCCTGCGATAAAGGAATGGGCGCATTGCCCTGATGCTCATCAGAGTCTGTGTTGATGAAAAGAATCTGGATGGTGTCATCCTTATTCTCTTCAGTGAGGGTGTCATTCGAAGATGAATCTTCAACGACGGTGTCATCTGAGGATGAAACCTCTGAAGGAAGAACCGGGTCAACTGCCGTTTCGACCTTTAGACTTTCGTCTGGTCTGGATTCAGTAGGTTCATTCTCAATGACGGACACTTCAGCTGACCACTTGAGCGGGCCAGCTGGATTTTCAACTATCGAGGGATTAGGCACGAGTTTTTGGTATCCAGGAGGAAGTCGTAACGGTGATACCGGACGATCTTCCAAAACTCTCTTCGTCTCATCTAAGAATGGACATCGGTGGATGGCGTGATCGCCTTCACACAACATACAGGGTGATCTTGGTCTCCCTTTTCGTCCTTCACTCTCGCTAGTTGATGGACTGCAATCAACATGACTACCAGAGGTTGATGCTACCAGATTGTGCAACTTGGGGGACCAGTCCCTTAGTATCCGGGGAATACAAGGACAATCATGATGGAAGTGGGTCCCTTTGCAAATGACACATGGCGATTTAGGCCCGGTCGGTGCAGTGTGTGGATTTTTGTCAGATGTCTTTTGCTTGCCCCCAGTCGCCTTCGCCATAGGCCCCTTCTACTTCTTTTCTCTCTTCTTCTTTTCCTTCTTCTCCATGGGAGGCTGACTTCTGCCAACTCTACCCTGCGAAGATGAAGGATCAGAGGAAGAATTGTAAGAGGTGGAAGGCTGGTGGGTAGCTCGAGACTGGTCTGACTGTTGATTCGACTGCTCAGGATTAGTGGCGATTTGAACTACATTAGTTGAAAAGAGCCATACAGGTAGGCCAATTGTCAATCCTGGAAGTGACAATGTGGCCATATGAGGCGCACCAACATCTCCCCAAGAGGAGAAGGGATTGGGACTTCCACCAAGGTGACTTCCTTGGTTGGTGGGCTCCATACTTTTCAACTGAAAGATCAACGTGGGAATAACAGGTGATTATGTTACGATTAAAATAAATTTTATTAACGACGCTTTAGACACAACTTTGCTTTTTCATGTTTTAAGAGTCGAGAAAAAGCTAAAGATGACTCTAGTCTCCTTCGATGTATTAACGAGCCCGAAGTGACAAATGCTCGGATGGACTTTTTTAGTTATAGAGTTTGAAAAAGGCCAAAAGAAACTGCTCTGGAGTTCTAGGCAGAGGGTGTGCCAAACTTTTCGCGAAACCACAGAATACGTTTTACGGTACGGGTGGTCGATCTTCGTGAATGCTGTGTTCACTGCATCGCGATCAGTAGGGCGGCCGACACGGCTTCCTATGGATAAAGGCTTTGTTCCTATAGGGGTCTCCCAATATATACGCGACGGTACGTGGGAGCACAAGTCCGTATTAGTGCCACCGACTCTCAGGAGGAATCACCCACCTTCGTAGAGATCGACAGTCACTATGTTTAACGACGCCGGAACACGTCTCTACCTAGACCTCTATGTGTTTGCGTTATGTTTCAAAGCGTTGTTATGTAAATTGAATTTATTTTAATGTTGATCTTGCTTAGCAGTTTGCCTTTAAGGATCACCACGAGATGTATATGACAAATTCCTGATGCAGTCTAAGATGAGAAGCAAACTTTTCAATCTTTCAACTTTGAAAATCTTAACTACTGAGGGAGAAGAAAGGCAAATCTTTTCACACAGATCATAGAGCACACACTAATGCAAAATTTCCTAAATCGTCATGCAAGCAGTCAAATGCAAAATGCACAATGCATGTATTTTCTTTTCCCTTTCTTAATGTTGATGTATTACAAAAAGAAAGTTGTTATATAACTTTGATTTCGATTTAAAGCGAAAGTAAACAAGCTAGTCCAAAATCAAAAGACACCTTAAGATTTACTTGTTTAATCACTGGAAATACATGAAATCAAACCATAATGACGAAAATAAAAAGACTAATCAGCTATGGACAACAAACAAGCTAACTCTTTAGACCAGCAAAATGGCTAACACAGGTTCAGATCTAAGAGGCCAAAGCAAGACTAGTTCACTTCCGTTATGGGAAATTGTAAATGATGTAAGAAACACAAAAAGAACAAGTACAATTTCGTTATATAACAGAGGCGGAATGATGGCAAGTAAGGTTGGTTTCAGAATAGGTACAAGACAGACAACTTGCAGCAAAATCTATAGTGAAAACAGGCAAGAAAAAGGGAGGAAACCCCAAATGCACAAGGCAAATTTGGGCCAACGCAAGTGCTGCACAGCCAGTCTGGCTCTCAGCGTAGGTAGCCCCTTCGGGACCTACGTTGCAAAGCAGGTAGCCTGTGTACTACCTGCTTTGGAAAACGAAAGTTTCGTTTTCACAGTTTCCGGGTCACAATTTTCTAAAAAATGCACAGTTTTTGCTCAAATCAGAAGCAATCAGTCAAGCACACACTAAGGGATGACAAGGAAGATGAAAAGCTATCACTAAGAGCTTACAAGGATCCTTGTAGATCAGCTCTTCAAATCATGAACATGCTCAGAAATGAGCTAGAGTAGCTGCCCTCTACTTCGCTTTTGATATAGTCAAAAGCTTTTCGATTTGGTACTCTTTTGTTCAGGAAATGAATAGAAAAATACTACAAACAATCAAACAGATACGATCCCCAGTGGAGTCGCCAGTTTGTTGTAGGGAAAAGTATCCGATTCGGATGACCCTATCCCACTCTAAGGGTGATAGTACCTCAGCAACAACTGTAAAGAAAACTACTTAAGGTTTACTTCTTTATGAAAGCAAGAGAGAATGAAGAAATGCACTAACCGTTGTCTTGCGCTTAATGTCGAATCCAAACTCTTCTCTTTGCTTGCTTGCTCCCAGCTCCTTGCTCTTTTGCTGGCCCAGCTACAATGAGATCCTGCAAAATAACAAAGAAGGAAACTACAAGAAGCATGCAATCATAACTGATTCAAGGATTAGCATAAATCAAATATACAATTATCACAATACATCATTGAAACAAGTGCATATAGAAGAACCTCAATAGCTTTTATTAATGGAAGAAGTAAAGTTCTGAGAGTGTTACAACCATTGAAGGCCCCAATCCAGCAACACCTCCCAGCAGAAAGAATTTCTCCTCTTCACCTCCTTCAAGCAATCACCCAATAGCTCTATAGTGAAACCAACATCATATCATTACTTTGCACAAAATTCCAGCCTCCTGAGCTCATAGGAGAGAGCTCAATATATAGATGAATTGAGAAAGGATGAGTCAGCTTGCAACTGATGTGTAGCTGCCTTGTGTCCTCTCTCTCTTCAGTTGATCTTTAGTTGATCTTCAGTTCTTGAGTCCACTTGGAGAACCTTGCTTCCACTTGGAGAAACAGAGCCTCTGACTCATCACAAGGCGAAATCCCTGATCCAAGTGTCATTTTTGGAAGATTCCAGAGCAATGACTCAGTGTGCCACTTGTCCCATCTCGCTCAGCGCAGGTGGCCTTTGTTCTACCTGCTTTGCAACGCAGGTACACCATGGAGGAGTTGAGTTTCAGCGCAGAAGCCTAGTGGAACACCTGCTTTGATTTCAGGATTGCTTGTTTTTGAGTGTTTTCAGGTGGAGAACTGATCTGAGAGCTGTTGGTTTGCTGACCTTGTTCCTCTAGGGGTAGGAACATCATGTTTAGGGACTTTGGATCCCTTGGATTATTGACAATTCATGCCTGATGCTGCAAGGCACAAAATTGTCTATAACAATATCTCCAATTGGACAGAAGATACAGGAGGACTCTGGGATGGTTGGAATCTGGGGGAGGTTCCTCATTGGCTGGATGGTGAAGCCAATTTCTTGTTGGATTTGCTTCAAGGAAAATCCCCTTTAAAGGCCTCTTCTAAGGATAAAAGAGAGTGGGGCTCTCTCTCAGGCTCATACTCAACAACAGAAGGTTACAAAAGTATATTTGTTGTTCCAAACGTTCCCCCAAAGCCAACCCAATGGAAATTTATTTGGTCCTTTCCTGCTCTTCCCAAAATTGACTTCTTTTGCTAGACTTTGGCACTCAAAAGTATCCTCACTAGAGATAATCTGTGAAGGCGTGGAATGGAAGGTCCCTCCAGGTGCCCTCTCTGTGTTTGAGATGAAGAAACGGCTAATCACCTATTGTTAAGGTGCCCCTTTGCTCAAGAAGTATGGAGGGGTGTCCTGATGTTAGGACCTGACAAAATAGAGCTTCCCAAAAATATTCCGGACCTGCTAAGAAACTGGGCCAAGTTATCCCCGTTCTGTCTCTCCAAAAAAAATCTTCTCAAGACTGGCTGGATGTGGATCCCCAAATTCACATGCTGGAAACTGTGGCTGGAGAGGAACAACAGAATCTTTAGGGAGGAGAGTTGTAATCCGGTCAGAATTATCTCTAAGATCAAAGCTCTGTTGGGTGAGGCCCTAGAAGCCAAACCTGCCATAAGAAATGGTATGTCCCTGGACAGCGAAGAAGATCAATGGCTAAAAGAACTAGCTCCAAACCATCAGAATAGACCCATTCCTTCTGCTAAAGCCCCCGCTCATTGGGAAATTCGTCTGGAAGAACAGGAATTCATCAAATGGAGATCAGCCTTGGATGAGCACTGCCTCTTCTTCGATGGGGCCTCTAAAGGTAACCCAGGAGCGGCGGGAGGCGGTGGAGTTTTCATTAGTCCAGGTGGCTCAACAAAGCTACATTTTGCTTGGGGTCTAGGGCATGAAACTAACAACAGAGCGGAGGCTCTTGCTCTGTGGCAGGGGCTAAATCTGGCCATCAAGAGGAATCTCCTCTCCATCTCAGTCTTTGGGGACTCTAGAATTATTATCCAGGCTTTGATCTCTAAAAAGATCCCTTCTCAGGTTCATTTAGCCCCCATTCTCAAAAAAATCATTCTAGTTCTGCCCTTGTTCCACAAAATTTCCTTCTATCATATTTTGAGGAAGCTAAACTCTCAGGCGGACCTGGCTGCCAATCAAGGAACCACCCGCAGCAGGAGATCTCTGTTAATCAACGATGTGGATTCGGAATGCAGCATTCCTTAAGTCTGGAGAAGTTTGGGCCCCTGCTTCTTGAGCATTCCTCTGGTTCTGATTCCTCCTGAACCTCGGGCTTGGTCAAATTTTGTTGGCAGCAGCTTGGTTCCGTGGACTCCTCCACAAGGAATTTCTCAGAACGCATCCTAGTCATTTTTGATTTCCGCTCTTTGCTAGACTACATCGCTGTGTCTCATTTCATGACTCCTGTTCCGCACTCGCTGTCTCCCTCCCATGACTTCTCCTCCCTACTTAATCCTCTGCGCCTCCCATCTTATTTATTCGCACTACTCTCTTCCCCTTCTCACTTTGCTTTCAGGTCTTCCAGAGCTTTCCTCCCATTGGTTTCTTCTTCTACCGATCTAAAGGAACAACACCTTTGGTCTCTACTGTTCCTTTTTCCCGAAGGAATAGTAGAAAAGGAATAGCAGAAAAATGGAACGGCAGAAAACACAACAGAAAATGAACAACAGAAAAGGAACAACTAAAAAAAACGGAACAACAGAAAAGGAACAACAGAAAAGGAGCATCAAAAAACACAGCAAAAAAGGAACAACAGAAAAAACGGAACACAATCAAGCCTCATTTGCATTCAAATTCAATTCTGTAACAATGAATTACAGAGTAGCCTTGTTAAAGTCCTCGGTAGCTGTTTTGCCGAATCATAAATAATAACTAGCCGTTATTGTCAAAAAAAAAACAACAGTACATTAAGAGATTATACCTTAATCATAGCAAATTCTCTCCTCTTGGGTTCATTAGTTCTCAACTTAGAGAAAAAATGTGCCCATTATTGGGTTATCTATCTATGATTTCCCCTCTCACCCTTGAGAGGGTCTCGCTAAATGGACCTCTCCTATATCTAGGAGGATGTATTTAGACACTTAGTGTAACCTATCCCACCTCACATTTACCCAATTTCACTACCTTGCCAACATAAACATGAGACAGAAAGTTACTATGACATGACCCAACCTCCAATATCCAGTTATGGAAGTGGGGCCGACAACTGACAACTCACAGACATCCCTCAAGGCTTACAATACAATAAGGAGCGAAAGAACCACCCAACTAACCAAACCCTGAGTTAGATAGATTTTTCAGTGACCTTGGCCCATAATCGCATGCAAAAGCATGCAAGGGTGTGGCTATGACCTTGCAACCACACACACAAGCCTGTAAGAGTGTGTTTATAGCCCAAAATCCCTAGTTCAGAGGGTGCGGTCTTGAGATCTGAGCCACAATTCTAGGACAACCTCCAAAACACTATCCAAAACTTCCTGAGACTTTCCAAAATGATAAATTATTTAATGAAAATTTTATTCATATAAAACTTGAGGAACTTGAACTAACCAGGACTAAGCATGACAGTGTTTCATCAAACATATTGTGAACATGTGAACTACGAGTTATGAATGCATATCTAATCATATGAGTATGAAACTTATTTTAGAATCACCAAGAAGGTATAATTCCCTCTCATAATAGTTGCAATAACACTTGTTAGCTCATGCATTTATTAACCATCAATTACTTATCAAATACCGAACAAGTCATAGCTAGAGTAGATTACAAATCCATGCTTATAACCAACATATAACTAGATTAATAACCATGACATAATAATCATTAAATCATCATAATAACAAGTATAAGTACTCATAGATTACAATAGGAAAATATGTATTATTAACTTATGCAAAAGACAACCAAGTCAGGGCCTTCCACATACCACCCAATCATAGATTGGGCTCAACCAAATATTTCTTTCATCCAATCACCCCCGTGCCATATTCCAAGCATGAATGTTGGATCTCAAGACATAAAAAACTAGGAATTCTCATATATTAAACCACCTTCACCCTCAGGCTACCACGATCTTTCTAAAACTGGTAAAGGGATAACAAAACCAAAAAAAAGCTTGGATGCCTAAGAGTTTATTCACCAATACCTTGAGGAATTTTCTTATCTCCACCCACCTATTGAGGGCTTCCTAAAGATTAAACCACCTCCACCTCCATCCCTTGGGAATTTTCCTGAGGCCACCTCACTTGGTTGCAAAACCTTTCGATAATCCAAAGTTCAACCGAGAAAAGAATCCCATCGCACCATGACTATCCAGGAAATGGTAAGGCAAGGATGAAAACACTGTCAAACTAGGTAAAACCCATGCTAATAATAAAAAATTAACCAAATGAACAAATTCATGTACCATGCATTCACACTTCAGCTAGGAAATCACACATGCAACCTGTTACCTAGAAATTCCTCGTGCTAAAGTTACTTGACCCAAGATTCATTTCTTATCCTTTTCTTTCCTTTCTTCCTTCCTTGATTTATCCTCTTGGTGCTCTTCTCTCTCTGAAACTAATTCCAAACCCAAATTGACAAGAATATAAATCAATAAAAGCTATAATTGACAAAGGATGTGAACTGATCCTCACAATCCTTTTTATTATGGAAGCCTCTATTTTCTTAATTTTCCTTCATTTTTCCTTCAATTTCCCTCTCATTAAAATTTGTGACCTTTCATCTCCCTTTTCTCCTATTTTACTTTATTTCATAAATAAATGGAAATTAATTCCTCTTTGTCTTTTGCTAATTTCCTTGGCCATAATAAACGAAAAGTGACACCCACTAGGATGCTTTTCCCAATATTCAACTTGGAATACATATCCCATGACCTTGGTATTATTATTTTTCCTTTATTAACTTTATTACATGAACTTTTAACCCGAGGTTGTCACAAATTACTCCGCCTTTGGGGAACAATGCCATTGGTGTTTTATGACACCTATGACCAACAAACCGCTGAAAACAAAACATGCTACCTATAAAGCTTTATAACTTAGCTCTATGAAATATTTACAATGAAAAACTATTAAAAATCATGATCAACATGACAAACATGGAAATCATACCGCTTATTGGAGCTTTATAACACACCTCATTAGAGTATTTCCAATAACAACCATACATACATATGTACATATACCAAAACTAATTTTCCTCAACTAGCAAACAATGATGGATATAAAGCCCTAATTTGATCAATCATCTCCCATGTAGCTTCATGAGGCCCAAAGTGCTTCCACTGCACTTTAACTTGCTCGATTGCTCTGTTTTGGAGCATAAGTTGTTTCCGCTTCAATTTGCATTGAGATTCCTGCTGGAATTATCCTTCTGGCTCCACCTACAGTACAAACTAATCAATCGCATGATCAACATCCTTCACATATATTTTAAGCAATGAAACATGGAAAACACCATGGATTCTCACTATCGGTGGAAGTGCAAGTCTATAGTCCACTAGTCCAATCCTCCCAAGGATCTCAAAATTCCTGCAATACCAAGGTGCCAACTTAGCACATGATCCAATACTCAAGGATATCCTCTTGGGTTTGATGTGAAATTACACATTATCCCCAACTTGAAACTCTTTAAATGCCCTATGATGATCTGCATAACTCTTTTGCCTTTCATTAGAGGAATTTTGAGGTAAAAAATGGGCCTCCTAAGGAAAATGTACAATAAAAATTCACTTTATGAGAACCAATCACATTTTAGGGGATGGCATCATCCCCCATGGTTGAGGTGGCTTTGATAGAGTTAGAGGTTCTTGCCACATTCTCCATGGTAGATAAAAAATAATGGTTAACCATGGTAGTGCTCTAAGTACTTTTAAAGTCATAAAGTAAAGTACTGTAAATTAAAGCACAAGTTTGAGATGGCTTAACCATTCGGCATTGTAAGGTGTGTTATGCCCTAGTTTTGAGGAGACAATTAGAACCATTTTAGAGTGTGATGGGTTGTGCCATGGACTTAGGTTGACTTGCATGGGTTGATGTGTAAATGTACCCCATGAGTTGATAAAAATGATTACAATGCTTACCTATATAAAGTGTTTATGATATAATATTAATGATTTTTTTTGGGAGAATGGAAGAGGAAGATAAGAAAGGAGAGGCTTTGAGGTTTGCTGCAAATTAATCAAAAGGAAAAATGCATGCTATTAGCAAGATTTTTCAATTTGCCTCTTCAATATGACTAAATTTTAGTTGGAGCTTGGGAGTTAACCTCAAAAGCACTGATTGGGTAGTCTATAAATCCAATACCTGACATATCCAAGCTAGTCCATTAGATAGATTTGTCTTGGGTAAGGGTTGCAAAGGCTAAGGTGAAAATCTCCCCTTTTTAATGTGGGTTTTAAATCTTCCATTTGAGAATCTAAAACGAGGTCATGATCTTGAAAGGAGGTCCTTGATTTTATCAAAAATCAATGGCAATGATTAATCCATGGTGTGCATGTTTCTATTTGGATTTGCCCTTGAATGTTGAGATATGTTTTTGGGTCTAGTTATCAGTCTGTCATTTCATTTATGTGTTTAGAAGGTCTTAAGGACTATAGGGGATAATATGGTTATTTTCCAATACCCCTCCCTTGAAACCCTATAAATATATGGTGTGCCCCATTTTGTTTTCATAATATTTCAACCACGATCTCTTCCTATGAGGATTCCCTTGAAGGGAGGGTATGTAAAGGAAGTGGAAAAAAAATACATGTTGATTCAAAGGAGGGTTATGGATTGTAGGTGTATTTAGAGGTGTTAAAAAGGGTGAAGGGGAATGGAGTTTACCTCCTTTTTCCACGCTTTATATTCCACCATTCAAGGTGCTAAAGGAAGATGATTATAAGGGTCATAGATGAAAGCTCATGAAGGTATTAGAAATAAGAAGGTAGGTGTGATTTACGTAGGATTGGTTCGTCAATGGTTGACTTTTTGTGTGAGATTTCTCAGTAAATGGAAAAAATTGAAGACCTACCACCTATAGATTAAGTATAGTATGAGAAAATGTTTCCTAAGATTCAAATATTCTCTCCATTTTTCGTCCATGAGATCCATGACAGTTATGTTCAAGTTTCAATAAATCCTATTAAGATATCATCTTTGATTCAAGGCACATATACTTCTTCAACTAGTGGTGGAGAGTCCAACCAATGAGTATGCAAGGTTGTTCATTTACAAGGTTGGCATAAATCAAGTATTCTACCTCTCTACCGAACTCTAATATGAGGAGTGTGCATAATGCAATTATTATTGTAAAAAATTGCAAATATTCGATTATCTTGAATTTCAAGGGCTTGAAGTAGTTGCCTCAACCTACAAATATTTAAAGGAAATATGTATTTTTCAATTAGATCCTTGTTGTTAAAGATCTACAAAAGAGGAAGGCCTTGTGGCTATTTTTAACAAGTTGGCCTAGGCTCACCTAAGTACTAACTTCCTTTTTCAAATGACAAATGCAACTTCGGTTAATGTTGCAAGAAAATGAATTTTTCTCTTCTCACTAGTTTGTGGTTGTGTATTATTGATCCCATAAAGTTAGAACATGTGATAAGGAACCTCTACTTGAAGGGTTTAGAGAAATTGTTCAATATAGTAAAAGTTTACAATGTTTATCTTTGACTAACTTTCTCACAAACAAGGCCTTTCAAGGTATTCTAAACAAATATATGGAACAATAATTTCCAATATTATGTGCTCCCTCTTTAATGACATCCATGGAGGAATGTTATTGTTGATGAAAAAAACAGGCCACACTGAGTAAGTAGATATGATCTCTCAAAATGGATTGACACTTTGAGCTACCAATGAAAGCCTAAGATTATAGAGAAACCAATGACCTCTAAAAAAATAGCAAAATGATGGAATAACACCACATTCATTCAAGGAATTTAGCGAAGGGTGGTACTCCACTTAGAGTTTCAAGTTGGTAGTTTAAGATTTCATGGTCCTAATGAGCATATCATATAGAGAGGAAGAAATAACCCATTTATAAAAAAATTGGATCCTTGTGATCTATGGCTTTATGAAGACAAAACCATCTTCAAAGAGGTGGAGATAATTTCCAAAAACTTGGTCCATGCAATAGGTAAGTTCAAGAATGATTTCCTTGGTTAATGTTTCAAATTATTTATGTCCTCCTACTTATTGGATAATAGAATGTGTTGTCGTTCAAGGGTATATCTCTTCCTAAATAATTATGGATTGTTTCCATATGTGACCAAATGTTGTTTGTGCAGGAAGCCAAGAAATGATCCCAACCTTAACTGAACTTGCAATTTTCGTATTGACCTTATGTCAAGCCTTAAGACCTATTACTAAAATCTCTAGGTCTTGAAATTAGTGAAGCCATTCAATACTCTTATTGGCCCAATATTTTTATATGACCTTGAAACATGGAAAAGGTATAGAACTTTTGTGATATTGTTATCTATCACTTGAAGGAATTCATGGAATCAACATATTACAGAATGATCCTACTTATGTATAAATTGGGACTACCACGAAAAATTACTAGATCCCTGCAAATAATGAATAATCCAACCGAAGCCAAACTTAAATAATGTGAGTCGTAGAACCCATTCTCACCTAGAGAGTCGAGTTCCCATATTAGTCACTTCCTCAGTCCCACAAGGTGTGTTAGAGTAGCTCCTATATTTGAAATTCTTCTTCCTCCTTTTTTTTCGAAATCTTTCTTCCTCATTTTTTCTTTGGTCATACAATATTTTCTTTGTGATAAGAGTTTGGAGGCCATATTTCAAATTAATGGAGGTGAAATTAATACTGATAGTTGGCCAAGAAGAAAACAATTATGGGGATGGAAAAGAAGGGCTTGAAAAAAATTGTGGGAATGGAAAATGCAGATACGAAATGTTGCATTTATTCCAAATGCAATTTAAATGTACTTAGATGCACGCCATTATTTTTGTTTTGACAGGAAAACCAAGAAAATACTTCCAGATTTGACCTAGCGGGAAAACCAAGAAAAGACCTCCAAATTCGACTTGGCCACCGAGACAAGGGCTTCTGGGTAGCATTTGAAACATGAATATAGGAACCTACTCTACTGTTAGTTTCTATTCTACCCTACGGCTTGTAATGCTTGCTAACCTTTTTCCTCAAAACCTCCTCAGCTTTTACAAGGTCCCCACCATTGTAAGATCTTTTTTACAGTGCACAATTCCTGCCCCTGTCTCCTCCCCAAGTTTCTTTAATAATACAACAGAAATAACCATTGTTTACTTTTCTCTAGAATATTTGATCTCTCCTATAATCTTAGGTGATTCAGATCTAACAACAAAGTTTTCTGTTGGCATTGAGGATGAAGACTTTGCTGCAGTTTGTGCAACAACCTCTGCTGCAAAGTCTTGGCTTTTATTTTCCAAACCTTCCTCAAGATTGTACCGAACAAATATTCTTACCTGAATGTTCTCCCCCAAAGTTTTTATGCTTTTCTTAACCCAATATTTCACAATAATCTTGTCATTTTTAATATAATATTGTTCTAGAAGGGCCAACTCCCCAAGTATCTTTCCAATGCGACCATCTACAATCTTTGCCCTAATATTTTCTAGCTTATTTATCAGATCCTCCTCCAGTTCAATATGCCTTTCCTTGTGCACAGCATCTTCTGAAACATCATCCACAAATATATATATTGAACTCGTGGACTGACAACAATTTGCATCGCTAGGTCTTCAATTAGTTCCCTGAAAATATCACCTCTAGAAACAAAATCTGTTTCACAATTTACTTCAATCAGTACACCAATACGACTATCATGGATATAGGAGCCTATTCTCCCTTGAGCTACAATTCGGCTAGCCTTCTTTTATGCACTTTCTAATCCTTTATTCCTAAGTAATTCACGTGCTTTTTAAAGTTCAAAACCTGTTTCAAGTTCACTCTTGACGCCGTGACTACTTGCCTGCTTGACAACGCAAAACAAAAATCCCAGCGTGACTACCTGCTAACTTGACAACACAAAACAAAAAAAATCCTGGTGTGACTACCTGCCATCTTGACAACAACAAAAAAAAATCCTCAATCTTTATAAATTATTTGATGCAAACAATATTCCAATTGTAACCTACTTATAAATTATTTGGTGAAGATAAAAATTCTTAATTTTTATAAATTATTTGATGTAAACAATATCCTAAATTTTTGGTAGAGTATTATAGCGAGCTTGAGATAACCATGTTGAAAGAACTATGAAATATGACTCCATAACTTTTGGAGTTGGAATCCGTTCTTGGCATGGTCCCAACAGATGCTTATTTTGCAAAATGGAGGAGGAAACAAACTATCATTTGTTTTTCAAGTGCATGGTCTCCCAACAAATTTGGTATGAATTAGCTCTGTTTTTTTCTTTTCCGCATCTAAACTTCATCTCTGTTGATGCAGCTTTCACCTGGTGGGGAAGACAAGAAACTGATATACCTCCAATCCTTCCCATCGCTATATGGTGCCTTTGGAAGTGGAAGAACTTAAAAATCTTTGAGAATTCAAATATCTCCTCCAATTATGTCCTCTCTTCTTTTTCAGCTCTCTTTCCACCTATCCGTTGAATGCAGTCCATGTGAAGTTCAATTTTGGTCTATATCCTTGTTGTTTCCGAAGGCTTCTATCTTTCCGTATTTTGTCCTTATCCTTTAATGTCACTGTAATGCTGAATTCTTCAGTCTCTCTCAAGCGATCTTATTATCAGATCCATCAGAACATTTTGTATATATTGCCTCAATATAATATAGCGCTTTTCTTTCTGAAAAACTTTTGGAGTTGATAAGATGCACATAATATTAGGAGATGGGTGGTTTACCATATGAAAATATTAAATTCACACCCTAAACAAATAAACAATCATTCCCATACACTAGATTATCAAGAGCCATACTTGGCATTTAGTTATATACTACAAATGAAACATGTCCCAAAATTACGTAATAGTGGAAGAGGTGGAGATCATCATGAAAGGTAGATGAGTAAGAATATACAACACATTAGAATGCCCTTTTTGATGATATTTTACTTCTACTAGAACAATATTCATAAGTTATTCCAACCATTTTCACTCACTAACAAATATCAATCCTTTTTTTGGTAAAGAAGTATATTTACAAGTTAATTATTTATTTAATGTGATAGTAGAAGAATAAAACTTAATTTACTAAAAAAAATGAGTGGGTTTAATTGATAGATCAAATTTCTATGTGAGCATTCTCCATAGGTATTTCCATTTATACACGTCTCCATTAGCAAAATTAAATACCTCGTTCTTTAAATAAGGATCTGTGGTAGCCCAAATTTCCTGTTCTAAAATTAAATCTACATCAGATGCATCCATAAATTGTTCCCATGAAATGTTGTTCCTTAGGTACTTGAAGGACAACCCCTCCTGTTTGAAAATGGAAATGTAAACATATAGCGTGCCTAAAACATTAATCAAGATCCAAGGAGAGAAGCCAAATATGTGTGTCAGATGGTGAATAGACCAAGTTAATCCTTATTTCTTCTTTGCAGCCTCAAATACAATATCCTCGAGAGTGTAGTAAAAATTGGGCACAGGTAGCCTAGGAAGCTCTTCATGAAAGGGTGCCTCATGGGGCTCATATTTCCCCAAAGAAGAAGAAAGATCACTATAATGACACTCTTCATTGATTTCCCCATAGTGAGCAACCATATTATACTGAAGAAATAATACTGAAACACCAAAGAATTTCTCACCCCAAGTTTATCAGAGTTTCAAGGAGCAATAAATTGACTTAGAAATAGATATGTAACTATAAACTAAAACACTTACCCCATGAGGGCCAAGGGAGCCTATCCACCAGAAATACTATCTTATTATGATAAAATGCACACTAATCTAAACGCACTGTCACAAGAAACATTAAAATCGATCTCAGAAATATATGCATTCAAAATTAGCATAAAAAATTCCACAGTCCATGACTTCATTAAATCTTCCCTATTAATCACATACTACTAATCTATCGGCTCTCAGCATGGTGCTATATTGCCATAGTAATGGATTGTATCAAAGAAATTAAAAGAATGAGTCAATGATTGAAATTTACATGGATTTCTACAAAATTCTTACCTAGGAAATGAGCCAACTAAACTGAATGAGAATGAAATGTGATTTTCAAATAAAAGTAGTGTTGTAGTTAATAAATGAAAACAATTGAGCAGAGATACGAATTATATTCCTAAAAAAATTTGCTCACTTGAGCAAAGGGACTAAACGAAGGGCATGATAGAACAAAGATAAAAATCAAGCTGTGAGATTTATGTGTGTGAATCAGAATGGATGGTAGATCCTTGGGTATTGCTAATACAAGTCTCCTTGCCTTTGGCTACAAATTCATCATTGCATGTACATGGTTCTTATTGGTCAGGTAATGTGACTTGGTCCAGTGGATTTATCCCAAGATTGCATTTGCATTAACTGAAAAGGGCAGACTTGTTTGTGAATGAGTGAAAGAAATTTATTTTCAGTATGTATCTGTTAGGTAGGCTTCCCTTCAAGAGGAAAAACTTTGAGAAAAAGAACCTTCGATCCCATACCTCAATCATTTAATACTATTAATATGGAAAGACAAATAAGATATGGAAAGTCACAGAAAATGATAATGACAATGCCATAAATCAAAGAGACAACTCTTCCTCCTATTCAAAAGAACAAAAGTTTATACAACATTTTAAATAATTTTACAACCTCAAATATATTGCACCTAGTTTAGACCCTTGGAAATATCAATTTAAATGGAAAATCTAACTAATGTACCCTGGATTGACGACTAAACAGACTTGACACTAAATATATTATAATATATTTTCACAATGTAACATATATCCTCATCAATGCATCATAATTCTACATAAAATTAAGATACTAATGTTCTTATTTCTGGCGAATACATAAATTTACTTTATAATTTGAAGCATAGAATATAAGATAGCATAAGAGGCAGTCTTTCTCATAGTAGGATTATGCATTCTACACCATCAAAAGCTTAATATTAGCCAATTGTTATACTAACATTTTAGGAATGATTGAAAAGAAACAACAAGAAATTATACTATTGTTTATCATTTCATTCTATACTTCTATAAATCCCAGAAAATACATTGAAATTATATATTTATTATGCATGATGATGAAGAGATCTATAATATAAGCAGAGAGTGAAACTCCAGTTTTACAAGATTTTCTATGGAGAACTATTCGGTACATGTCTAACATGAATTGGATTTTAATGAAGGGAACATTGAAGTAGAAGATTTTAACACTTTGCAACTTCTGTGAGCATCAATTTCATGGATGCTTCCACAAGGTGAGGGAAAGGCCAACCAAGATTTCTCCTCCCTTGGGCACCCTCAGTCCCTTATTAACAAGAAACATACTTCCTTATGGTTGTCCCCAAATCCTTCACACAATAATTTTGTAAACTTAAATAAATCTGCTGGGAAGCCAGAGATGTCATCCAAACTTACAAGATCCACAGAAAGAAATGTTCAAAGAAACATGTGCTAGCTCCATTTTTTTTTAGAGGATGATCCCAAGAAGTTTCTTTGGGTACAAAAAGTGTTCGGAAATGGTCATGCCATCAAATTACTACTGATATGTTCCACTGAAAAATGAGAAAGAGTTGAAATGAAAAATTAATGACAAATGTATTACAAATGACTTATTATGTAAAACATTTTTATTCCATACTGAAACTCTGTTTGCATACATCGACAGAAAGGTAAACAACTGGTAAATAATGAATTATAAACAAATAGGGATGTTAAGAAAGGTAAGTAATGAATTCTAAAAAAAAAGGATGTTAATGAAAAATATATAAAAATATCTAAAGCCCTTCCTCCCACTTCGACCACTCAAGAACTATCACGCTCCATATCACACTTCTATCATTCAGGAATATGACACTTCACACTCCACTTTCGTAACTTCTTTCCACATCATCAATATTGATAAGCATCTATTCATGGTATATATCTATCAAAATGTAAGCACATTGAACATGCATCTTCTTAGCAAGGGATTACAACTGCCTTTTATGTATATTGTACATACATAAACTTAAAACTAATAACCATGAAGCATATCTAGAGCTAGAGAACCCAATAAGTATTTAAATACACATATCTCTAATGCGTATATATTATATATTCAATGGCATTTACACATATCTCTAATGCGTATATATTATATATTCAATGGCATTTGGGTCTGTTTCCATGTGTTTTCTGGATGGAATAGCACGGAAAAGATCATCATTTATAAATGTTCCAGGGGGAACACAATTTCATCCGGAACATCACGTACCACAGGCTCTTAAACACATGTTATGGCGGGACGGTTTTGCACATATTCGTCCACATTATGAATGGAAATGTCCATCAAAGAATGCAAAGAAGCAGTGATGGCAAGGATCAACCCTGAATTCATACTTAGATCCCTCAGCACTGTGGCTGACTCAGAGAACAAAATGAGGAAAGGTGGGAGGCAGAGGAGAACAAAATGAGGGAATGGTGGGGAAGTTCCTTCAATATCTTCTTGTGTAAGATAAATATCAACAAGTTGAATGGTTGCACAAATCAATATTTTGTTGATAATTAAAGCAATGGGATCAAACAATGGAAGAAATTTCAATCCTTTAACATTAGATCTGACGGCGTAGAGGTTCTTCCTAGAGGGAATGCCTTACAACGTAAATATTAAAGTGTCACAATTTAATAGACCACATTGGTCTTAGTGGAATTTAATCATTATATATTACATAACATGCAAATTGAAACATTTTATCTATGGACTACATTATTCATATTTTTTTTTTTATATATTAAGATATTTTTAAGTATACTGCTTAATCATGCATATTAAAATATTTTATTGATAACTCATGTTGAATTTTTTTAATTATTATGAATATTTTTAAATTTTATATATTAATTTTATATTAAGAATTAAATCACTTACACATCTCCCTCTTTTAATTCTAAGTACGATAATTTTTTTTAATTAACTTTCAATTATTTTTTTCTATGGACATTGAATATTTTACTATATACACCATTACAGTATTTTCTTTTAACATTTTCTTTCTATATAGATATATATGAAGTCAATATCGGCATAAATTAGTTAACATAGATCTTTAAATATTTTTGAAAATTTAAGGTTTAAACATCTTACTCACACTTATTTTTACTTGTAATTACTTTATCTCTTGTTAAAGTTGATATAAAATTATCTTACATTATGTGGACATCAAAATATTTTATTTATGACTCAGAGTATCTGAGTGAAATATTTTTATCACATGGGCATAATGAGTTTGGGATTATTGATGTTTTACAATAACTTTAACTAAAACTAAAAAACATGCATATTCATTATTGTTTTCTATTATAATAGGCATTATTTTTCTACTTAGAGAATATTTTATTTTTATTTTAAAAGAGACATTTACTAACTCCACTTTGAGCACTGAGAGGAATCACACTTGGCCCAAATATTAGGTTGTAGAATGCCAAATATCTTATAGATCATTAGAATGAATCCACATGCATAAGTCTACATACCTATTATATATTTTATAAACTATGATGTTATTTGTTATTTGATAATGTGTAACGTAATTGGGGCATTTTTTAAGGATTTAAATATTTTTATTTATATGGTATTGCAGGAGACTATTCTGGTTTGAAAATTCATATGCATATACTGTATGCGAATAGTCAATGAAAACATGCAATGGGCCAAAACATTAAAATTTCATATCATAGCTGTAATAATATGGGAAACTGTTTTTTTCCTAAACAATGGTTCGGTACAATTTAATTACAAAATTAATACCATAACTATAAAATTAAAACAGGTTCTTCCCAGAGAGAATGAACTCCTTACAAAGTAAATACTAAAGAGACACAATTTAATAGATCACATTAATCTTCTTCTTTTTTTGTTAAGCTTGGCACGACCTTCTTTTTTCTATTTATAAAAAACAAGTTTACACCACATATGTGAGATAGGTGGCCTCAACTTGCCCAGTGGGAAACCAAGTCTGTTGGCCACCTATCCTCGCTATAAGCCATTCGAAAATAATATAGTTTCAGGCGATCTACTAAAGCTATATATGTATATGTATCATGATAAGAGTGGAAGTGTCTATCTATCATAAACATGCATCAGTAAAAGTAAATGTTACCTGCAAGAAACCAAAAAAACCATCCTGGAACTTGACTAGTCCTGCTGATCTTGTGGATCTGACTCCACCGGAGCTGGGTCTTTCGGCAGAGTCTCTGGGTATGTCAGCTAGCTCGATAATACAAGGGATGTGCCTTTGAATAAGATCTAGGCAGATGTTCTGCTTACACAATTGGAATTGAATGGTTTGCAAGTCTTTCTTGTAGTTGGGCATGTCCTGGAGGGTCATAGCCATCCCCACTGACATTTGCTCCATGGACTTCCCCATAAGGCTCTTCATGAGCCAGTACAGATCTAGTGTCTGCTTAAACTGTGTGAGTTTACCCCTAGTATTCCCAAGATCTGGGATTACCTCCCGCCAATTATCCATTTCCTCTTCAAATTCCTCCTCTTGCTTTATATTTTCCTCCCATTCTTCTAAAATATTGCAGATGTTTGAATCCATTCCTTCCCTGTACATTGTTGCGGCTTCACTGATGAGATGTTCTATCGAATTTCTCCCATGCGTAGGTTCTGAGGTGCTCGTGTCTACTGTTCTAGGCAACTCCCTCCCCCTTCTACCTCGTCCTCTTCCAAGTGTTAGTCTGGCCATCACTTCTTCTTTTTTTTGAACCTATTCACACACAATATGTGTTAGTTTACTGGGTGTAGATTCGTGTCTTTCCAGATTGATGTTGATTCCCCTCCCCTCACATTTCAAGCCATAATTGCCTCTTCCCAGGTACCCCTCTACCCAAAGATGTGGTGCATCTCCTCTATCTGAAGTGTCTGTGCCCCTCACCTACCTTGCGGTAGCCTCTCCACCTTTCTGATTTTGGCATATCTCTCCCCTACTCCCGGGGGTAATGTCCCGATGCCAAACTCGAATTATGCTTACGACGCTCACCGCCAACCCATCGAGCCAGGTTACCATCACTCCCACTCACATAGCCTTCCCTCGCCCCTTTGTCCTGTGCTGCTTTCTCTCATCTCTACCAAGACGAATTGCCTTCCCTCGCACATGCTTATCTACAGTCTCCCCTCCCTCCCTGGTAACCTAGCTATCTTGCTTAATCGCAGGTGGTTTCTCAAGGTCCCAACCCCAATTTTCTCTCCCAGCACTAGCCTCTAGCTCAAACTTGATAACCGTCCTTTCCATCATATGTTGGTCTCCCCAACTTTTATGCCAATTCCCCTCCCTGGTCTTCTCCCTCACACCCCAGGCATGGAATAGCACAGTAAACATAGAAATGGGAGTGTAAGGCTAGTGAACATACCTAGAGGCAATTCGTAGAGGTCTTTACTAGTCACTTCCCTATCTTGTGGCTTCGCTCCTCCTTCCTCTCATATCAACTATACTCTTCCCTCCATCTTGCCTTCCTTCATAATCCCCTTCCACCTTCCTCTTTCCCATCACCTGTCCTAGCTTATCCTTCCCACCTCCTTCACTACCCTGGCCCTGACTACCACTTCTTCCTTGTCTTCTGTCAGTTACCACGCGAAAGGCCATCACACCCATCACCATGAGCATGTGTGAGGGGCGGTGGGGAGTACCCTTCCCTTATGTGACCTGACGACCATAACTAGTCGGCGTACTTGGGCACATACCTCGATCGGAGGTAGATCACATTAATCTTAGTGGAGTTTAATCATTATATATTACATAACATGCAAATTAAAACATTTTATCTATAGACTACATTATCCATTTTTTTTTTTTATTAAGATAGTTTTTAGTATACTACTTAATTGTGCATATTAAAATATTTTATTGATAACTCATGTTGAATTTTTTAATTATTAAAAATATTTTTAAATGTTATATATTAATTTTAAATTAAGAATCAAATCAATTACACATCTCCCTCTTTTAATTCTTATTAGTAAGTACAATAATTTGTTTTAATTAACTTTTATTTTAACAATTTCTTTCTATATAGATATATATGAAGTTGACATCGACATAAATTAGTTACCATAGATCTTTATCTCTGGTTAAAGTTGTTATGAAATTATCTTACATTATGTGGACATCAAAATATTTTATTTATGACATATTTGAGTTAAATATTTTTATCACATGACTATAGTGAGTTTGAGATTATTGAATTTTATAATACCTTTAATTAAAACTAACTAAACACGCATATTTGTTATTGTTTTCTATTATAGGGGACATTATTTTTATACTTCAATAATATTTTATTTTTATTTTAAAAGGGACATATGGCAACTCCACTTTGAGCATTGAGGGAATCACACATCGCCCTCATATTAGTCACTGAAGGAATCACACTTCGCCCTCATATTAGGTTGTAGAATGAAAAATATTTTATAGATCATAAGAATGAATCCATGTGCATAATTCTACATACCCATTATCTATTTTATAAACTATGATGTTATTTGTTATTTGTTATTTGATAATGTGTAACAGGGCATTTTTTAAGGATTTAAATATTTTTCTTTATATAGTATTGCAGACGGCTATTCTGGTTTGAAAATTCATATGTATAGAATGTAGGTGAATATTCAATAAAACACATGAAATTTACAATTAAAATTGGTACTTTTTTGGGGAATATATTCCATTTAATCGGTGAATTTTTAACCAAATTGACAAATATTTTTTTTTAGAAAATGTCCAAAAAAATAGCCCATTTGCAAATTTTAGATTTATTAACAATAAGCGTATTAAAAGGGTAAGAAAATTAACACTTAAAATTTTATAATTCTATCCATTGATAAAGAAGTATAAACACAAAATAAAAATCTTTAATAAAAAAATAATTATTCTACATAAAAAAATCAACATAATTAAAACTTAGATCATTCACTTAAATCACCTTTTCATGTTAAAACCATTGAAGTAAATCAACTTCTCATGTTAGTGATAAATGTAGTACAAACTTATTACTTAAGAGATTTTGATCCGTGAGACTTGAAATTTTGATGGATCTTAGTTTTTTCCCTTTTAAAGAGTCTTTCCCCCTTTAATAGACTATATACCATGGATCAATAGATTACTTTTATTTTTATTATTTTATTATTTATATTTACATAACATGAAAAGATAGAGAGAGAACCTCTCCCCCATTATTCCATCTTAAAAGATAAAATATCAACATAATTAAAATTAAAATCATTCATGCAAATTACCTTCTTATGTTAATGTAATGCAAACTCATTATATGTTATGCAATTAATGTGTAAGAGTGTAATAGCTGAATGTCACACCCTATGAAAAGAACATTGGGCCAAAACATTAAAATTGCATACTACATGCATATTGTAGTTGTAATGATATGGGAAATTTTTTTATTTTTTATTTTATTTTATTTCATTTTTTTTTTTCGCTAAACAATGGTTTGGTACAATTTGATTACAAAATTAAAACTATAACTATAAAATTTAAACACCTTCTAGTTGTCAATGTTTGGGAAGAGGTCCAAGCTTATTCTAATGTATTCATATGATTTGCAGGAATAACAGACTATATATTTATTAGGTTGTAGTACATGCATTATCTAGAATGGAAAATTTCATTTCTGAATGGTCCAATACAATCCATTTCCAAATGAAAACTAAAATAATTCAATTAAATCACTTTGGCAAACTAAAATCATTCAATTAAATCACTTTCTAGGTGTCAATAGTAGGAAGCATTGTAAGCATGTTTTGAAATTAAAACCATTAAATTAAATCACCTTCCATATCTCAATGTTGAAAGCAGTCCAAGGCTATCGTAGGTCAATGCTTCAGGGAGTGCCAATATTATAATATAGGAAATTAGCCCTTGAAACCTTACTAAGAGAGGAAACAGGAATTGGAAGCTCTCTAGTAGACTTCGGTTCTTACATCGGTATTGGGCGAGTGGAATCATGTCAAATCCTGCAAAATTAAATTCAAATCAATGAGCTTAGCCTTCATGCCTATACAAAAATTGGCATGCATTCTGACGACATCCTCTAGAGTTTATCTCCACTGACAAAACCCTCTAATACTTGGTATTGAGGAACAACATCTTCAAACTTATTTAAGACATGTGCTTCTCTGATTTGATCTCGTTTGAGATGCTCTGATCATGCATATTAGGGTGGGAACTTTTGGAGTGATACCACCATTCATAAAACTTAATAATTCTCTCATTGGAATGAATGAAGTTGAAACCTTTTTTTATTGCATTCGATAGGCTGTGAGGATTGCACACGCAATTATTGTAGGTAATATGAAAATCCACACTTTCATCGAACAGTTGGAACAAATTCAGTATATCTGCATCATGTTCAATAAATCATCCAAAATCAATTAATACTTCAACATAACATTGAGAGATCTAAATTTCAAATTTTAATGGTAACATTATAAAAAATTGCAAAAGGGAAAAAAAATCATATAAAATGATAAAGATACCAAAATAAAGATGTCAATTTTTGGAATATTTGTAATCAAAATAAATATGCCCATTAGAAAAATCATGTTTCCCGACATTGAATTGGCATGTTCTTGTTAAAAAATTCTTTGAACTTATGTCTATTTCAGAATCTGATGGCAAGGATCAACCTTGAATTCATAGTCAGATCCGTCGACATGGTGGTTGAGGAGAAAAAAATGAGGGAAAGTAACTGCAATATGTTCTTGGATTATAATAAAGATAAATATCAACAAGGTGAACGATTGACAATTAAAGTAGTGGGATCTGATGTTGGAAGAACTTTCAATTGTCTAACATTGGATTTGATGGTGCAGAAGAGTGCAGAATGGCAGCTGGGGGAGTTCCTCCCAAAGGGAACGCCTTACAGTGTAATAAATCTATTTCAATATTTTTTTCTTTAATTTTAAATACAACTCAATTATGAAAAATAATCTAAAGGTAATAGGATATATATTATATTTCTTTTTATATTATATATTATTTATTCTTATGTTATAAATCAATTCAATTAAATATGTAATATAAAATTAATACACAAAATAATATATTACATTTATTATATTATATTATTTGATTTTTATACAATATCTTAATTAAATATTATTTTTTTTTCCCGTGGAAAAAGTCGTAATTTTATTCATAAGACAAAATTACATTTTGTAGATGCTAAAAGCATATGCATATGGTCTTTTTCTGTTTTCACAGAAACCAAAAGAATAAAAAAATAAAATACTACTCTTTTCTCCCTTTCTTTTTCTCCACCTTCTGCCAACCTCCAGTGTTGGGGGTGGTTGTTACAATGGATAGCTGGTTTTTGTTTATATTTATGGGAGAGTCTTTGTCAAAATCTGATCCCTCTGATCCATGAGTTTGCTTGATGCCAGATATTTCCATTCCTGTTGGCTGAGTTTCTTGTTGCTGCATAGGGTTACTGGGAGCTTCCTCTTCCTTTAGTGTGTTGTTCTAGACTTTTTGATCTTCCATTTCTACTTTATATTTTGTTGCCTCTGCTGTGTCTACTTCTTCATCCAAAGGGGTTATATATTGCCATCCTTTTGGCTTTCTCTGTTGCTTCTTGTTCCATTTGGGGATTTGTTTTGCTTGTGGACAAGCACTGTGAAGGTGGCCTATTTGTAGACATCCATGGCATCAGAATGCTGTATTTTCGTAATCTAAAGGTTGTGTCCATTGTGTGTTGTTGAAATTTAGTGTTATGCTTTCTGGTAATCCTTGGCTAAGGTCTACTTCAACACAAATTCTGGCGAAAGTGAATATTCCCCTTGTAAGTCTGTCCCCATCAATCTTAAGGAACTTCCCCACAGTGTTCCCTATGGAAATTAAAACATTATGATGCTAGAAGTGTAATGGGAGGTTGTGCAGCCTAACCCAAACTGGCATCTTTGATACCACCATTGTGTTGGCATCGAAATCTGGAAACCAAGGAGTCATGAAGAGCCCTGCATTGCCCTAGAACCATGGTCCCTTATTGAGGATGTATTCCCTTTCCTGTTCTGTTTTGAATCTGACTATAAAGAACCCCTTGGGGCACAAATATATTTCACAATTTGGTGACCATGTATCATATATTCATTGATGCAAAACATTAGATTTGGGCCAAAATCTGTTAAATCTTCATATAAATTATTTGGAGTAGAGGTCTGAGTACAGGTCCTTTACCTCAGGCATTGCAATGGTGAGAGCCGGATTCTCAGTTTTTTGTTCTACAATGTAGGGCCCAGGAAGCTCAGGCATTGATGCTGGTTTGGTTTGCGCTTTTTCCTTACCTTTGACTGCATCCTTGAAGGAGCCTGTGCTCTTAGAACTAGTTCCAGAGCATCCACCCCACAGACGGAGATTGATGATGATGGTCGAGTCTGTAGTTATATTATAATCCTGAAGGGTGTAGTTATCTTTTAAACTGTGTCCCGCATAGATCAGATTTTGCCTGTTAGCTGGTATACCAAGGTGGTTTTATATTTTATACCTTAGGTCTTGGGTCCTGCTCCCCTTCCAAATCCTCCAGCAAAGATGCCTGCCTTCTAGCGTTTTGATGAAAATTTGTATGAGATCTGCCTCAGTAAGGTGTGGATTCGTCTGAGAAAGGGCTCGATCTATTGCCCAGGTATCCATATCTGATGGATCAAGGCATATCAGGGCTCTGTCTAGTTTTGCAATCTTCGGATCTGGGCTATCTATTGGATTTTCTAGCCTTGCATTGATCAATAATGTGTCATTATATATTAGGGGACTACTTTCTATCATGTTTTCCCCCATTCTTGCTTTGCCGCACACCCCAACCCGTTTCTTCTTGTCATCGAGCTGTGGGAGGCCTCGAATCTAAGAATATTGATTTAGATATGACCATTTTAGGGGACATTCTGCTGCATAGATTCCTGATTGAGGGGGGTTTAACCATATCAGAGCCCAAGCAGTTGCAGTGTGCTCCAGATCTAGGGTACGATTACGAATCCCCCTGAAGTTGACCAGATCCGGCCTCCCCTGGGTGTTTGCCTGCTCCATAAGGTAACTTGTAAGAATAACCTTGGCACCTTTGTCGATCTGGTACTTGGTGATGATAACGGCGGCCCTAATGCGTGGATCCTTTGTAATGTACTGATTTTCATCATGGGGGGCCTTCAGATCAGCCTAGATAGAGCCCTTCTTATCGTTAAGATCGGGTTCCTTCAAAACCCTGACCCTCTTCTTGGCCTTGGAGACGATCCCTCAGTAGCCCCAGCGCTTGGTGGCATCATCAACCTATGCAGTGACAGTGGAGGCGAGGTCATCCTCAGAGGCGAATAGGTTTGAAGCAGTGCCCAATCCAGACTTGGGCTTGACCTCCAGCAGGGGCGAGGAAGCAAGGGATCAGAGCTAGTAGGGAGGAGAGGCGAGCCGCGTTCTGGATCTGATGGCGAGGCCGGCCATGGGAGGAGAAGTGGGCAGCCATGGTGTGACTTGCAGATTGGGTGTCGAGGTGCTTCGGCTGAGCACTGCAACGACTGCGGTTTCTGGAGGCATTCACGAAAAATCCTAAAAAAAAGTGTCTTTTTAAATGTTATTATATAATTTAAATTATTAATTAATAGTATATTATACAATTAAGAATTTATATTTATAATTTATTTTAATTTATTTAAATACAAAGTACAAATGCATTAGTTGTTAAACGATAATGACTTTTTCTTAAAAAACTAATTTTTATTTATAGTCACATCAATTCAATTTTTTTATTAATTTTGTTTTGGTACAACTTTTCAATTGAATTTAACCATGGTTACATGGATTGTGGTGCAAAATGTGAATTGAAAAATTCATAAATATTATTTTATTGGTTTAGCTATTATTTTATTATTTCCTTAGGAGGCCCATTTTAGACCTCAAAATTCCCCTAATGCTTGTGCTTCCTTTAGATTCTTCTTGATAACTTGCATTTCCTATTCCATCTCTGCCAATATGTCTGGTCCAATTAACACCCTATTCACTGGATCACCCAAACTAATAGGAGTATTACATCTTTGTCCATAAAGAGACTCAAATGAAATCATCCTCAAGGACTCTTGATACCCATTATTGTACGCAAACTCTACTAGTGGAAGATACTCCTCCCACTTCCATTGTTGGTGCATAACATACATCCTCAAAATGTCCTCAAGGATCTTGTTAACCCTCTCTGTCCATCCATATCTCTTGTACTAAAGGCCAACTATTTCCCCAAACCAATGAAAAACTCCTTCCAAAATCTGGAAGTGAACTTAACATATCTGTCAGTACAATCTTCTTGGGAATACCATGCAATCTCCCTATCTCCCTGATGAATACCTTAGATACCACGCTAGTTGAATTAGTAGAATTCACTGGAATGAAGTGAGCCACCTTGATCTTTCAATCACAACCATAATGGAATCATGTTGCTTGGATGTATTTGGAAAACCTATAACGAAATCCATGGAAACTACCTCCCATTTCCATTTTGGAACCAGAATCAGCTGTAATAAACCAGCTAGATGTTTACACTCTGCTTTTACCTGTTGACAATTCAAACGCCTTCCAATGAACTTAACCACCTCTTTCTTCAAATTCAACTGATAGTATAATTTCTTCACAACTTTCAATGTCTTATAATATCATGGGTGGTTTGGATATGACTTAACATGAAATTCCATCAATATAAGCTTCTTTCTCTCACAGGTGTTTGACACATAGATCATGTCCCTAAATCTCACCAAGCCATCTACCATGAGATGATAATCCACATCCTGATCCCCTGTACCCTGCTGTTGTAACCTATGCTTAAGATGCTGGTACCTGCCATCCTTTTTTCCTACCTACAAGATCTTCTCCTGTGAGAGAAAGGACACCGCTCACAACCAGATCGCAGATCAATACACCAGTATTTTTGACGTGGTTAAAACCCTCAAAGAGGGAAACAGTCCACGGCCTGAGCCAACGCGGCCACTTCAGGCAATTTATTAATATAAAAGAATGAAAATTTACATATGCTTCTCTCATGCACAGATTACCCTACAAATGACCCTCCATGCGCTTTAAATAGAAATCATGGACCAATCGGGTGTCAAGCCACGGATCAAGTGTCGGTAATACCGAGGAGAGAATGAACCGTTGGATCACTACATATCGTGACCGTCGGATTGTAAGTTACAAAATGTACAACGGTAAAGAAACACACTTTACCTAACTCTATACTAGACCAAGTTGTACTTAACTATTTCCTATGTGTCGGAATATCCTAACATCCCCCCTTAAGAACCACTTGGGATAGGATTGAAGGATTTACAAATATGACACAATAGGAGAAGGAAGGAGGCACTAGAGCCTATTCCCCCTTAGTGACAACTTCCTGAACTCCAACCATAAATCGAAGTTTAGTGAACTTCGCCTCTGTGAGAGCCTTTGTAAAGATGTCTGCAACTTGATCATCTGTAGAACAATATTGCACTTCAAGAACATGGTCATGGATGAGCTTTCTGATGAAGTGCATGTGCAGTTCAATGTGTTTGCTGCGCTGATGTTGGACTGGATCTTTGCATAGCTGAATGGCACTTTGATTATCACACCAAAGTGTAGTCGGATGCTACTGCTGAAAGCCAAACTCTGACAGGATCTGACGAAGCCACAAAGCTTCCTTACTAGCTTCTACGGCACCGCGATACTCTGCTTCTGCTGATGAAAGAGAAATGGCAGCTTGTTTCTTACAAGCCCATGTAATAGGTCCTGAACCAAGAGTGAACACATAACCGGCAGTAGACTTCCGATCATCAGGGTCACCAGCCCAATCAGAATCAGTGAAACCAACCAATAGAGGAGCTGCTTCGGCACTGTAATGAATCCCAAACTGAACTGTACCTCGAACATAACGAAGTATTCTTTTAGATACTTTCCAATGACTTTCACGTGGGTTTTGCATAAACCGAGCAACAAGGCCAACAACAAAGGAAAGGTCAGGACGAGTATGAGTTAGATACAAGAGTTTTCCTACAAGTTGACGGTATAAGGTAGCATCAACTTCAGGAGAAGTACAAGTGACTGAAAGTTTGACTCCAGAATGAAAGGGAGAAGGGGCTGACTTACAGTCTTCCATGTGAAAATGACATAGAATATCACAAGCATACTTGGACTGGGAAAGGGAAATACTCTCCTTGGATTGCAAGACTTGAAGACCGAGAAAATAGTGTAAGTGTCCTAAGTCAGTCATTTCAAATTTCCTTTTAAGGCTAGACTTCACATGGTTTATAAGGTTGGGATCACTACTAGTAAGGATAAGATCATCAACATAAAGAACAAGGATGTTAAGAGAGTTTCCCACTTTCTTGGTGTAGACAGTATTGTCAGAATGACACCTAGAAAAGCCAGATTCTAAAAGAAAGCTATCCATTTTGGCATACCAAGCCCGAGGAGCTTGCTTGAGACCATAAAGGGATTTCTTAAGTCGACATACAAGGCTGGAGTTTGTTTGTATGAAGCCAATGGGTTGTTCCATATAGATGTCTTCATGCAAGTCCCCATGCAAGAAGGCAGATTTAACATCCATCTGATGGACTTCCCATTTGAAAGAGGCAGCAAGGGAAATAACAAGGCGGATAGAGTTCATTTTGGCAACAGGGGAGAAGGTTTCAGTGTAGTCAATGCCTTCAACCTGTGAAAAACCCTTAGCAACAAGACGAGCTTTATGTTTATCAACTTTCCCATCTGGTCCATACTTGGTTCTGTAAACCCATTTGCATCTAACAAGTTTTCGTCCCTTTGGTAAAGGAACAAGATCCCATGTATCATTTGCTAACAATGAATGATATTCTTCATTCATAGCTGCTTCCCAATCTGGATGGCCTGAAGCTTCTGTAAAGGTGTCAGGATCATAATTTACTAGAGCTTGAGCCAGTAAAGAAGAGGCTCTCTTGAACTGAGAACGTGTACATCGCTGATTTGTAGGATCACCGACAAGATCACCTGCTGCATCTCGAGTAGCACGAACCCATTTTGGAAGCTGAGGAGCTGAAGGAGGATCCTGAGATGGTGGGGTAGGATTGTCATCCTCACTTTCATCATCTGAAGAAGAACTTTTTTCAAAAGTAGAAGAGATAGGGAGAGGTGGCACAACCGCCGGACTAGGCTCGCAGGCCGATATATTTTCATCAAATTTTACATCTCTTCTAATGATAACATTTTTGGACTTAAATGGAATAAGTCTATAGCCTTTGACATCTTCAGAATATCCAACAAAAGTACATTTTTCACTCTTAGGTTCTAAAGCTTTATGCTTTTCATCTGGAATATGGGCCCACGCTTCACTTCCAAAAACACGAAAGTGACTTACATCTGGTTTGATTGAGCTCCATGCTTCTTCTGGAGTGATATTCTTTAAAGCCTTAGTAGGAGTGCGATTTATTATGTAATTTGCACAGTTAATTGCCTCTGCCCAAAAACTAAGACCAAGTCCTTTAGATTGTAGCATACAATTAGCCATTTCCTTTAAGGTGTGATTCTTCCTTTCAGCTACACCATTTTGTTGTGGAGTATATGGAACAGTATGTTGCATTTGTATTCCATTCTCAGTGCAAAAGTTGATGAAGGTGTTTTTAACATATTCTCCGCCATTATCAGATCTTAGCTTAAGAATTTGATGTCCAGATTGTTTTTCAACAAAGGCTTTGAAGGCTAAGAATGTGTTAAATACTTCACTCTTGAGTTTTAAGAAGTATACCCAAGTGCGTCTGGAGAAATCATCAATGAAAGTTAAGAAATACTTGCAGCCAGAGAATGAAACAACAGGAAGTGGACCACATAAATCACTATGCACAAGCTGTAAAGGGGCTGAGGCGTGCCAAGAGGCACGTTTTTCAAAATTGTCCCGTTGATGTTTTCCGAGTACACATCCGAAACAAACACCATCTCTACAAGATACCATAGGAAGACGTGTCACCATATTTTCTTTACATAGATGCTGAAGGGAGCGATAGTTTAAGTGACCAAATCGCTCATGCCAAAGTTTGCTCACTTCATCGTTATGAGCAACAAATACTGAGGGAAGATTTGATGACCCAAAGTTGTGAAACTTATACAACCTTGTAGAATCATCAGCAATGCCAGTAGCTAAAATCTTTTTAGGATCTCTTAGGTCCTTGATTACAAAATCATGAGGTGAAAATTCAACGATTTTACCTTCACCTGAATGAGTTATCTGATATACAGATAGAAGGTTGCAGGATAAGGTTGGAACACATAATACATCATTAAACTGACCATTGTCTAGATGAACAGTTCCAGTCCCTACAACACTAAGAGATCTATCATCACCAACATATATATTTTTGGTGTTACAATCATTTAAAAAAGAAAACATGGCTTTGTTTTTGGCCATGTGATAAGAAACTCCAAAATCAATGAGCCACTCATGAGAATGAGAAGAAGAAGATACATTTAATGCATAGCCAAACCGAGATGCTTGACAACCACATGCAGAAAGTGCCATTCCTGAAGATGAAGTTGAAGTTGAAGATTGCCCCAATTGGATGTTATGCTTCTTCATTGCTACTTCCAAGGCTTCCATCTTCTTAAAGCATTTTGATTCTAAGTGGCCATCTTGATTACAAAAATTGCAATGTCTATCAGTCTTCTTCCCTTTGTTTTTATTTGTCTTATCATTTTGTTGAAATGATTTTTCATTTTGGGGCTGAAATTGCTTAGGACCCTTGTTTGGTTTAGGACCATTCTTTTTAGGATATGACTTCTTAGGATTCTTTGAATTTGGTTGCTGCTGGGCGGCTAACGCTTTCTTGGAAGAGTTTCCAAGATTAAGAAGACCAAGGTGTAAGAGTTTTTCTTGTTCTCTTATTAAAGAATCACAAAAAGAGTCAAAGGAAGGGGGCTTGTAGTCTGTTCCTTGAGAAATGAAGGCTTCTCTTATAGAATGGAAGGTGGAAACAAACACAGAGTAGGCTGGTCCCAACTTAGTAAGAATGGAATAGATAAGGTTACTATCTTCTTTCTTAACTTTAACACCTTCCAAGAGATATCTAAGGGTCTTGAATTTGGACAAGAAATCTTCAATGCAAGAAAAATTATTAGGGTCCAATGTAAGCAACTCATTTTCAAGTTGATGGGCTCTAAGTTCATTTTTAATCCCAAAAAATTTATTGATTTGTTTCATTGATTCATTAGGAGTATCAAGTTCTGCAATATGGAATCTAAGATCTGGAGAAATAGACATCCCTATCAATCCACGTGCTTGATCTTGCCTATTTTCCCATTTAGAAGCCTTATCTTCATCATTTGGTTTCTTTTCTTGGCCTGAGGCTATTCGGTAGAGACCTTCACTTCTAAGTAAATCCTCAATGTAGGACAACCATTGGAAGTAGTTGGTGCTGTCAAGGGTAACTTGGTATTGACTTTCCATTTCAACGGAAACTGAAGCTAAAGATGCTGAAAATAAGTGTTCCAATGGATAGATCTCGAAAAATTAGGCTGGTTTAAAAAAACGGCTCTGAAAACGACTTCCGGATGAAGAAGTTATGGCTTTTTGAAAAAACGTTGATGAAGTCACCGATGAAGTGCGGGAATGTGCGGAAATGAAAAATTCCGCCCCCAAAAAATGGAGACTTGAACCCAAGACCTCTACTCTCTTAGAATAGCTTTGAACCAATTGAGCTATACAAAAAATTAGAGAGAGAGAGAGAGAGAGAGAGAGAGGGGTTGATGCTTTGGGTTGTGTGCTTGCTTTGAGAAGGCTCTTTTTCCCTACAAAACAGAAAACAGAAAACCCAACACGGACATGCAAAGAAAACGAACCTTACGGCTCGAAGTTAGCTTTAGCCGAAAAACTAAATATTTTCAAAATGAACCTTGCGGCTCAAAGTTAGCTTTGGCCGAAAAACTAAATATTTTCAAAAATGAACCTTGCGGCTCAAAGTTAGCTTTGCCCGGAAACTAAATATTTTCCTCAATGTTTCTGATTTTCTGAGATCACCCTAAGGCGCAGGGAAAAGAGCATACGCATGAGAAAAATCCTTCCTTTCTGTTTCTGATTTGCCCAGATCGCACAGAGTCGCAGGACAAAGAGCATACGCAGAAATGAAAGGTATAGATCCGGTAATAAAAAAAAGCTAAATAAACCAAAACCAAAATAAACAGAGAGAAAATAACAGTAAACTGCAAATAAACACTGTATACCTCCAAATCTTAAAAATGACGCAGCTAGGGCTACCGGAAACCTTTTCGCGTGAAACGAAAGGGGTTCCTCACTGGAACAGATGCTCCCAACACAACAGAGCAGTCCTCTCGGCCCGAAAGCAGTCAGAAACAGCAGATCTAGGAAACAGCAGTCGGATGCAGTTCTACCGGCTTCAGATTTGGATCACCAATGGACGCGACCCTCAAATAGCTCTGATGCCATGTAGGAATTTACAGGGTAAGTTCCTCAGACAGAACACCAAAGGACACCGCTCACAACCAGATCGCAGATCAATACACCAGTATTTTTGATGTGGTTAAAACCCTCAAAGAGGGAAACAGTCCATGGCCTGAGCCAACACGACCACTTCAGGCAATTTATTAATAAAAGAATGAAAATTTACATATGCTTCTCTCATGCACGGATTACCCTACAAATGACCCTCCATGCGCTTTAAATAGAAATCATGGACCAATCGGGTGTCAAGCCACAGATCAAGTGTCGGTAATACCGAGGAGAGAATGAACCGTCGGATCACTACATATCGTGACCGTCGGATTGTAAGTTACAAAATGTACAACGGTAAAGAAACACACTTTACCTAACTCTATACCTAACTCTATACTAGACCAAGTTGTACTTAACTATTTCCTATGTGTCGGAATATCCTAACAATGAAGTCATAGCTACAATATGATTTACCTGCACTCTTCTGCTACGAGCATCTGCAACCTTGTTCTCCTTTCCCTTGATGTACCTGATCTCGAAGTCAAAATCAATGAGTGTCGTCAACCATATATATTTTATGACATTCAAATTAGATTGGTCAAACAAGTATCTTAGTTCACTATGATCACTCATCAAAACAAACCTCTTGCTAAGAAGATAGTGCCTTCATATCTTCAATGCATGAATGATCACTACTAACTCAAGGTCACGAGTCACATAATTTTTCTCATGCTCATTCAGTTTCCATGACATAGCATACCACCTATCCCTCTTGCACCAGGACTCCACCAAGTCCTCTCTTGCAAGCATATGTACACACCACAAACACTTTATCTAGATTTGAAATCTTTAACACGAGATAATTTGTACAAAACTGCTTCAACTACTCAAAACTAGTCGCACATTCCTCTGTCCATTCAAATTTATTTGCTTTCCTATGCAAAGATATAATAGGATAGAAAATTTGTGAGAAATTTTTGATGAACCTCCTGTAATAACGTGCTAACCCCATGAATTATTTGACCTCATCCACATTTATAGGAGCTTCTCATTCCATGATAGCTCTGATATTTTTTGGGTCCAATGTTATACCTTCTTTGTAAATAACATGTCCCAAGTAATGAACTTCTGTTTGAAATGAACTACACTTACTAAGCTTTGCATACAATTGATGATCTCTCAATAGTCTTAACATTGTTGCTAGGTGTTCTGCATGCTCTTCCTCATTCTTAGAATATATCAACATATCATCAATGAATACTATCACAAACTTTTCTAGATAAGGATGCAACACATTATTCATCAAACACATGAAAGTAGCTGGAGAATTATTCAAACCAAAAGGAACCACAACAAACTCATAATTCCCATACCTGGTCCAAAATGTAGTTTCATAGATGTCCTCTTCTTTGATGTGTACCTGATGATATCCTAATCTCAAGTCAATCTTCGAGAACATTGTTTCTCCCTTCAATTTATCGAATAAATCATCGATCCATGGTAAAGGATACCTATTCTTGATCGTCACCTTATTCAACTACCTGTAATCAATACAAAATCCAAGAGTATCATATTTATTGTTCACAAACAACATTGGTGCACCCTAAAGTGATAAAATTTGCCTAATATACCCCTTTTCAAGAATTTCCTTCAACTGCAAGTTCAGTTCCACTAACTTTGAAGTGCTCATCATGTAGGGTGCCTTTGATGTTGATGCTGCTCCTAGTACCAACTCAATAGAAAGGTCCACTTTCTTGTGAAGAGGTAACTCTGAAATCTCTGCTGGGAATACATCCTGAAACTGTTGCAAAATCAAATACCTCTTCAATACTTTTGCATCCTTAAAATCTTTACCGTTGTCACTAGAAACATGTACTATAAATTATACACACCATTTCCTGCAACTGCGCTTTGCCTGCATAGCTGTAACCATTCTTACTAATGTAGGATTCTTCTTACCCTGCAATATTCTCTTCCCTCCATCACCATCCAATCACTCGATAGATTTCTCATAAAAATCCACCTTAGTCTCGTGAAGGTATGACCAATATATACACAATATAATGTTGTATGATCCCAATGGAAGCACATTTAGATGCGCTGATGTATGCATACCATTCAAATCAAATGCACAATCTCTCACCCAATGATGAACTCTTTTTTTAGTCCGTGTGGCCAACCACACCAACCAAGACTCCGCATGCACTTGTTTTCTGAAACCACACTTATCCACCAAGTTAGGATTAACATAGATATAATTTATCCAAGATAAATCAAAATGCAAACAACTCAATCACAAATATTACCTTCCATCTCAATAATGGATGTATGGTGATCCTCCTACTTGTTACCAAATGTTGCATAGATCCGAGGAATGACCTGGACCACATCCCTAGCTGTCTACACCTTCTTAGCACTATAAATATGAGGTTTTCCACCCTAATACAATAGATAATCCTTCTTGTGATGACCTTTGCCACATGTCCAACACTAGCTTTGCCACTTCCCATATTCTGCTGCTCTCCAGGCTAAGGTCCATGTCCCTTCTTCGTTGCATTAAAATTCTTGTAAGTTGCAACATTTTCCTTCCCACTTGAATCTTGAGGTATTTCTCACCTCGATGGCCAATTTAATTTAGTCTTATCATTCCCTTTCTAACCCTGCTTAGATTAAGACTTATGCTTTGATTGCTCATAATAGTTCTTCAAATTTCCAATGACTTCCTCCAGAGACCGAGGATCACCATACTCAATCTGATCCTTGAATGCTAATGGTAGTCTAATAATAAATCTTTGAACCTTCATCTTCCCATCCTTGAGGTAAGGAACATACCTCAAAAACTCCAAGAAATTAGTCATGTACTCTGCATTTGTCATAGATCCCGCCTTCATCTCATATAACTCCTTGGCCTTACTATTATAGTATCTCTCTGACAAGTACCTCTTCTTGAAGAGTCTTTTAAACTCATGCCAACTCAAGTCCTCTGTTCTAATGCCTCTAACACACTTTAAATCTTCCACTAGATGTCTGCTTTCCCTTTTAGGCTGAAAATAGTTAGCTTGTGTTTCATGTTCTTTAGATAATCATGCAACTTGAAGAACTTCATCCCAAGTATCCATGCTTCTACATATTTCGATTTCTTCAACTATCCATTGAATGTAGGTAGCTTGGATTTCTTGAACTCATCGGAAAAGTATCCCCTCTCACTCCTCCTATAAGGATGATAATGATGATGGCTATGATACCTGTATGAATTAGAGTTAGAATAGAACCCATAACCACTACCTCTCCTATTAGGTGTACCCAAGAACCTACCATTTATGAATATGTCATCCTTGTTTGACCTGTACCCTCCATGAGACGTGCTACCATATCCCCTATTAGTCCTATCCTCTTTTCCATAATTGATCTGTGGTTGTCCATGCCTTTGCAAATCTGAGAAACTCTGAAGGATAACTGCATTGAACTCTACCTGCTTTTCTTGTGCCCTGGCAAGTCTCTCCTGCGACTGAATGATCCTGTCATTACCCACCTTGCAACTTCTGATCTCTGCCTTTAGAATTATCAAGGTATATGCTATGCCAGGAGAGTAATCATCTCTTGGCTGCTCATTTGATATGTAAGGGGAGGCTCGCGAATTGTAATCCACCATTTTTCTAGTCATCTTTGATCCTTTTCTTCTTTCAAACATACCATGTTAGATAACCAAATATAAACATAATCAACATACCTCAGTGAAGTTCATAGGAGGCTATCACATTTTCAAAATCAATCTAGATTAACACGATACTTATATGTACAAAATCATATCAATATATCAACATAATTCATGATGAAACTAACGGAAAATAATGACCTCATGCATGAAAAACATAACCATGACAATGCATCCATAAGGACATGCATCTAGCCCATGTCATCCATGTATTTGAACCATGCTCTCATACCATCCTATGGTATCAAATATCACCCAAAGAGAATGAAAAACCACTTTGATACCACCATGTAACTTCCCCCACCCACATTTACCCAATTTCACTGGCTTTCCAGGGTAAACATTATGAAAAGAGTTACTATGACATGAACCGACCTCCAATCTTCTATTATGGAAGTGGGGAAGAAAACTGACAACTCATAGACATCCCTCAAGGATTACAAGACACTTAGGGGCCAAAGAACCACCCCAGGTGACCAAACCCTGAGATGGATAGATTTTTTAGTGACCTGGGACCATAACCACATGCAAAATCCTGCAAAGGTGTAGTTATGATCCTCTAATCACACACAAAATCCTGTAAAAGTGCAATTATAGTGCAAAATCCTTAGTTCAGAGGGTGCGGTCCTAATATCTGAGCCACAGTTCTAGGTTGGCCTCAAGATCACTATCCAAAAATTCTTGAGACTTTCCAGAATGATAAATGACTTAATGAAAATGCCATTCATACAAAGATTGAACAAGAAGTTGACCTAACCAGGCCTAACCAAGAAGTTCAAATTCCCTCTCATAATAGTTTCAATAACACTTATTAGCCCATGCATTCATTAACCATCAATTACTTATCAAATCTTGAAAAAGTCATAGTTAAAGTATATTACAAATCCATGCTTATAACTAGCATATAACTAGATTAATAATCATGACAGAACAACCATTAAATCAACATAATAACAAGTAAAAGTTCTCATAGATTACAATAGGAAATAACTCTTATTAACTTATGACAAAGCTAACCAAGCTAGGGAATTCCACATACCACCTGACCATAGATTGGGCTGAATCAAATCTTTTGTTCAGCCAATCACCCTCATTCCATATTCCAAGCATGAATGTGGGATCTCAATACATAAAAAACTAGGGCTTTCTAGAGATTAAACCACCTCCACCCTCAGGTTATCGTGATCTCGCCAAAACAGGTCAAGAGATAACAAATCCCAAAACAAGCTTGGATTCCTAAGAGTTTCTTCACCAATACCTTGAGGATTTTTCCTATCTCCACCATCCTATTGAGGGCTTCCCAAATATTAAACGACCTCCACCCCAAACCCTTGGGAATTTTCTTGAGATCACCTCACCTGGTTCTAAAACCTTCTGACTCCAAAGCTCAACCGAGAAAAGAATCCCATCACACCATGGCTATCTAGGAAATGGAAAGGAAAGTTTGAAACCATTGTCAAATCAAGAAAAACCCATACAAATGAAAACAAATGAACCAAATAAAAAAATTCATGTACCATGCATTCATGCTTTAGCTAGGAAATCACACATGCAACCTATTACCTACAAAGTCCTCTTGTTCAACCTATTTGATCGAACTTTCCTCTATTGTCCTTTGCTTTCCTTGCTTGATTGCTTGCTTTCTCCTCTTGGTGATCTTCTCTCTATGAAACTATTTCCAAAGACAAACTAACAAAAATTTAAACCAACAAAATATGGAACTGACAAAAGCTATGAACTAATCCTTAGAATAATTTTTTTTATTATTGAGGTCTTTATTTTCTTCACTTTCCTTCATTTTTCCTTCAATTTACCTCTCATTCAAATCTGTGACCTTTCATCTCCCTTTTCTCCTATTTTCATTTATTTTCATAAATAAATGCAAATTAATGCCTATTTTCCTTTTCCAATGCCTGTGCCAATTTCCTTAGCCATAATAAACTGAAAGTGACACCCACTATGATGTTTTTCCCAACATTCAACTTGGAATACATGTCCCATGACATTGATCTTATTATTTTTCCTTTATTAACTTTATTACATGAACTTTTAACCTAGGGCTGTTATACTTAGGGCCAAGACATGTTAGGAAACTTCTACAATTATTTGCCCTTAGTAAACTCATTATAAGATAGGTCGAGTTGATCTCCTTGGAAAAGACATCTTCTAGACTTTTGACCACCATTGATCCTAGGAAAAGGACAAGATGTATACCAAGTGCTAAGAAGAAAACATGCATGGAGAAATGGGTACACAAGATTCCAAGGTTGTGGTAGTGATGAGTACACAAGATGCCAAGGTTGTGGGAGCGATAGGCTACTAACTAAGCTCATACGGGGAGAAGGTCTATATTGATACCAATAACTAAAGGAAGTTGACATGTGTTTACTCTAACTGACAAAATGTGGAAAATATGGTTATAAAATATACATTTAAACAATATTTTCTACCTTATGTGTTTGAATCATGTGAATAAAATGGGCAACCTTTGTGAGCTTATCTACCACTACCATGATGGAATCATGCTACATCATAGTCCAGAGTAATTTTGTAATAAAATAAATTGAAACAATTTCCCATTTACACTATGGGATGGGTATTGGTTGTTGCAATCCAGGTAGGTTCCTATGCTTAACATTCACCCTTTGGCATTCCAAACACCTACTACATAATCAACCACTTCTCCTTTCATACCCATCTAAAACTATTAGATCTTCATAGGTAAAATTATTTTGTGGTACCCTCGATATCCCACATAGGTTACATTGTCCATCTCACTCAACACTATATTTTTTAGCCCCTAAAAATTTGGCACATAATTTTTTCTCTTGTACAAGACAATTACAACCTCTTTCAGCGCAAAGTTTTTGTATTTTAGCTTCAAATTATCTTGTTGTAGGTTGTCTTTAATTTGCATGTATCGTTGATCTAAAATTCCAACATCTAAATTTTTGGTTTTCAAATCATATTTACATACACTTATCAATGTAGCATGCACTTCATGCACCCTCCTGTTGACTATCTCAACTATCGTATTCTCCTTCAATTTTATGTGCTATATTTCGAAGTCATAATCGACTGAAAATTCCAACCATCTAATTTAGTTGGCATTCAAAGTTTGTTGACCAAACAAATGATTCAAACCATTATGGTCTATCCTCAATTTAAACCTCGTTTCCAGGAGGTAATTTCTCCACGGTTTTAAGGGATGAATTATAGGCCAACTCAAATTCATGAGTCGCATAATTCCTTTCATGCTCCTTTATTTTCCTTGAATCATATCATATCAAATTCCCATTATGCATGACGACTCATCTAAGCCCTTCCTTACATGCATCAATACACATAGTAAATTCTTCATTCATATAAGCTATCCTTAAGGTTCGTGCACTTTTTAACAACATTTTCTAATGTTGGAAAACATCTTCATATTCATGAGACCACAAAAATTTCACACCCTTCTTTTGTTGTAGCCTAATAGTCCCATAAAGGATATAACCTATATATAATATATTGGTGCTATCAACTCCTTAATTGTTTTTATCTTCTATAAGTCCATTGCCACACCTTACCCAAATAATAAATCTACCTTTCACGAAATGAGCATTTTCTCTGCCTGCCCTATAATTTATTCTCTTTGAGCAACTGCAACACCATCCTCAGATGTTTCTAATTTTCTTCTTTAGAACTTGAATAAATAAGTATGTCATCAAAAAATATAATGAAAACTTTTCCAAATCATTCCAAAATATTCCATCCATAAGAACATTGCATTTGATAATCCAAATGACACCACTACAAACTCATAATGACCATACTAGAATACCTTGGCTCCTCTCAATTCATAAAATAACTGATCTATTCTTGGCAAGTGATACATGTTCTTCACTACCACCTTATTTAGTTTCCTAAAGTCTATGCGCAATCTAAAAGTTCCAACCTTCTTTGTAATGATGAACATTAGGACACTCCAAGGTGACACACTTGGGAATATGTACCCCTCCTTCAAAAGTTATTCAAGCTGCAAACGCAATTGGCTAATCTCTAGTTTTCTCATCTTGTATGGTGTCTTGGACACTAGGGAAACTCCAAGTACAAAATCTATGGAAAAATCAATATCCATTTTAAGTGGAAAACATGGGATTTCATCAAACACATCTTCAAAATCTTTAAGCATTGGATGGTCTTCAATGCTTAATACATTATCCTTGATTGCCTCTTTCATGTGGCATACATAAATTTGGCAACATTTTCTAAAACTCTTCTTTAGTTGCATGGTTGATATTTCCCTGACAAAAATTGACCTTAGAATTCCTTGCACTTGACTTTGCTACCCTTCTTCATCAAACAAAGTAAATTCCTTGTTATAACAATCTAGGACAACATGGTGCTTGTCCAACCAATCCATACCAATCAGGAAATCATATAAACACAAAGGTATGATTTTAAATATACTTGTTTTCTCAAGCCATTCATGTCAATTTGACATTCTATCACAAGTTCAATTATCCTTCCTTTAGCCCCCATAGCTAGTTTAACCAACCAAGGCCTATAATGTTTGGACCTATTCAAATGAAATATTTCAACAATTTTAGGATCAATATAGTTATGCTAGCTCCATAATAAATTAAAATAGAAAAAGGATGATTTTTTTATCTTATCTTCAACTTCAGCCATGTGAACTTGATGATCAACCTGCCTGCTTTCCAACATTGCACACATTTTGGGCATGATTTTTCCCATGTCTTCCACTGTATAAGTTCCTTGAATGTTGTTAATATTCCTCACTTTGCTTCCTTTGTGAGGGTAGTCCCTTTACATATGATTCCCTTTACAACCCCACAGTTTGATGGGCCAATATCTTGTCCTTTTTCCCTATGATTCTAATTTCCTTGGTTTACTTTCATTGGCCAAGTTTGTTGATTTTTTTGAGAGTTATTTTATTTTATTTTTTGTAAATAAGGCTTGTATCCCTTATTTACATTCTCCATATTGGAACTCTTCTTGTCATTCTAATATTTTTGTAAGGTTGGTTTATTTTCATTTCACTCATATAGGTACTATGCCTTCCTTACGGCTTCCTCCATGTTCTTGGCCTCATAAGTTTGATTTTATCATTATGTTATGGAGGAAAACCACTTAAGAACCTATCAATCTTAACTTTCTTACCTTTAAGAAACTAAACATACTTCAACAATTCTAGGAATATCCGTTCATATCCTCCATTGTAAGATTACCGAGCTTGAATTCAAAGAAATCTTGCATCTTCCTATCTTAACAATGCTCAAATAGATACTTATTTTGGAATTGATTCTTGAATCACTTCCACGATATCTTCCTTTGATACAAGTTCTTAATCTACTTAATATGGTCCTACCACATGGTTGCCTTACCTTTCAAGTGATAGTTAGGCATTTTATCCTCCAAATTATATTAATAGCTATGCAATTGATGATATTTTCTCATTCTCCATAGAAAATATTTAGTTTCTTCTCCCTTCTTATCGTAAGCATCAAATGTGGGAGGATTGATATTCATGTGATCTCCTGTCAAGTCATATAATTCATACCTCCTCCTCTAATGTCTAATTTGCGAGATACTTGTGCAAATTTCAGATTATAAATTTGCATAGCCCCTCCTAGTTGAGTGTCTTGGTGAGTGGTGTTGATGCCCATCAACAGCCCTAATATGCCTTGAACTTATGACCTATATCCTATTGATTTGATACTTGTGTTCTTGCATGTGTCTTAAATCTGATCCCCAATCTATCTACCTCTACAAATGATTTAGCCTTTGCATTGATATGATTTTTATCCTCTTAGGCCCTAATTGACCTTTCATTGTCAACCCCTATAATAAAGTACCTCCATTGTGAGACTCCTGACATTATCAACTACTTCTTTATCCCTATAATATTCCCGTTTGATTCAGTTTCAACATTACCCATGCTAACATTTATTCACCTTAATTCTTCTTCATTGTTATGGGACTCTTGAGAATTATCTATACCCTTGGTATTTATCATTCCATTGCTCTGTTATGTATATACCTATATTCAAAAATCTCTATGCAACAAAAATATTAACTAGAAATAGAAAATCATGTTTATATAAAACTTTACCTTTCTATGTTACGCTATACATTTTCTATTCATGTAGGTCACTAGAGGCATTCTTTTATTTTCCCAAGAAAATGTATAGCTCAATTAAAAATTTCGGGTAGATATATGCCTTTTCCTACTCCATATCTTTCCACTGATTATTCACTTGACCAAACATGAGCTATGGAATGAAAGTTATGGCCTGCTAAAGTTTGGCCTATTTTTTCTCAAATTTCCCCTATAATACTATAGAGTTATTCTACTACTTTCTTGAGAATTTGTATGCCCAAATTTAAAATTTTACTCCATGGATTTGTTCTATCGTACAAGAATTTTCTGTTGACTACTACTATGCCCCATTCTTAGTCATAAGTTGTAACTTATGTCTTTTGACAATAAAATAGTACCTAATTTATCCCTATCACTATTTAAGACATACCTTTTTCATATTGGCTCTATTTTCATTTATGATATCTCTGAAAATCCTCTTCGACCTCTTTCTTTTAAGTTGCATAGACTATGTGCACCATCAATACACACGATTATCATTGGATTTTAGCATCTAAAGATATTGTTTAGACCATACAAAAATACGCTAAAAGTATATGACACACAAGGTTTGGAGATTTATACTTAGCTAGCTCAATGCCCCAAATTAATGTTTGGCCTTATAGATGCTTGAACCTGTAGAAATTTGATAGAATTTGCAACTACTCAAGATGTCAAACTAAAAAACAAGAGACACAATTCTACTCTACTAATATGCATAATCGAAATAAAAATTTAGAATAACATGCATAGACATGAAACAAGCAATACCACAAGTGCACATTGATTTATAGGGGAACCTAACTGCGAAAAACCCCTCAAGCCTCTTTGCATTAATTAGTTGAATAGAGAAACTGTTACAATTTCTTTCTCCAGCTCTAAGCACAAATTTTAAAATAGTAATTGTTCTCTCTATTGAATTGAGAAACTATATCCAATTCTTATCCAATTATTTTCTCCTCCAACCTCCTATTTCCTTGTGCAATTCTTCAAGAAATTAGCTCCTAAAGATAGGGATTTCCTCCTATTTTCTTGCAAAATTCCTAAGCATTGATCTCCTCCCTGCATGCAACAAATATATACTAAAACTAGTATACAACTCATGTTACACTGCCTTCTCATCTTCACTTCAACTGAGGAATTCGAATTCCATGCATGCAATAGCTATTTTTGGCTAATTGATCATTTAACTGATAGATCTCTGAGTTAGATTGTTGTCTCACTGCACAACTAACCTTCAACTGAGGAATTTGAATTCCATGCATGCATTAGCTATTTTGGGTTGATTGATCAGTTAACTAATAGATCTCTGAGTTAGACTATTGTCCCACTACACAACTAACCTTCAACTAACTCTATCAATAGTTAGAGGCCAGTTAACTGAATACAACTAGAAATAATTGAACTATATTGCTAAAATTTAGCAATCATAGATGAATAACTAAACTCCAAGCCATCTAACTCAAATTGAATGAGCTAACGAAGTGACAAGAGGCATGTTACACTAGTTAACTACCTCCAATTTGTCCTGCTAATGTGGAAATTCGATTTACTCAATTTGACTAAGGATAACTTCAAATTGAGACTTTCTAGATACATTGTTTAACACTCCCTCTTAGCAAGAAAAGTAATTTTCATCACCGCTATACTGCACCTATGAAATTCAAATTTAGCTATTGAAAATGACTTTGCCAATATTTCAGCATCTTTCTCCTTAGTTGTAATGTATTATAGCAACAAAATTCTCCTCTACACATACTCCATGTTAGGTGCATAAAAATCCCTCACCCTTCCGAGATTTTAAGATATATTTAAAACTAATTAGCTATATATCCTCAAACTAAAAAGAAGTCGGGTGGGTGTTATGGAGTGCGTAGGTATGAGAAACAGTTCTCTCCTGACAAGAAGATCGATGATGCAAACATGCCCATTGCACTTACTTGTGTTTCTCCTTAAACACATTGTCGAAACCTCGATGAGTTTAACCCCTAATTGACTTGTGAGTTAGTTGTTCGCTGCTTGATCCATCAGATAAGCCTCATTGTCGCCCTTAAAATAGAGCAAGGGTTATATATAGGCTTCTTGACCCACAAATCTTAATCATTGGCATCAAATTAATTGGACGACCACTAAATCACACCGCACCAAAACTTGCATGATCGTTACACCTTCCCTTTCGACCTGCTATCATCCTAGATGTTGATCTTTCATAGATCTACGATGGTCATAAATAAATATGTGCTCGGTATAACCATGTGCCTTAGTGCGATAAGAGAGTCCCCCTCTCCTTGGTTGGTGAGTTGCTCAATGGTCGATTGACACTTGTATTCCTGCCTAGGGAATCCACATAACCGATAAAGGGCTGGACTGTGAGTTTATCACCAGGGTAGAGAATAATAAGCTTGATTTCTTGAAGATCCTATTCGAAAACCTAGACCCCACATTGAAGTTATTGTTTCCTATACCTACGCAGTCCTTAAAACCTTTCTTCTAGACTCTAACCTTCCTCCTCTCTATCATATTTGGTTTTGTTGATGATACTAAAATGGATGAATCTGTCTTCATGGCTATATGACTCATTACAATCCGGCTTGATCGTTAAACCACCAATTTTCCCAAATACTTGACCCGAGCCCTCACAGTTGATTTATCTACTGCTATTCCTTTTAGTTCTTGCCGTCATTGTTCATATCTCATCCATTTGGTCCTTTTTAATTACCCTTCCTATTTTTTATCTTCTAAGCTTCTCCTGAGTACTACAAATGCTGACAATGAAGAGAGAGAAATTTTCCGTTGGTCTGATGTGATCTATCCCCAACGTGTTCCCTATGCGTACTCATAGTACACTGACTATTTTGCACATCCTCTGAAGGTTAAATTAACAAAGGTTGAGGTAAACAGGCTTTCGGAAGAACAGGTCAGAACGTTAAGATTGACCGAGGAATAGAGTATCGAGAGTTGGTTTCTGTTTCCTGATTATATTGTAATTCGTTTATACATATTTGATAAGCAACCTTTTCAATTACCTAAGTATGTGTCACCATTGTTGTTTTCTTATGAATTCCTTAGACAAAAAATAATAGTAAATGAATCACACTTTGTTTCCAAGAAAAAAGGATCATTATTTAGATTTCTGTAGGACGACCTTTGGCATTATGATCCTATGGGAATCATATCTAGTTTAAATAAGAAAGTTGGATTGTTAGCCTATGTTCATGGGAAAAGACTAGAAGTGGAAAAGTTACCAAACATTGCAAATCTTGTCGATGATACCATACATTCAACAAAATCTAAAGGAATGATAGAGGTAGCCACCCAAATTGGATCGAGTAATTCTGAGATACAGATACACGAAGGGGATGCAGATCCTATGGTTTCTTTTCCCACTACTCCTATATCCAAAAGAAAATCATAATCCTTAACTCTGCCCGAAGTGTCACGATGGGTAAAGCCAAAGGAAAATGATGTGGATGCTAACATGTTTGAATGGGAAGTTGAACAATTGAATAAAGAAATCTGATAGGCCTTGGGAGATATAAAACCAAAGGATTCAAGGATGCAAGCCCTTAACATGAAACATACCTTTACTAAGCAAAATAAAATAATGGCGACCGGTGCATAGTCGGCCATATCTTGGAGCAATCCTAGTTAGTAGACACCTCAACACTTAATGATGTGATCCCCATAGTTGGACCCGAATTTATCTCTTCTACTAACTTCGACATGAATATTTTAAACCCTATAGTCATCCAACCAGAGATTGGGGAGAATCAATAGATGGTAGGCTCTATGACCTCTTCCCTAGCCATTAACTTGGGAAGAGTGTTGGATATGGATGTCATCAACCTGCATAGTCAGATAGGCGACATTGTGGCCCAAATATTACTTGATTCCACTCATGGGAACAAAAGGATGCAAGAAATGTTAGAGAAAGTGTTTGAGCAATTACAGGTGGCATGCATGGCATTGAAGACAAAGACTAATAAGATAAGGGAGTTATAGGATATATTCATTTGACAATCCGATCGACCCAAAGATACTGGGCCTATTATGAAATTGTTGGAGGAGAAAGAAAAATAAATGAAAGCCCCTCAGTTAATCCTTAAAATCCCTAATCATGATCCTCACATCCTGATACAGGCTTTTGAAAGAAAGGAATAAACTGAAGCTTGCCTCTAAGAAATGGAAGTGGCCTTACGACTTAAATAAGGAGAATGGTAGAGCAGTCTCAAAAAGATAGAGCTATTGAAAGCAAAATCTCGCGAAAAGGAGGAACACCATCTGAAACTTTTGGCAGAATAAAAGACTTCGATCAATTAAGATATTAATTCCACCCAAGAATTTGAAACTGAATATTCTAAGCTATTATGCATCAAAATAATCCATCTAGAGAAATAACTACAATTGGATGAAGCTATTAGGGTCCTATAAATTATAGGATCTCAAGGTGATTGAGTATTTTGTATTTTTGTTTTCGTATTGTACATAGTTTCAATATTCAAATGATTTCCAAAAATATGAAGAGAGAAAATGTTAGCTTAGAAAAAGAATGGAAATGAGAAAGGGTAGGTAGAAGCACTATGGTGGTTAGAGAAAAAACATGAATATTTTATCCTAAGGTCAAATGCCAAATATTATTTTCATGTGCAGAAGAAAAAGGCGAAGAATTAATGTTTTACTCTAAATTTTAATATATATCAAGTGATTTGATATATTAACTCCCTATTCCAAAGTTTTAATACCCCAAAGTCACCCCTCCACTCATATTTTCATCCACCCGCTCATTCCTAAGTTTTCTTACCTCGCCATACACTCCAACTATTCCCCCACTATGCATGAAAATCATTTCTCCCGACCCCACCGAACGCCCCGTCACATCATTTTAACATCCCACTGCTTCTCCCCTCATTTGCACCCACATCTCAACATTCGACGGCCCAAAGTCTATTTCACCCCCCCCTCACCATTCGAACTTTATCATTGGGGGGGGGGGGGTGTGGTCCGAAATGGGTGGTATTCGAAACCACGCCTGCTGCAATGTGTCAACACTACATTATTTTTCACCCCCCTCAAGCGAAACCATTAACCACCTTCCCCCCCTCCGAAAAGCGGTTTCTCCGCCTCCTGATACCACTCCTCTACTTGTTTCACTCTTGCTACTCTCCCTCCACCACGTCATCTTCCCGTTGATCCCACCAATCACCCCCTCTCCCTCCAAAATTAATCCGTTAGCAAATCAATTCTCTTAAATGTTAATTTAACAGACCCACACCACCATCAATGGGAAAACCAGAATGTTATATAATCCTTCATTTCATTCATTCATCGGTTATTGTTTCTCACACTTCCATTGTCATTATCCTATGACATGTTTTCCAGGCCAAACTCAAACATTTTTCACCTAGCGGGGACACTTCCCACTCACTCATTTTCAGACCATTACCTCTGTTTTTGTCTACAAATCCCAAGTCCTCTCTGCATACTAAAAGAATGTAATCCAAATTTCACCATTGTCCTCATCTTTATCCAATCACGCCTCCAGAAGACAAGGTACCAGAAGAACCTGTTAGTCCTCTAATCCACCCTCCCATTGATTTTCACCACATCCCTTTGGAGGAAAGAGACTATAAGATCCATGAAACTCTCTGTGAATTGGAGCTTTTTGAGATGTATTGCTGGCTCAAGGAAAAATATATAGATAAATCTGATGACATTCAACTGTGGGAATCCAATTTTCCCCACTATATATTTCTTCATACCCGCAGCACCCCAGAATTTGTTAGGAAGTGTCATGCTTGCTATCTGCCAAGCCAAAGAGCTATTATTGCCACCACTGGATAAATTCTTATCACTATCACTCCTCAAGCTATAGACCAAATGATGCAAGCCCCTACAGTAGAGAATACAACTCCTTTTTCCCATGAGGCACTTGTTGAATTGTATCAAAAGATGGACTTTGCTAGAAGAGCCAAAACCCTTGAATTGTTCTTGATTGAAGATGCCCCATTACCCAAGAAAAATCCTCCCTATCCATCCTCTATTTTCCTTGAGAGATCCAAGGAAATTATCATAGTCATCTCTTATCTCCTTGGCTATTCCTCAGATCAGTGGGTAGATGAGTTAATTATAGGATTCCTTTCCATTTTCTCTGCAGATTCCAAGCCTTCCATCATGTTTAACTTTAGCCAATTTCTTGTAGATTCTATCCATGAGTAGTTTATCAAATTCCAGACTGAGGAGGTATTCAAGTATGCTTCTGTGTTAATTTATATGTTCTTATATTTTCAGGGAGACAACCTCAAGCTTTCCTTGCAAAAGTTGGATGAAGAAGGAAATCAACAGTCAGTCATCTTTTGGACTACACTAGTGATGAAGGAACAAAAGGACTTTTCATACAAACAATTCATAGAGATGTTTGTACATCCAACACTTGGTCTTCTAAGCATCAAGACAAAGCCAAGGATTAGTGAAAAAATTAAGAAAGTTTTGTAGCTATCAGACCAAGTTCAAGTGGGGGAATGGTACCTCTTTGAGAATTATACAAAACTAAGAATATTTAGGTGTGAGATTGCTCCTTACAAGCCACCAAAATTCCTCTCAATGAGGATTTTTACTCTAGAGTACATAAGGTAAATGCTCAATATGGATGATATTCACTTTGTAGTTGCCAAGAAGAAGTCCCAATTCAAAATCAAAACAAAGATAGGGCCTTTCATTTGCAACAAAAAGGTAGAAGGGGAAGAAGCACATAAGCTACTGAAAGAGATGCAGTTCAGCCTTAGTTTCACCTGGTCATACAATCCATTAGGGATCATTTCTAAGTTAAGGGTAGAGAATAAGCCTAATGCTTATTTCCACACAACTAGACCAGAGATAGAGAAGTATAAAAACCAACTAGAATGGACTACGAACACCTTACAAGAGACCGAGGAGAAACTGTTGTCATCCTCCACAGTAAAGACTCTTATCATGTAGGAGAAAACATCAAAGAGAAGTGTGGAAGATGAGTCACCTTCAGGGACTAAGATTTTCAATGGAGGCTTTAAAATCATGTATAGAAAGAAGGCCAAGCTCAACTCTAAACTAAGCCTAAGAAAGGATTCAGAGCAAGAGAATATTATCACCACTAATGAGCCACTTGTTTCCTCATTAGTGGGTGATCAGACCACATTGTCTCCCACTACCTCCACAACTTCACAAGATAAGCAGTAGGTTATGTAGACTAGCACATCTACTACAGAGGAGGCAAAAAAGAGTATATTTGATAATTTTAAGGAGATAAAAGTGAGGAATGAGACCTTGAAGATCAACACATACAATTAGTTCTGGAAGCAGACTTCCAATTCTCAAAGTAGGTTGTTGTCAGCCTTTGATTCAGAGAAAGGTAAAATTAAAATGGCATTCCTCCAAGCACAAATTCCCTAGCCCAAGGCAACATCAGACTACAATAAAACATAATTTGAATTTTATGTGAAAGACATTTATCCTATTGACCAAATAGAGATGCACAAGAAGACTGGGCAAATGATTTTTTCCATTGTCACTAACATTGCTATGTGTTTGTGTAAATTACAGGTTACATTAGCCAATGTTCAATGATAATTGAAGATGGAAAAGGTCTCTGCACTTGCCAAAGACACCAGGATCAATGATTTAGAGGAATTGGTTATCAAAGTAGGTTATGACCTTGCAAAAATAAATGTTGCAGAAGATATTGTAAGGAAAAATAATATAGACATAGCAGCATTAAGGAAGAATTTAAAGTTACCAGCCATAGAAGATCCTCTGGCCAAGGACATTGAAGAAACATAGATACAAAAGGCAGACATGATGAAGCTCATCATGGAGCAGAGTGCACAATTGAAGCAAATGGAGACAAAGATGGAGAACATAATTAAAGAAAAAGAGAAAGCTTCCAAAATTTTTGTTGTCCCTTTGGAAGAATTGCCTATCACAGCCTTTCCTATAGCCACATATTCTACAACAAGCACCAGGGCTGCTGCAGATCAGTTAGAAAATGCAGTGCAGAACATGTCTCTCCAAACTAAAGAAATCAAGACGTTGCAGGCTCAAGTAAATATTCTACAAGATCAGAAGACAAATAATGAGACTTTCCATGCAACAGAGCTACAAAGAGCTCAAAACCAGGTAGAAATATGGAGGAAATTGTAGAAATTCCCACTGTAGATCAACAAATTATGAAATATACTAAAACACGATACAAGATCTACTTTTGCCATAAACTTTGCGGAAGCTTAATCACATATGAGTAGTATCAACCAAGAAAAGATATAACTGAGAATGAGAAGCAATCACACATAACACAAAAGAAATAACCCGGGGAAAGCCTCTGCCTAAAACCCCAACTCTGTATTATCATGAAAATGGAAATATTGACCGGATTATAAAAGGAACTAGCTCACAAGCTATCCTGCTCTCTCTGCAATCCCTCTGCTGCTCATAGACAGTCAAAGGCCTCTCTCAAACCTTATCCTCTACCCTCCAAGCCTCCTATTTCTTTGCACAATTTTTCTTGGGGTCTAGTGAAGCCACGTGTGAATTGGCCTCTTCACACACTCACTAACTTCTAATATAACTACACAGTCCTGAAGGAGATAAATCCTTCTCCATGGATGAGTTTCCTTTATAGGAAAAATCCATCCAACTGATAGTACATTGTCCCTCCTCTGATCTCAATTGGGTCTCTGTTTGAACTGACATGCATGAGTTATTCATGAGAGAATATTTAGTTATCTGAAGTGCAGTAGTTATATGCAAGCATGCATTAGCTAACTGAACTCACATTAATTTAAACAAACTGTTTAAATAAATCTAACTGGACTTGACTCAGTTAACTGAGCCAACTAATTACAACTCAAATTAGAACTCATCCTTATCTCTTTAACTGATGGATAAATTCCTCAATTAATAGAGAAACTATTGCATGTCCTCACATAGACTTCATGTTTGATTTTTCAAAACTAATTAACTCATGGTGAATTAATTAATTTATTTTCAAACAGTTGTTAAGTTCAAATTCGAATTTTACTTCACTATTTTAGTTTAGGGACTGACTAAAATAGGAATCCATCTCGAACTACTACAAATAGCAATGCTATTTTTAGCACTTCCATTTTTCATTCCTTGTTGCTCAATTCAGCACTGGTACCAAAACTACTATTTATAGCAATGTTATTTTTAGCACTTGTATTTTTAGCATTTCTTGTTTCCATTTTCAACACTCTCTCTCAACAAGAAACACATTCAACTTGAACCCAATCCTGTACCTTTGGAATGTTCTGCATGCAACACTTCTACCAAGTGTGGTTGCTCCAGCAACTCTAGAAACAAAAAAAACTCCCCACTGACCTCTCTGTTGGGCTAGAAACATACTTTGATGCTAAATCTCTACCTGCTGTTGACAAGTGCTCCCTCTCTGACCTCTGAGCTGCTGCAACACTCCATGCATCTCACACCATTGCACACCTCTCTGTGCCATCCTGCACTAGTGCAACACTCCTATGCCTCTCGCATTGTTGCAGCCTGCTAGCTCTACAAAGTCCTAGGACTCCTGCACTGTAGCTCTCTCTACCACTCCATCCGCATATGTCTCTACCCACTCAGCCAGTCCTACTACTCCTAATTAGGGATTTTGTAGCAAAGTCGAATCAAAGAGGTTGGGTACCTCAAGGATCCTACCCCTATTTCAGCCTTCTTGGGATGATCACTCCACATCGCCCCACCTCCTACCTGGAGGTATGGATGCATGTGATCCCTCTGCCTACCTAGTTCTAAATTTCCCCCTACTGGAGGTCTCTGCATGAGTAGATGTCTCTACTCGATCTCCTCTCAACTTCTCTAGTTGTGGCTACTCCACAACCTCCTAAAGTTGCTTCACCAATCATGGCTCCTCCACAATCATCTGAGACTTCTTCTAGCACTGCATGTTGAGAGGTAATGTACTCTCCCTCTCAACCACCAAGTCTCCATCAGTTTCCTTGCTCCTCAAGGCTTTGCATGCATCTTGAACCTTAAGAGCATACAGGTTCTTGACCCGTGAACCGATCTGCTTCACCTGTCTAGTGATGATGTGTCTAAGGAAAACCTTTCCCTTACTGAAGACTACATCATAGCCTCTGTCTTCCAGCATTGTGATCGACACCAAATTTCTCTTCAGTCCTGGTACATACTTGACATCGGTCAAGGTAATGCAAGCTCTATGCTCCCTCTGAAAAAAAATCGTGCCTACACCTGAGACACTATACTTTTCATCATTACCCATCACTATGAGTATCTGGATATATTTCTCCTCCTAAGTACTAAAAAAACTCTTGTCTCTGGTCATGTGGAAAAAGCTCCACTATCATGAAACCAACCACTTCCCACCATGGATGAAACCATGCATGTGAATAGTGTGAAATCCAACTTGAAAAATGAGGCTAATGCCTCACCTTCTGATCCTTCCATGGATCCCTTCTTGGATTTCCTCAATGCACAATTTGTAGCAAAATGGCCCACCTCATGACAATGAAATCATCACACTTTTGATTTGTCAAACTTCTTCCCACCTTGGGAAGAACTATATTGGGTAAGAGAATCCTTCTCCTTCCCCTTCTTTTCCTTACTCACTAAGGCACAGTTTTCTTCATCCTCCATGGATGAAGAACCATCTCTAGTGCTTCTTCTTATCTCCTCCTGAATCAGATTTGACCAAAGTCGTTCCCAATCTGGCAGTTTTTCTCTCCCATTAACCGAGTCTTGGTAGCTATGCCAGCTCTTAAGGAGAATGAGGAGTGAAAGACTCACCATGTCATCATCAACGGTAGTGATCCCTACACTTCCAAGCTCATCCCTACAGGTGGTGAGCATGTTCAGATATGTAGAGATCGTGTCACCCTTTTCACACTTGATCTTACGAACCTTGGCTTTCAATGCTAGCTTCCTCTGATCGCTGTTGTTCTGATATAAATCTTTCAATGTTTTCCACATTGAAAACAGAGTCTCCTTCCCATGGAGGCTCGAGAGAATGTGATCTCGAACTCCCTCCAGGAGGATTCTCCTTTCTCTAGCCACACATTTCTTCCATTCTGCCAATTGAGTAGCATCAGTCGGCTTGGGGACTTCTTGATCAATGAAGTCCTTTAGACCGTTATCCTATAATACTGATTCCATGCAATCCTTCCAGGCTATATAATTCGAGCTACCACCAAGGGCATACTTGAGTCTTAAACCATTGAATGCCATAGGTGAAATAGAAATGTGATAAGAACTCGATTTCTATATTCAGGAACCACAAACTTCCAACTTATCCCTTCTTGTATATTGTTCTTCTCCTTTGATCACCTTTTCTCTAATACCATGTAGAAATTCCCATTGTAGATCAACAGATTATGCAATATACTAAAACACAATACAAGATCTACTTCTACCATAAACTTTGTGGAAGCTTAATCACATACGAGAAATATCAACCAAGAATAGATATAACTGAGAATGAGAAGCAATCACACATAACATAGAATAAATAACGCGGGGAAAGCCTCAACCTAAAACCCCAACTCTATATTATCATGTAAGTGGAAATATAGTCCAAATTACATAAAGAATTAGCTCACAAGCTATCCTGCTCTCTTTGCAATCCCTCTGCTGCTCATAGACAGTCAGAGGCCTCTCTCAAACCTTCTCCTCTGCCCTCCAAGCCTCCTATTTCTTTGCACAATTTTTCTTGGGGTCCAGTGAAGCCACATGTGTAAATTGGCCTCTTCACACACTCAGTAACCTCTGATCTAACTGCGCAGTCCTGAAGGAGATAAATCCTTCTCCATGGATGAGTTTCCTTTATATGAAAAATCCATCCAATTGATAGTACATTATCCCTCCTCTGATCTCAACTGGGTCTCTGTCTGAACTGACATGCATGAGTTAATCATGAGAGAATATGCAATTATCTTAAGTGCAACAGTTATATGCAAGCATGCATTAACTAACTGAACTCACATTAATTTAAACAAACTGTTTAAATAAATCTAACTGGACTTGACTCAGTTAACTGAGCCAACTAATTACAACTCAAATTAGAACTCATCCTTATCTCTTTAACTGATGGATACATTCCTCAATTAATAGAGAAACTACTGCATGTCCTCACATAGACTTCATGTTTGATTTTTCACAACTAATTAACTCATGGTGAATTAATTAATTTATTTTCAAACAGCTGTTAAGTTCAAATTCAAATTTTACTTCACTATTTTAGTTTAGGGACTGACTAAAATAGGAATCCATCCCGAACTGCTAAAAATAGCAATGTTATTTTTATCGCTTCCATTTTTAATTCCCAGTTGCTAAATCCAGTACTAGTACCCAAACTGCTATTTATAACAATGTTATTTTTAGCACTTCTATTTTTAGCACTTCTTGTTGCCATTTTCAACAAAAATTAGAAAATGAGTCCTCTGTGGGCCATACATTGGCCCAAGTCAAATAAATTATATGGAATAACATCATTGAAGAAATAGATGAAATTTGGTCATGCATCCAGATTATATTTGAATAGAAAGACTTGATGGAGAAAGCTAAGCAAATCATTTCCACTATTAATGCTGAATTAGGAGAAATGCACGCTACATCCAACCGCATCATAAAGTTTTTCAATTCCAAAAATAGATATGAGTTGGATGACTTGGGAGTAGATGATAGAATAGAAACAATCTTAGAAGTAAAGAAATTTCTGACAAAGAAAAACTTGGTTGTGAAGCTGACAGAGAAATGCACACTTTGGAGGTAGCAGTTAACAGGTTTTTCACTAGAATAATAGCATTAAATAAGAAAGGTATGCCTTCTTTATTTGTGATCAATGAAAAATTGATGACAAGGGAAGATTGCAAGAAGAAGCTTCAAGGCATTGTAAAGGATACAACTTAGTCTTCCCACATCAATGGCGTTATGACAGGGAGAGATTTTTATGAAGCTATCAACAACATGAGTTTCATCCAACATGAGATAAAAACACATTTTTGTGGTGAAACCCACTTTCGCTCGGTATACTGAGGTAGATGAAATCTACCACAAGGTAACAAAAACTTCCATTCCAGATGAGGAGCGCTGGGATAAGTTATGTGAATTCTAGGATTAAAAGAACAGGTTAGCTTCACCATCGCAACACCCGAATAGTGGCCACTCAGCAACTGTTCTCCGCCAAAGCAGTGCCAAATGCCCAGATCACTTCACTAGATTCTTCTCTTTTGGTTTCATTATTTCATTCCGTTGGTTTAAAGTTAATAAAAGGATGCCACGTCAATGAGGAATTTATTGTAATATTTTTGTAAAATATGTTTAAGTACTTCATTCTGTCCAAGTATTGAGGGTTGTTTCCTGAGCATTATAAATCTTTCTATCAAGCATTTTACTTTTTCCACGTTGCTGGAAGACCATTAAAAAAATGCTCTTCATAGGGTACTTGTGTTACGAAATACTAGTGATGTTTTTCCTATTGTAATTGTGTTTTCATTGTTATTCTCTTTGTGTTATGCATCTGATATCTAATTGTAAAACAGGATATGTGAAAGATAGGATATATTTTTGAACACCTTATTTGGACTATGTTTACAATCTATATGTTTTCTTCTAAAGTCTGATTAAGAAATTCTTACATGATTTTCAATCCATGTTGAAGGAAACCTTTTCTCCATTCCATAATTTCAATTTAAAGATCCAGTAAATCTAGCTAGCTTGCCTTGTCATTACTCTGAAATTTTGGTGCAACATCCAGTTTTATTTGACTCCAAAGCCCAATGGAAACAAAGTAATTTGGTCAGATAAACCAACCAAACCAATCAAAATAATTCAAACAAACAACCAATCATAATCATAACTAGCCTAAAATCAACTTAAAAACCAAGTTAAATCATAAAGAGAGAGCTCTCTCTGAAGCTGGCAGGGCTAGATCCCAACTTCAAAAGTGGTTTGATGTTGTCATTTACTCTCACAACCTCAAAAATACAGAATGATAACAAAAGCAAGGAAGGCAAGAGCTGAATGTAGAGCACAAAACTAAGTAGGTCAGAAGAATGAAGAGATTGAGCAGATTCAAATTGCCTTGAAGGATTAACATAATGAATTTAAGCCTTTTCGGGAAGCACTTCGAGTCACTGTAACGGGGAGGCAAGTACTAGTGCAAGCCAAGGGAGAGATATGGAGGGAAACTTGGCAGAAGTTTTCCATAGTCGGAGCTTATGTAGAGATCCTCTCAAATTGCGAAAAAAGCATATAAAAAGTGTGAATATGGAAGAAAAGAGAATAGCCGCAACCTTTGATGAAAGATTGAAATATATCAACTCCCTCATTGACCTTTTAAACACATTAGAAGATGAAACTTTGGAAGGACTGGATCTACCTCCCAGAGATCAATCTATTTTCTCACTCTACATGTTAAAGGAGAAACATGCTTCCATGCAAATAATGCGGGATGAATTTGAGAAGGTTGTTAAAGAGATAAATGATTTCAGGACCGACTGGAATTATCTCAGGAGGTTTGGTGTGCCTTCATTCTGGGGAAATGATAATTGGGTGGTATCCTGGGAAAACTTTTGCGATCAACTAAATAATACATAATAGGATATGGGATGTCTAGTTATGCAGGGCGAGGAAGCGATCTCTTCATATATAGTTGTAAATGGTTTATGTAGGGATTTTACCATTATGGTTAGGATTAATAAGATTACACAAAATCTTCCTACTACTTGGTATCAGATAAGATCTCAGCTGGTGGTGGTAATCACCAAATATAAGAATGTGGCCTGGTTGTCTACCTCGGAGTGAGACAAATTCACTAAGTTTAGGAATCACTTTAAATGAAATATTGGGATAGAGTGGATCTCCTCCACATCACAAGCCATTCAGTTAGTATAGTTGATGCATCCCATGATAGAGAAACCACATGACTGGGGTGAAATCCCTTTGATCACTGCACAAGCACCAACTTTCATGAGGCATGGAGCCCACCCATTCTCCCCCATAGGCTCAATGAAGAAATTAAAATCCTCTAAATCACAAAGGTGCCACAAAGAATAGTTATTTCATTTTAAAATTGTATTATTTTAATTTGAAGTTGAATTGGTTACATTCAAGACAACTACTAAGATAGTTACTCTTTAAACTATTACTTAAAAATATGTTTGCCATCATGCGGGGTGGGGGGTTGTTGACAAAAGTGTGAATTTTCTAATTTTTGCTAAACTGCTTATACATGCTACACAATTTTATTTTACATCTCTGAAATCTGTTGAGAAATGGAAACAAGAAATTCCAGTTTAATTTGTCCTTGAATTAAACTGTGAATTAAATTCGAATTCTGTTCTCATAATAACTTAAAATAGTTAAATTATGTTTATTAAACTTATTTAACTTATGAAATTCGAGCTGGAAGTGTTTTGGAAGCCATGTATATTTTCTCCCTACTTTGTAGGAGTCAAGTGTGATTTAATTGTGAGTTGTAAAATAGAAGACTCAATTTGATGATTCAGTTCAGTTAAATTAGTTCTCAAACTGATTGAGAGAAATAATAGTGAGTTAGCAGTCAGTGGTGACACTAATGAACTCCACTAGTGCTACTCAAGTTAACTGAATATTTACTCATCAGAAACTCATGCATGTCGATTATGAGAAAGACCTAGTTGAGACTAGAGTGCATGGATAGTGTACTATATTTTTTTAGATTTTTCTAAGTTGCACTGATAGTGCATGCAATCAGGAACTGATCCTTGAGGGATTGCACTATTTTTAGAGGCTTTATTTCCCTTTAAATACAAGCTATCCTTCATAGGAATTACACATTGGAATAGATACTTGGAGAGCCTTTGAAGAGGCTAAGCATTGTCCTTGAGCTTGCTTATGAGTTGGAGATTGAATTTGCTAAGTTCCGGGATTTTTCTAGAGAGAAAAAGCATTATAATTTCATTTTGATTTTCTGGATTAATACAAAACAGATAGTGGGGTTTTGAGTTGTGGCTTTCCCCGGATATTTATTGTGTTATGTGCCTTTGAATATCTTCCTCTATTGATTATTTTTTTCTCGATGTTTATGGGCTTCTGTTGTAAAGAGTAGAAGTAGATTCTTGTCTCTTTCTTTAGAAAATTGCATTAGCTTGTGAATCTACATGATTTTCTACAAATCAATCCTTATGTTTTGAAAAAGCCTTGTTTGTTTGTTTTTTTGTTGTTTATATTTTGATTTCCAATTTCAAAAACTAAATGAGAGGCTTTCCCTCATTCAGGAGACAATACATTTGGTTTCGATGTTCTGATATATATATTATCAAATGTAGGACTAAATGAGTTGTGCTTGATTGTTGTTAGTTGAATGTTTGTCTTTGACTTAGCAATAATCAGTGTCCTACATTAGAAATTGCAAAAGTGTTATGTTATAATTTGTTTTGTTTAATAGCACTAGCGTTTCATAAATCATAAAAGTTTTCTATGTCTTTGTAGATTCTAGTTTCAATATTTATTATTGAATGCACCCGTTTGCAAAGGTTTAAAGGAGAATGTTAAGAATGTTTGTACTTGTTGCATACATATTTATCTAATATTGAAAATGACTAGTAGCTTTTAACTTTTTGTTTTATTTTTTTATTTTCCTTTCCTTTCCAACTCTTCGGTTATCTTCTCCCAATTTGTATGATAGCTTATGCGTATCATCTGGATACATTGAACAATTATTTATATCTAACCTTATTTTATTTTCTTATTGAAATAAATATAATTAATTATCAAGGTTACCCCCTGTGGTGCATTGGAGGTTAGTTGTAGCACCTAGTGTGGGAGGAATTCTTAGTCCTCAATGAATGCGTATTAAATTCATGCATATGTGGGGATGATTTGAGCACTAACATTGTTTTGGCACAGTTGTCAGGGAGCCAACTATCTTAAATCAACAGATGACTAATTCTAACCCTGTTCAACCTCATATTATTTTTGGTTTAGCTGATCAACGTAGTATATTAAACGATTTATATGAAGTCTCCTTGCAGGTTTCCAAAACACACCAAGAACTCCATTAGAATTGGTAAGTATTAGCATATGAAGACGATCAAGCACAACCAAACCCAAATTCCCCTAGATGATGGAAACCATTGAGGGTCTGAGCTTGCAATGGAAGTGCACGTCCTTCACTCCCCAAGTACTATATTAAACATGCCTTATAGCTCTTGTATGACGTTAATTGAAAATAAACCTGTAAATTTTTGTAGTTAAATAATTTGGTCTTTTTTACATTCCAATTTCCTTCTAATCTAGATACTCCTTGGAGGTTGACTCGATCCACGTTTGTGGTCAATCACTCTCCTCTAGGGGACACTCAGTTTCTAGTCACCATAGAAAATAGAAGAAGACTCCTTAACAAGTTTAGGCAGAGTCACACCTTGTCTCCTAATCCTAGGATATTGGAATTTTCTGCTTCTCTCCGCTCAAATTCACAAGCCATAACTTCATCATCATCTTCTTAGTCTAATAAGACACCCTTCCTTCCTCCATCAACACCACCAAAAAACACACCACCCTCCCCATACTAGTCTTTACCTCCTTCCCCTCCATCTCCACCATCTCCTCCACCCATGAATGCTTGGGTGAACACCCATTATCGTCCCCTTGACATACAGGGGCTTTACATGATTTCCCACCAAAGTATGACAAAAAAATTCCAAGGTTCAATAATGAGGGAGACCGAACCACTAAAGAACATGTAGTCAATTTCCAAGACTACTATGAGAACCTAGGCACCAAGTATGAAGATATTTGCATGAGATTGTTTGTATAAATCCTTGAGGGTGAGCCTCAGAAATGGTTTAGAACCCTTGCCCCAAAAAATATTAATGCCATGGATAGGATAATTGAGTTGTTCTCATAGTAGTATGGTGTTAGGAAAAGTAACCAGTTATGGCTTACATAATTCTCTTCCCTTAAACTAAAACCCGATGAGTCTGTCTCTGATTTCAGATTCACCAAATGCTATAACCACTTGCCCGTTGTTGTTCGGCTTTATGATACTTCTATAGTATTTTCATATTATACAACACTCGATGATGACTTATAATATTCCTAACGAGAAAGGGAATCTACCACATTAGCTGATGCCCAAGTTAAATCTTGTGCTTGTGAAGGGAACCTTATCGCTACATGAAAACAACTCTCTCAAGACACTAGGTCTAATAGGAAGAAGAATGTCGTTGACACCTCACCTAAACTTCCTACTGCTTCTTCCTCCCAGGAGCAGAAGATCGAAGAAATTTCCAAACTCATTAAATATTTAACTAATAAAATCCAATGCTTGGAGGTAGGAAATAGAGCAGTTCCTTTGCCTCCCATGAATCCCTTATTGCAACCTAATTTTTGTCCTAATCCACCGAATTGAAATCCAAATTCCCCCCTAGGGATTAAGCCCCTTTCAACTGTCCTCATCCTCAACAAATGTTGCAGAGAGGACATAGGCTAGATGAGCCGCTTGTTCAACCTCCTCTCACAAATAACACCAATCTCATCGATGAGTACAACAATGACGCAACTAGTCAGATAATGAACCTTGAGGAAGGAGAATATCCGAATGTATATTCTATAAATTCCTTTGGCATTCCATTTCAATATTCCCCTGAGCATCTAGAACATGATTTTTGGGACCCTCATCTTCAACATTTCGTTGAACGAATGGAAGCCCAGTTTTAGCATAAGTATAATCTCAGGCCCAGAAAAGATCAGGCACCTCAGAAGGAACCTGCCCCTCAACCTCTCTCGATTAAGGATAAACCCTTATTACCTCTCGAGCCTAATCTTATTGAGGTAGATACACCTCTCTCTAAAAAATTTATCTTGGAAAATGTATTAAACAGGCTCAGGATTAGTGTGTCATTAAGCGAAGTCGTAAATCTTCCTAATTATAAACAAGAAATTGACTCCTTCTTTAAAAAATATCACCAACCACCTCAAGAAATGGGATTAACAGATATTATTAACATCCAGGATGACACCCTTAAGATCTATCTCAGCCCCGTGAATCAGAAAAATGGTAATTTGGTCCCTCCTTTTTATATTAGTTTAAAAATCCATGACTAGAACCTTCAAAACCGCATGCTAGACTCAGTCGCATCCCATAACCTTATGCCTAAGGAGATCATGGATAAACTTGGACTAAATATAACCCAAGAATATCATGATATTTGTTCCTTTGATTCACGCAGAGTCAAATGTTTGGGCGTAATTAAAGATCTAATGGTAGCTATGGCCCAAGTTCCAATCAAGATAATTGTCATGGATGTAGTCATGGTTGATGTCCCTCCTAATTACGGGGTGATCCTCTCTAGGAAATGGGGTGCAAATCTTGGTGGGTCGATGTAACTAGATCTCTCTTATGCTACCATCCCTATGTTTGGAGGAGCTACCTGCCACTTATATATGGAATTTAGGTTGACTTATACCATTACTTTGGAACAACAACTCGAGAACTCCCCATTATATACTTTTGAAGCCAATATGGGAAACTTTGTGTTTTCTATCTCGGAGGAAGAGAAAGTTCTTAGGTATGAAAAATATGATTTTGTCTCCTTGCCCCCAGACCCTAACGTGGTTTGGAAAATGCATTTTGATACCCACCTCTTAAAGAAATACCTCCTTTTCTCTTAAATTGAACTTCAAAACCACTAATAACATAGTCAAATATGAATCCCTAGTTCTTGGGCTAGACTCGAACACAAGTTTAATATTCATACTTTGTCGATATATGTTGAATCCGAATTAGTAATAAAGAAATTAATAGGAAAATTCCAAACCAAGAACCCTCATTTGGGTGCCTACAGAAACCAAGTATGGGACCTAGTAGATAATTTATTTTCGGCTATCAGCTTTACCACTGTCCGTAGAGAAAAAAACCAATTAGAAGATGCTCCTGTTGTTATGGAAACTACTTTCATTCCTCCCTCTGGACTCAAAATAAAATTTGAAATATAAGTCCCCTATAGGCCCTCCGTACACAACAATGTGAAACATTGGTAGGTATTTGAAGACGAACAAGAGATTAAGAGATTTATACAACTCATTGCAGATTTTTCAGACCATTATATATATGAATATGAAGACATTGACAATACCAATGCCATTACTACTCCTTTAAAAACTAAACTCAGTAAGTACGATGTCATTTAGTTGAAAAATAATTACATCCCCAGAGGGTTGATTCCTTTGGAGAAAATTTTAGACCACAATGATGTCGCTTCCAACCCAGCCCTTAAGGCTCCATATATGGAGATAGAAGTTGTGAATATTTCCCCCACTGCTAAGGTTAAATTAGTTAAATATCGAAGCTACTTCTGCCCCATGTTAAATATCGATACACTCATCTTATTTCAAAATATATTGACGTCTTCACTTGGTCTTATGATGATCTTAAAGCCTATGACCTAAGCATAATAGAACAATGAATCCCTCTGAAGGAAGGGGTTAAGCCTTTTAGGAAAATGATTCGTCACATTAATCCTCTATTACTCCCTCCCGTCAAAAATGAAATTCATAAGATTTTAAATGAAAAGATAGTTGTTCCATTACGCTATTCTACTTGGGTAGTTAATCTAGTTCCCGTTAGAAAGAAAAATGGTGAGATTTGTCTATGTATAGATTTTAGGAACCTCAACCGAGCCTCACTTAAGGAAAATTGTCCTCTCCTTGAGATGGATACTATACTGCAGCAAGTAGTTAGTGCTACCCACATCTCTCTGATGGATGGGTTTTCTAGTTATAACCAGAAAACTTTCCACAAAGATGATATGTATAAAATTGCCTTCACCACCCCCTGAGGTACGTTCATGTATCAAAAAATGCCATTCATATTGATGAACCCTCGAGCAAAATTCCAAAGGAAAATGTGTATTTATTTCTCTGATGATAAGGGTTAGTTCATAGTCATCTATTTGGATGACATGACCTTGTTCTCCTCAAGCGATGATCAACATCTCAAGCATCTAGAAGTGATTTTCCAAAAGTATCATAGGTTTTGTTTATCTCTAAAGCCCAAGAAATATTTATTTGCTATGACCAAAGGGAAACTACTGGGACATATAGTGTGGCAACATGGTGTTAGGATCAACCTGGAAAGGGTGCAAGAAATCCAAGCCATTTACTTACCTCGTATGAAGAAAGAAGTTCATGTGTTCCTGGGAAAAATAAATTTCTTGAGAATATTTATTCCCAATTTCAAGGAAATAGTAAAGAATATCACTTAGATGCTAAAAAAGGGTATCGATATTAAGTGGGATGAAGTGTCAAAGTATTCCTTTTAAGGAATTAAGACCACCATTATGGAGAACATTGTCCTCATTAGTCTAGATGATACAAAAGATTTTATAATTTTCCATTTTTCCTTAGAGCATACCATTGCTGCTATCCTGCTACAAAAGAACAAACAAGGATATGAGAAACCACTAGCATTCTTTAGTAAGGCCCTTTAACATGCATATCTTAATTATAATATCATATAGAATCAGGTCTACACTCTAGTTGAAACCCTTAAGGATTTTAGGGAATATATTATGTTAGCTAAGTGTATAGTCTATCTTCCAGATCCTGCAATAAGAGATATACTCTTACAGCACGATACTGAGGGAAGGAGAGGGAAGTGTATCACTAAAACTCAAGAGTATGATCTAGAGCTAAAGCCCATCAAGATCATTAAGGGGCAAGGACTAGCTAAGTTGTTAATTGAGGCAAATTTTGATGCACTAGGCATCAACCAATATGCTCTAGAAAACTCGACAGAAGTAGGTAAGGGAAACAAGATAATCAACCATGGTTGTTGCTACCTCATTTAGACCCTACTACTATTAATCCAAATCTATTATCATCTGAATGGTACATGGATATCATATGTTACCTTCAAACTATGCAGTTTCCCAATTTCTTGAGCAAAGATGCACGACGCTCACTTAAGTTAAAGGCTATAAATTATTGTATTATAGATGGTAAACTATACTGGAAAGATCCCATAGGAATTATTTTGAACTACATTCTTCCTTCCCAAGTTGACTACCTGATTGCTCAGCATCATGATAGGGTATGTGGCATCCATTTCACGTGGCGAGCCACTGGCCATAAAATCTTAAGGAGTGGGATTTATTGGCCTACCCTCTTTCAATATGTAAACAAGAAAGTGAGGGCTTGCCACCAGTGTCAAATATTTGTTGGAAATAAAAATCTTGTGGCATTACCCCTCAAGCCTATCGTAGCTGAAGCACCCTTCCAACAATGGGGTTTAGACTTCATCATAGAGATCCACCCTCCTTCCAGTGGCCAACATCGTTGTATTATCACTGTGATTGGCTACTTTACGAAATGGGTTGAAGACACCCCATTGAAGAAAGTTAACAACAAGGTGGTGATGGATTTTCTAGTGGAAAATATATTTTCTCACTTCGGTTTCCCTTGAAATATTATAGCCAACAACGCCAAACCTTTATGTTTGGTTTCCTTCCAATTTTTTTGTGATAATTATGAAGTAAGGTTAGGGAATTCAAAAACCTATTAACCTCAAGGAAATGGGCTTGCTAGGTCCACAAACAAAAATATCATTAATACCTTGAAAAAATCTCTGGATTCAAATAAGCGTAATTAGCATGTAGCATTAAAACACGTTGTCTAGGCTGACAGGATCACTACTAAAAAATCCATTTGAACTTTGACTTTTCAACGAATATACAACCTAGATGTTGTTTTCCCATTATACTTAGGCACCAAAGTTATGAATAATTTGCAAAAAGTGAATGAGGAGCATAATGGCTTACAGAGTTGTATCGACCAAATGGTTCAACTGTAGCAATAAAGGGAATTGGTGTATGATAGGATTAATCAGTACCATGCAAAGATCAAATAGATCTTTGACAAGTGTGCCAAAGATAGAATTTTTCTCCCCAGAGATTGGGTCCTCAAATGGGATAAAAGGAATGAGGAACCAGGCAAACATGGTAAGTTTGATAACCTATGGTTAGGTCCATTTGTAATCGATAAGGTCGAGGGAGAAAATTATTTTTCTCTTAAGAACTTCAAAGGGGAAGAAGTTGATTGTGTTATTAACAACCAATTTATCAAACACTATATTACCTACTGATTATTTTCCTTTAAATAATAATAATAATAATAATAATAATAATAATAATAATAAAATGATGTATACATAAATTGAAATTAAAAATAGATAGGTAAAAATAGATGATGGAATAACTATAATCAAATAAACACCATCAAGAAATTGTAGCATATGTTTATATAAGAAAAATATTGAAATTTGTATATATAGTTCACATAATCCAAAGTTATAAAGGGATATGCATACAAAATAGAATCAAATTGCATCATTTAAGATTATCTTTTCCCACTATAAAGATCAAACAAGAGCGGAAATTTTTATAATACCTCTGCTTATGGTAAACATCATATAGTTCTTAAGTATAAAATTTTTAGGGTCATGCGAGTTACATACAAGACATAGTCTAATTCCATCTAATTATATTATCCCATATCTCTAAAGGCCATCATACATCTACGCATTCTTTAAAGTTCCTGTGAGGTATATTATGTGTTGCAATCATGTTTAACCTTAGAGCTGTAAAACATATTGTTTTCCTCCACGGAAATTCGCCTCACTAGCATGTTTCTCACTGATCATTAACCTTCCTTTTTAGGATAGGGTATGCTGACAACCTTCGCTAGGGCTATAAACACTCGCTGGCAGTGAAGCAAGGTTAGTCGTACTGATATTTAGTACGTAACCTACCCATCCCCTCATGTAGTGGTTTTGCAGGGTATGTTAATGACTCTGCCAGGGCTATGGAAACTTGTTGGAAGCGGAGTGATATTAGTGGCATTGGAACCTTCCAGTGTGGCTTATTCCCACCATGTTGCCAAAGTAAAATCAATGAAAGAAACAAATTGAATACACAATGAACCCAACAATTTATATAAATAAGAAGGAAAGGAAAATCTTGTTTGTGGGGTGGGAATGAATTTGTTAGGGCTATGGATGCTCTCTGGCAGCAGAACGATGTTCGATGGTAGCTACCATGGAGGGGTGTCCTAAAATATTGTTTCTCAATGTTTTCAGCCCGATCATCTATTTATTGTGACACACTAGTCCCCTCACAGGAAATCTAGTTACGTAGACATTTATTAAGCCTTTAGTCAATACTAACATCCCTCCACTTCACCCCTGCTACTAAAAGTCTTGTTGTCTATCGCTAAACCCATATAAAGCTGGCTTATGAACTATTTTGTGACAACCACATGCAAAATTTCCAATTACACTGCATATATGAAGAAAAGGAAACATAGTTGAAAAGAGTTAAAAAAAACAATATGTAATAATTTGCAATAAACAACAAAGGAAGAATCATTTTCCCTCTCTAAACAAATTTACACATTCTTACAAAAAGAAAATAAATATCTGAATTCTTCATGTCATAATAAAGTAAAATTCCTGCAGAAAATTACTCATGAGTCCATCATATTGTCCTTAACTTCATATAGAGAATAAGCTAAAAGTTCCTGATGTAACATCCATTAAAAGTACTATATATTGAGTCGTAGGACTCCATAATATGTGATGTTTATACAAAATTACATTTTAAAGACATTCCGATTAAAATTAGGTTGATTCCAAAAAGATAATTTAGCTATTCGAAACCTGGATTATGTACTTTTCAAAATTGGAAGAGCCTACGAGGAAAGTACTTCCAGTAGACTGTACTCACATTCCCTAAATTCCCTCATAAATCCCAAGCAAGAGTGCCAAATTGTCTTCCATATAAGCCATTCATCCCTCCATCACCACCAATGAGTCCATCACCCAGTCCATCTTGTCATGAAGTGTCTCCCGCCTGCCTTTGCTATTGCTCACAACACCTGCCATCACAATCAACTTCTCCTATCACAAATAATTGGGTAATAATCACACCTAGTATGATAGTTTCATTATATTCCTTCAATTAATTCACATCGTCTCATTAATTCTTCATTGTAACTCATCTCATCACAAAAATATCCCTCATGCCATGTCTGTACATATCTGTCTCATCATATAATTCTCGTCGCCAGTTAATTCTGACTCCATGGCCCAATTGTAAGGAACCTGGTCTTCGTTCTTCGTTCTCCATAGGGGAGAACTATCCCCAGAAGTTGAGTGGGTGTTATGGAGTGCGTAGGTACAAGTGACAGATCTCTCTCGGCAAGAAGATTCAAGACACAGACACATCCATCGCACTTACTTATGCTACACCTTTAATGCATTTTCAAAACCCTGATGAGTTTAACCCTTGATCGACTTGATGTGAGTTAGTTGATCAATTCCCAATTCGTCATCTAAGCCTCATCGTCACCTTTAAACTAGCGCGAGGATTAGATGCATGCTTCCCACCCAACATATCTTCACTGTAGATGTCAAACTAATCAGATGACTGCTAACTCACAATGCACCAAAACTTTCATGACCATTACACCCTCCCTTACAACCTAATGTCATCCTAGACATTGATCTTTCACAAATCTATGACGGTCACATAGAAACCTTCTTGTGGTATAACCGTGCACCTTAGTGCAATGAGAGGTTCCCCCTCTCCTTAGTTGGTGAGTTTATCAATGGTTGATTAACACCTATATATGATATTTAATTGTCCTCGTAATCACCAATTTAACCTTAATGTCACAAACCTTTCACCATTGCTTTGTTTGACCTTATTCCTGCATGTCCTCTGGGAAATCCCATCCATGGCCGGGAGCAAGTGCGGAGCAGGTCTCATGCTGAAGGGATTGCCTCCTTAGTTCAATAAGTCATCCTAACTTGCCTTCTTCTTGTTGGGTTGGTAAGTAATTTAATAACAAGAAGCTATGATGTCTGAGTCATCATGGAAAGAAGCTTTGGTTAACAAGCTAGCTAGGGTTCAAGACATGAAAGTGTGTCTCACTAATGTCCTTATCCTCAAGAGGATTCTTACCCTCTCTACTGTTGTGTCTCACGATGATATGTGTCTATTGAAATATGGTTTTCTACATGAAACTTTGCCTCTTTTCCACTTTTACCCTGACTCAATTTTGTTGTTGGCTGAGTAGTATTAGCATAAGCAACAAGCATTCTTTTTTAATTCCAGCCCTAGGATTTTTCTGAAGCTGGATAAGGAGATAATTTCTAAAATGTTAGGTATTCCTACCCAAAGAATTAATATAACTGATAAAGGTCTGGAAAATAATTTTATCACTAGGGAAGAGAATGATAAGATTGAATTCTTGAAGACCCTATTTGAAAACCCAGACCCTGCATTGAAGATGTTGTTTCCTATTACTACGTAGTCCTTAAAACCTTTCTTCCAAACTCTAACCTCTCTCCTCTCTATCATATTTGGTTTGGTTGACGATATTAAAATGGATGAGTCAGCCTTCTTGTCTATAAGACTCGTTAGTCTCCATCCCGACTGTCAAACAATCAATTTTCCCAAATACTTGATCTAAGCCCTCACAGTCGACTTATCTACTGCTATTCCTTTTAGTTCTTGTTTTCATTGTTCATATCTCATCCATTTTTTCCTTTTTAATTCCCCTTCCTATTTTTTTATCTTCTAAGCTTATCCTAAGTACTATGGATGCCAACAACAAAGAGAGAGAAGTTTTCCCTTTGGTCTGATGTAATCTATCCCTAGCATGTTCCTTATGCATACTCACAATACACCAATTATTTTTTACATCCTCTGAAGGTTAAAATAATGGATGCTAAGATAAAAAATACTTCGGAAGCACCTGTCAAAATGTTAAGATTGAAAGAGGAAAAAAGTATCAAGAGTTTGTTTATGTTTCTTGATTATACTGTAATTCGTTTATATGGATTCAATAAGCAACCCTTCCAATTACCTAAGTATGTGTTGGAATTGTTGTTTTCTTATGAATTCCTTAGACAGAAAATGATAGTAAATGAATAACACTTTGTTTCCAAGAAAAAAGGATCATTATTTAGTTATTCGTATGTTATTTCCCCTTTGATTGCTAAAAAAAATATAATATATGCTTTGGAAAAGGAAATGTTGTCTTTTGGATTTTTGCAGGATGACCTTTGGAATTATGATCCTATGAGAATCATCTCAGTTTTAAAGAATCAAGTTGGATTATCAAACTATGTTCATGAGAAAATACCAAAAGTGGAAAAGTTGGCAGACATTGCAACTCTTGTCAATGATACCGTATAGTCAACAACATCTATAGGAATGATAGAGGAAACCACCCAAATTGGCTCGAGTAATTATGAGATCCAGATACACAAAGGGGATGCATATCCTTTGGTTTCTTTTCCCACTACCATTGCATCCAAAAGAAAGTCAGAAGCCTTTACTCTGCTCAAAGTGTCACGATGGGTAAATCCAAAGGAAAATTATGTGGATACCGATATGTTCGAATGAGAAGTTGAACATTTGAATAAAGAAATATGACAGGCCTTGGAATATATATAACCCAAGGATTTGGGGATGAAATCCCTTGAAATTAAACATACCTTTACTGGGAAATATAAAATAATTGTGATTGATGTGGAGTAGGCCATATTCTCAGAGAAATCCCAGTTAGTAGACACCCCAACACTTAGTGATGTGATCCCCATAGGTGGACCCCAATTTATCTCTACTATTGACTTCAACATGCATGTTTTAAACCTTAGAATAATCCAACCAGAGATTGGGGATAATCAATAGATGATAGGCTCTAGGACCTCTTCATTAGCCATTAACTTGGGAAGAGTGTCAGATACGAATGTCATCAACCTGCACCGACAGGCGGACGAGATTGTGGACTGAAGATTACTTGATTCCACTGTTGGGAACAGAAAGATGCAAGAAATGTTTGAGAAAGTAGTTCAGAAATTACAGGTGGAACACATGGATTTGAAGACAACTACTAATCAGATAAGGGAGTTAGAGGATATTGTCATTCAACAATCCAACCAACCCAAAGATATTGGGTCTATTAAGAAATTAATGGAGGAGAAAGAAAAAGAAATCAAAGCCCTTTAGTCCATCCTTAAAATCACTGCTCATGATCCTCACGTCCTTATCCTGGCTTTCAAAATAAAGGAAGAAATTGAAGCTCACATCCAAGAAATGGAAGCAAGCTTACGACTTAAACAAGAATAATGATAGAGCAGTCTCAAACAGATAGAGTTATTGAAAGCAGAATCTCGTGAAAAGGAGGAAAATCATCTGAAACTTTTGGTAGAATACAAAACTTCGATTGATCAAGCTATTAATTCTACCCAAGCATATGAAACTGAAGATTCTAAGCTATTACACATCAAAATAACCCAACTAGAGAAAGGACTACAATTGGCCGAAGTAGGGAATGCAAGAGTTGAACATAGAGTGAAGAACTTAGTAGGTGGGAGAATGAAGAGATCAAGCGGATTCAAGTTGCCTTGAAGAATCAACATAAAAAACTTAATTGTTTGTGGGGAAGTGCTTCAAGTCACTATAATGGTAAGGAAAGTACTAGTGCAAGCCAAGGGAGAGATATGGAGGGAGATCTAGCAAAAGATATCCACAGTCAGAGCTTATGTAGAGATCCTCTCAAATTGTGAAAAGAGCATAATAAAAAGTGTGAATATGGAAGAAAAGAGCACAACCACAACCCTTGATGAAAGAATGAAAGATATCAACTCCCTCATTGACCTCGTCGACACATTAGAAGATGACACTCTATAAGGACTAGATCTACCTCCCAGAGATCATTCTATTTTCTCCCTCTGCATGTGAAAGGATAAACAGGTTACCATCCAAATAATGCTGGATGAATTCGAGAAGGTTGTTAAAGAGATAAATGATTTTAGGACCGACTAGAATTATATTAGGAGGTTTGGCATGCATTCATTCTAGGGAAACGATAATTGGGTGGTATCTTGGGAAAAATTTTGTGATCAACTAAAGAATACATAAGAGGATCTGTGATGTCTCTATAGGGATTTTTCCATTATGGATGAGATCAATAAGATTATACAGAACCTTCCTATTGCTCGGTATCAGATTATATCTTGATTGGTGGTGGTAATCACCAAATATAAAAATGTGCCTTGGTTGTCTACCTCATAGTGGGACAAATTCGCTAAGTTGAGGAATCAATTTAAACGAAATCTTGTGATAAAGCATGCCTCCTCCATGTCATAAGCCATTTGGCTAGTACAAATGATGTAGTCTGTGATAGAGAAACCAGAGGATTGGGTTGAAATCCCTTTGATCACCATGCAAACACCAACTGTCAAGATGGGTGGAGCTTTTTAGTCCTTACAATCTTCTAGGTTAAAAAGGAAATCGGCAAGGGTAACCACAAACCACTTTAGCTCAGCAGCTAGCCCTACTGAACGTGAGAGGGATCTCTCTAAGTCTCTTATGAGTGATATGATTTCAAGGCTAATGAATTTTAGGCTAGATATGTGTATTTGTTTGTTTGTTTGTGAAAATTTGGTTTTTTAAGGATTTGTTGAACTTAGTGTTTGGAGCCACAAGTAGATCTAGGCTATGGGAATACAGGAGCAAACATAAGAAGGATCTAGATGTCAGAATCCATGGTGTAATTTGAGTATTTTTTAGTGTAGTATAGAGGATATAATGTGGAAGAAACTAATGAGCATAAATCAACATGATTTCATTAGCTTAGGAAGACAAAACACATGACTATGAAATCCAGATAACAGAGCTTGAAAAACAAGAATTCTGAGTATTTTATCACAAGGGATTCATAGAAAGAAGAGATATAATGTAGATAAAGATGTTTAGACCATGAGAAAACAAAAAGAATGAAGTACAAGCACCATGAACTCACTGGGCTAGAGTTCCTCGAAAATAGCTGCAACCTATTTTTGTATTAGCTGAAAGATGATTACAATGCCAGCCTCCTTCACAAAAAGTTCAACCTTATTCTCCTGAAGTAAAATGACACATATAGAATATCCTATACCACTTGCCCACCTTCAGGAGTTGAATTCCTTGGTGGAGGAACTCACTCCAAGGTTCTCTCAACCAACAGGTGAGAGTGAGAAGGTGCAACTCAAACACTTCATAAAGAGTTTGTTTAGGAGTTTGCTTCTTTAATGAGGCCTAATAAACATAAAAAACAACCTATGATGTAAATTTATTCATGCCTACATCACCTAGCCTCATAACTAGTGCCATTACATAGCTAATCTTGACTTTGACCAAGTCAGACTGAAAACTAGAAATTTTACATAGTGAAATTTTGCAAATAAAAACACAGAAAGTGCAGAAGTGCAGGACTGACTTTGCGCTGATGTTTAGGTGTCTTCCAGGGGTCAAAATGAAGATCTAAGAGAACGGTCAACTCACCCTTCAAGTCTAGTTTATAGAACAATTTTAATTTCTGAATTTGGAACATGGGAAGACCTTCAAAAATCCATTCTCCCAATGTTGCTCCAGAAATGTAGCGCCTGTCAAAAAATGGTCCAAAATGTTAGTTTTTTGCCACTTTTTTGTACTTTTCTCCAAAACTAAGCCACCTCTGCAAAATCTGGGCAAATTATTTTTAGAGGATGGAAATAACTTTCCAAAAATGTAGACCTTTCCTCAAATGGAGGCCTGAGGAAAAAGCGCAGTGCCGAGGAGCTGCACTTCTGGAGCAGCTAAATTTCTGAACTTAGACCAAAATTTGTCAAAAATATCAAAATGCTCAGAATTTTCTCAAAATTGGAGGGAAGGTGTAAAATTAGTTTTTTTATAGCTTCATGGATGCTTCAGTAAGCATCTCCAAGTTTCCCTCATCCTTTTGGTGTTTTTTGGCCTCCTTGAGCTTGTTTTCAAGTTGTTTTACCTTGACTTTGGCGATCATGTTTTGAGCTTGATAGTGATGCGCCATGTGTCTGAGCAACTGATTGACTCTGTTTGCCTTCTCAAGGAGATTCTCCAAGTGTTAATTCGCCCTATTAAGCCAATATTCCTTATCTTGATGAACCTCTAGGGCAATCCTATCTTCTAGGTCAAGATCCTCATTAAGTAGAATTTTTTTCTTGTTCCTCTTGCAAAGCTTTCTTAAGGCCTCTTGTTCTTCGTATTTTTCTTTTCCCTTTCACATATGATGCTTCAGTCTCACTTGATTTGGTAGTCTTTGTCCTTGATAGTCTGCCTCATGCTTGTGGTTTGGATCAATTAGCGCAAACTCATGCTCCATTGTACCCTTATCCTTTGCAAAATTCCAAGCAGTGAACATCCTCAAAGCATTGTTTGATGAAAGGATAGGAGTTTATTGTGTTGCAGTCTAATGGTTCACATCTGAGAATCCTTACTCCTTTGTGTTGTCTCTTTCTTTCTGGTGAAGATTTAGCCTCCATGATGACACAAAGTCATAGCAACAGGAAGTGAAAATAGATGTGAAGTGTGAATGGAAATGAAGTGATATGTAGGAGATTTTGAAAAAATGATGGAAGGGCTTTTATGAAAGATGAGATGAATTTGAAAACTGATGGAAATGAGTGAAGAAAATAGTGAAAATATGTTGTTTCTTGCAAGTGATACCAAGAAAGTTTATAATGAAATTTTCCCAAAAGAACTCTAGGAATGAGCTAGGGTTTTTCTTTTTTAGTGTTTAAATTTTGTTTGGAGGTGAATGAACTGGTAAAAATGACTCATAAAACATGTGTGTAGGTGTAGCATATCAATTTACATGTTTTGGAGATCAAAAATTATGATGGCAATTTTTACCCTGGCATTTCCCATGAAAAATTTGCTACAAACCCTAACTTGGAGAATCATTGACATAAGATGAAATTGGGAAAGAAAAATATGGAGGATGATGACATAATTACTAGTCCCTTGGCTTATAAGTCAATAAAATCAAGCTTTCAAGTGAAAAATTGAGATTTGGGAGAGTTTTGAAGGATTTCTGGGCACTCTGTCCTGTGCGCAGCGCCAAAGCGTAGCGCAGTTCCCAGAAGCGCAACTCTGTCTTCCAAACCACGTTTTTAGGCCTTAAACTGCTCCACTTTGATATCTTGATAGCTCGTTGGAAAGCTCTTGAAGTCTGCTATAATATGGACACCTCAAGAATGTAATTTGGACACTCCATGAGGGAGAAAAATTGATTTTCCCAAGGTCACTCCAAAAACTCAGGGTTTCTTTGACAAAAGAGAAGCTCCAATTTGTAGAGCACTTTTGGATGCCTTCCACTAATCCAAATCATGATCTGAAGCTACCATTGGAAATATTAGGATGTCTGCTACACAACAGAGTCCTTAAGAACTGCCAACACCTGCGCCAAACCCCTGAAAAATTTGTCTTGAAGTCAAGCTGTTCAAAAGTGCATTAACTCTCCTGTAGCAAGTGTATTTTGGGAATTTATTTCAAATCATAATACTTGTGCATAAACTGAAGGAGGTTTTTGTTCCTTGGACTATAGTGGACAAAAACCTATTTCAAGTTTGTAAAATTAGTCTCCATTTTGTCAGAAACATATTTTGAATCAAACATGTCCCTATGAGGAATGATGATGCGAGGTAGTGTATTGCAACATTGTCTTATTTGAAATAAAACATTACCATTAACTTTATTTTTCTTTCCCTAACCTGCTACCTTCCTTTACCTACTTAACCACATGGTGGACATGCTTTTGGAAATATATGGTCTCATGATGACACATGGAGTGAAAACCTAGACCATGATCTAAAATGAGGAATTTAACCATTTCATGACCCAAGACACTTAAATGAAGATACGGTACCTCAAAGAATACAATCACCATGCTGATTGATGAAGACCATGGGTAAGTGAAGGGAGCAGCAGTGACCTAGACACGATAACAAATGACCAAATTTTTATTTGAAGACTCACTGAAATGACAAAAATTTGACTTGACACCCTAACAATACCTTGTAAGATCATATTTGATCACTGGTGACAGGCTGAACTGACTAACACTAACATTGGCTCCAACTAGGGATGGCAGCTCCTTAGAGGTGTCAAGAACACCATAGACCAAGTAGCCTTATCCATTAGGCATGGAGTCATTATGCAAAGACTAAACTAAAAATGAAAACTGACTGACTAACCCACTGACTTGACTATAAAAAACATACTGACTGAACTTACTTATGGAAACAGACCATCGAGATCATAGGGCCTTGACCTTAGGCTTCAAATCATGATGATAACTACTCACTTGTTGAATATGTATGTGAAATCATGTGTAATGATCCCTCCAGTGTAACCAATCCAGCAAATGGCTACTTACTTGAATTCTGCTTGTACTTTCCTCGAGTAGGTAGAAGAAACAAAAGCTATGGAACTCTGAGTGTCCACTAAATATGTGCTCATAATCCATTAATACAAGAAAATTCATCTTTCTAGATGGCTGCAACAAATTGGCAATAGGGTCTATAATAATTTGGGACATTAGCATATCTTGAAAGTCAGAAGAAATAGAAGAACAATCTTTGTTTTCTGACTCTGAAGGAATATCATCATGTGGAAGTGGCTCTAAAATAACCTCTTCTTTATCGATACTATTCTCTTCATAATCTGCTTGTAATGTTTGAGGATTATTCTCTATCATAATTTCATTGTCCGAAACCTTCACACATGCCAATTTAAAATTATGATTTGCATGAATCTGCCCCTGAAATAGTGCTTCACAAAATGGATGAGTTGGAGATACATATGAGTGGTGAGTGTCTAGAGATCCTTGTTCATACATTTCATCAGAAACCTCATGTTGGTCTTCACAAACCTGATCTTGAAATAAAACCTCAGAGAAAGAACATTCTGAAAGAACAAGTGAATGGCATATTCATACCTCTCATCCAAATGATAGGGTTTTGGATGCTCATGGAAAACTTTAAATGTAGCAACCACTTCAGGTATGTTTGATTCCTCATGTGCTTCAACAAGAAAAATATCAATTTGACTGCCACAAGAATTAAGGGAAACAACTTCTTGTTCACTATTTCCTTGCAAAAGTAGATGATCGCTGTCATTAGATGGTTCACTACTTAAGTTTTCTGTACATGAAATTTCAGAATTCTCACTTGGACCAATTTATTCTTGACTATTAGGATGTAGATCCATTTCATCTTCAAGTAAAGAAGGAGTTGATGTGTGTTGTGAATGATCCTTTGTATCAAAGCGGATAATCTCTATTATTTTTTGTTGGGAAGAATATTCATAAAGGGCCTCTATGATCTCATAATCTAGACATTCTTCATCACCAAAAGTTTCTTCAAGGTATTGAATGAAGTTTTCACAGGATTCACAACAATCTTCGAACAACAAAAATGAAGATATTTTTCATGAAAACTAAAGAATGTTGTGTGGAAATATTTAAGAAAGTATAAGCTGCCTGGCTTCAATCCTTCATACCAAGATCTTTCTTTTCCTTCTAGGGTAGCCATAAACATTTTCATCAAAAAATCTTCATGAAACCTGATCATGAGCTTATGTATATGCCAATGAAATTTGATTAGATGCAAAATAGCCTCATCCTCGTTTCCATCTATGAATTTGGGAAAATTAGTTTACCAATCTATGCAAGGAATTCGATTCGGAAACCGAGGAATATGAGCTTGATTCATAGGATCATACCTTCGAGCAGTTGAATCCATCTTGAAAACAATTAATACACCAATAAGTTATTCAAACTACTGGTTTTTGAATAGTGGAGTCATCATGAAAATTTTGAACCTTTGGATTCTTCGACACTGGAGTCGTCGGGTGAAAGATGCACAACCTTTCTTGTGTCAGATCATTGTTCACCATCAGCAATTAGATATGATCCTTGTCATTCTTTCCTAGCGAAGATATGATCTTTCGTTCCCCATCAACGATGCCAAAAATGTTAGTCCTTACAATCTCCTAGGCTGAAAAGGAAATCAGCAAGGGTAACCTCAAACCACTTTAGCTCAGCAACTAGCCCTGCTAAGTGTGAGAGGGATCTCTCTAAGTCTCTTATGAGTGATATGATTTCAAAGAAAATTAATTTTAGGTTAGATATGTGTATTTGTTTGTTTGTTTGTGAAAATTCGGTTTTTTAAGGATTTGCTTAACTTAGGGTTTGGAGCCACAAGTAGGTCTAGGCTATGGGAATACAAGAGAAAACATAAGAAGGAGCTATATGTTAGAAGCCATGGTGTAATTTGAGTATTTGTCAGTGTAGTATAAAGGATATAATGTGGAAGAAACTAATGAGCATAAATCAACATGATTTCATTAGCTTAGGAAGACAAAACACATGACTATGAAAACCAGATAATAGAGTTTGGAAAACAAGAATTCTGAGTATTTTATCACAAGGGATTCATAGAAATAAGAGATCTAATGTAGATAAAGATGTTTAGACCATGAGGAAACAAAAATAATGAAGTACAAGCACCATGAAATCACTGGGCTATAGTTCCTCAAAAATCGCTGCAACCTATATCTGTATTAGCTGAAAGATGATTACAATGCCAGCCTCCTTCACAAAAAGTTCAAAATTCTTCTCCTAAAGTGAAATGATACATATAGAATCTCCTAGACTACTTTCCCACCTTCAGGAGTCAAATTCCTTCAACTAATCCAATTCTCCATCAAAGGTTATCAGTAAGACTCGCTATGACTCAACTATTTATAGATTTCCTTCATACAATGCCATGGTCTATGGACCATGGGAGAATCTTAAAAATAACCAAGAACAACGGCTAAGACCCTTTTGACTCCTATCTATTTGCGCACTCCACATCCACATATTGCGGACACTTTATATTCTTTTTACAAAATTTTAACAAAATTGGGTTAACTTAACCCCAAAATTAACCTTAGGGGCCCTATCCCAACAGGCCCCCAACACAAAGATTGTGACTCGCCCTTGAGTCACTTAGTTGGTGCCGCGATCTTGTTGTGAAGACCACCCAGCTCAACCTACATCACTGAAACTTATGAAATGCTCTGTGCCGCTACTTGATGTACCTCTTTGACCAATTTCTCAGTTGTTGGCCCCTCCACTGTGAGGTTCATTGTCCTTTGCATCTCCTGTAATCCTTTGAACTTCTCCTTAAGTGATAGAGTAATATGGAAAGCTTTCTTTGGCCATAATTGCAACCTAGCCTTCAGCAAGGCCTCCTTCCTCTGCAATTCCTTCACTTTTGTGAGCAGTTGTTTTCCCTCTTGTAGCTTCGCAAGGCATTGTGCTGGTGCAAAAGTGTGTGTAGTTGCTCAGACCTCATCATATTTTCCCTACATTTCATGAGCATGTGTGATGATTTGCTACAGGTTTGTATCCTCCTGCAGATTTGTCCATAACTCCATCACTACATCAAACATTGAGGAGTAGTCATTGACTGCAGTGTCCAATGTATTCATTCCTTCCTTTATTGTTTCTATATGTTGCTATTGAAGCTCGGCGAATTTCATCTGGAAATCGAAAGATACCCTACCTTCTTCCTCCTTGGAAGCATGTACTACAACAGCCAATTTCTGCACTTTTTCTTAGGCCTTGACATCCTCTAGTATATTCGGTTCAAGCACTGACTTGCAGGTGTGCTCGATCTTCACCTCCAGTTTTTGACATTGAGTTTTCAATGCTTCCTTTTCCTTCAACATCTTATTTTTCTTTGTGAACAACTATTGGTTGTTGACCTTAAGCTCACTGACAATAGTGAGTGTGCGTTGTTCCCTGATCCTCAATTATTCTGATACCCCATGATGCAATGCATGGAGGGTCTGTAGCGATAATGCAGCCAAATTAAGCCCCATGTCCTTCACTGTATTAATCATAGTGTGATCCTCTTATGATTATGCACGAACATACCCCTCTAGAAATGGAATGACTCTGAGGTCCAGAGTCCGTTCTAGCTCTGCCACTGTGCTACCTCCCCGTGTCAGGCTCGCTTGCACTTTGCTTTCTTGCCTGATGCCCACCTGGATCCTGTTCACCTAGATCTACAGCTCGTGTAGATCCTCTTGGACACTCCCCAACTTCTACATATATTTCTCCTCAAATTGTTGTAGCACCTTCATCGTCATGTTTTTTTATCTTGTCTCCGATCTCATCGAGATCACCTTTTGTCAACACCATGGGATTGATATGTGTTTGCTTATCAAACTTATGATTTTTTTTATTTCCACACGTTTTCTCATGCCCACATCTCTTTAGGATGAAAGGAGTGCTATGCTCCTCATCACTACCTCCTCCATGCTTTGACAACCCTTGCTCATCAGTGTGATGTGAAGCAGACTTTTCACCCTCCGTGGTATCCTGTCGTTCCTTCTCTACCTTCTCTTTATCAACTCACTCCTTGTCCATCTGTTCCTTCTCCACAGTTTACTTAGCAACTTCCTTCTTCTTCTGCTCAGCTATGGCATGCATGGCTTTCTGAGCAACATCCTTCCACTTCTACGCAGCAGAGCTCTCTGCGCCTTTGCTCATTACAACATCCATTGTCGTAGGTTTGCACCATTCTGTTGGCCAATACCATACAACTTCTTGCAGATCTGTTTCAGACACCAAATAAGGCAAGAGATGCCATGTTTTCTTAGGGTCCTTCCACGTAGGCTGTCAATTGTTTGAACAAGGTTGGAGAAAACCTTGGCTTCTAATTGACCACCATCCGAAGATTCATCTCCATCAGGAACCATAAAATATTCATCTCCTTGATTCGTGTCAGATTCTTTGTAGATCATAGCGAGATGAACCGCGCTGCCTCGGGTAAATATTATTTGTGTAGAGAAAACCGACTGTCCTTCGAAAACCTCCAAGCAACTAACATAATGGACAATAAAAGCCAAGCATAGTGAAATGTCTTGCTTTCCACTTGGGCTTCTTGGCAGTTCTTGAGGAACTCTTGGCATAGATATCTGGCCCAATTATATTGCAGGCCCTTCATGCATTGAGCTGTGAGTGATACTACTGGCACCGGAACTTCATTCGCATGATGCTTCCTCATGATCTTTCCTGCAAGGATCTGGGTAGCGAAATGTACTGCTTGATCTTGAATTGACAAGATATAGTATCTGCACGACTTTTTCACAAGACCATACTATTTATTCATCTTGTCAGCTAATTCTTTCTCCCCGATTTTCCCTCCAAGCTCCTTGGAAGGGTTCTCTCCTTTTTGGGGCAACTTCATTATCCTTTTGATCAACATGTCAATGATTGGAATGGGCTTCCCAAGCCATAAAATACTATCATGCATCAGCGAGAGGAGCTGGGGCACACAAACCATATTAATAGGTGAGCGATTATAGTGTGGCACTAAAATCATGTTCCACAATCCTGCCTGCTCAACGTCGTGGACCCACTTCATGGGCTCCAACTACATAGTTCCCATTTCATGACAATATATCTTGGTCATATACTTATGGGTCGCTAAGTGCAGGAAATTTTCATCGTCTGTGAGGTCCCAGTCCTCCATTTCCACTACCAAAATTTGCGCTAATCGGAGACCTTCATATTCTACCTACTCAGGCAGCAGGGGAGTTGATACCAGAAATTTTCCAGAATCTGGTTCCTTGGTCACTTGGGTTCTTCCCTTTTTGTTTGTTTGTATTTCTTCTTTCTGATGCACCTCCAAATTATTCCTTAGCAACATTCTCACAGGCACCAGCTTCTTCTTATTTTCCTTCATGTTTGATTGCTTCTCCCTTGTAGCCAATTGTTTCTCTTTTGTGGCAGTTTGCTTTGGCCTGGGTGACCTCGGCGTCATAGGCACAATAGGCATAGCTTCCATATTGGTTACTTCGAGGCTTGGCAGGTCAAACACAATAGATTTTGAACTTATGGCTTTGACAGGGTTTGTAAAGGTCATTTTTGCAATGAATCACTCTTGGGTTGCTACATTGTAGTTTACAAACAAGGGGCGCATTACAAACTCTTCCCATAATGCATGATTCATACACTTCAGACATCAAAACATGCAAGCAACTCTCAAAATTCAAAGTGTTCTTTGTTGGACCAACATGCATAATTTATAGGGGGTTTTAAATTCAATTCTGACCATTCCCCCCAAAATTTGATAATAAATTCCCCTTTGGCAGCAGATCTCCAAATATTTTCGCAATAAATAGCGCCTACCCGCTCCTCTTAACTGTTTTTTAGCCATCAAATCATGAATAGTAACCCCAATGGTTACCTATGGACCCATCTGCATGGCACCATCCGTCATGGCATAACTTCACCTGTCGTATCCCTGTCATCCATTGCACAACCTCTCTACCAAGATTTTCCCTGAGTTGAGCAGCATAGTTTATAGTCTCGCAATCCCTTGCAACTGCTTGGATTAATGAGACTGTCCTGCTACCATATAGTCATCACACAGGGGCAAGATACCCTATATACAACTTCTACTACTTCCATTCACTTTTTCATGGAATGGTTCCCCATTCATCTTTGAGAGATGAACTGTGCCACCCTCCATGATCTCCTTGATAACATATGGCCCCAACTAGTGCATTTGAAAATTTCTTGGAAACTTTGTAATCCTTGTATCATATAACAACACCAAAATCATCTACCATGAAAATGCACAGTTTAATGCGACTATCATGCCATGCTTTTTCACGTTCCTTTTTCACTTGCTTATGAGATCCTGCAAGGAAGTGGTCTTCTTCTAACTCCATGATCTACATGAGCTGTTCCTTCAAGGTCTCGCGGTCTACCATCTCAGTCAAGGATTCAATCCTTAAGCTGGGCACGATATACTCCATTGGCATGATGACCTCAATTCCATAGACCAACTTGAATGACATTTATCATGTTAACTTCTTGCAAGTCATCCTATAAACCCATAACACAACAGGTATGCGCATGTCCCAGTCATTCCTCTATGCATTGCATGCATTTGTCATTGCATGCTCTAGGATATTATTAAAAGCTTCCACTATTCCATTCACTTGTGGGTGATAGGGCATACTCTTCTGATGATATAACTGAAATTATTCTAACATCGCACTGATCGTTTCATTCAGGAAATGTGTACCCCTATCACTCATTAAAATCTTTGGGCATCTAAACCTTGTTAAGACATATTCGAAGAGAAACTTGGCAGTAGTGTGATGGGCCTATAAATTAGACATAGATTAAGGCCCATACCTCTAAATTAAACATAAACTAAGGCCTATGACCATCCTTCATCACATTAAGCCTCTTTTTTTTCATTAGATAATGCATTTTTAACTTTAATATATTCATTAGGAAGGTTTATGAATAATTGCATATTTGTGACTAATATTATTTATTTTTGTGAAATATTATGAGAATATTGCGTAGATTATGAATATTTGGAGGAGGAGATAATCTAGTGTTGGATTGATGGGGCCCAACCTAGGTTCGGAGTTAATTAGCCAAAAAATCCCTGTACTACTAGCCCTTTCGATAATGGCCTACGGAGCGCGGATTGAGGTCTCACCTAAAGCAGTATGGGGGGATGCTGGAACCAAGTTTCTGCACCCTTGAGATGTTTGAGGTGTCTCTTTAGTCCAACTATGAATCAACTTCACGCAGGTCACTTCGTGCACTCTTCTGACCTACGATACCTTCACAATCTGTTACAATCACCCTCACGCAACCCTAACCAGGGGTTGATGTGCTTTCGCGCTACTAAGGCAGTGATCAGGGTTTTTCCCTAAGTTCCACCACAGATCTTACTTGTCTTCTTATAACTGTTAGTTAAGTTTGCACAAACAGATACTTATCTTATATTTTCTTATTCAGCACATTCATATAGGTTCACACAACAAATAAACAATAAACTGGCAATTCATACCCAATATACTTCAATGCATAAAACAGGAAAAAGATACACAGAATGATATGAAACTTCCATTTATTTCTTTCTTCAATCAGTTACAGGCTTGACTCACCATGTGCACTCAACTGCAAGGGTCCGTGCACTTAGCTGCGGACTACTAGGCCTCTGTGCATTCAGCTACACAACCTCTCTACCAAGATTTTCCCTGAGTCGAGCAACGTAGTTTATAGTCCCACAATCCCTTGCCGTTGCCTGGATTACTGATACTGTCCTGCTACCATATAGTCATCACGTAGGGACAAGATACCCTATATACAACTTCAATCTACTTCCATTCAATTTTCCAAGGAATGGTTCCCCATTCATCTTTGTGAGCTAAACTATGCCACCCTCCATGATCTCTTTGATAACCTACGGCCCCAACTAATGCATTTGAAATTTTCCTGGAAACTTCATAAACTTTCTATCATATAACAACACCAAATCATCTACCTTAAACATGCACAGTTTAATGTGTCTATTATGCAATGCTTTTTCACGTTCCTTTTGCACTTGTTGATGAGATCCTGCAAGTAAGTGGTATTCTTCTAACTCCATGATCTGCGCGAGCCATTCCTTCAAGGTCTTGCAGTCTACCATCTCATCCAAGGATGCAATCCTTAAGCTGGGCACGATATAATCCATTGGCATGATGGCCTTTATTCCATAGACCAACCTGAATGACATTTGTCATGTTAACTTCTTGCAGGTCATCCTATAAGCCCATAACACAATAGGTACACACTTGTCCCAGTCATTCCTCTACGTGTTGCATGCATTTGTCAATGAATGCTCTAGGATCTTATTAAAAGCTTCCACTATTCCATTCACCTGTGGGTGATAGGGCATACTCTTCTGATTATATACCTAAAATTATTCTAACATTGCATTGATCATTTCATTCAGGAAATGCATACTCCTATCACTCATTAAAATCTTTGGGCATCTAAACCTTGTTAAGACATATTCAAAGAGAAACTCGGTAGTAGTGTGAGGGGTCTATCCATCCTTCATCACATTAAACCTATTTTTTTCATTAGATAATGTATTTTTAACTTTAATATATTCATTAGGAAGGTTTATGAATAATTTCATATTTGTGCCTAATATTATTTATTTTTGTGGAATATTATGATAATATTGCGTAGACTATGAATATTTGGAGGAGGAGATAATCTAGTGTTGGCTTGATGGGGCTTGACCTAGGTTAAGAATTAATTAGCCAAACAAATTCTTGTACTACTAGCCCTTTTGGAAACAACTTGTGGAGCACGGACTGAGGTCTCAGCCAAAGCAGTATGGGGGGATGCTGGAACCAAGTTTTTGCACCCTTGAGATGTTTGAGGTGTCGCTTTAGTCCAACTATGTATTAGCTTCACACAGGTCACTTCACGCACTCTTTTGACCTATGATACCTTCATGATCTATTACAATCACCCTCGCGCAACCCTAACCAAGGGCTGATGTGCTTTCACGCTACTAAGGTAGCTATCAGGGTTTTTCCCTAAGTTCCACCATAGATCTTACTTATCTTCTTATAACTGTTAGTTAACTTCACATAAACAGATACTTATGTTATATTTTCTTATTCAACACATTCATATAAGTTCGCGCAGCAAATAAACAATAAATTGGAAATTCATATCCAATATACTTCAATTCATAAAATAGGAAAAAGATACACAAAATGATATGAAACTTCTCTTTATTTCTTTCTTCAATCGGTTACAGACTCGGCTCACCTTGCGCACTCAGCTGCAGGGGTTTGCGCACTCAGCTGCAGACTACTAGGCCTCTACGTGCTTAGCTGCAGAGCCTTCTCCTACCCTATGACCCAAAGACTCGACTTTTCACTTCCACTTAGACTCAATTCTTCGTCTTCATTAGATTAGACTAGATGTCTCTTTTCAACTTAGAGCCTCTCTCTATTTATACAATCTCATGGTCCGTGGACCATGTGTATAACTCTCAAGCTAACATTACATAACAAAAATGAGGGTGAACAACCCTTTAACTCATTTACAATCTTTGTGCTCCTCACCCACAAATCGCAAAGTATTTACATCGAACTTAGTCAAAACTTGGGCTTTAAGCCCCAAAAATTGCCTTAGGGGATCCTGCGCCCAACAAGCCCCCAACACAAACCTCGTGACTCGCCCTTGAGTCACTCTATTGGTGCGGATATTTTCACTCGGAGACCTCCCAACTCTGCTCGGACTAATGTGAGGTCGGTAGCGTACTAAGCAGCTGCCTGGTGTATCTCCTGGACGCACTGTTCAGATACTGCGGTGTCTGAAATGATTCCTTGTATCTGCTCCTACATCCCCTGCATCTATGCGAGCTTGCCTTCAATCATTACTGTGATGTCAAAGGCCTCAGCGATCCATGGTTGGATGCATGCCTTTAGAACCACTTCTTTGTGTTACGTCGCATCTACTTGCTCCTTAAGTGCCTTGGACTGTTGCATCCGCATGAACCTCTGTGTAAGGGCCACCCTCTGCGTGGTCCCTTTTATGTCGGCATATTGTTGCTACATCTCACATGCCTCTATCTCCAAGCGCTATATGTTCGGGTCCTCCTGTAGAGTGGTGAGAAACTCGAACTATTCTTCCAACATGTTGGTGCAGCCCTTCACTGCACTGTTGATCTCTTATATTCTCATTATGATGGTGCTGGTGTGCTATTCCCTCACCTCTAATGAAGTTGACGGCTGCGCCTTCAACCACAACTCTATTATCTAGAGGTTCAGCTCCAGTTGAACCTTAGCCATATCTTCTCACACTTCGCGCACCCCTGCTGCTAACCTCTAGATGCACGCCTCCACTGGGATAACCAACCCATGGACCATCTAGGAAGCTTCTTCAAGTACCTGCACTATCTGCCTATTCTGGGACACAACCTTGTCATTCTGTAAGCTCAACTGCTCCATGTTTATTCTTATTTCGCTCAACACCTGTAGCACATGGCTCTCCCTAGCCCGCAGTTCTGTAGTAACTCCATCCTATAGAACATAGAGCATCTTCTGAGGGAGCGCAGCCATGTTGATCCCTATTCCCTTTAATGCATTAACCGTAGGATTTTTGGCCTCATTTTCTATAAATAGTATCTCCTTTGGCAGCAATATTCCTTGGCTATGGCTATTCCTACTACGAGATTGGTCGAGAGAGTACTAGCCTGACTGCAACTCCTGAATCTGTGCCCGGAGGGCCCCAACACAATCTAATTCTCCTCCATGAACTGCTGGAGGGCCTCCATGGTGACGTCATGCACCGTCTCCCATATGTCATGCAGATCCCCCTTAGTGAGAGTGATCGGGTTGAAATAAGTCTTATACGCTTTTGACTTCTTTCGTGGCTCCATTGGTTCTCTCAGGCGCTAGCGCTTTAACTGTGTCGACGCTGCTTGTGGGTCCGTGCCACACTCCTCTGTCTCTCCTGAATCTGTCCCCGGAGGGCCCCCAACAAAATCTAATTCTCCTCCATGAACTGCTAGAGGGCCTCCACGGTGATGTCGTGCACCGTCTCCCATATGTCATGCAGATCCCCCTTAGTGAGAGTGATCGGGTTGAAATAAGTCTTAGACGCTTTTGACTTCTTTCGTGGCTCCATCGGTTCTCTCAGGCGCTAGCGCTTTAACTGTGTCGACGCTGCTTGTGGGTCCGTGCCACACTCCTCTATCTATATCTCCATATCTTGTTCTTGCTCAGGTGAAGATGACTTCTGGCCTTCACACTCCTTTTCTGCTACCTTCTGAGCTTCTACTGCGGCCTTCTATTGTTTTGTTGCTACCTTCGCAATGTCCCATGCCTCTTGCACCTTTGCTACTGCTACCTATTTTCTTCTCTTGTATGCCAACTACGCCACTCGTAGTTTTGCCTCCCCTTTCTTCTTCTGTGCAACAAACTTGTACGCTTCCACCGCGAAGATGTCTAGGGCATGCCACTCCGGTGGCCATGCTTCAAGTACGTCAAAGATAACATCATTCGTGTCCATGTATGGTAGTTCTTTCCACTTCTTTGCGGGGTCCTTGCATGCCCTGATGTAGATGTGATGGAAGTTCACCTTAAACTCTGCGAAGCTTTGTAAGATTTTATAAACAGTGGGCGATAACTGTGGCTTGTGGTTAATCCCCATTCTGATGTTCATCTCCATGAACATCCAGAATATTTTACTGTCTCGAATCCTGTACACATATTTAGTGGCCCACAACGAAGTGTACTTCATGGCCTCCAGGAGATCCCTTGCAATTGTGGGGAACTAGTTGTCCTCAGGCAATTCCCCAACCACTAGCACTATGGACAGCAAAATCCATGCATAGTGGAAGGTTTTCCCTTATTCATGTTCCTCGTGGCAATTCTCCAGGAACTCTTTGCACAAGTATTCGGACCTATTAAACTGGACCCCCTCTATGCACTGCTCGGCAAGTGTAACCACCAGCGCGGGCACCTCATCCGCGTGACACTTTCACATGACCTTACCCACCAGTATCTAATTTGCAACTCTGACTACCTTGTTGTTGATAATGGAGATCGTGTAGCCCCTCTTTTTCTTCTCTAGCTTATATTTCTTTTTTATGGCCTCCACGATGGCCAAATCACTACATTTACCCTTCGAAATGCTTCCTGGGTCTTCTCCTTTACAAGGGAGTCGGGTAATTATATGGATCAGGTGGTCCATGACGGGGATAGACTCCTCCAGGAACAAACACCCATCATGTACCAGGCAGAGCAGCTACCTGATGATAAAAATAGTTACTGGGGCGTGATGGTAATGCAACACCCAGAGTAGGTTCAACAACCCTGCCTTTTTGACTCCACACAACCACTTGTGTAGCTCCAACTCCATGACTCCCACTACGATGTGTTTCTTCAACTTCATGAGCTGCGTAGTCTCCAAGTGAGGGAATTTCTCATGGTCGGCGATATCCCAATCTTCAAACTTCAAACTTGGTACCCATCCCAGGTGCGCTCCCAAAATGATATCATCGGGTAGCAACAAAGTCTGCAAAAGGGCTTTTACTATCATCCAAGTCCTTGGGCACCTTTTCCTTCCCCTTCCATGGAGGAACATATGCGGGTGGCCTGGTTGGAGGGTCTACACCCTCGATTTCCTCCTCCATGTCTTCGTCCTCGTCCTCTTCTATTAGGAGGTCCTCAAGGTCTTCTTCCTCCTCATCGGTTTCCAAATTAATCACTTTCCCCTTTTCTTCCATGGTCAACTTAATTCACAACAGGTTTCAAGGGGACACGTGCACTGGAATCATGGACCTCAACATGCACGGTGATTTATGGATTTCTGAAACTATCTTGGTGCTCTTAGGGGCATCTTCTACTATCATGGCTTGCAAGGCCTCTTCGGCGGTCATTTCTCTAATCTCCTTATCTTCTTTAGATGCTGCCATTTTGTTTGTCCAGAAATCTCTCAACTGCTCAACCGGGTGCTCAACAATGCTCTCAAGAGCTTAAATAGTTCTTAGCTCAGAATACTCGATAGTGCAATTCTAAAATGACCAAGTGTTGTTTGTTGGGTAGCCCTTTGTAATTTATAGTGCCTTTTGAATTTGAATTCGACCGTTCCCCCCAAATCTGGTCCATTAATGCCCCCTTGGCGGTATTTTCCCAAAATCTTACCGATAAAGCTCTCCTTAAATGCCTGCCGCCTGCTCCATTTGGTCTCAAACCAAGCATCACATCGTGAATAATGACTATAATGGTGACTTTACAGCCAACTCGCGTGGCAGCACAACTACCCTTGCGATGTCACAAACCCAGGGTCACTTTACTCCTATGTGCAGCCCTGACATCGTGCAGCTCTAACCAGAGTAGTTTATAGTCCCGTGCCTCCTTTCAACTGTCTAGAGTGCACCCTTGAGATGTCTGAGGTGTCGCTTTAGTCCAACTGTGAATCAACTTCATGTAGGTCACTTTGCGCACTCTTCTGACCTCTAATACCTATGCGATTTGTTACAATCACCCTCGCGTAACCCTAACCAGGGGCTGATGTGCTTTCATGCTATTAAGGTAGTGATCGGGGTTTTTCCCTAAGTTCCACCGTTGATATTACTTATCTTCTTATAACTGTTAGTTAACTTCGAGTAAACAGATACTTATGTTATATTTTCTTATTCAACACATTCATATAAGTTCGCGCAATAAATAAATAGTAAACTTGAAATTCATACCCAATATACTTCAATGCATAAAACAAGAAAAAGATACATAGAATGATAAGAAACTTCTCTTTATTACTTTCTTCAATTGGTTACAGACTCGACTCACCCTGTGCACTCAGTTGCAGGGGTCTGCGCACTCAGTTGTGGACTACTAGGCCTCTGCGCACTCAACTACAGAGCCTTCTCCTACCCTACTGATATGGATTTAAATAGGAAAACAACAGATTACAGAGATAACCATGAATATAGATATGCAATGGAAATAATACTTCATTTCATTAATGTAAAATACTGAAATATGCTTACAAACAGAAATGGAAATAAACCAGTTAGGGCAATGGTAGCTTATCTCTGAGAAGAGATGTGGTGGCTACATGCCTCTGAATTGAATTACAATGAGGCTTGAAGGCCTATTTATTGTTGAGAAACAATGGAAAACCATTAACATCCAAAAACCTAACCCTAGAAGATGAAACACCAAACTGTGGGCGCCGTTTGGGTAAATTGGTACATCAACTTCCGAGGATCGTAACTTTCGCATACGATCTCCGTTTGACGCGTACAATAGCTCGTTAGAAAGAAGTATTCAAGCACTAAAACTTTTGGAAGAGAAACATGTTGCTCCCATATTTCCCAAAAAACGTCATTTAGGGCCTCAAAATGGCTCCGGAAGTTCAGGACCCGAAAAAATGCTAAAAATAGTAAATTGCGCTACAATTATAGAAACTGAAAAAATGAAAGAGACAGTTGTGGGGGTCCAAATGGGATAGGTGGGTGGCCACCAACATCCACCAAGATCATTCCTCCCCCCATAGGAAGCAATGGTCCCCATTGCATTGAGTTCCTCCATCTGCTGAACTTGGTCCCTAGTGAGCTGTTCTGCAATCTCTGATATGTCCAGTAATGGTGGGAATCATGGTTAAGGGCATTCCACATTGAACACTCAATGCAAGCAAAGGAATGGAGGAATGTTGTGCTCCAAATAATTGTTTCCCATAACCTTGGTCATGTTATAAGGACCATGTCGGATTTGTCTGAGCTTCTGATGGGCTCTTGTAAGGCATTCTTTCTGCAGATGTAACCAGACTTTGTCACCCACCTGAAACTTGTGTGGTTCCCCTGTGGGTGAGAATAAGTTGTTCCTATGTTCTTTCATGACCATATCCCTCTATTGCTGCTGTTGCTACATGGAAGAACCCTTCGCGGGGGTCATAGATCTGGCAACGATCTTCCCCATACTTTGGGAGTGAACCAAACAAAAAATGAATTTCCTAGTCTGGGAGATGAGCTTGTTGCCTTTCTTAGCAGCGATCAAAGAGGTGGCAGCAGGTGGGGCTACCTCCATTGTCCTGTATAATGAATTACCCAAAAAAATAATAACAGTGTGAGGCTTTGACTCATACACAGCATGTTGCCTCCACAAGTATGGTTGGCCTAATAATACATCACAAACATCCAGAGGTGTAACATCACACAATACCTCGTTTGTGAAGGGTTTGATGCAATAGGGAAGGTGGCACTACTGGCAGTCTCGAAGATCTCATCCTTGTTGAAGCCACTCGATACTGTACTATTGCGGTGTAGTGTAGTCGGTAGGCCCAATTGCTTCACGACCTCTACTGAAATGAGGTTCTTTTGGCTACCACTGTCGACAATGAATTGCAGTGGCGAACCCTTCATCCACATCTGTGAGTGGAAAAGACGCTCCCCCTCCTCTGGATCTTTTGGTTCATTCTTCTCGATCTTGGCGGTGGTAATAGTGGCACTGGGCTTTGCATCAATGATCTGCTTCCCTTTTCCATTCCCCTTGTTGGGTTTTGACTCAACGTCGAAACATGTATCTGATTCTGAAGCCTTCAACTCGGTAACCAGCGACTACTGGGTCTGACAATCACTTCTATTGTGAGTGGGGCTCTTATGGAACTCAGACCACTTTCCTGTGTTTTTCTTCAACTTTGTGGTGTTGCTATTTTCTTGCAGCTTTGACAGATTGCCTTGGGTCACCCTGCCTTGGCTTTGTCCATTGGTCTTCGGATGCATCGATCGAAAGTCTCGCTTCTTCTTTTTAAAATTCTACTCGATCTTGAGAGCATATCAATATGTCGTGCCCAGAAAGGAGATGTTCAGGAACTCCATCTCTTCCTAGATGTCAGTATTTGAGTAATGAATGTATCTCAGAATCATTGATATCCAACTGCGTGCAAAGGGTATGAAAAATGTTTGTGAACTCCAACACATCTTGGTCCCATCCCTATCGCAGTGTGGTCCACCTTATGTATTTGTTCTCATAGCTTTTGACAGGGTAGTACTGCTCCTTGATGGCATCGTGGAAGGAATTCCAAGTGGGTGCGCCTGAGAATAGTGAGTCCGTACTTTCATCCTTCTACTCGCAGTAGGTTTCCCACCAGTCCTTAGTGTGGGGGGCTGCTTTTAGAAGAGCGAAAATAATCTTTTCCCGACTCGAAAATTCATGAACAGAAAAATAACCCTCTAGAAAATTTAACCATTTATCTACGGCATCTGTGTCTATTTGACCCTCGAATATGGGGATTTCAAAATTAGCTTGTACCTTAAATGGTGTGGCATTTCTAGAGTAGCTATTGGAAGCTGATGCATCACCTCTGGGTAGCCGCTGAAGGATCGGGTCAAAGTTGTCCATCATCCTGTTCCTTTGGCGCTCAAGGACTTCTTCGAGCAATATTTTGATAGGATCCCCTACCCCCTCATCTTTATTATCATCCGCCATGGGAGACCGTCAGGATTTGTGGGGCTAGTCTTGCAAAGGTTCAACTAGTTCAAGCCCTAACTCCTTATATCCCCACCTCGTTGGGACATGCAAAGAAAAACAGAGAAAAAGAAAACCGCTCTGATATCAGTGATCTGGATTTAAATAAGAATGCAACAGATTACAGAGATAACCATAAATACATATATGCAATGGAAATAATACTTCATTTCATTAATGTAAAATACTAAAATATGCTTACAAACAGAAATGCAAATAAACCAGCTAGGGCGATGGTATCTTATCTCTGAGAATAAATGTGGTGGCTACATGCCTATGAATTGAATTATAATGAGGCTCGAAGGCCTATTTATTATTGAGAAACAATGAAAAACACTTAACATCCAAAAACCTAACCCTAGAATATGAAATGCCAAACTTTGGGCCCCGTTTGGGTAAATTGGTACAACAATTTCCCGGGGTCATAACTTTGGCATACGATCCCCGTTTGACACGTAAAATAGCTCGTTAGAAAGATCTATCCGAGCACTACAACTTTGGGATGAGAAACATGGGTCCATGGACCCATGTTTCTTCCATATTTCCCAAAAGAACGTCGTTTAGGGCCTCAAAATGGCTTCGGATGTTTGGGACCCAAAAAACTGCTAAAAATATTAAATTTTGCTATAATTACGGAAACTGAAAAACTAAAAGAGATAGTTGTGGGGGTCGAAATGGGATAGGTGGGTGGCCACCAACATACACTTGGATCATTCCTCCCCCCTTAGGAAGCAATGGTCCCCATTACATTGAGTTCCTCCATCTGCTGAACTTGGTCCCTCGTGAACTGTTCTACAATCTTTGATGTGTCTAGTAATGGTGGGAAGCATGGTTGAGGGCGTTCCACATTGAACACTCTGTGCAAGCGAAGGAATGGAGGAATGTTGTGCTCCAAATAATTGTTTCCCGTAACCTTGGTAATGCTGTAAGGACCATGTCGGAGTGGTCTGAGCCTCTGATGGGCTCTTGTAAGGCGTTCCTTTTATAGATGTAACCAGACTTCGTCACCCACCTGAAATTTGTGTGGTGCCCCTATGGGTGAGGAGAAGCTGTTCCTTTGTTCTTTCATGACTGTCTCCCTCTGTTGTTACTACTGCTTGTTGTGGGGAAAAATGTCTATGCAGGACGATCCTATCCACCTAAGGTGTGACAGTGCCTTAGCAACAAACAGAGACAGCTATTCTAGTATTCTTCCTTTATGAATTAAGAATGAAGAGAGATAGATGGACTAACCGGTGTCTTCCGTTTGTCCCTCGATCCGGTCTCTCTTCTCTTTGAGGGTTCCCAGCTACTTACCTTCTCGCTCGCCCAGCTTCAAGAGGTTTCTGCAAGATCACAAGAAGAGAACACTACACAAGACATGGATTCATATTCATAACTAGTTCAGGATTAGAAATAAACTAAAGATACTAATGCAATCATACATCAAAGATACATCAGTATATAGGAGAAACCAAGATAGCTTTGTTGATGAATAACAAGGTTCAGGAAGAGATACAACCCAGAGGGCTCTAATCCAGCATCTCCTTCCCAGCAAACGGAATTCCTATCTTCACCCTCTTCAAAGCATTAAGCACCCAATGATTCCAATCTCAAACCAACAGCAATTCTTTGCAATAACAAAATTCCAGCCTCTAGATCTCATGGAGGAGAGATCCATATATATATGTTTTGGAGAGAGGATGAGTCAGCTTGAGATCTGACTAGTGTCCTCTCCCTCTGTCAGTTCTTGATTCCACTTGGAGGTTCTTGCTTCCACTTGGAGATTTGGAACCTCTTACTCATCACTAGTCGAATTCACTGAGGCAAGTGTCATTGAGGAAGATTCTGGAAACTTCCTGGGTCTTGACACCTCTTGGAATGAACTTGCCATTTGGCAATTCTCGCTCAACGCACCCTGGTAGTGCTTCTACCTGCGTTGCAGTGCAGGTAGCCAGTGTTGGCTTTGACATTCAACGCAGACAGCTAGTGGAGCCATTGAATTAATCCTGAATTGACTTGTTTTTGAGCAGTTTCTGGTGGAGAACTTCTGTGAATTGCTGTGGTTTGTTAGCCTTGTTCCTCTAGGGGTAGGAACAACATGTTTAGGGACTTTGGATCCCTTAGATTATGGACATTTCATGCTCAATGCTGTAAAGCACCAAAATGTCTATAACAATTGCCCCCTAAAGTATGAGGCCGTTTATCGGGTGAAATGCTTTATCAGGAGGATCCGAAGTTCATCCAATGCTGGGAGGAGACCTGTAATGAGATACAATACAATACATTATTTTTCATACTACTTTCATGATCTAGCTGAGGCGGGCATTCCCATGCTCAGCTTTATAAATTCATTTTTCTGTACATAGAACAGACAATCGTCTGATGGTAGACTGATAATTTTGATGAAATTATCATCCTTTGGGTAGGATGATTATCTGCTGCAATGATGTACATGTCAATGTCTTTATCTTTCCTGAATATATATCGCAGCCCGGATGGATGAAACTAGATCCGGGGTCTTCAAACTCATTCGATCTTCACTCTAAGTACAAGTCGATCCATGTGAGAAATGTTCTGAAGTCGAACATGGAAAGACATCGCTTGATTACCGGTCAATGAGGTAAACCGTTAACAAGCGCGAGAGGAATCACCGATAATGATAATGACCCTCAAGGTACTGCAGTACAATTCACGTGGTGTGAATAAAGGACTTGGCGTCGAACACCACGCAAAATCTTTCGGTCGAAGGTCATTGATGTATACCTGTCGCCGGAAGTGAGAAACTTGCCATTGAGGCATGCAAGCTTCAAAGTACTGAAGGGGTTGTTCCTAGATCAACTTCTTGGATAATGAGTTGATGTCGACAAGAAGCGATCCATCAAAGGAGGGCCTTAATGAATCCCACATCAATGACACGGAACGGAGTTAATGATTTTGATGGAGGTGAAAATGATCTGTGACATATGATTCAGGGTGGCGGTCATGAAAGGATGAAGGATAATGTACGGCAGTGGATGGGACACGGTTGACTTTTCTGAATGACTTCTCTTGAACATATGGCGACACTGATGCGATGGATCGGTAGCATTACCCAAAATATGGATGGTATGGCGAGACCATTGATGTGACTGGTGAATGAAACAACCCAACCCGATTGTGGTACGGAGGAAAAGTGTCATGTTCAAGAGCGACTTGCTACCATCAAAGTTTTCTTGAGTTTCTCCCAATTTTTCCCCAGTCATTGCTGACCAGTACCTCTTTATTTTTGTCAAGCTTGAGAAGGATAACATATGCTTGTTCTATAACCTGCCCTTCGGGCAAGCCCATCGCTATGTTTTAACGAGCCTAGCGATAGTGAAACTCGTTCTCGTCTAAAGACAAGTTTGTCGCTATTTAATGATTTTAACGAGTCTAACGACAAGGATAACTCGGTCCTTTTCATTTTTAGAGAGTCTGAAAAGGTACATAAAGTTAACTCCAAAAGTCCTTTTTCGTCATCTAATCCCTTCAGTCCGAAAAAGTATAAAACAATACAGAAGGGATGAGTTTTCGATAGTTTTAACGAGCCGAATAAAACAAGCGCTCGATCTTTTTGTGCAATAATACCTCAGGTCCAAAAAGATTACAATCTAGAGGAGGGATAGCACTTCCTGTCCCTTTAACGAGCTGGAAGGCCAAGGACTCGGCAATCTTTTCATATTTTACGAGTCAGATGAAAAGAGCTTAAAGAAGACTCGTCTTTTGAGGAACGAGTGATGAAACAGGTTAGCAGCTGATTCCAGGTACAGGTTGGAATTTACCAATCACGGCAGTGTCACAAGGATGGCTAGTGAAATCACTCTTCGCAGCTGTTCCTCAAAATGGGTAAACAAACATATGGAGGTGAACGATCAGCCAATGGAAAAGTGGAGGTGATGGTGCAAACACGACCAAGGCTTTAATGGCTGATGATATTACATTCACTGTGGTTATTTACCGGGATAGTTCATTTTTTAACGAGCTTAAATGCGGGTGGAAACATTTGCTCGATCTTATGTTTATTTTTTAACGAGCATGAACTATGCGCTAAAATTGCTTGGATCTTGCGTTTATTTTTTAACAAGCATGAACTGTGTGCTAAAACTGCTCGAATCTTGCGTTTATTTTTTAACGAGCATGAACTGTGTGCTAAAACTGCTCGATTACCCAGTCATATGATAAGAATGTCTCATTAAGATTCTATTTTTTATGGAGCTTCATCTCATAAAGCTATGCCCCGCATCCTTTCTTTATGCAAGTTAGGAAACGGCTAACCCAAAAAACAGATAAATAACCGCTCTTTGCTTGCACTCCAAAAGGTTTGCATGCCCCCAGGTATAAAGTATGATTTCAAGGTTACCTCTACTTCTTGCGTGAAGAGACCATTTAGGGATGGCATATGACTATTTGCGATGCGTGATCCGGGAAATGAAAGTTGGTCCACGAGCTTGACCACTTTTCCTTCATGCGGAAAACACATTACTCTAAAGAGTGAGGAGACGATGGCTCCCATGCAATATATATAGTCTCTTCCAAGGAGTAGGTTATAATCCAAGGGTCCTTGAACGACCATCACGTTCATTTGAACGGTCTTCCCTTTCAATGTTATGGGCACATTGGGGAGGATCCCTAAAGGTCGACTGGTTCCTTTATCAAAGCCTGATAGATTCCTCATTTCAGGCAAAAGCGCTGGCGAACCAAGCGCTTTCCAAGCAATAGAGGAAAGGATACTCACAGATGCCCCCTCATCAATGATAGTGCCAACCATTACCATTCTGTATATTTGAACGATAATTCTGAATGGTATGCTTGCTGGCAACCGGGGTCTACCTAGTTGGTTCCAGTCGAAGGACACAACCAGGTTGCTTGGTGGTGGGACCGAGTAGACGGCCGGGTATGACTCTGACGAAGTTCCTTCCTGCGACAAAGGAATGGGCAAATTGCCCCCTTGTTCGTCGGAGTCTGTGTTGATGAAGAGAATTTGGACGGTGTCATATTTATTCTCCTCTGTGACGGTATCATTCGAAGATAGAGCCTCTGAAGGCAAAACCGGGTCAACTGCCGCCTCAACCTTTTGACTTTCGTCAGGTATGGATTCAGATGGTTCATCTTCAATGATATGTGCTTCGGCTGACCACCTGGGCAGGCCAGCCGGGTTCTCAACTAGTGAAGGACTTGGCAGGAGTTTTTGATATCCAGGAGGAAGTTGCGCTCGTAAAATCGGGCGATCTTCCAAAACTCTTTTAGCCTCGTCTAAGAAGGGACAACGGTGGATGGCATGGTCGCCTTCACACAGTTTGCAGGGAAATCTAGCTTTCCCTCTCTGTCCTATGACTTCACTTTCACTAGTTGATGGTGAGCAGTCAACATGGCTATCAGAGGTTGACGCTACCGAATTGTGCAAACGGGGAGACCAGTCCCTTAGTATCCGAGGGATGCAGGGAAAATCTCTGTGGAAGTGGTCTCCCTTGCATATGACACATGGCGATTTAGGCCTAGTCAGTGCTGTGTGTGGATTTTTGTCAGACGACACTTGTTTGCCCCCAGTCGCTTTTGGCTCCTTCTTCTTCTTCTCTTTCTTCTTCTTTTCCTTCTTCTCCTTAGGAACTTGGTTTTTTGTTTTACCAGTTCCGTCAAGCGAAGAGGAAGGAGGAGAGGAAGAGTTAGATGAAGTAGAAGGCTGGTGGGCAATTCTGGTCTGGTCTAACTGTTGATTCGACTGTTCAGGAATGGTGGTGTTCTGAACGACATTGGTTGAAAAGAGCCAGACCGGCAGGCCAATTGTCAGTCCTGGAAGCGATAATGTGGCCATATGGGGCGCACCAACATCTCCCCAAGAGGATAAGGGACTAGGATTTCCACCAAGGGGAATTCCTTGGTCGGTGTGCTCCATTTTTTCAACCTAAAGATCAATGCAGGAGTAAAGGGTGATTGTTCCATTTAAAATAAATTTTAACGACGCTTTTAGACACAACTTGCTTTTTCACTTTTAAAGAGTCGAGAAAAAGCTAAAGATGACTCTAGTCTCCTTCGATGTTTTAACGAGCCCGAAGTGACAAATGCTCGGATGGACTTTTTCCATTATAGAGTCTTAAAAAGGCCAAAAGGAACTGCTCTGGAGTTCTAGGCAGAGGGTTTGCCAAACTTTTCGCAAAACCGCAGAATACTTTTTAGGGTACGGGCGGTCGATCTTCCTGAATGCTGTGTTCAGTGCATTGCGATCAGTAGGGCGGCCGACACGGCTTCCTATGGATAAAGGTTTTATGCCTATAGGGGTCTCCCAATATATACGCGACGGTACGTGGGAGCACAATCCGTACTGGCGCTATCATCCCTCAGGAGGAATCACCCACCATCAACGAGATCGACAGTCACCAAGCTTTACGACGCCGGAACACGTCTCTAGCCTAGACCTCTATGTTGTGCGTTATGTTGCAAAGCGTTGTTAAGTTCATTCAATTTATTTTAGGTTGATCTTTTTAGAAGTTTGCCTTTTGAGGTTCACCACGAGATGTATGATACAATTCCTAAATGCAGTCTAAAGATGATAAGCAAGCTTTATATCTTTTCAACTTATGAAGATCCTAGCTACTAAGGGAAAAGAAAGACACCATCTTTTCTCAGAGAGCAATCAACACACTCTAATGCACTTTTCCTAAATCAAACATGCAAACTATCAAGATGCAAATGCACAATGCAGGTGTTTGTTTTCCGCTTTCTTAGTATTGATGCCTACAAAGAAAGCTTTTTGTACAACTTTGAATTTTCTTTTAAATGACAAATACAAACAAGTTTACTTTTTCGAAATCAGAGAGGGTACAAGAGATTACAACACTTAACGATTTTCGAAATGAATACTTGTTTCGACACTTAAAAGAGACAAATTCAAAACAAAAGCAAAAGTAAATGTATAATCAACTGCAAACAGCCAATGAACTCTCTCCTAAGATCACAATCAACAGATCTGAATCAAAGGCTACAGGATGACTATTTCACTCTTGCAAAGGAAAACTGTAAATGACGCCACAAACACATAAAAACACTCACAGTCTTTTTGTACAAAAGGAGGTGGAATTTAAGCAGAGAAAAGGAGTTATCAGACTGGTACCTATGCTGGTTACAGGCTGCAAAAATCAGAGATCAAAACAAGGCAAAACAGAGCAGAGAACCCCAGCTGCACAAGGCCTAACTGGTTCAGCGCAACCTCAACACAGGGGTTTTGACATTCAGCGCAGGTAGCCTTCACGGGACCTGCGTTGAAATTCAGAACCTCTTCACAGGGGTCGCACTGAAGGAGAAACGAGAGTTTCTCTCTAGGTTCTGGGTCACAGATTGCTGATTAATCTACGGTTTCAGGCCAAATAAAAGCAACAAGCAAGGTACAATCAAAGGGATGCTTTGAGGGGTACTAAGATCTATCACAAAGGATCATCAACTCATTTGTGAGTCTATTGTTCAGATCATAGACAAGTCCAGTGATTGGATCAAAGCAACAACGGTCTACTTTGCATCCGGGAATAGCAGATGCAGTTTGATTGTTGCTGTCGAGTCTATGAAACAAACAATGATAGAAACACAAATAAAATGACTAAACAGATTTCCCCAGTGGAGTCGCCAATTTGTTGTGGGGAAAAATGCCTATGCAGGACGATCCTATCCACCTAAGGTGTCACAGTGCCTTAGCAACAAACAGAGATAGCTATTCTAGTATTCTTCCTTTATGAATTAAGAATGAAGAGAGATAGATGGACTAACCGGTGTCTTCCGTTTGTCCCTCGATCCGGTCTCTCTTCTCTTTGAGGGTTCCCAGCTACTTGCCTTCTCGCTCGCCCAGCTTCAAGAGGTTTCTGCAAGATCAAAAGAAGAGAACACTACACAAGACATGGATTCATATTCATAACTAGTTCAGGATTAGAAATAAACTAAAGATACTAATGCAATCATACATCAAAGATACATCAGTATATAGGAGAAAACAAGATAGATTTATTGATGAATAACAACGTTCAGGAAGAGATACAACCCAGAGGGCTTCAATCCAGCATCTCCTTCCCAGCAAATGGAATTCCTATCTTCACCCTCTTCAAAGCATTAAGCACCCAATGATTCCTATCTCAAACCAACAACAATTCTTTGCAATAACAAAATTCCAGCCTCTAGATCTCATGGAGGAGAGATCCATATATAGATTTTTTGGAGAGAGGATGAGTCAGCTTGAGATCTGACTAGTGTCCTCTCCCTCTGTCAGTTCTTGATTCCACTTGGAGGTTCTTGCTTCCACTTGGAGATTTGGAACCTCTTACTCATCACTAGTCGAATTCACTGAGGCAAGTGTCATTGAGAAAGATTCTGGAAGCTTCCTGGGTCTTGACACCTCTTGGAATGAACTTGCCATTTGGCAATTCTTGCTCAACGCACCCTGGTAGTGCTTCTACCTGCGTTGCAGTGCAGGTAGCCAGTGTTGGCTTTGACATTCAGCGCAGACAGCTAGTGGAGCCATTGAATTGATCCTGAATTGACTTGTTTTTGAGTAGTTTCTGGTGGAGAACTTCTGTGAATTGCTGTGGTTTGTTAGCCTTGTTCCTCTAGGGGTAGGAAAAACATGTTTAGGGACTTTGGATCCCTTAGATTATGGACATTTCATGCTCAATGTTGTAAGGCACAAAAATGTCTATAACACTGCTGCGTGGAGGAACCCTTTGTGGGGGTCATGGATGTGGCGATCTTCCCCTTACTTTGGGAGCAAACCAGACAGAAAATGAATTTGCTAGTCTGGGAGATGAGCTTGATGCCTTTGTTAGCAACGATCAAAGGGGTGGCAGTAGGTGGGGCTACCTCCGGTATCCTGTATAATGAATTACCCAAAGAAATAATAACAGTGTGAGGCCTTGACTCATACACAGCGTGTTGCCTCCACAAGTATGGTTGGCCTAATAATACATCACAAACATCCAAAGGTGTAACATCACACAATACCTCATATGTGAAGGGTTTGATGTTGTAGGGAAGGTGACACTGCTGGCAGACTCGGAGATCTCGTCCTTGGTGAAGCCACCCAATACTGTACGGTTGCAGGTGTGGTGTAGTCGGTAGACCCAACCGCTTCACAACCTCTACTGAAATGAGGTTCTTTTGGCTACCACTGTCGAAAATGAATTACAACGGCAAACCTTTCACCCACATCTGTGAGTGGAAAAGATGCTCCCCCTCCTCTGGATCTTCAGGCTAATTCTTCTGGATCTTGGCAGTGGCAACAGTGACGCTGGGCTCCGCATCAATGATCTACTTTCCTTTTCCATTCCCCTTGTTGGGTTCTGACTAAGGGTCGGAACATGTATCTGATTCCGAAGCCTTCAACTCGGCCGCCAACAAATGCTTAGTCCGAGACTCACTTGTGTTGTGAGTGGGGCTCTTATGGAACTCATACCAATTTACTGTTTCTTTCTTCAATTTCGTGGTCTTATTTTTTTCTTGCGGCTTCGATGGGTTGTCTTAGATCAGCCTGCCTTGGCTTTTTCCTTTTGTCTTCGGATTCAAAAATCCAAAGTCTCTCTTCTTCTATTTAAACTTCTGCTTGATCTTGACAACATATCGATACGTCGTGCTAAGCGAGGAGATGTTCAAGAACTCCATCTCTTTCTATATGTACCTATGTAGGCAGCTGTGGTATTTGAGTACCAAATGTAGCTCAGAATTGTTGATAGCCAACTGTGTGCGAAGGGTATGAAAAATGTTTTTGAACTCCAACACATGTTGGTGCCATCCCTGTTGTAACATGGTCCACTTTATGTATTTGTCCTCATAGCTTTTGACAAGGTAGTACTGCTCCTTGATGGCATGTTGGAAGGAATTGCAAGTGGGTGCAGCTGAGAATAGTGAGTCTGTACTTCCATTCTTCTGCTCGTAGTAGGTTTCCCACTAGTCCTTGACATGGGGGGTTGCTTTGGGAAGAGAGAAAATAATATTTTCCTGACTTGAAAAATCATGAACAGAAAAATAACCCTTTAGCAGATTTAACCATTTATCTACAACATCGGCATCTATCTGACCCTCGAATATGGGGATTTCAAACTTAACTTGTACCTTAAACGATGTGGAATTTCCAGAGTAGTTGTTGGAAGCCGATGTGTCACATCTGGGTAGCTGCTGAAGGATTTGGGCAAAGTTATCCATCATCGCGTTCCTTTGCTGCTCAAGGGCTTCTTTGAGCAATATTTTGATAGGATCTCTTGCCCCCTCATCTTTCTTCTCATCCACCATGGGAGGCTGTCGAGATTTGCAGGGCTGGCCTTGCAAAGGTTCGACCAGTTCAAGCCCTAACTCCTTATATCCTGACCTCTTTGGGGACATGCAAATAAAAATAGAGAAAAATCAAACCGCTCGCATACCATTGATCCAGATTTAAATAGGAACATAATAGTTTATAGAGATAACCATAAATACATATATGCAGTGGAAATAACACTTCATTTCATTAATGTAAAATACTGAAATATGCTTACAAACAAAAATGGAAATAAACTAGCTAGGGCGATGGTAGCTTATCTCTGAGAAGAGATGTGGCGGACACATGCCTCTAAACTGAATTATAGTGAGGCTCGAAGGCGTATTTATTGTTGAGAAATAATGGAAAGCCCTTAACATCCAAAAACCTAACCCTAGAAGATGAAACGCCAAACTTTGGGCCTCGTTTGGGTAAATTGGTACAACAATTTCCCGGGGTCATAACTTTGGCATACGATCTCCGTTTGACGCATAAAATAGCTCGTTAGAAAGATCTAGTCGAGCACTATAACTTTGGGAAAAGAAACATGGGTCCTAGGAGACATTTTCTCGCAGATTTCCCAAAAAATGTCTTTTAGGGCCTCAAAACAGCGCTAGATGTTTAGGACCCGAAAAACTACTAAAAATAGTAAATTGTGCTACAATTACGAAAACTGGAAAACTAAAAGAGATAGTTGTGCGGGTCCAAATGGGATAGGTGGGTGGCTACCAACATCCACCTGGATCATTCCTCCCCCCTTAGGAAGCAATGGTCCCCATTGTGTTGAGTTCCTCCATCTGCTGAACTTGGTCCCTGGTGAGCTATTCTGCAATCTCTGATGTGTCCAGTAATGGTGGGAAGCATGGTTGAGGGCATTCCACATTGAACACTCGGTGCAAGCGAAGGAATGGAGGAATGTTGTGCTCCAAAGAATTGTTTCCCACAACCTTGGTAATGCTGTAAGGACCATGTCGGAGTGGTCTAAGCTTCTAATGGGCTCTTGCAAGGCATTCTTTTTGTAGATGTAACCAGACTTTGTCGCCCATCTAAAACTTGTGCGGTGTCCCCGTGGGTGAGGAGAATTTGTTCCTATGTTCTTTCATGACCGTATCCCTCTATTTTTGCTGCTGCTGCATGGAGGAACCCTTCGCGGGGGGTCATGGACGTGGCGACGATCTTCCCCTTACTTTGGGAGCGAACTAGACAGAAAATGAATTTCCTAGTCTGGGAGATGAGCTTGTTGCGTTTCTTAGTAGCGATCAAAGAGGTGGTGGCATGTGGGGCTACCTCCGGTATCCTATATAATGAATTAACCAAAGAAATAATAACAACGCGAGCCCTTGAATCATACACAAGATGTTGCCTCCACAAGTATGGTTGGCCTAATAATACATCACAAACATCCATAGGTGTAACATCACACAATACCTCGTTTGTGAAGGGTTTGATGTTCTAGGGAAGGTGGCACTACTGACAGACTCAAAGATCTCGTCCTCAGTGAAGCCACCCGATACTGTACGGTTGTGGGTGTGGTGTAGTCGGTAGGCCCAACTGCTTCACTACCTCTGCTGAAATGAGGTTATTTTCTCTACCACTGTCGACAATGAATTGCAGCGGTGAACCCTTCACCCACATCTATGAGTGGAAAAGATGCTCCCCCTCCTCTGGATCTTTAGGCTCATTCTTCTGGATCTTGGTGGTGGAAACAATGACGTTGGGCTCTGCATCAATTATCTATTTCCCTTTTCCATTCCCCTTGTCGAGTTCTAACTCAGGGTCAAAACAAGTATCTAATTCTGAGGCCTTCAACTCAGCCACCAGCGACTGCTTAGTCCGACACTCACTTGCGTTGTGAGTGGGGCTCTTATGGAACTCACACCACTTTCCTGTGTCTTTCTTCGACTTCATGGTGTTTCTCTTTTCTTGCAGCTTTGACGGGTTGTCCTGGGTCACCCTACCTTGGCTTTGTCCTTTGGTCTTCGGATTCGTAGATCCAAAGTCTCGCTTCTTCTGTTTAAACTTCTGCTCGATCTTGATAGTGTATTGATACACCGTGTTGAGCGAGGAGATGTTCAGGAACTCCATCTCTTCCTGGATGTACCTATGTAGGTAGTTGCAGTATTTGATTACCAAATGTAGCTCAGAATACTTGATGCCCAACTGTGTGTGAAGGGTATGAAAAATGTTTTTGAACTCCGACACATCTTGGTCCTGTCCCTGCCGCAGCGTGGTCCACTTTATGTATTTGTCCTCATAGCTTTTGACAGGGTAGTACTGCTCCTTGATGGCATCCTAGAAGGAATTCCAAGTGGGTACGGCTGAGAATAATGAGTCTGTACTTTCATCCTTCTGCTTGCAGTAGGTTTTCCACCATTCCTTGACACGGGGAGTTGCTTTGAGAAGAGAAAAAATAATCTTTTCCCTACTTGAAAATTCATGAACAAAAAAAAAACCCTCTAGCAGATTTAATCATTTATCTACAACATCTGCATCTATATGACCCTCAAATATGGGGATTTCAAAATTAACTTGTACCTTAAATAGTGTGGCATTTCCAGAGTAGTTGTTGGAAGCTAATGCATCGCTTCTGGGTAGCCGCTGAAGGATCTGGGAAAAGCTATCCATCATCGTGTTCCTTTGCTACTCAAGGGCTTCTTCGAGCAAGATCTTGATAGGATCTCCATCCCCTCATCTTTCTTCTCATCCTCCATGGGAGGCCATCGGGATTTGTGGGGCTGTTCTTGCAAAGGTTCGACCAGTTCAAGCCCTAACTCCTTATATTTCGACGTTGTTGGGCACATGCAAAGAAAAACAGAGATAAAGCAAACCACTCTAATACCATTGATCCAGATTTAAATAGGAACACAACAAATTACAAAGATAACCATAAATACAGATATGCAGTGGAAATAATACTTCATTTCATTAATGTAAAATACTAAAATATGCTTACAAACAAAAATGGAAATAAACTAGCTAGGGCGATGGTAGCTTATCTTTGAGAAGAGATGTGGTGGCTACATGACTCTGATCTGAATTAAAATGAGGCTCGAAGGCCTATTTATTGTTTAGAAACAATGGAAAACCCTTAGCATCCAAAAACCTAACCCTAGAAGATGAAATGCCAAATTGTGGGCCCCGTTTGGGTAAATTGGTACATCAACTTCCCAGGGTCGTAACTTTGGCATACGATCTCTGTTTGACGTGTACAATAGCTCGTTAGAAAAATCTATCTGAGAACTACAACTTTGGGAAGAGCATGATGGGTCCATGGACCCATATTTCTCCCAGATTTCCCAAAAAACATCATTTAGGACCTCAAAACGGCTCTGAAAGTTCGAGACCCATAAAACTGCTAAAAATAGTAAATTGTGCTACAATTACGGAAACTGAAAAATTGAAAGAGATAGTTGTGGGTGTCCAAATGGGATAGGTGGGTGGCCACCAACATCCACTTGGATCACCTACGACCCAAAGACTTGACTTTTAACTTCCACTTAGACTCAATGCTTTATCTTCATCAGATTAGAATAGATGTCTCTTTTCAACTTAGAGCCCCGCTCTATTTATATAATCCCATGGTCTGTGGACCATGGGTAGAAATCTCAAGCTAACATTACATATCAAAAATGAGGGCAGACAACCCTCTGACTCATTTACAATCTTCACACTTCGTGCCCACAAATAGTGGAGTCTTTACATCGGACTTAGTCAAAACTTGGGCTTTCAGCCCCAAAACTTGCCTTGGGGGATCCCGCACCCAACATCTAGGGAATTGCTCCCTACTACAGGAGGATCAATATTAAATAATAAATAAACAAGATATTATGTAATTACGCCATAGATTGTGGAACTCCAATGATTGAGAAAATCTAGGAATGTGTTCCGTGCCATTTAATGCAGATTCCTAGTATTGGGAACTAGATCCACTAATCAAAGGGATTTTGGTGGGGAAAGCTTCCTCCTTTTATGGGGAATTATTCCTAATAATTTTGTATAAGTATGAAGTCAAATTTTCCTCTAGGGATAGATTTTTATTATTAGTCTTCTTGTGGAGAGAACTCGTATTTTTGGAGCTCCATTGTATTTTCTTGCAGGGATGTAAATGTATTGGTGAAAATAATGAAGATTGGTGTCATGTTCAGCTTCTAATCACTTTATCCTCCATAGGTATTTGAGTTTCCTTTAGCTTGGCCATCCCAAGAGCCTCAGAGCCCTTCTATATCATTTGTTTTTATTCTTTTCACTTCTTCTTCTTTTTTGATCAAGTAAGAGTAGGATCTTCTATTAAACTTAGCCAAATATACATAAATTACAAGGAGCCACACCCGCTCTGTGAAAGTTCAACAGTAGCTGGGTAGAAAAAACTAAACCAATCACCCAAAACTAAGAGAAACCTAAACTAGAAATCTGGGGAGAACCGCCAAACTAAGCATAAGGTCATCTGGCAGTGCTGTCGTGCCTCAAATGACCCTAGAAAAACCTTGGAGGGAAAGTCCATGACTCGCTGTGGATACACAAGAGGCCCCACCACAAGCCAAATTGAAAACTGACAAACGGACCCGACGAAAGTTAAAAGCATAACAATCTAAACAATATTCGGGTCTGACCAAAATGCACAAACAATTACCACCGTTGATCCACTGACTAAGAACCAATGGTCCTCAATAATATCAGAAGGATGAGAAGCACGAGAGTTAACCACCTGATGAGGGCAGTTTTCTCTCTCCTTGCTCCGCAACGTGTCAATCAAAGAGTGGAATGAAAGCCAAACATAGAAAATTGGAAACCATTCAAACCCCGCATGATATACTGCTTGTGGTATTGGACCGGTTGACTCATGAAAAAAAGAAACACGTCCTTTCGCCACATGTTTTCCCTTAATTCTGCCCAGTGGGTAGTACTTGAGCCAATCCTATTCACCTAGATTCGCTGTCAACCACCACCTAAGCCAAATGATGAGGGCTACCCCATCCTGTGGAGCTATCCGATTCAAACCTTTCATCATTCAATCAGAAGGAAACCATGCTTTGGAAATTAACTGAACCAAGGCGGGTTACACTGTGTGGATTTCTCCAACCTCCTGCTGGTCTTCAGGGTCCCTTTGATCCAACCTGTTAGTCCATAGTTCCATATCCTGGGTAGCCTGACAGAGACTGTCCTACCGCAATTTACCTGGGGGAAGAAAATCCCAAGCATACCTAGAATCCCTGTCCCTATTTGTGACTCCTTCATTTACCAAACAATCCGCTAACATGTTATCCTTCCTTTTCACATGAGAAAATCTGACAGTTTTAAGGGTTCGCAGGTGAGCATAGATGCGATAAAAAACCTGCAAGAGCTTCCAGTGCTTTGACACTTCATCTAGAGAGGTTCCATTGCTAATTTTCTTATCCGCTCTAATAATTAATTCCGAATCCGCTTCAATTATGTGTGAACTTGAATTCACCAGGATTTCCAAGCATTTCTCTAATTCTGTGAGCTCAGCCATGTTGTTTGTGGCCTTCCCCAAGTGTCCATGGAAGATTATCTATATTTTTCCCTGATCGTCTCTTATGGCACCCCCAAAGCCCACTAATCCTGGGTCGCCCTTAGCTGCTCCATCAATATTAACCTTTAAGAAACCATAAGGAGGAGGCTTCCAAATGGTAGCACACTTGTTTATAAGGCTCACTGCCTTCATTATTAGTTGTGGACTGATAGACTGGAGACCCAAGTGAAGTAAATTTTCTCCTCATGGGGCAGGGGAGGATCTTTAGCAAGGGTCCTCAGCGAGCTTCTTACTGTATCTTTGAGCTGCCTTATAACTTTCTCAATTATGTGTTGGGGCCTATTCGTTTTGTTTTTGAAGATTCGACTATTGTGTTCTTTCCACACATTCCAGATGACAAAACCTAGAACCAGAATCCAGGCTTTATTAACTATCTCATTCCCTGAGAATTTCTTCCTCCAGTTCTTAAGAGTGTTGGATATGCTGAGACTATCCCTATCATCTAAAAATAGCAGCCACCTAGTCCCACACCTTTGAAGTGAAAGGACAGAGGTTGAGAAGGTGTTCAATCATCTCCTCATGAGCGCCACAAAGGCAACATCTGGAAGGACCAATGAAGCCTTTCTTGAGGAGATTCTCCAAAGTTAAGATCTTCCTTTGATGCACTAGCCAGATGAAAAACCTTATTTTCATCCAATGCAGACTTTGCCAAAGTTTCTTCCAGATCTGATCCCGATTCACAAAGTTAAATCTTGTGACTTCATGTTTGGCCTCTTTGAGGTTAAAGTTTCCTTCAATGTTCTTTCCCCATCTTAATTGATTCATTGAGGAAGAAACAAGAATCCTTCTTTGCTCTAGCTCCTCGGTGAGAGCTTATGCCTTGGTCTTCAGCTAGTTTTCATCACTGTAACCTAGATCCTTCCACTTCCTCCATTTTCCATTATTCCTTCCTTGATCCCAGAAGACTTTCACCAGCACCATAAATTTGTTGTTTGTTTCTCTTTTGAGATCTACAAATTCATCCCTATAGAGGTTGGGTTCCTGTTTCCAGTTATCCTCCCAAAATCGAGCAAGATCTCCTACTCGAATTTCCCAAAAACAGTGGTGCTGAACAATGTTTTTATTATCCCAGGCAAGGTTCCAAATATGGGAGCCCTTGATTTGCCCTAAAATTCTAATGTGATCCTTCTCCTACCAGTACTTGGCATATTTTTGTTTCCAAAGCTTAGCCCAGGGGGCATTCAGTTCCTTAATCCATATCCACCAAAGCTTGGATCCTGAAACTCTACTAAGGATCTCAGGATCACGAATCCCCAAACCACCATGGATTTTGGGTTTGCAAAGCTTGTCCCAGGCTACTAAAGCCCACTTCCTTTTCTCTTCCCCTCTGCACCACAGAAAGTCCCTTTCTATGCTTCTTATTTTCTGCTTAATACCTTAAGGAGCAGGAAGAGCTGAAAACATAAAAATGGGAATGGCCTGCAAGACCACTTGTGTGAGCACAAGGCATCCTACCAGATTTAGTGATCTGCATGTCCATTTCCTGATCTTGTCCTGAAGTTTGTTTAAAATTGGTTCCCACACTCTCTTGCTTATCGGTTTGTCAGTAAGAGGAATGCCAAGATATTTGGAAGGTAGCTATTCTCTTTGAAAACCAAGGATTCTAGTAATATTTCTCTAAATAGAAATATTAGTGTTAAAGAAAAAAACTTTGGACTTGTTGAGGCTTACCTCAGTGATTGTTGCCATAGAAAAGTCATTTAAGATGTTTTTGATTGCTTTGGCTTCCCTGATTGTAGGTATGCCCTGCAACATTGTGTCATCTACAAATTGTTGATGAGTGTTTGCCTCTCCATCCGCAGTGAGTTTGATACCTTGAATTCGTCCTTCAGCCTTTGCCATTTTAATCGCTCTACCTAGCCCTTCCATCATGAGGACAAAGAGGAACGGTGAAAGCGGATCTCCTTGTCTGAGCCCTTTGGAGGGAGTGAAGGTCCTTGATGGAGCTCCATTAAGCAGTATGGAAAAACTGGTTGAGGTAACTAATGCCATGACCCATCTTATCCAATTTTGATCGAAAACATAGGCTTTTATAATTTCTCTTATGTAAGCCTAGCTCAATTTGTCATAGGCTTTCGCGAGGTCCAACTGAATGATCATACCAACTTGTTTGTTGCTTTTGAGAGAGTGTACCACCTCATGAGCTTGGATGATATTGTTGAGGATTTGTCTTCCCTCCACATATCCTGTTTTCTCCTTTGATATGAGAGAGGGTAGAAGTGGTTTGAGTCGATTGGCTATTACTTTGGAGATAGTTTTATACACCACATTACATAAGGCTATGGGCCGAAAACCATCTTGAGTCATGTCATTTTCCTTCTTAGGAATCAGAGATATGAAGGATGCATTCAGAGCCTTTAGAACCTTTTTGGATCTTTTTGAGTCTTCCACAACCTTGAGGATGTCATGTTTGACATTTTCCCAACAGGCTTTGAAGAAGTCCACATTGAATCCATCCAGGCCTGGTGCTTTTGCATTCTTCGTTTCATTAATCAATTCACTGACCTCCTCTTTCGATACTAGCCTGTTGAGATTGTGGTTGTCCTCTCTGGTAACCAGCTGAGGGATATATTGAGTGAAATGGTCAATGAACCTAGATCTGTTCTCTAGTGTCTCCTTTGCAATATTGCAGAAGTGCTGAACAAGGACCGATTACATATCATTGTGAGAAACCCGCTCAATGCCTTGAGAATATTTGATATTTATGATTCTGTTGTGTGCCTTGTGAGCCATAGTGGATTTGTGGAAGAATTTTGTGTTTCTTTCTCCTTATTTAATCCATTATATCCTTGATTTATGCCTCCAGAAAATTTCTTCTTGTAAGCATCGATCCTCCCATTCTTCCTGCAGAGAGTCCATTAATTTTTGCCTCTCTTTGGTGAAGCCATCTATGATGTTGATCTGATTGATCTCCTAGAGCTTCTGTTCAGTTTCTCTTTTGGCTTTGAAGATATCTCCAAATTCATTTTTGTTCCAAACTTTAAGACGAGATTTGATATGTTTAAGTTTCTGCTAGAGCATATACATTTTTGTGCCCTGAATATTCAACTCCTCTCTCCACCATTTATCAATGTTATTAGTGAAATTAGGGTGTGAGAGCCAGGAATTTTCAAACCTGAAAGGTCTGTTTCTCAGAGTGCCCATAAAGGTGGCTTCCAGCTGTACAGGCCAATGATCTGATCCTCCAAAGGGTAGAATGGAGGCTATCATGGCAGGTCCTGAGAGCAGGAGGTCCTCTAAAATCATGAACTAATCAAGTTTGGAATCAAATTGATTAGCCCCTCCCCTTTTGTTGTTCCAAGTGAAGGTTCCATTAATTGTTTCAGTGTCCACCAGCCCCATGTTCGTAATGAAGTTTTGGAAGGCCATGGAGTCTCTGCCTAGCTATCTAGTGCCTCCTTTCTTTTTCGAAAGAGATATTATCATATTGAAATCTCCTGCAACGATCCAGGGCAAAATGGGATGTCTCACTCTTAGTTTCTCTAGGGAGGTGAGAAGCTTAAGTTTTTTTGCTTGTTTTTGAGGTCCATAAACATTTGTAATCAAGTATATCTCCTTGTCCCTGACAGGTTGACATATCATGGAGAGATAGTTCCTGGATGCTTCAACATCTAGAATTCCCAATTTCTATGGGTCCCACAAAGTGAGAATCCCCCCTGCCGAGTTATTTTCCTTAACCTCTAAATACTCATATTTGAATAACCACTTATTATGAATATCTCTTATCTTTTCCATCGAACATTTTGTCTCTTGAATAAAAACCATATATGGTTTTTCTTCTTTCATTATGTTACTAAGATTTGTTTGTTTCCTCCTATTCCCTATTCCTCTAATGTTCCAAGTTGTGAACTTCATTAAGAAAGGTTAGTAAAGGAATAACTGGTAAGATCTTTCATCTTACTTGAGTTGATCAATAGTTTTCCACATTTGTTCAGCAGTTCATTTTGTCTCTTTCTTCCTCTTTTCTTACAAGAGTTCTTTGGAGATTGTGCCTGAGAGTTCTCCATCATTTTGACCCCACTTGGCTCTTGGCTTTCATGATTTCTTTTCACTCCAGCTCCTTTCTCTTGTGGCCTCAAGAGAAAGAGTTGTTGTACTCTATCATAGTCCTCTTTTCGCAGGGAGTCCACCCCTATGTTTTTTCCTATTCTTTTCACTTCTTATTCACATGTATCTCTTGTTTTTGTTTCTTTCTATTTCTACATTTAATACTAATGATTTCTTGTTGTAGGGTTGGATTAAATAGTTGATGTATGTTATTTTTCAGGATCAAAATCATAATTTCATCCTTGGAAAAGCTTTGGAAGGTCATAATAATCATTGAGCTACTTGGATTAGTTTTCTTATTCCCAAATCTAGATTTCTGGAACTCCTTTGTAGCAAAGAATAGTAACTTTATGCTATTTTTTAGAGCATGATAATGAGGTTCAATCGAGTTGGTTCAACTTGCATTATATCACAAAAACATTCTATTTAATAAGAAAATTTACCCCATTGCATTTTCACTTTATTAGGTTATTAATTTGATAGATTTACTAGCTCACTAGTTCTCGAATTTATGATTTTTAGACTAAGTAATTTTTCGTTATTTAATAAATATTTCCCATGTATAGATGAATTTGTGGATAGATGCATAAAATAATGTGTGTTGTTGCAGGAGCTTCTAAATTTCAGGGAGACCTCATCTCGTTCGCCTCATCCACCCATGTCGCCAAAGCAAAAATTGTCATTTCCATTGAGCAAATCTACCCATATTGAAGCCCTTGCTTGAGTTTTGGGTAGTGTCCACCACCTCCATGCCTTATTCTTCCATTATCCACCTTTCCCAAGCTCCATTCCACCTTCTAGACCACTTCCTAAGCTTTTGGCCTGCTTCTTGTAATAAAACAGGGGATCTTGTGGACATACTGTAGGAACTAGTACTTCCTGTAGACATCCTATAGGAAAACCTATATTGGACTGTTTTGACCCCGAATTGAGAAAAATCATCACTAGAAGCCATGATTAAGCCCCTAATTTCCCTCCAATCCATTTGAACCATTGTACTCGTTTTCCTCCACACTTGTCTCCCCTGAAAAAGAACCAAGCAAGATTAGCATATACATTTTTCAAGCAAAATGATAAAAAGAAAATTTTATTTTATCTTTATTCATGCACACAACAATTAACACTCTATAGATTAGATTCCATGCTCAGTTAGTTTAAATCATCACATGTGATAAATACGGTTAAGTTAGGTTTCTTTTACATTTAGTTCATGATCTTTATGTAATTAGAATATGTTTCTTTCCTTGTACTTTATTTCTTGCAATAGGTTAGGGTTTCCATTTCAGTTCATTTTCTGCAATTATCTTAGGGTTTGATTTTATTACATCCACTCCATTACATCATGACAACAAAGGAAGGACACAGTGTATGCTGCAAATATAGTGTTGATACCTCTTAAGTTTGTATAAACCCCTGGTTGATAATTTAAAGTCGGTAGCCTTGGGAGTTGTAGCATTCTTGTTGCAATACCGAGGATCGTCACTTTTTGGCGTCGTTTCCAGAGATGTGTCAAAGTATGCATTGTTTTATTCCCTAGTTGATTCATTTCTTTTTACTTTTTGCAAAAATAAAAAAAATAATTGCATTAGGAATATTTCATTTCAAAAATAGAAAAGTGCACTGCATTAGTGTTTTCATTCAATCATAAAAAAAAACAAAACAAAAAATCTCCAACACCAACCCCCCCCCCCTCCCCCCCCATTTGATCACATGGTGCATTAAGAGCCACATTACCCTTAACTTTTGTAGGTAGAAGAAGAATATAACAAAGAATGTAAAAGAAATGGATGGAGATGATGACAATGAGGAAGATCCTCTTGGATTTACTATTCAAGATACTGATATCAATGTGCACATGAATAAAATCCCTCCATCTTTTCTTACAAAATTTCATGGTCTAGGGTTAGAGGATCCAGAAACCTTTCTCTTTGAATTTGAAATTGTTTGTAGATCTTACGGTTACTTATTAAAAACTCAAAAATTGAGAATGCTTTCGGCAACATTGAAGGATATATCTCTTAAATGGTTCATGAGTTTAGAGACTAATTCAATAAAATCATGGAATAATATGCAAAAGATATTTTTAGAAAAATATAAAGATCGTGATTTTAAGGAAAAAATATTTAGAATGAATCAAAGAGAAAGTGAGAGACTTGAGGATCTAATAGAGAGGTTCATATATAATGTTAAGATGGAAAAACTATCATTTAGGATCTGACACACTAAAAACCCTATTACTTGGAACAATTAGGGATGAATGGATTAATATCCTTGATTCGACACACTAAAAACCATCTTACTTGGTAAAATTAGGGATGAATGGATTAATCTCCTTGATTTCATTAGTAGAGGTGATGTATATCAATTATCATTTGAAGAAATTTGTGAAACATGCAAACACATATCAAGAGGAATGGAAAGAGTAAGTAAATCAATATCAAGATAGGTAAGTCAAGCTAAACTTGGAAATTTGTTTGATGACTTTAAAACATAAATTATTAGGAATCTAATCGAAAAAGTAGAAATGCTAAGAATATAAAATGAGCAAAAAGAAGATGTTGATATTTGTGTTGTCCATGCATAATCCCATGATGTCAAATGTTTCTTCTCATTACCAAGGTTGAAGGAAGTTCACCAAGAGGACAATGGAGCAAGTCAATTGCCAATTTAGCTATGTTATGTAGCTCCAAGAGGAGCTTGGAAACCTATTCAAATAGACATGATGCAAGAGCCTAATTCATAATTTCAAGCTTATGCACATCCATCTCAAAGTAATTGGAACACACACTTTCCTTGGAAACCTTGGCCATATTTGCAACAAGGTTGGCAAGGGACTTATGGGAGTCATCCAAAATATCCTCAATATCCTCCATACCCAATTCCATGTTATCCCTACTATTCACCTCCACGACAACCACAACCCCAACCACATCCATCTCAAATATACACTCCCACTCAACTACCTGTACCACCATTTCCAAACCCACACATTGAAGTAGCTCAGCCCACTTGCAATGTTGAGGTACAACACTTCTGAACATCTCCTCTTGAGCTAAATGGTATTCACCATAGCCCAGGAAGAGTATTGCAAAAAATAGATTCTCTTGATATCATTGAAGGACCACATCCAAAAGAAGAAGATTCAAATGAGAAGACCACATAATCATGGGCTACACTTGATGAAGAGAGGACATCAAAATCAGAGATCGAGAGAGATCCCTCATGGTTACCATCAAGTCCTCCATGTATTCAAGAGAACAATCAGCAAAAAGAGGAAAATTTGAATATCATGGTAGAAGAAGACATGAGGAATGATCCAGATAAGAAAGAAAACCAAGGAAATCAAAGTTATATTGAGATTTGGCTCCAGAAAATCAACAAGATGGAGCATCACTCTCTTCTTCAACTATGCTTGATCCTTTCAAATTCAACTCATTAGATCTCTGAAACATAGGTACATGTCGAATCATATATTGCAAGCCTACACATCGGTTTATCTGTCATCTTGATGTTCACATGGCTCCATTGGAAGTATTCTTATACTTGAAAGTGACTTTTTTTTTTTCAAGTAGAGTAGGGTAAAATAAAAAATATGAAAAATAAGAGGAAAAAAAGTAAAATCTTAGGTGAAAACCTCCTTTGAGGTGCCTAGGCAAACCTACTAGTTGAAAACCTCATTGAGGCGACTAGTAGGCATAGAAAAAAATAAAATAAAAAAAATTGCTCCATGTATCTTTCTGATGAATGCATGTGCTCTCCAACATCTGCAAAAAACAAAAACAAGTTGGCACCAAATAAAAGAAAAAATAGGTCAAGTCTAGTCAAAAGAAGTCAAATTTTGACTTTCTCCTCCTTTGCTCAAATGCTCCAACAAGTTCAAGGCCATGCTAATCCATCACCCTCATCTATTTCCACCATCCACCCATCATTCTCAAGCTTTCCCCATTTAGTTTTCTTGTTGTCCAAAAAACTACAGGAATTCTCTGTTTTACTACAGGAAACAAAAATACATAGAGCAGAAATTTAATTTTTCCATAACTTGAAAACCATGCATCCATTTTCCAAATTGTTTCATGGGGAGATGAATATGGATGATGGTAACATGCTCAAGAAATTTCAGCAAATTCCAATACACGGTTTCCAAGAAATTGGCCTCCATCACCTACAACCATTTTTGAATTTTCTTGATATCCGTGCATCCATTTAAAAAAATGTTTCATGGGGAGATACATATGGATGATGGTAACATGCCCAAGAAATTTCAGCAAATTCAAGTGCACGGTTTCCAATAAATTGACCTCCATCACCTTCAACCATTTTTATTTTGTCTCGAGATCTGTGCATCCATTGACTAAGATTTGTTTATGGGGAGGTGTATAATGATGATGGCAACATGCTCAAAAAGATTTAGGCCAATCCATTCTACCGTTTTAGAGATATGGACAAAACAAGTCTGCCACAAGATACTGTCTTGAATTACTACAGGATCTCTACAGGAAGTTCTGAATTACTACAGGATGTCTACAAGAAGGTCGAGAAGAAGCTACAAGAGGTAATATGATTTAGAAATAGGTCAAAAGGTCTGGTATTCTTTAGGGAAGGTTGATATAGGTCCCCCAACACCTACACATCAACAAGAAGACAAACCATCAACAAAATGAGATCAACAAAAAAGAAAAAGGTAGTCAAGAAGATGTACCTGTGTCATTAGCAGCACAACAACATCAGCTCAGCAGCAACATGAATGTCCCTCCAACAACCATCAGGTAGGTATAGGTATGAAATATTCTTGACCTCTTCTCTTGAGCATATTATAGTTAGAAATTTGTTGTCAATGTATGAGAGATGAGGTTTTATATGCTAAGGATGGGTCAATAGTCTCAATCACCTTTAACTAGTTAATTAGAGCTCACTCCTTCACTCATGCAATTTTGAAAAGTCAAATTATAAAGGGTGATGATTTCAAGAAATGAGGACAACAATTAAAAGAATAATTTTTTGCAAAGTCCAATTCACCACAACACTCCAAGCCCTCTATCCACTTCATATTCACTATCTATCCATCATTCATCCATCCCATTTCATAATTTCAAGAACAAACCCTACACTTTGTCTCACTCTAGAATTTCTTGAAAAAAACAAACAGAGCATCCTCTCCATTTTCACAAACCTACACTACTCCCTTTGAGCCCTAGCGTCATCCTCCAAACCTTCTACATCATTTCTCATCATTGCCATACAATTAAAAGACTCTGAAAGAGAAGGAATGACTGCTACAAGAAGGAAGAAACGAACAAATGGTGCTGAAACAAAAAAAGGTAGTGCCTAAGACAAACCTAATCAAAATAGAAAAATCCAAGGCCATTAGGCAATCATTTAGGCCATAAGAGAGAAGAAGAAGGCAATAAAAGGAAACGAGGCATTCACCATCAAAACAGAACTCAAATTGCAGTGATAAAAAGAGGTTTTCCAAGAGGTCTCTAATCTCTTTCTAACTTTTTTCCAAGGCATAAAATATGTTATAGAAATGGGAGAAATGCATGGAAGTCAAGTTAAGGGCATGCCCTAACCTCAAACTATCATTTATGCTCAAAACAAGTTTCCTGTAGTTTTAACAGGGTGCTTTCCAAGAGGTCTCTAATCTCTTTCTAGATTTTGTCCAAGGCCTAAAAAATGTTATAGAAATGGGAGAAATGCATGGACGTAAATTTAAGGGCTTTCCCTAACCTCAAACTATCATTTATGTTCAAAACAGGTTTCCTGTAGTTTTAACAGGGTTTCATGTAGGTTTCCTATAGTTTTGACAGGAATTACTACAGGATGTCCTAGTTCTCATCTAAATACATTTTGAAGGTTTTAGAGGTGTCCAAATTGTGGAAAAAGGTAGTAGAAGGTTGATAAGGATATGGAAGACCTTACCAAACTGAAAAATATTCAAGAACCCATCTTGAATAAGGGGAAGAAAACAAGCTAACGGTTTCAAGAAACAATGATTTTTCTATGCACAAATAGATTTTTCGGCTTGTCCTAGAAGAACTTACAACCAAGATTCTTAAGAGAAAGGACCGAAGGGTGCACAAGGGAGAGGCCACCAGGGCCATGAATGAGGCACAATGAGGTCACAAAGTTGCTCAGAGGATGAGCAACACTTTCTGCAGGGGGTATGATGGGCCTCTAAATTAGGCATAAATTAAGGGCCATGCCTCTAAATTAAACATAAATTAAGGCCTATGAACATACTTCAACACATCAAACCTCTCTTTTTGCATCAGATAATGTATTTTTAAATTTAATATATTCATTAGGAATTTTTATGAATAATTTCATTTTTGTGCCTAATATTATTTATTTTTTGTGGAATATTATGAGAATATTGGGCAGATTATGAAGATTTAGAGTAGGATATAATTTAGGAACTTACTCCCTACTACAGGAGGATCAATATTAAATAATAAATAAATAAGATATTATGGAATTATGGCACATATTGTGGAACTCCAATGATTGAGAAAATATAGGAATGTGTTCCTTGCCATTTAAGGCAGATTCCTAGTATTGGGAACCAGATCCACTAATCAAGCGATTTTGGTGGGGGAAGCTTCCTCCTTTCATGGAGAATTATTCCTAATCATTTTTTTATAAGTACCAAGTTGAATTTTCCTCTAGGGATAGATTTTTATTAGTCTTCTTGTGGAGAGAACTCATATTTTTGTAGCTCCATTGAATTTTCTTGCAGGGATGTAGTTGTATTGATGAAAATAATGAAGATTGGTGTCATGTTTAACTTCTAAATATTGTTATCCTCGATAGGTCTTTGAGTTTCCTTGGGCTTGGCCAGCCTAGGAGCCTCAAAGCCCTTTTGTATCATTTTTTTTTATTCTTTTCGCTTCTTATTCACATGCACCTCTTGTTTTTGTTTCTTTCTATTTCTGCATTTGGTATTAATGATTTCTTGTAATAGAATTGGGTTAAATGGCTGATGTAAGTTATTTTGCAGGATCAAAAGCATCATTTCATCCTTGGAAAAGCTTTCGAAGTTCATACTAATCATTGAGCTACTTGGATTAGTTTTCTTATTCCAAATCTAGATTTTTGGAACTCCTTTGTATCGAAGAACAATGAATTTATGCGATTTTTTAGAGCATGCTAATGATTTTCAATCGAGTTGGTTACATTTTCATTAGATCACAAAAACATTCTATTTAATAAAAAAAATTACCCCATTGCATTTTCACTTTATTAGGTTAGGCATTTGATAGATTTACTAGCTCACTAGTTCTTGAATTTCTGATTTTTAGACTAAGTAGTTTTCCGTTATTTAATAAATCTTTCCCATGTATCGATGAATTTATGGATAGATGAAAATAACAATATGTGTTGTTGAAGGATATTCTACATTTTAGGGAGACATCATCTCGTTCGCCTTATCCAAGCATCATCCACCCATGTCACCAAAGCAAAAATTGTCATTTCCATTGAGCAAATCTACCCACCTTGAAGCCCTTGCTTGAGTTCTGGGTAGTGTCCACCACCTCCATGCCTTATTATTCTATTATCCACCTTTATCAAGCTCCATTCCACATTCTAGACCACTTCCTAAGCCTTCGGCCTGCTTTTTGTAATAAAACAGGGGATCTTGTAGACATCCTGTAGGAACTAGTACTTCCTATAGACATCCTGTAGGAAAACCTATAGTGGATTGTTTTGAGCTTGAATTGAGAAAAATCATAACTAGAAGCCAGGATTAGGCCCCTAATTTCCCTCCAAGCCTTCTGAACCATTGTACTCCATTTCCTCCACACCTGTCTCCCTTGCCAAAGAGCCAAGCAAGATTAGCATTTACATTTTTCAAGAAAAAATATAAAAAGAAAAAGTTATTTTATGTTTATTCATGCACACAGAAGTTAGAACTCTCTAGATCAGATTCCATGCTCAGTTAGTTTAAATCATCACATGTGATAAATAGGGTTAAGTTAGGTTTATTTTACATTTAGTTCATGATCTTTATGCAATTAGAATATGTTTCTTTCCTTGTACTTTGTTTCTTAGTTCATTTTCTGCAATTAGTTTAGGGTTTGATTTCATTACATGCACTCCATTCCATCATGACAGCAAAGGAAGGACACATTGTATGTTGCACTTATAGTGTCGATACCTCTTCAGTTTGTACGAACCCCGAGTTGATAATTTAAAGTCGGTAGCCTTGGGAGTTGCAACATTCTTGTTGCAATACCGAGGCTCATCACAGTGGCAGCTGTACAATCCCTCACTGGTTGCTCTTCTGCCCATTTGGTTAAGTACTATGTCGCGGTAATAATATACCCCTCACTCACCTTCTTTCCTCGTGGTTGCATCAGACCTATAAAATCAATGACCCATTTCTCAAAGACCTACAACGAAACTTGGGTATTTAAAGGCAATTCATCCCTTCATGAAGGCTTACCCTTCCTTTGGCAAGCATCCACACCTTGGAATATGCCTTAGAATCCTTGTGTAACATTGGCCACCATAACCTAGCGTGTAAAATATTTTGTGCAGTCACTTTCCATACATAGTGGCCTTCGGCCACTACTTCATGAGCCTAAGCTAAGATACTAGTGTGTTCAAACTTCAGAACATAGCTATGTAATATCTCAATTCTGCCTCGTGAACTACTAACTCTTTCTTTTGTTTAGTGTAATATCCTTCTGGAGTTGTTCCGTCATCAAAAATTGAATAATGTCAGCAAATGTCATCGACGATGTGTACCGTAAAGAGATGCGTGTTTGGTAGTACTTCCGCCAAGCTACTGGGTTCTTCACCTATTTCAATCCTTTATAGGCGGTCTGGGCTTACATTCAGCCTTCCAGGCTTCATAACCACTTCAAAGTCATACTCTTGGAACAATAGCAACCATCGACATATCTTCCCCCCCCAACAAAGGTTTATTGACCAGCTACTTCAGCGTGGAGTTATTTGTATACACATTGAATGGTTGAATTTATGCAGCACATAGACCATTTCCAACTCCTCATGCTCTATAGTGGAGTAATTCTTCTCAACTTTGGATAACTTCCTGCTCACAAAAGCTATCAGATGGTCAATCTCTCCTTCTCCTGCCTGGGTTAATACTGCTCCTAGTGCAATGCAGAGAGCATCAACATGCACATGCAACTCCTTTTTCTAGTCCAGAACCCAAAATAAGAAATATCACCATATTCTCTTGCAAGACATCCAAGCTGCATTGACAGTCTTCATCCCAGCAAAACATCGCATCTTTCTTTAACTATTTTTCCATCGACGTGGTTATCTGGTTATATGCCTTGATAAACTTCCTGTAGTACCCAATGTGTCCCAGTGTCGTACACATTTTTTTCATGTTTCTAGGAGGTTCCAAATTTAAAATAATGGTGATCTTCGTAGGGTCCACCATCTACAATGTGGCTGAGCAAAATACCAAAAGGAACACAAAATATACACTTTTCAAATTCAGCGCAATCTATTATCGTCAACATGTATCCAACATAAGGTGTAGACTCTCTACATGGAGTTTTATCAATCCAAACATGGTCCAGTCATCGAAGTATACTTCCATAAACTTATGAATGAATTCTTTGAACGCTGCTATGACTACGCGGGAAAATATTGCAGGCGAGTTCGTTAATCTAAAAGGCATAACAGTGTATTGGAAGCAACTCCATTCCATCTCAAAGGTTTTTTTGCTTCAATCCTCTCACGCAATCTTAATTTGATGATAACCATAAAACCCATCAGTAAAAAAATAGGCCTCCTGCCCTCCAACATTGTCTAACACTTCATCTATAAGCGACATTGGAAATGGATCATGGACACATGCATCATTGAACTTCCATAGATCTATGTAGATACTTATTTCACCCTTTTGTTTCTTCTCTTGGACTACCAATGGGCTCACCCAATCGAACTCTTCAACAGGTTCTATAATGATAGCATCCAACATCTTATCCAACTCTTAGCGAACCTTCTCCTTATACTTAGGATTAAGGAAATAAGGCCTTTGTTTGACAGGCTTCACATCTGGCTTCAATGTGATCTGAATAACACCCAAATCACCAAGTATGCACTTTAAATATGAAAACTTAGTGTGGAAGAGATCATGGTACTTGCGAAGTAATTTAACAACTTTGTCTACTGTAGTGTCGTCCCAATAATCTCCAATCTTCACGAAGTTTAGTTCTTTCTCAATGCTAATGTTTACCTGTCTTGTTTTCAAAGGTGCAGATATGTTTGGGTTCTCTACTTGTGGTCCTTATATTATGCGATGCCATTTTGTTTATGGAATATTGGTATTCCTCAGGTCTTCTTCCTCCTCTTCGATGGTCACATTATAGCATTCCAATGCGTGGCGCAGCTGGGCGCTCCAATAAGGTTGGGTCCATTCCATAGGTTCCTTTGGCATCCTAAAGATAACTGCTTTAATCTCTTGAAGCGCTTCATCAATGCTTTCAAACTCATCTTCGAAGCTGAAAGTCAATAAGAAACTTTCTCTCAATACATCCCATTCCGAAGTGCCTTAGTGGAGTTCTGTTTTAAGATACTAGTTCATGGGGATTCCGACTGCAGTTCCATCCCCCATGCCTTAGTCCACTTCACTAGATGATCGCACGGATCATCCTTCTCACTGTACTTCTCAGTCATCCTGGTATTAGCATGCCCAAATAGTGACTTCATCATTCGCCTGTAATTCCTGCATCCAACAAAAATTTCCTTATGCATACCCCACCATCGTGCAGGCGTAGCACGGAGCGCCAACTCCAATGCTTGAAAACGGTGGTATTCAAGGACTTCACATTCAAATTCATCTAAAAACATATCTATGTCAGTCATACCATCATAATAAGGTAGATTTCTTACCTCTGACAAAACACACCATAGTGACTTCATCATCATATTATATTGCAATGTAGATACTTCATGTAAGCGGTTTTTCCAATGCTCTAATTCCTCATCTGAGTCAGAAGTGCATGAACTCTCCCAGTCTCATGAGATCTGGCCATCCTCCATTATATTTATCCAATCCTAATCTTACGCTAATATCTTGTATATTTGATCCAGCTCGTCGTCACTTTCCACATAATAGCAGATGGGTTCAGTATTGCGCACTCCTTCCACAAGATCCAGTGACATTATGACCCTGAGTAGCTTCTTTTTGAAGGTAATTTTCCATTTCTTCAAATTAATGAGCCCATTCCTATCAATAGCCTAGTCGATTCCCAGGAATACGGGGTAGCGATTATTGTCATCGACAATTTCTATAACTTCGAAGTTCGCTAATGCACTCGCACCTTCAATATCAACCTTCACTCCATACAATTTTCCCATGGGGATGGTTTCTACCGATTCTCCATTTAGAGCTGAATCAAAGACCACTGCAATGCAGGTCTCCCCATCCTTTCCTGTGTCTATTTTGGTAGAACATTTGTATTCAACCCGAGATCCAAAATTACCTGGTCCATTTTGTAATCGCCTATCTGCACTGTTAGCCGCATCTTGCGTCCTGTTCATGCCTTATGCTTACCAATCCTTCTTACCACATGTTGTTCATCAGGGATATTTTCTTTATTGGCACATTTATTTATTAATTCTTGCAGTCCTTCCACAACATTTCTATTGCACAGTAACTTCATGCAGGTCTCCAATAACATAGTGAGTACAGAAGGATCAACCTCTTGCATTGCACTGGTCTCTGGTGTCTTTTCCTAAATTCTTGAGGTGGAGGCCTCAACGAAGCTCTTCTTTGCTTCCATGAATGTATCCTTAGTGCGATTAAGGTCAAAGGAAACTTCTTTCTCAGTAGTCTTGTGTACCCATCCCTCTTCCTTAGGTTGGTTGCCTTTATCTACACCAATCGTTATACCACTTCTTAACACAATGTTTATGTTCTGATCCTCTTCGCGGGGCTCAACCCTAACCATCTAAATGTTCTCCATAGGCTATTGGGGTTGTTCCTTCTTTTCTTGCACTTTTTCCATAAGGACCAGACATTCCTCTATGACATGATCAAACTGTCAACATTATTGACATAAGGGATGTGTGGGATTTGGACAATCACATGTGAAGTACCCTACTTCACCATAGTTATTGAAAATTATGTGCCCATGCCCTCGCCCTGGTCTAGTGCCTCTAACTTAGGCCTACTAAAATCCTTGTTTAAAGATATTTGTGTATCTTCCAATGACGCGTTGGGGTTATCAGTGCAATAATTTATATACCAAGTTAATGTGCAATCCTACAAGGCTGTAACCAACTGTGATTTCTTAATATTTTCATCAGTAGCCTACTACATTGTCCAAACAACTCCTGCAACAAATCAAATTTTTTCTGGATCTTCATCGCCCATTCCTTTAAAGATCGACATCTTCATTGCATACACCATGTTGAATGGTGTAAGTGGAGGTGGAGGAGGTGAAGGTGTAGGTGTATGAGGTAGAGGTGGACGTAGAGGTGGAGTGGATGGATGAGATATCCTCAGAATACCCTGAGTTATTAACTAAACAACGCTTCACAGCGTAGTCATCCTCGTCACTTTAAGGCAGTTCAATCAATGGACTATACTCTAGACCTAATCCATCATGACTTCTAAAGAATCTTCCACTTCGCATAGCTTTGAACATCAAGGAAATGGCATTACCCACTTTTCACATAATAGCATTTTAATCCAAGTATTCAATGACCTTAAGTACTTACCTCGTGGTCCTTTGAAGAATATTTGCTCTGCTTTGTTATAGCTAACTGATGTGTCAACTGCAAATTCAGTAACAAATCCTCCCAAAATTTGTTCAAGCTAATGAGCGATAGCCCGCAAGATCTTGTTTTCAGATGCCTCCAGTCGTTGTACTAATTTTGGAGTCCACACTATAGGACTATCGAGCTTCCACCTCCCTTGACTATCTTCCAATTTAGCTAACCACTCATAAAATTCGCATGGAAAAGTGCAAAAGAAAATTTCGTGTACCTATGTATACAGATATCTATTCAACCAATCTTCCTTTGGAAGGTGTGGATTCTTGTTTTCTTGAGCCGTAAACTCATGAATCTTTCAATCTAACCACTTTTCAATCTCTTTCTTAGTCAGATTCCAATTATGCGACATCACACATCTCTTAAGCAGATCCCAATCCCAGAAACAAAACCATTTGTTGGCTTAGGGGGACGTGACACAGGTTTAGATTTATACGTGCTAGCTAGCAAAACCCTCAAATGCTAGCCCTTTCGGCAACAACCTACATAGCGCAGGCTGCAGTCTCACCCGAAACAGTATTGGGGGATGCTAGAACCAAGTTTTTGCATTTAGGGACATGTGATGAGTGGTTTCTAAGTCTGCATAGCTTTAGATCTACCTTCATGCAGATTAATATCCTTCTAGGACTTCCTTACTATAACTAAGTTAAAACGGCTTCAGACCTTCATGAAGGTCCTTGATTAGCCTTTACAGACTTTAAATTGATGATCTACCCACTTTCGCACATAGAAAACTACTCTAGATCTGAGTTCATGCATATCTACTTAATTCATCAGAAAACATAACAGAAATAGATTTTAACTTCGCGAAAGTAGATAACCATTCATATCATGCAGTATCAAGATAAATTAAATGAATTCACGCACCATTCATTCGTTATTTCATAAAACATATCATTTAATCGAAAAAATATAATATAAGAAGATTCACAGAAATACATAGTAATTCTTCAATAACAATCTTTATTGATTCTTCAATTCTCCTATTACATATTTTCCTACCCTGCGCACTCAGCTGTAAGGTTTTGCGCACTCAGCTGTAGATTCTATCCAGGCCTCCTACACACTCAACTGTAGTAGCCTTCCCTTCTTCACCTAAGTATAGGAAGTAGATCCTTCCTGCCTTAGCACTTGCCCAAGACAATAAAATCCTTTCAGCGTACCTAATTCTCCATCAAAAGTTATCACTAAGACTAGCTATGACTCAACTATTTATAGCTTTCCTTCATACAATACCATGTTCCACGGACCATGGGATAATCTTAAAATCGACCAAAAACAAGGGCTAAGACCCTTTTGAAGCCTATCTATCTGTGTGCTCCGCATCCACATATTGCAGAAATTTTACATTCTTTTTAGAAAACTTTTACAAAATTGGGTTAACTTAAGCCCAAAACTAACCTGAGCAACCCTATCCCAACAACTGAGAATGCTAGGGGCCGATTCTTCCTTAAGCGCTCCTCCTTTTCACCAATATGCGATATGCGGGGTCCAGTGGCATCCTGCCACGTGGCGCTCCCTTATTCACTGAAAGTATGCCATATCATCTTCTCCCTGCTATCTGGACAAGCAAAACTCAAAATTTTACTTGCTCTAACTTTGTCATCTGGACTCAAACTTGAGTGTCATTCACATCGTTGAAATCAAGATGATGATCACTTCAATCTGATGCTAAGATTATCTAAATTCTATGATGAGCCTTGGTATTGCAACAATAATGCTGCAACTCCCAAGTCTACCGACTTTAATTATCAACTCAGGGTTTGTACAAACTTAAGAGGTATCGACACTATATGTGCAGCATACAATGTGTCCTTCCTTTGCTGTCATGATGTAATGGAGTGCATGTATTGAACTCAATTCCTAAATTAATTTCATAAAATGAAACGTTCGAAACAAAACCTTAACCTATTGCAAGAAGAAAGAACAAGTAAAGAGGCAGAAATTCAATGCTAAATAACGCCATTTCCTAATTAATTGCAAAGAAGCTATGCTTTGCAATAATGCTAAATTATCATGAATCAAATGCTACTATCTAAGCATGGAAGTAAGAAGCATAAAAAATCACTAATGTGCAAGTAAAGGGGCTGAAATAAATATTTTTTTGTCTTTTTTTCTTTTCATGCAAAATCAGGTATGCAAACTAATTTCTTTTGGTGATGTGGCAAGTGAATTAAGGATGCTAGAGGATGGATGGAAGGGTTAGGAGATGGTTTTATGGTGTGGGAGACAAGTAGAGACCCTTTTCTAGCTACTTAAAGGCTTTTTCCTCAATTCAACCTCAAAATAGGCTTTCCTACAGGATGCTACAGTGATTTCCTACAGGATACCCTGATTTCCTACATGATCTATAAATTTACTATAATTCATCGAATGACTAAGAAATCAAATCCAAATTTGATGGGTCAAATTTTGGTATTAACTAGGATGTCTTAGGTCCCCATTCCAAGTGGAATCACACAAAAAGACATCTGTTAACCCATGAAAAAAAAACGTTACTAGTCGAAAATCTAGAAATTCGAGAACTAGTGAGCTAGTAAATCTAAAAAATGCCTAACCAAATCAAGTGCAAATGCAATGTGGTAATTTTTGTTATGAACTAGAATTTTTTTTTGATCTAATGCAAGTGGAATCAATTCGATTGAAACTCGTTAGCATGCTCTAAAAAATAGCAAAAATTTATTGTTCTTTGCTAAAAAGAAGGTCCAACAATCAAGATTTGGGAATAAGAAGACTAATCCAAGAAACTAAATGATTATTATGACTTCCAAAGCTCTTCCAAGGATGAAATAATCTTTTTATCCTACAAAATAACTTACATCAAACATTGAACTCAATCCTACAACAGAAATCATTAATACTAAATGCAGAAATAGAAAGAAATAAAAACTAGAGATGCATGTGAATAAGCAATGAAAAGAAGGAAAGAAAATGATACAAAAGGACTCTGAGGCTCCTAGGATGGCCAAGCCCAAGGAATCTCAGAGAGCTATGGAGGAAAGCAAGATTTATAAGCTAAAGATGACACCAATCTTCATTATTTTCATCAATAGAATTACATCCTTGCAAGAAAATACAATGGAGTTGCAAAAATACAAGCTCTCTCCACAATAACACTAATGAAAATCTCCTCCTAGAGGAAAATTTGACTTGGTACTTATAAAAACTGGTTAGGAATCATTCCCCATGAATGGAGGAATCTTTCCCCACCAAAATCCCTTGATTAGTGGATCTAGTCCCTAATACTAGGAATTTGCATTAAATGGCAGGGAACACATTCCTAGATTTTCTCAATCATTCCCTAGAGGTAAATTCGACTTGGTACTTATACAAAATGATTAAGAATCATTCCCCATGGATGGACGAAACTTTCCTCACCGAAATCCCTTGATTAGTGTGTAGGAATTTACATGGTAAGTTCCTTAGATGGAACACCAAAGGACACCACTCACAAACAGATCATAGATCAATACACCAATATTCTTGACGTGGTTAAAACCCTCAAAGAGGGAAAAAATCCATGGCTTGAGCCAATGTGGCCAATTCAGGAAATTTATTAATAAAATAATGAAAATTTACATAAGCTTCTCTCATGAACGGTTTCCCTACAAATGACCCTCCATGCTCTTTAAATAGAGATCATGGACCAATTGGGTGTTAAGCCACAGATCAAGTTTCGGTAATACTGAGGAGAGAATGAACCATTGGATCACTACATATCATGACCGTCAGATTGTGAGTTACAAAAGTACATAGTAAAGAAACACACTTTACCTAACTCTACACTAGAACAAGTTATACTTAACTATTTCCTATGTGTCGGAATATACTAACATCCCCCCTTAAGAAAAACTTGGGATAGGATTGAAGGATGTACAAATATGACACAACAGGAGAAAGAAGGAGGCATTAGAGCCTATCCCCCCTTAGTGACAACTTCCTAAACTCCAACCATAAATCGAAGTTTAGTAAAATTCGCCTCTGTGAGAGCCTTTGTAAAGATGTCTGCAACTTGATCATTTGTTGAACAATATTTCACTTCTAGAACATGGTCATGAATGAGCTTTCTGATGAATTGGATGTGCAGTTCAATGTGTTTTCTGCGCTGATGTTGGACTAGATATTTGCATATTTGAATGGCACTTTTATTATCACACCAAAGTGTAGTCGGATGCTGCTACTAAAAGCCAAACTCTGACAGGATCTGACAAAGCCATAGGGATTCCTTACTAGCTTCTACGACACCATGATACTATGCTTCTATTGAAGAAAAAGAAATGGTACTTTGTTTCTTGCAAGCCCATGTAACAGGTCCTGAACCAAGAGTGAACACATAACCTGCAGTATACTTTCGATCATTAGGGTCACCAGCCCAATTGGAATCAGTGAAACCAACCAATAGAGGAGATGCTTCTGCACTGTAATGAATCCCAAAATGAACTGCACATTGAACATAACAAAGTATTCTTTTAGCTACTTTCCAATGACTTTCATGTGGTTTTTTCATAAACCAAGCAATAAGGCCAACAACAAAGGAAAGCTCAGGACGAGTATGGATCAGATCAAGTTTTCCTACAAGTTGATGGTATAAGGTAGTATCAACTTCAGGGTAAGTATAAATGATAGAAATTTTGGCTCCAGACTAAAAGGGAAAAGGGGCTGGCTTATCGTCTTCCATGTCAAAATGGCGTAGAAGATCACATGCATACTTGGACTAGGAAAGGGAAATACCTTGGATTGCAAGACTTGAAGACCAAGAAAATAATTCAAGTTTCCTAAGTCTGTCATTTCAAACTTCTTTTTAAGGCTGGACTTCACATGGTTTATAAGGTTGGGATCACTACCAATAAGGATAAGATCATCAACATAAAGAACCAGAATGATAAGAGACTTTCCCACTTTCTTGGTGTAGATAGTAGACAGTATTGTTAGAATGACACCTAGAAAAGCCAGTTTATAAAAGAAAGCTATCCATTTTGGAATACTAAGCCCGAGGCGCTTGCTTGAGACCATAAAGGGATTTCTTAAGCTGATATACAAGGCTGGAGTCTGTTTGTATAAAGCAAATAGTTTTTTCCATATATATTTCTTCATCCAAGTCCCCATGCAAGGAGGTAGATTTAATATCCATCTGATGGACTTCCCATTTTAAAGAGGCAAAAGGGAAAGAACAAGGTGGATAGAGTTCATTTTGGCAACAAGGGAGAATGTTTTAGTATAGTCAATGCCTTCAACTTGTGAAAAGCCCTTAGCAACAAGACAAGCTTTATGTTTATCAACTTTTCCGTCTGGTCCATACTTGTTTCTATAAACCCATTTGCATCTAACAAGTTTTTGTCCCTTTGGAAGAGGAACAATATCCCATGTATCATTTTCCAATAATGAATGATATTCTTCATTCATAGTTGCGTCCCAATCTGGATGGCCTAAAGCTTCTGCAAAGGTGTCAAGATCATAATTCGTTGAAGCTTGAACCAATAAATAAGAGGCTCTATCGAACTGAGAACGTTTACGTCACTGATCTGTAGGATCACTGGTAAGAGCACTTGCTGCATCACGAGTAGCACGGACCCATTTTGGAAGCTGAGGAGCTGAAGGAGGATCCTAAGAAGGTGGGGGAGGATTGTCATCCTCGCTGTCATCATCTAAAGAAGAAATATTTTCAGAAGTAGAAGGGATAGAGAGAGGTGGCATGTCTGCCGAATTAAGCTCGTAGGCCGATATATTTTCAACAAACTTTACATCTCTTCTAATGATAAAATTTTTGGACTTAAGTGGAATAAGTCTATATCCTTTGAAATATTCATAATATCCAACAACAATACATTTTTCATTGTTAGGTTCTAAATCTTTATGTTTCTCATCTGGAATATGGGCCCATGCTTCACTTCCAAAAACACGAAAGTGACTTACATCTGGTTTAATTGAGTTACATGCTTCTTCTGGAGTGATATTCTTAAAAACCTTAGTAGGAGTGCGATTTACTATGTAATTTTCACAGTTAATTGCTTCTGCCCAAAAATTAAGACTAAGTCCTTTAGATTGAAGCATACAGTTAGCCATTTCCTTTAAGGTGCGATTCTTCCTTTTAGCTACACTATTTTTTTGTGGAGTATATGGAACAGTGTGTTTCATTTGAATTCCATTCTTAGTGCAAAAGTTGATGAATTTGTTGTTAACATATTCTCCACCATTATCAGATCTTAGATTAAGAATTTGATGTCAATATTGTTTTTCAACAAAGGCCTTAAAGGCCAAGAACATGTTAAATACATCACTCTTGAGTTTTAAGAAGTATACCCAAGTGCGTCTGGAGAAATCATCAATGAAAGTTAAGAAATACTTGTAGCCATAGAATGAAATAATTGGAAGTGGGCCACATAAATCACTATGCACAAGCTATAAAGGGGCTGAGGCATGCCAAGAGGCACGTTTTTCAAAAATATCGTGATGATGTTTTCCGAGTACACATACGGAACAAACACCATCTCTGCAAGATACCATTGGAAGACATGTCACCATCTTTTCTTTACATAGATTCTGAAGGGAGCGGTAGTTTAAGTGACCAGATCGCTCATGCCAAAGTTTGCTCACTTCATCATTATGAGCAACAAATACCAAGGGAATATTAGAAGACCCAAAGTTGTTAAACTTATACAACCTTGTAGAATCATTAGCAATGTCAGTTGCTAAAATCTGTCTAGGATCTCTTAGGTCCTTAATTACAACATCGTGAGGTGAAAATTAAACGATTTTACCTTCACCTGAATGAGTTATTTGATATACAGATAAAAGGTTGCAGGATAAGCTTGGAACACATAATACATCATTAAATTGACCATTATCTAGATGAATAATTCCAGTCCCTGCAACACTAAGAGATCTATCATCACCAACATATTTTTTTTTGGTGTTACAATCATTTAAAGAAGAAAACATGGCTTTGTTTTTGGCCATGTGATAAGAACCTCTAGAATCAATAAGTCACTCATGAGAATGAGAAGAAGAGGTACATTTAATGCATAACCAAACCGAGATGCTTGACAACCACATGCAGAAAGTGCTATTCCTGAAGATGAAGTTCAAGTTGAATAGTGCTCCAAATGGATGTTATGCTTCTTCATGGCTGCTTCCAAGGCTTCCATCTTTTTAAAGCATTTGGATTCTAAGTGGACATCTTGATTACAAAAGTGGAAATGTCTATCAATATTCTTCCCTTTTTTTTTATTTGCCTTATCATTTTATGGAAATGATTTTTCATTTTGAGGCTAAAATTGCTTAGGACCCTTGTTTGGTTTAGGACCATTATTTTTAGGATACTACTTCTTAGGATTCTTTGAATTTGGTTGTTGCTAGGTGGCTAAGGCTTTCTTAGAAGAGTTTCCAAGATTAAGAAGACCAAGATATAAGAACTTTTCTTGTTGTCTTATTAAAGAATCACAAAAGGCATCAAAAGAGGGGGACTTGTAGTCTTGTCCTTGTGAAATAAAGGCTTCTCTAGTAGAATGGAAGGTGGAAACAAACACAGAGTATGCTGGTCCAACTTAGAAAGAATGGAATAGATAAGGCTACCATCTTCTTTCTTAACCTTAACACCTTCCAAGAGAAGTCTAAAGGTCTTGAACTTGGACAAATAATCTTCAATGGAAGAAAAAATATTGGGGTCCAATGTAAGCAACTCATTTTCGAGTTGATGGGTTTTAATTTCATTTTTAATTCCAAAAAATTTAGTGAGTTGTTTCATTAATTCATTATGAGTATCAAGTTCTGCGATATAGAATCTAAGGTCTGGAGAAATAGACATACCTGTCAACCCACATGCTTGATCTTGCCTATTTTCCCATTTGGCTACCTTATCTTCATCTTGAGGTTTGGTTTCTTGGCCTAAGGCTATTATGTAAATACTTTTACTTATAAGTAAATCCACAATGTAGGACCACCATTGTAATTAGTTGGTGCTGTCAAGAATAACTTGGCATGGACTTTCCATTTTAATAGAAACTGAATTTGTAGATGCTGAAACTAAGTTTTCAAACGGAAATCTCGAAAAATTAGGCTGATTAAAAAAAACGGCTCTGAAAACAGTTTCCGGATGAAGAAGTTATGGCTTTTTGAAGAAAAGTTGTTGAAGATGCCAATGAAGTGTGTGAATGTGCGGAAATGAATGATAATGTTATATTTTAAAAAAAATCTACCCCCCACCCCCTTCAAACATAAATCTGATTAGCTCACTTTTAAAAAAAAATTATGTGACTCACTTTTATAAATAAGTGAATGTCACTTTTACAATGGTACTTTATGAGCTACCCATTAAATTGTAACTTAAATAAAAGATAAAGAGGCTCTAGAATTATAAGTGACTCACATTTTATAATGGGTGAGAAAACTTTTACATAAAATAACTTTAAAACATAAGCTACATTTGCTTTTTTAAAAAGTAACTCAACAAAAAGAAAGACTTGAACCCAAGACCTCTATTCTCATAAAGTAACTTTGGACCAAGTGAACTAGTTTAAAAGGTTGGTAATTTCTGGAAAAGAGGAAGGGGGTTTTGTTTTTTTTAGACACTGAAGCTTTGGGGTGCGTGCTTACTTGAGAAAGCTCTTTTTTTTCCTACAAAGCGAAAACCACAAAACCAAAAACGGACATACAAAAAAAACAAACCTTATGGTTTGAAGTTAGCTTTACCTGGAAACTATAAATTTTCCTCAATGTTTCTTATTTTTCGAGATCACACTAAGGCACTGTGGAAAATAGCATACACATGAGAAAAACCCTTCCTTTTTGTTTCTCATTTGCCCAGATCATACAGAGTCGGGGCAAAGAGCATATGTAGAAATGAAAGGTATAGATCTGGTAATAAAAAACAAAGAGATAAATAAACTGAAATAAATAGAGAGAAAATAACTAAAAACTGCAAATAAACATTGTATAACTCCAGATCTTAAAAATGACGTGGCTAGGGATACCAGAAACCTTTTCATGTGAAAGGAAAGGGGTTCCTCACTGGAACAGATGCTCCTAACATAATAGAGCAGTCCTCTCAGCCCGAAAGTAGTCATAAATAGTAGACCTAGGAAATGATAGTTGGAATTAGTTCTACTGGTTTCAGATTTGGATCACCAATGGATGCGGCCCTCAAATAGCTCTAATACCATGTAGGAATTTACAAGGTAAGTTCCATAGATAGAACACAAAAGGACACCGCAAACAAATAGATCACAAATCAATACACTAGTATTCTTGATGTGGTTAAAACCCTCAAAGAGGGAAATAGTCCATGACTTGAGCCAACATGACCACTTTAGGAAATTTATTAATAAAAGAATGAAAATTTACATAAGCTTCTCTCGTGAATGGTTTCCCTGCAAATACCCTCCATACTCTTTAAATAGAGATCATGGACCAATCGGGTGTTAAGACACGGATAAATTGTCAGTAATACCGAGGAGAGAATGAGTTGTCGGATCACTACATATCGTGACCATTAGATTGTAAGTTACAAAAGTACATAGTAAAGAAACAAACTTTACCTAACTCTACACTAGACCAACTTATACTTAACTATTTCCTATGTGTCAGAATATCCTAACATAGTGGATTTTCTCCCTTGATTGGTGGATCTGCTCCCTTGATTAGTGGAACACATTCGTAGATTTTCTTAATCATTGGAGTTCCACAATCTATGCCATAATTCCATAATATCTTGTTGACTTATTATTTATTATTGATCCTCTAGTAGTAGGGAACAAGTCTCTGAATTATCTTCTCCTCCAACTCTTCATAATCTGCCCAATATTCTCATAATATTCGACAAAAATAAATAATATTAGGCACAAATATTCAATTATTCGTAAATCTTCCTAATGAATATATTAAAGTTAAAAATAAATTATCTAATGTAAAAAGAGAGGTTTAATGTGTTGAAGGATGGTCATAGGCCTTAATTTATGTTTTAAATTAGAGGCATGGGCCTTAATTTATGTCTAATTTAGAGGCCCATCATTCTACCACTTTGATTTTGAGCCTTTTGTCATGCCACTGGTACTTTTCTTAAGATCCACCTGGATCAAGGAGGGCCTTGATGTATCCCCCACCAACAACATGAAATGGGTATCAAAATTTTGGAGACAAAATGATACAAGTGTAGAGGTGGTTCAAGAATGACATACATGAATGAAGGCTTAGGAATATCGTAGAAGATATCAACTAAGGGACTTTTCTTGAACGTAGCAATGGAACTTCGTGGAGTTGGAAGCATTGACTCAAAACCAATTATGGAGGCTTTTGAAATGGTGTGAAGAACCAAAGAGGTAAGCATATTTCCCAACCCAACAATCTTAGAGATGAAGTGAGATAGTGTAATGTTCAAGAGCAATTCACTACCATTAATAGGTTAGGTATCTCATTTTCCAAATTTCTCCAACCATTTTTGGTCAGTACCTCTTTAGTTTTGACAAGCTTAAGGAGGATAACATATGGTTGATCTCTAAGTTCATCCTTTGGATGAATCCCTCTGAGTATTTTTAATGAACCCTGAGAAGAAGTGGTTCAGTCCCATCATGTTTGAAACGTCCATCATTGTTTGGTGTTTTTACAAGTCCAACAAAGGCATAACTCAACTTCTTTTTCATGTTTAGAGAGTCTGAAAAAGAGGTGAAAAAGAAAAATCCAAAGGTTCATTTTCATAAATTGTCTCTTAAGTCCAAAAAGGCATAAAATGATACTTAGGAGAACCTCTTATCCATGTTCTACTAAGGTATTCATTTTTTGTAAATAGTCTATCCTAGTCCGGAAAAGGGTTAAGCTTATACTGGGAAGACATATATTCATTTACTTTAACGAGTTCAAAAAGACAAGTGCTCGAAAATGTTTTTTATGTTTAGGGAGTCTGAAAAGAGATGAAATAGGACTCCAGGGGGGTTCATTTTTCATGAGTTTACATAGCTTGAAAAAAGTGATAAAAGTATGCTCCTTCGTCAAAATGATGTGTTTTTACTTAAAAATGTTATTAAATCCTTCAAATAGTTGTTAACCTGCTCATAACACCATAAAAATAATAAAAATATATGATACATGTTAAAATTAGGTAAAATTTAGGTTAAAATAATAAAATAATCATAAAAATGACCATAAACAAGTATAAGTAAATTATTTTTTTACCATTTTCATTTTATCTCTTTGTGAGTGAGTTATGAGTGGTTTTTTAACCCTAAACTTCAACAACCGATTACGACCAATCTAGTGGATCATTTTTAGTGTTGTCACTTCTAGGCAGGGAATCTTACCTTTCTCTTTCTTTTCATGGTTTTTGTTTTTTATTTCATGCAAAATTTCAAGTTTTGAGTGCTTTGGGGCTTTAATTTTTTGCCCTAGCTCCAGCGCACCCCATCAATGTGAAAAGTGCGTTGGGCCAGGAAAAATATAACTAGGAAGAGCGCTTCAACGCACCTCCTAGAGAAGGGAGGGTGTGTTGCAATGCTCTATCCTCCTTTAGTAGGGTGCACTAGGTGCATTTCAAAAAATTGTTTTGCCATTTTCACTCATTTCTTTCTCAAATTTTTACATGATATTTTTCCTTATGATTCTTCTTATTGTATTTCAGGTATCCATCAGAGAAAAAAATGGCTTTGTTTTGGAGCTAAAGAGAACATGAAAATCGAGACATGGATGTGGCCAATGATCCAACAACTATTCAAGCATAGACAAATTGTCGGCTTATTAATTTATATTAGCTTCCTGGGATGAGAGCACAACTAGAACTATTAGAGTATATTGTCAGAGCATGGGATGTTTAGGAAAAATGATTTGGCTTGGAGGAAATATGCTCATCATATAGGTGGAAGACATTTATTTCTTGATAGGTTTATCAAGCAAAGGAGCTCCTATCTCGTTATATGGCTCGAGAAGAGGTGGAGAAACTATCAAAGACTATATTTATGCACACCATAGACCTCATTCCCAACCAAAAAGAGATGGAAAATTGAGATTAAGGATGTGGTCAATTTTCCTCCCAAGACAGTCATTTTTATCATTGCTAGATTGGCTGGTAGTGCCACCTTACATTTGGTTAACAGACCCCAAATTCAATATGCATTAGAATGCATAGAACCAACAACATTCAATTGGAGTAAGGGGGTGTTAACAAACATGAAGGAGTAGCTCACTAAAGAAAAGGACGGGAGGATAAAATATTTTGGATATGGTTCCATCTTGATTTCATTTGCCTTAGAGAGGATTCCATTGCTCTGTCCTCAACATATATCTCTTGAGCTTCTAGATCCCAAAGCTCCATGGGTGAGGTGATGGGTAGATCTCATATCCAGACACATGTGTACTTATTATATGACTTTCACACCTATCTTCTTCCGATGGCTGCATATGCATCTCATTATGATTGAAGACTACCCATATGCCAGGATGGATTTCCACGAAGATCTAGAGCTCATGCTGCCTAAAGGCGAACAATGGGGTGGCATAGGTGAAACAAAATCATTTTGAATGTTCCTTTTTTTTTGGGTTTTATAATTTTTTTTTGTTATTTTCATGTATCCAAAACTATCTATTTTACATGTAGATCTTGGACCTATTCATCTAGTGGGCTCATCTTATCTTCAACGTCCTAGAGAACCACTTCATGCATAGATTGGAGCACCAATTGTTGTAGTGGCATGGGAAGAGATGAAATATCTCAATGTGGCCAAGAATCTTTCATAGTTTGACCGACATGTTGAGGGATTGACCCAGAGCATACCTGAGATTAGGATCAATTAGATTCCCATGACATTATAGTGTTACACCATTGGGGTTCCTGATTGCATTATTCAGTTATTGTGAAAAGTTGCTCATGTTTTTGTTTGTTACCAGGAGCACCATGAGTAATGTTCTACTAGGAGGATTTAGATCCATATTTTGACTACATTTATTTTTGATATGATAGGCCATGTGGCCATATGTATCTCAGACACATCTTTTGTAAAACCAAATTTTATATATACAACTATCTATTGATCAATGTTTCTTATGTGTTCTATTATCTTGTTCAATGTATGATGTAGATTGATTTTTACTTTACATGTGTGACAAATGTCTATCTAAAACATGAATCACTAATGCATCTATCAATGTGCTTAGACTTCTAGGAATGTGTTGATATTGGATATAATAAAAATGTCTTTCCAAAAGGAAAACCCTTAAAAACATACATAACATAGTTAGACTTATACTAATTAGACATTAGTTAGATGTAGTACTACAAGTTGTGAGTTAAGTGTGAAAAATATACTACAAATTCCATGAGAAATAACATCAGACAACAAATCAATCATTGTGTTATACTCAATGATGTTATTGGTAGAGAAACCATTGCAAATCTCTTGTAAACTCACCAAATCACCACTTGGAGCATAGATATCCCACGCTACAGAAGAAAGGTTCCGAGTACTATGAATAATGCCATAATCATAACCAACAAATGGTTGAAGGGATGCAAAAATCTACAAAAACAATGTAAAGCAATATTAACAGAGATAGAAGGAAACTCTGAACACACTGTAAACACACTCAACACACCTATAGACAATATGTACACAACGACTATGCAAAAATGACTTAAGCATAGTATTTTTTGAGGTATAACCCATTTTTTGGTTGTGCCAATGGAACTCCATCAAAATAAATAAGCTCATAATCCCCTTTTGTAAGGAAAAGTTTCAGTATGTATGGGCCTAGCCACATTGGCTCAAACTTTTTTAGCCCTAACTTATCATATTCCTAATCATAAAATAGGACAAGGTTACATTCTAAGAAGGCACAACGCTTAACATTCTTGTCGCATTGCACCTTAAGGCATTTCTTATGGGCATCATTGGCCATTGTGTCAAGTTTAATATAAGCATGTCAGATGCAAGAGACACTCTTCTTCTGTGGAAGTGGCAGGGAGGATTTCAACAACGAGTTTCAGAGATGGAATTTCACACTCGATAGGAAGGACTGCTTCCAAAACATACACCAATTGAAATGATGTAAACCTGGTATCAGTTCAAACAAAGGTTCAATATGCCAACAAATTTGCATAAAGGATAAGGTGCAAATTCGATTTGTGGATCCCTATCATGCACATAAGCATTATTTTTAACACTTTATTGAATACTATGACTTTCCCATTTGCTTGGGGGTAGTAAGGGGTTGATCTTTCATGGTGAAGGCCCAACTTGGAAGTAAGCTTAGACATCATGTGATTTTAGAAATGCTTCCCATGGTCTATAACTATATCCTGTGGTATACCAAACATTGTAATGGAATTATTGAAGAGGAACAAAATGGTTATTTCATTGGTGCTATTATATGTAGGCATCTCCTGAAACCACTTGATAAAATAATCTACCGCCACAATGATGTAGCCATGCCCCCAGTAAAGTGAGGCTTACATGTTATAAAGTCAATTCCCCATTTCGAAAAAGTTCCAATGGTGATAACAGGATGTAAAGGAGCGCGGGTTTTATGGTCATAGATTTGGAAATCATGACACTTTTGGACCACACAGATGGAATCATGAAATATTGTAGGCCAAAAGTAGCCAACACGCAAAATATTTTTTGTGGCAGAATAACTAGAAATATTTCCACCACATGCCCCAACGTGACATTCATTTATCGGCCTCCTCATGAGTGAGGCACTGTCTAAAAATTGTATCGGAACCACGATGATAAAGAGTGTCACCAATTATAATACAATTTTTAGTCTAATATTGGATACGTCGATGGTTAGAGCGAGAGGTATTAGGCCAGAAAGTTTGGGTTTGGAGATATATGATGATGTATCCATACCATGGGTTAGATTAATCTATCAAGAACAACGACTCGTCTGGAATAGAATCGTCAAATGTTGTTTCAATTTCAGAAGTGGGAAGGTCACATATCAGTTCAACAAAGACTATAGATTTCTTGGATTTGGACTTGATGAAATCTAAATTGAACTCCTAGAGAATGATATATAATCCATTTGGATTACTTCTCCCCCAACAATTATTATGACAATATGTACGTCATGGGTTTGCAATTAGAAACAATAATAGTTTTGCAAAGCATAATGTAGTGGTGAAGCCTTTAGACATCCTAGACAACTTCCAAAGCTAGCTTTTCAACGTGAATATATTTGATTTCCATTTTTTTTAAGTATTGACTCAAATAATAAATGGAATGTTCATCCCCTACATCATCCTCTTGGACCAATACCATGGAAATGGTAGTAATTGTAGCAATGAGGTACATGAAGTAATCACATTGATAATCTGGGGATACAATAATGATGCCCAAACCAGAACATCTTTAAAAGAATAAAATTCATTTTGGGTATTTTCATCCCAATGGAAGGGAACTCCTTTCTTCAATAGTCGAGTAAATCCTTTGGTCAATTCGACATAATTGGGAATACATATCCATAGAAAGTTAGCCTTCCCTTGGAGTTATTGTAGCTGAACAAGAGAGGAATGAGTAGGTATATCAAGGATCGCCTGGACTTTAAGTGGATCAATACGAATTCCTTGCTTCGAAAATAAGAAGGTGAGAAGTTTACTGAAGAGAACAAAAAACATGCACTTATGCATATTGAGCCTGATATTATAATGTCAACAACGTAAAAAAATATAGCCCTAAGATGCATGGGATGATCTACACGATGTGTCGAGTGGGTGGGTAGGTCATCCAAATATGGTTGTAAAATGTGTTTAACTTCATGGAAGGGATAATTCATTTCCCTCTTAAAGTTTTCCCCAACATTTTTCAAATCAAAAGGGAGATTTCGATATGAAAATATGCACCATGGACAAATAAATGTAGTTTTATGTTTGACTGATGGGAGAATGTTGATCTAGTTGTAGCAAGAAAATCCATCCATAAACAAAATATATCACTTCCAACGCATTCGTAAAAAATATTGTCAATAAATGGGGTAGGATAACTGTCCTTAGGACAAGCATGGTTAATGTCTCGATAATTGACACACACACGCACGAATTGTTCCCCATTTCTTCATGACATGAACAATGTTCGAAACCTAATCAATCGTGGGAACTAGGTAAATGACTAGGAGAACATGTCTCAGAATTCCTAGAAAAAGGATTTGTAGATATTAACCTCATTGGGAGAGGAAGATGCACCAATGTGTACATTATTGACAATTCCAGGCTTAATTGAAATATCAAGAGGGATGGTCTCTTCAATATTCGACAAATTCTTATCAGAATCGATATGGTGTGTAGATATGGAATTCATAGATATCTCATCTATATTGGGTGAATAAATATGACTAATATTATCCTCAGAGGTATTAGGCAGGGAGGAATGATGATGATTATCGTCCCATAGTGCATCATCCGACATCATGATCTCCATGATGCTCTCATCAGTAGAAAATATACCAGATAAAGGATCAAAAGATGAGACATAATCTAAGGAATGATTGACCCAATTAATCAAAAAGGAGAAATCAGAGGACGCCAAATAATCCAAATATATAGCTTCATGCTCGAGCTCAACAACGTTGAGCTGCATGTGGTCACCAAATGCATCAATATTAGAAGCATATGGAATTATCCAAGGATCAGATGGAGTAGTACAAGAAGATATCATGTTGATAAAGGCAACTGGGTTCGGGTTGTTAAGGGAAGGAAGGGGATAAGGAGGAGGAGGAGGACAAAAAAATGTTCCCATAAGGGAAGAATCCTTAAGAAATCCCACCCCGACATGCTGATAAGGTAGTGGGAATTCACCCATAAGAGGGATTTTTCTGATAGTTTGAGAATTATTGGTAAAGAAAGAGAGTTGGTCAATGGCCACAATGCTCCCCTGATGGGGGAAAACAAGCATTTGAAAATAGGTCGAAACAACAACAACCATAGAATAAACCCACGTACAACCCAATAAAATTTTATAATCAATGGTCCATTGATGACTTCAACTTCTATTGACACCACCTTGCCAGCTAATTCAACTTGTAACGAACTCAAAATTCCATAAGATTTGAAGCCTCTTCTTGTTAGAAAATTATATATTATAGAGAAATGGAGCACCTAAAAATATTGCAAAAATATAAACATAGAAAACCCATAAAACAAGAGAGACACAAATATATGCGGTTCACCTAATTTTGGCTACATCGATGGAGAAACAACCAGTCCCTCCTTTTATATTATCCAGCAAAATGAAGAGATACAACCTACAATAGATCTGTTGTAATTGTCTCTTTGCTCTCACACAATCTCATATCTCTTTCTCGCTCAAAATACATATCTACATAGATGGAATACAATTCCCTCATATATAGTGAGGGGTTTCCTTCTAGGGAAAAAACCCTAAATTAAACGTAACTTCTAGCATCAAATTTCTGCCTAATGAATGACCCATATTGACTACGAAATTACAACATTTTACACGGAAATTTTACATCTATTTTTAGCTTCTGGGGCATTACCCCGAATCCCCTGCCAAGGTGAGGCTATAAAGAATTGTTGTCGCGCCCCCCTAGACCCCCCTGGTGGCATTGTCGCCCGGGGTCCAATGTGACGATACCTTTGAATAAAGAAGATAATCAGGCTCCGCAACCAACACTTCCATCAAAGGCTTTGAGAGTAGTCAGTGACTGTTGAGTTGGGGGGAACTAATGGCCTTCTAGCAAGAAAGTGAAATGATGTAGGTTGAAGTGCCTTCATCCACAATGGTTCAATGGATGGTATAAAATCCATTTGTGCTAGAAGTTTAGGTGTATGATTCTCATGATTAAAGACTACTTGGCTAGAACATGAAGGATCAATGCCTCCAATTGTGGCAAGTAAAGCCTTCTTCTGGGCAAGACAATTCTGTAAAACCTTAAGAGTTGACATAGATGAAGGATCTCGATCTAGATCCTCAACTATGTTATAATTTTGAGCATCTCTCACATGAGGATTAAATGTGGATTTGTGAATAAACCCTTTATAAGTTTAGTAGTTAATTCAATTGCAACGAAATTTTGAGAAGGATTTGAAGTGGATGAGGTAGAACTTGGGGGTTGATCAATAGCCTTACCATCCAATGGATTCAAATTACTATAGTCCTTATTTCTCATAGCCACCATAACATCATTCTTTTGTTTGGTGGAGGAAAGCATCATAACCGAGGAAGAGGAAGCAAGATACCATGAAACCATTCTTGTCTCCTTATTAGGAAAGGGTTATGTTAACACAACGGGAGAAACATATGACTTAAGGAATTGATTGACTTATGCCCAATGTGGACAGTCCTGAGTGAAATGTTCCTCATTATAGATTAATTAAGGATGAGGCTTTCATTTTTCATCATGAGACTAGTTAATTTTTTTATCCTACAAATGCTTATCTTTGTTCTTCTTTCCTTAGCCTTTCTTATTACTTCATGGCTGCTGAGAATTTTCCTTCGTGGATTGGATAAAATTAATTTGAGAAGTAGAAGTCATAGGAGTAGTGGATGATGGGTTTTTGGCAAACACAACAAGAGATGAACCAGATGGTTTACTCACTAACTACTAGCTAGCATAACCAATCACGCCATCACCGGCATGTGATTCTTTATTGAGAGGTTTTGGAACAATATTGGAAGGTATTGAAGCATTAGGTATTTTATCATAGAGTGCGAAGGGTTGTGTCTACACAAGATCTAAATATTGGGCACAAGAAATTACATGCTCTTCGGTCACAACTCCGCCCTTAGAAACATCTTTAGTGATGGGTGCTAACAAATATTTAGTGAGCCATTCAACTAATAACTGATCAAGAATGAAGGTTTTGACCAAACAAAGGTCATGTTTCCACTCATGAATGTGATCAGAAATGTGAGTTGCATCATATTGTTTTAAATTGGTCAAAATTTCAGTTCGAGTCTTATACTGAATGGGAAACTAAAAATGGGTTAAGAATGTGGTTGCTATGGCACTGAAATTATTAAATGAAGCTTGTGGTAATTCAATATACCACTTTGTTTTCACACCAGTAAGTTTTCGCTGGAAAAGTCATAAATAGATCGAATCATCATTTAAAGAGTCCAAATAACACCATAAATGACACATCATAACATGTGTATACAAGTCTTCTTCAGGATTTCCATTGAACTTAGGGATATCACTCGATAGTTTTGCTGGAATGACTGACCACCAAGGAGAGTAACAAATGGGATTTTGTAGGCTAGGTAAGATCTGGTAATTCAAGGGTTTCCACAATTTCCCATTAAATTATGGTGGAGGCTATCTTGGGTAAGATTGAATAACTTTAGCAACAGGTATTTGTCCTCCTAGATAAGGAGGATTTTTGTAGCTTGGATAAACATATCCTTGTTTCCCAGTTCCAAGATATCCTTAAAACAATTGAAATGGTTGGGTTTGAATTTGTTGACCTTGGTAAGGAATTTGAGGAATACCTTGATATGGTTTCCCCATGGGATTTTGAATCATCCCTATGTAAGGTTGGCTAACTTGTGCATATTTCATGCCATATAAAGGTTGACCCACTTGGATTTGAGGAATACCCTGTTACACTAAAAAATGTCACCATGACTATTTACAGTTAGTATGGCTCAATCAACAGTCATGCTACCCTCTTAGGCAAGTCTTATGCCTCTGCTCTCCATGTCAAACTCCAAAAAAGAGAGAAAGTCTTGTATAAATGTATTTATCTCTGGGGACGCAGGTTCTCTCAACCTTACCTACGGGGACGCTCCCAATGTTCACAAAAGCTGCGTCCAAAGACGCTCTATATGTAAAGGGACAGGTGCGTCCCCCTGTAAAAGTTAGAATGCGCAAGTTTCATCTTTAAAAAGTTACTTGTGGTCATTTATAGAGCATTCTAGAAGGTTGTTCGACGTGTATTGGGCGCCTCCAGATGGTTCATGCACTCCTATCAAAGAGGAACTTATCCCATCAATAAGGGAGCTATCCCACCCAAAGAGGGGATTATCCCATTGATGGTGGACCTGATTAACCTCCTCTTGAGTACTATAAATACAGGCATTGGGCCAGAAGGAGGAGAGGTTGAAGCTATACATTTTCTAAGGGTAAATGCTGCAGGAATTAGGACTCCCATTTAGAAGCTTGTGAGGAGAGATTGCCATCTTTGCTTGTTCTATTTGGAAGTGGGTGAGCTTTGTCAAAGTAGAGGAAGACTCTTGTGGACCCTGGAAGGAGCTTGCACAACACCAAGGCTCAGGTTGTAATGGTTCCTTTTGATTACCTTTAATGCAAATTGGTCCATTCTTCTCAATAACTTGTTGTTTATGGGTTATTTCATGTACTCCTTGGTCTATATGTTGAATATGCTTTGTTTTATGTTATAATCAGGTGCTATTTAATTGTTTGACTGTTGGTGATTGCAGGTTTTGGAGAAAAGGAGGAGCTCATCCAGATCAACAAAGCTTGGACTTCTACAACAGCGTTTGGACAAAGGTAAGAACGAAACACTTGATTTCTCATATCATAATGCATGTTTAGAGAAGGATAGCTCCAGTTTGTTTTGTTTGTCATTAGAATGTCTTAGACTTCTAGGAAGGTCGGTTGTGTCCGCACTCTTGACTGATTCCGTGTGACAAATTGGCAACTCCGCTGGGGAATCCATCGATGAGAAGAGTCTTTTCTTTTGTGTGAACTTTGCTTTGAGAAAATTGGTTTATTTTTCTGGTTTTGGCTCTGTGATTCTGTCTCTGGGTGGGTTAGCTTAGGATTAGTTTTATTTTGCTTTTTCTTGAGTTTTTCAGTAGGACGCACCCTCTGAGTGCTGCACAGTGCGTCCCTGGACGCACTTTTGCTGTGTGCACAGAGCGGGCCCGCACCTGTGCTAACGGGTTGCCTGCGTCCCCTGCCAAAATTTGAGAAAATTCCATTTTTTGCATTTTTGCTCTTAGATTTTGTTTTTTCTTAGTTTTTTCTGCCCAGATTCATTAGTCCCTTGCCAAGAATCTTCACCTGAACTTGTTTTCATAGCATTAAGTGTTTTAGTGGATTTCATTGAAATTTAAGCCTAGGGTTTGATTTTTGAGTAGATCCTGTAGTGACTTTAATGGTGGAAGTTGTCAAGCCTTAGATCTCTCTGGTTTGGTCAACCTTCTTGAGAGTCGAATCTGTCGTAAATCTACCCGTGTGAGCAACCAACCTGTTGGGTTGTCTCTTTGGTCAAATTTCAAAGTGCTTGTTGATTAAGTCTTGAATTCCATTTTACAAAAAGAACAAAAAGATTTGAGTTTTGTTTTGATCAGCTCTTGATTCTGCAATAGCTAGTCCTTGATTTGATTTTGGTCAAGTAAAACAACCTAGAAACATCCTTGTAGGTTTTGGCCTCGTTAAGTTTGCTTAGAGTAAATTTACCTTTTAGTTTGCTTGTAAATGAATTTTCGTAGATTTTAATAGTTGTTAAGATTGATTTTTGTTAAATTAGATTTATTTGCTTTATTAAAAGAAAAATACAAAAACATCTTCTTTAAAAGTTTTGTTTCAAGTAGCTTTGAAAGTTTTGAAAGAAAAAGAGTTTTTCGTGCAAGTAAAGAGTAGTCATGTTTGTGTGCTTGAAAAGAAAAAGAGAATTGTTTCTTTGATTGTCTTTTCTAAGGAAGTTGTTTTCTCTAAAATTTGCATTCTCTCAACTCTCTTAGTTAAGAATTTCATTGAAAAAGGAAAAGTAGAGTAAATCATCTTAGGTGCATCTTTGTAGTGGTTGGAGTCGAGTCTACACACCATTGGTTTCACTTCCACTACCTTTTGACTTTAAAGAACAACCATAAAAGTAACGCTTAAAGTAAAATTGAAATAGTAAGTTTTATTTACTAGGGCTCTGAAGCACCAATTTAGATCAGGCTAGTGTCTTGGAGTAGGTGAGTAATTAACTCTCCAAGACAACAAAACCAAACAAGTAGCTTATCTTGTGATAGAATAAATCCAATTGTCTCACTTGTACTCTGGGAAAGCTCCTCTTAAAGGAGAAGCACGAGCTCGTGTCCGAACCAGTGAGGGGATCATTCCCCCCTCGTTGGGAACGACGCCAGACACACACGTATTACAAACGGTAAACCTCGGATTAACCATTGTCGAGGAGCCAGGGGTCACTTGTCGGTAAACCTTGGGTTATTGTCAAGGAGCCGGCAAGGGGATTGAGCTTGCTACTCTGCCCTTGCATGCTGTCGGAGTTTAGACTGTTCCCCCAGGTGCATTTGTTGCGGTTGGTAACCTTAGCGACCATTATCTTTAGGATTCTACCGAGGTGACGGTGGAGGGAAGGTCCCACTGTACCTGGAGCAGACGTCGGTTATACTCACTTGGATTTTCTAGGGGGTTCACTTCACTCGAGACGGTTAAAGTGGAGGAACTTGGTCCAGTCTATTCATTAAGCAGGTTGCCGGGGTAACTGTTCCACCCGCCATTTCTGTACTGAATCCAGCGAGGTTGGGCTTCATCACCAACTAGCGCTTTTGGTCCGGAAGACTACTGTTTGTGTTTGGTTTGACGCCCTAGATTCTTTAGGCGTGTGATTCAAATTTGTTTGGTTCTTTAGAGACTTTAGGTGGTTTGATTTGAAATTTTATTTTGTTTTCGTGTGTAGTAGTTAAAAGTTTTTAGCTGTGGCGGAATTACCGAGACAGTCCCGTAGACTTCGGGGCCAGTCTCCTGAAGTTGTTTCTGTGGCCGAATTGTTGAGAAGATCCCGTAGACTTAGGGGTGAACCTCCTCAAGACGAGTCCAGTCATCTAGAAGGTTTAAAGGTCCTTGTAACTCCTCCTAGTGGCAGTAGAGTAGGTTCACCTGAAGAAGGAGAATCTTCCTTGGTGGTCCATCCAGATTACCAAAGTTTAGAGACAGGTTATAATCCCGAAGCTGTTACAGTTTCTGAGCTTGTTGGTAGTTTTTCGTCTGCTAGTGATACAGGCGAAGAACCAGAAATATCCGAACCTGTTACTCCGACTCCTAGTGTTCCTGATTCACCGAGAATAGAAAGAATTATCACCGAAAATCTTCCTGTTGGTTTGATTGCTATTGAAGAACTTGTTCCAGAGGAAGAAATAGGCGTCTCTGATCCTGAAGATCAAATTACCCTTGATCTAAGGGAGCGTGAATCTATCTTTTACAGTCCTCTTAGAAGTACTACTTGGTACCTTTCGTTAACCAATTATCTAGACAACTTTGGGCTAGGTTTTTCTACACCTCGTACTCCTTTTCCACCTGGAGGTATTCATACTCCTGTAAATATGCCTGGTCAGTCGTCCGTGTTTACACAAAGTCCTGAATCTTTTTTACATGGCGGTCCTTCTGTTCCTACTGGGTATCAATCTCTTTCTGGTACCTTTGCGGGAGCATCTCCTCAACCCGTTGATCATGGGTTATTAATTGGAAACAGTGGTAATGTACCATTGGGTGTAGGAGACATTTACATGATGTCAGGTTCAGTTCCCGTTTCTCAAACTCAAGGTGGCCAATTACCGCCTGGGGGGCAACCGCAGTTAACGCCTGGGGGGCAACCTCAAGGTACACAAATCGTGTCTGGGGGGCAACCTCAAAGTCAGTATGTACCTATGGTGCAATACGTGCCTCAAGGTCAACCCCAGCCTCAATATGTACCCCAGGGTCAACCTCAGTATCAATATCAACCTCAAGGATGGCAACCTCAAGGATGGCAACCTCAAGGGTATCAACCCCAAGGTTATCAACCTCAAGGGTACCAACCTCAAGGTCAAGGTCAACCCCAGTATCAGTATTTACCTCAAGGTTATCAACCTCAAGGTCAATACTCGAGTCAAGGTTATCAACCGCCTCAAGGTCAGTCATATGTTCCAAGTATGGGAACTGCACCTTACAATTATCAATCCTACCCTCAATCCGGTTATGGATCTCAGTATCCTCAACCTGTTACGGGTCAATACCCTGGAATGTTAGTGTGGGATCCATCACAGGGTCAACAGGTGTTGCAGCCAAGTATACAGATGGTTCCTCAAGCTGGACAACCCGTAGTTTCTGGTCCAACCCAGCAACCGCAACCTGTCCAGTCAAATGTTCAAACTTCTGTAACTTCGGTAGTTACTCAGCCGCCAATTGCACCTAGTACTCCATCTCAAACGGCTGCTGCAACTACCGCTACATCTACCATACTTACTTCTGGAGTATCGACAGCTCCAGTTTCTACTGTCCCTGTTACCACACCTCAGACATCTTTACCGTTGTCTGGATCTACGATTCAAACCACGGTCCAGATGCCTGTAGGTCAGCCTGGTATAAGTACGGTTGTCACTACTCAACCTCAATTTGTTCAACCTCCGTACCAGGGACAGTACCAACATGGGCAAGCTGTCCAACAACCGGTTTACCAGTATCAACCGTATCCTGGGTACACTTATCAACAACCTCAACAACCCCAGTACGGTCCGGTTAATCCTGGTTTTCCAGGAGGATATAATATCCCAAATGCGACTCCTGTTCCTAGTTATCCTGGATATCCTCCTCCTGGGGCTGGTATTGTGACCCAGAGTTTTAGAGATCCTAACCGGCAGTTACCGTTTATCGCAACTTTGGATTTACCAGACTTGACGCGCCTAACGAACGATCCAATTCAATATCTTCAGTTCTGGCCGCCAATGCCAAATAAGTTGCCCAGTGATATACCCAAGTTCGAAGGTAAGTCTGGAGAGGATCCGTCCAATCACGTGATGACTTACCACCTCTGGTGTGCTTCAAATTCTATCTCGGATGATTCGATCCGCTTACGTCTTTTCCAGCGTACACTCATTGGTCTCGCGGCCAAGTGGTACATTGAGTTACCACGGGCCTCTTTTTACAATTTTAGCCAGTTAGCTACCTCGTTCTTAACTCACTTTCAGTTGCCAGTCAGATACGATAACGGCACGGAATTATTAACTTCACTAAAACAATCGACGTCCACGTATATTTCTGATCACATTCATGAGTGGAGACGTCGAAGAAGGCTAGTGAAAGTTTTTATCCCGGACCAAATCTTAGCTGAATGGTTTGTCAAATCATTATTACCGAAGATTACTGAAGATGTAGCTAAGGCCGGAGTAGTTACTGAGGAGCAAGTCATTGCTCAGGCACAATACCTTGACTTAGTTTACACTCAGTCGGGTACGTTACACGAGAAGATTCCGGATCTTCCAAAGTCGAATCAAATCGCTGCTGCTCCTTCGGGATCTCATGCCGCTGATGGTATGATTGGTATCGTGAATACAAAGAGCAAGAAGAAGTCTTCCAAGGCTTCAACTACTCCAATTATCACTTTGCCTGATTCTCCGACAGGAGAGTCTTCTCCTGAACTTACCGCCGATATTCACGCTGTAGAGTCATCTACGGCCAAATCAAAAAACGGTGGAAAGAAGAAAGGAAAGAAGAAGGCTAAAGCAGACAAGGCTCCAAAGGAGAAAACTGAAAAGTCGGAAACCAATGACGAAAAGCGCAAACCTCGATATCCTTGTCTTATTTGTGAAGAGGATCATTTTACGAGAGATTGCCCTCATCGGGCCGAGGTTGTGAAAATAGTCAAAGGTTCTCCCACTCCTGCTGTGTTAAAAAATCCATTTCCGGAGCAGGAGAATAAGATGATAGGTTCTTCTTCGAATGCCAGTGAAGAACCCATTTTGATGATGTCTCATGTGAGGATTGCGACTCGGTCGCAAGATTATGGTAGTAAGAATCCTGTTGATGGTAAGGAAGCAGAATCTTCTCATTCTAATCCATCAACCTCAGCTCCTGGTTCCGATCCACTACAGATCGAAAAACCTAACCCAGACTTAGTAATTAAACCGCCCGCCAAGGGTGTACTTCGAAGGTCTGCTTTCAATCCACATGCGAGAGCAGCCCAGAATTACAACATTGTTGAGGACTTAGCTGTTTCACCCTCAGCAATGTCGGCGTTAGAAGTGCTGCAATCATGTCCAGCACAACGAAAATTGCTTTTGTCGGCTATAGGAGCTGTTGATGTTCAGGATCCGAATCTAATGATCTTCGATCTAGAAAATAGTACGCCGCGTCTCCCCCATCAAATGGCTTTCCAAATTCCAGTGATAGTAAAAAACAGGCCTATTCATAGGACTGTGATTGATGAGGGAGCTTCTACGTGTATTATGTCGATTCAATGTTGGAGATCTCTTGGTTCTCCTTCGTTGAACCAATCCCCCACCATCCTTAAGGCCTTTGATGGCCGTGGGTTCCGTCCGTTTGGTATTCTACAGGAATTGCCTATAGGGGTAGAAGGTAAAACCGTTAGTCTGGATGTGGAAGTGGTTGATGCCCCTCTAGACTACAACCTTCTTTTGGGTCGAAGTTGGTCATATGCTATGACAGCGGTCGTTTCATCGGTCTTCAGAATAATTAAGTTTCCACATAACGGTAAGATCGTGACTATTGATCAGCTGACATACTTTTCATCCGACCCAGCCTCTTCAGAGAGTATCCAGCATGTCGGTAAGACGACAATCCCTTATAGGGACGTTGGTGTAGGTTTAGTTAAAGATTCCGGTTTACTGGGAACTTTTCCTCTCCCTCCACTCAGCGTAGATCCTTCGTTTGCAACAATTCATATGATTACATCAGAAAACATTATTTATGATGATCCTTGGTTTGTCCCATCTGACTCTGAGATAGACTCATTCGGTAATGCTATGCCCTTGAGTCCATATGAAATTTCTTATGAAGCTCTCATGTCTTTTACCGACTTTCATTCAACCGAGGTCGACCAAATGAATGTGGTCAGTGAAGAGTCAATTTTCACCTCACCTTTAGAACGGATAGCGTTTCCCGAAGTCGTGTCATCTGACGAACAACTTCACGAAATCCTAAGTGTAGACGATCTACCATGGGAAGATCTCCATCACAGATCTTCGTTTTTACCTAAGGATGATGCATTTGAAAATGATTTTTCATCTATCTTTACCGCTGAATATGTCAAAGACGCTCAGGATCCAACGAAACATTCTGATTCAGAGTTGAATTTAGGGAATATTTCTCGTACTATTCCCATTGATATTTCAGTGAAGCCCGGAATTGAGGAGAACATTCATATAGGTGCCGCATGTACAGAAGAAGAAATCCAAACTTACAAGGCCCTATTCCAAGAATTCCGCGATGTGTTTGCCTGGTCTTACGAGGAAATGCCGGGAATCGATCCTGCCATTGTTGTTCATGAAATAAAGACCTACCCGGATGCTAAACCCGTCCGGCAACGGTTGCGTCAGATTCACCCTCGAAAAGCGGCTGCGATTAAAGCAGAAGTCGAAAAGCTGTTGAAAGCAGGTTTCATTTATCCGATCCCGTTAACGGATTGGGTATCGAATATTGTTCCCGTCAACAAGAAACAAGGAACAATAAGAATCTGTATCGACTATAGGGATATCAATCGAGCTTGTCCAAAAGACAACTATCCTACGCCTTATATCGATCAAATTATTGATGATTGTGCCGGAAGTGAAATGTTTTCCTTCATGGATGGTTTTTCGGGCTATAATCAAATCAATATTCTACCTGCCGACCAACCAAAAACGGCATTCATTTGTCCATGGGGGACATTTGCTTATTGCAAATTACCTTTTGGGCTTAAGAATGCCGGGGCCACTTTTCAACGGGCGATGTCTTATGCATTTCATGACATCAAGCACATTGTGCAACCGTATCTCGATGATTTGCCTGCTCATTCTTTACGTCGAGCTGATCACCTTGTCCACCTACGAGCAATCTTTATGAGGTGTAGGCATTATCGAATTCGGTTGAATCCCCACAAGTGTGTTTTCTGTATAGAAACAGGTCGATTGCTGGGATTTGTTGTTTCAAAAGCCGGCATTCGCGTCGATCCCTCGAAAGTCGAGGCTATCATCAAATTGCCTCCTCCTTCGAGTTTGCGCCAACTCCAAAGTTTGCAAGGGAAAGCGAACTTTTTACGCCGATTCATCCCAAACTACGCCGAGGTCACTAAAGGTTTTACACGGTTGTTGAAACAGAACGTTCAATTCTTTTGGGACGAGATTGCCCAACAATCTTTTGATGCACTTAAACACGCGTTGACCCATGCACCGTTGTTGCATCCTCCCAACTACAACCAGGACTACTTCTTATACCTCGCAGCTTCGCATTCCACCATTGGAATGGTGTTAGTTCAAGAAGATGAATTCGGAGCGGAGCATGTGATATATTATCTTAGTAGGACCTTAAATCCCACTGAGCTAAAATATTCGCATGTGGAGAAATTGGCCCTGGCAGCCGTTCAAGCTGTCCAGCGTTTTCGTCACTACATTCTTCTCCGTAAAACTACAGTTATTTCGGATTGCAACCCTATGATTTACATTTTGACAAAACAATTGCTAGGGGGCAAGTACTCTAAATGGATCGTCATCCTGCAAGAGTTCGACTTGGAGTTCGAGAAGTCCAAGTCTAAGAAATCCTTAGTTTTTGCGGAATTGATGTGTGATTTCCCGAGTACTGACACAGAGACTGTGGCAGAAGAGTCCATTGCGGACGAATCTTTGTTTCTTATCAGTATTGTAGATCCGTGGTACGGGGATATAATCATCTATCTCCAAACCCAAACCTTTCGGCCTGAAGCTTCAAAGGCGGAACGTCGAAAAATTCGGTTTCAATCCCAGCCATACAAAATTATTGGAGATACACTTTATCGCCGGGGGGCAGACTTAGTTTTTCGACGTTGTTTAACTCATGAAGAGGCTGAGAGAGTTTTGAATGATTGTCACTCTGGAGCATGTGGCGGTCATATGTCTGGGTATGCCACAGCTCAGAAGGTGTTGCGCGCTGGTTACTTCTGGCCATCTATGTTTAAAGATTGTATCATTGCAGTCCGGAAGTGCCACAACTGCCAAGTGTTTGATCGAAAGATGCGCGCACCACCTGCTCCTCTCCACCCTATAATTGCCGTTGGTCCATTCGCCAAATGGGGTATCGACTTTATTACTTGTAACCCTCACTCGGCCGGGGGGCATGCGTATATCATCCTCGCGGTTGATTATTTCACTAAATGGGCCGAGGCGATGCCTACATTCGACGCAAGCGGCAAAACAGCTGCAGTTTTCATATTCAATCATATAATAACTAGGTTTGGTGTCCCACAAGCAATCATTACTGACCATGGGAGCCATTTTCGAAACACCATGATGACTGAACTTACAAGCCAGCTTGGTTTGCGCCACGACAGCTCTACTCCTTATTATCCGCAAGCCAACGGTTTGGTTGAGTCTATCAACAAAGTTCTGGTTATCATGATTCGACGAACCATTGGTATTCATCGGTCGAATTGGCACAACATGTTATTTTCGGCGCTATGGGCATACCGAACCTCAGTGAAAAATTCAACAGGGTTCACTCCTTTCCAGCTAGTTTATGGCTTGGAAGCAGTGTTACCCATTGAATGTGAAATCCCATCACTTCAAATGGCTGTCGAATTACTTCCAGCTACTTTCGAAGAGGAGAAACATTTATTGTACTTAGCTAAATTAGATGAGACTCGACGTGACGCTGCATTTGCAATCGAGACTCACGCGAAGCGAATGAAAGCTCGGTATGATAGAAATGTGACCCCTCGAAGTTTCTCGGAGGGAGACCTAGTGCTTTTATATGATCAAGCTAACGATAAGCTAGGTGCTGGAAAATTCGTTCCTATGTGGCATGGACCCTATATTGTAAAGCGAAAGCTAGCAAAAGGGGCTTATGAGCTGGTAGATTTTGATGGGGACTCTTTGGGTAAACCCAGAAATGGACTTTACCTAAAGAGGTATTATGCTTAAAAGGTGGGTATGGAGAATTTTTAGTTAGGTTAGGTTTTCTTTCTAGCTAGTATGATTGTTAGTTAGTCAGTGTGCTTAGCTTAGTGAGTGTGTTTTTCGTCGTTATTCTGGCTTATCTTGGTTTTACTCTTGATATTACAGATGTCGACGCCTCTCCAAACATACATTGGATTTGCTGATGGTGCTTGTCGTAGTACACGGAATATCTCTTCCGCAGCTTGGGTTATCTATTCACCCTCTGACGAGTTAGTTTCTATGCATGGGGTAAGCCTCGGTCAAACAACGAATAACATTGCAGAATACAGTGCAGTGGTTGAATTATTATCCGAATCTATTTCATTTGGAATTCGACGTTTGATAGTGAGGTTAGATTCTGAACTTGTTGTATTACAGCTTAATAGAGTTTATGCCATTAGAAATCCTGTGTTATTAAGGTTGTTTTTGAGAGTGCGTCTCTTGGAACGTGAATTTGATTACATTGAATATCAGCATATTCCAAGGTCCTTAAATACATTAGCAGATGCAATTGCTTCTCGAGTGTTGGACAAACATTTACGATAATCATGCAAGTAAATTTAAAAACATTTCATCACATATGTTAAACAAAATAAGCCGGTAATAGTGATATATATATAGATAGGAGTGTGTCAAAAAATATACATCGTCTTCGATCATAGGTTGAAAAAACACCTTATGATCGGCAAAAATGATAAGTACAAAAAGTCAAAAATGTCACATGTGTCTACAAAGTCACTAGCTAATCACTGGTGGTGCTCCCTATACGACACCACTGCACGGGCTACCTTACGCAAAAATCTCCTAAACGGTCCAGGGACTGCGACTACAAAGCGCTGAAGCCTGATAGGAATGTCATCCATAGTAGTCTCAGGCATATCTGCCGTCAGACGCTCTAGATCATGCTCCAACTCAGCTAGTACTTATGCAGCTGCGTCCTGTGGGGCCGGTACCCGTGCAGCTGGATGTCTCCTCTCAAAAGGCCGGAGGTTGGCCGGACGCTGTGGACCAACATCTGCATTTTGAAAATTTTACTGTCAGTTTTGAGACGATATATATAAAAAACAAAAAAAATACATAATTTGAAAACTCGTGAAAAATAAAGTACCTCTGTCATCCCATTGTTCTCCCTGTGGAAGAACCATGTCCGGATCATGTCGAAAATCTACTCTGGCGTACGGAAAGTCCTGGATCGAGAAAACCTGGTCCTCCAACTAGTGAAAGTAACTATCAGAAAATCAAACAACTGCCGCGCCCTCGTCAGGATGCCGGGCCATCACCGCAACCCATCGTACCAGCTTTGTCTCCCGAGGACCCAAGATATCAACAGTGAGTTGCTGAGGGATCAGCATCAGAACTCTCTCTAAGGTAAAGCTCATGACTAAAGGCCCATATCCAAAAGTTTTCAGTCGTCCGTTCTTTGCCTTAGTCAGTTGGCTCTTCATATTAGCCGACACAGCATCACACCAGTTGAAAATGGTGCCTTGGTAACAGTCAATTGCCATCCGCATTTGGGACCCAGAAGCAATGTGCAAAGCGGCCACGCCGCAAATTCTGGTAACTGTGAAAGCAATAACTTTGAGTTCACGCAGAGAGATGTGTTTGATCTCCACGTCTTTCGAATGGTGTGCCCCAGGTGTGCACCAATCTTCCCGGAGACTAACAAGGGATTGGCCACCCGGCCTAGTCCCGGCTAGATTGAGTTGCTCGCCTCTGTTTGGCAAGCCAGTGAGAAAGTATACATCCGAGGGCTCTATCTCGAGCTGGTGCCCTCTTATGTAAAAGCATTGCTCTTGAACGTTCCATCTCTCAACCATCCATTCTAAGAATCTTACCTGAGCCCTCATGCCCGGTATGGCCCAGTATTTGTATAACCCGCATGCTTTTAGGGCATCCAGGGAAGGTTGGTGTTCTATTGCAGCTTCATCAACCTCTTCGTGCTCTCTTTCTCTCCAATCCAACATGGTGAGTGCCCTACACACCAAGAAATGATGATTAGAATTAATTTGGGGAAATTTGAAAGGTTATTTGTGAGGATTGGGGTTTCAATTTCCACGTTCCACGGAAGACGCACCCCGCGTTTGGAACACAGGGCGTCGGGACACAGCTGGCCTGAAGGTGGGCTGCGTCCCCCGACCATTTTCCTGTATAGGAAAAAGTCGGGGGACGCAGGTCACCCGAAGGGCACCTGCGTCCACCGAGAAGCGCATTTTGAAACCTAAACCCTCCCAAAAAACAAAACTAAAACCTAAAAAACAATTTTAATCGGATAGAAATGAAGAGTAAGATGTTGTAAAATACCTGGAAGAGACGGCGTTCGATTCTGACGGTCGGATTTTCCGCAGCGACCACGGGAAGTTTCTTGTCAAAAGCTCCTTTTTCAACCTCAACAGTCAAACGGTAAAAATGACATGGTAAAAAGTCTTTTTATAGGTTTTTTGGATGAATTTGTTCATTTTTCACCATGAAAAGATGTTTTTCGATGTATTTTTGCCTATCTTAAACAGGTATGAGTAATGTGTTGCTTTTTATGCAGGACAAAGGGATTTAGAGGGAAAATTGTCATTTTTCACGAACCAAAATATCAGAGTCATCTTTTAAGCCCTTTTCTGACTCCTAAAATATGAAAAGATTGCCGAGCGTTTCTTTTACACTCGTTAAAATGGAATTAAAAGACGGTCCCCTTATAGCTCTTTTCTGACCGAAAAATCAGGAAAAGTTTGCCGGGTTTTTGTCGTTTCAAACTCGATACGGAAATAAAACGACGTGTCCTTGATCGCTTTTTACTTTTCAGGTCAGTGGCACTAATTATGAAAGTACTCCTTGGTCGCAAGATCAAGCGGTTCCCCCAGGTATTATTTTATACTTTTTCGGGCTTGAGGGACACAAATCTACGAAAAAGTTCAACTTGGAGTCTTCTTAAGTTTTTCAGACTCTCTAAAATTGAAAAACACCGAGTTTCTCCTATACTGGGCTCGTTAAACATTTCACAGTAAAGGACCTGTTCAATTACAAATAGGAACGAACCACTCCTTCCTAGGGTTCGAATCAAAACTAGGTTGGACTCATCTGAAGGATGAGCTTATAATCAAGCACATGTTATCCTCCTCAAGCTTGTTAAAAATAAAGAGGTACTTGCCAGAAATGGTGGGGGAAAAGAGAGAAGAATGAGCCTATTTGTTACCTTTTGTCTCAGAAGAAGCTTTACTACCACTCTTGAACACGACACTTTTCATTCACCTGGGTTGGGAAATTCTTCACCTCACAGTTGATCAAACCACCTTTGAAAGTCTTTAACCGGGTTTCGGGGATTAACTTTGAGTTATTTGTCACCAAGCCATCTGTCGTGTCGTTATGTGTTCAAGAGGTCTGCAAGCAAAACTTTCATCTGCAAAATACTTGTCATCCATTTGACCATCCCTGAGTCAGTCCTTACAGCAACATTTCTAGAGCATTCTAGAAAGTTGTTCGACGTATTTTGGGCGCCTCCAGATGGTTCATGCACTCCTATCAAAGAGGAACTTATCCCATCAATAAGGGAGATATCCCACCCAAAGAGGGGATTATCCCATTGATGGTGGACCTGATTAACCTCCTCTTGAGTACTATAAATACAGGCATTGGGCCAGAAGGAGGAGAGGTTGAAGCTATACATTTTCTAAGGGTAAATGCTGCAGGAATTAGGACTCCCATTTAGAAGCTTGTGAGGAGAGATTGCCATCTTTGCTTGTTCTATTTGGAAGTGGGTGAGCTTTGTCAAAGTAGAGGAAGACTCTTGTGGACCCTGGAAGGAGCTTGCACAACACCAAGGCTCAGGTTGTAATGGTTCCTTTTGATTACCTTTAATGCAAATTGGTCCATTCTTCTCAATAACTTGTTGTTTATGGGTTATTTCATGTACTCCTTGGTCTATATGTTGAATATGCTTTGTTTTATGTTATAATCAGGTGCTATTTAATTGTTTGACTGTTGGTGATTGCAGGTTTTGGAGAAAAGGAGGAGCTCATCCAGATCAACAAAGCTTGGACTTCTACAACAGCGTTTGGACAAAGGTAAGAACGAAACACTTGATTTCTCATATCATAATGCATGTTTAGAGAAGGATAGCTCCAGTTTGTTTTGTTTGTCATTAGAATGTCTTAGACTTCTAGGAAGGTCGGTTGTGTCCGCACTCTTGACTGATTCCGTGTGACATACCCTGACAAAGCGGTGGACATTGTAAGGCATCTTGAAGAGGCTAGGTAAGTGGGACTTGGGAGGTCCCAGATACCTATGGAATGGATTGAGTTAGAGTTAAAACCTACAAAGGTTGACTTACATGAACTTTAGTTTGAACAGGTTGAGAAATAGTTTGGAAATTAGCAACTTGCGATGTGGGTGTAACAAGTTGAGAAGTTCGAATTTGATTCACAATTGAGCTAGGTTATATGGGAAATGTAGGATGCCAAGGATTGGCAACCATTCCTGGGAATGGGGGACTCAAATAGGGTAGATCACCGACTTGTGGTATTTTTCCATGGGATGGGAAAATTTTGGCAACAGGTTGCTCCCGTGCTAAAAGATTAGGGGAATAGAGAAGCAACTACCCTCATGGAGGTACCCAGTGTAAGGTGGAGTGGGGTATTGTAGATGTCCATAGCCACTAACATATGAACCAGGTTGTTTCACCAAAATAGATTGTGATGTCGTTAGAGGATTAGATTGGGTGATGCTCATCAAAGAAGTACCAAATGGAATTTCAAAAGAGGATAACATGGGAGAGGTCCATGGACTGGTGGATGCACCAGAAAAGGTACCATATAACAATTTGTGACTAGGTGGAATGGTTGGGCCACCATAAAAAAGTGTTTTTGGTGATTTTACGAACATAGAGGTAGCTATAACATTAGTTGTCTCGCTCACATTGGCAAATATGGGCTAAGAAATTGTAGCAGACTCAATCATGGTTAAATTTCCTAAAGAGAATTACCAAGGGAAACTCAAGGGTTAGTTGAAAAGAGGAGAAGTACACAAAGGAGCTCATATCAGAGTATGAGGAGGGACCTTATAGAGAAAAAATCCTATTAAATGAATAAGAGAAGAAGGTTGATGTTCTTCCTTAGGAATTTCTTCAATACTCAGAACACCAAGTGGAAGTTGTTCATCATCGGGTCCAAGATATACGAGTTCTGGTTAGGTCTAAGATAAAGCAAGAAAAGAGGAAGATCCTAAAGTAACATGTGTAGTTAACTGAGGTTCCTTAGGTTGCATAACTTCAGGTTGGAATGTTTTGAGTAAGGAAACTCATGTTGAATAAGCTCAGGTAATAAAGTTTTAGGTGCTTCTATTTCGATTGTGTCAGACTCACCAACTAGTTGAGAAGTGATCTCAGATTCAATACTCACAAGAAGAGATGATTGTAGTGGATAAATTTTTTATGGAGGACCATAAAGGGTAGCTCCCAAAGTACCAGATTCATAGTTCACATTCTTTTCTAATTTTTGTGTCTAGGAGTTGCCTCGGTTGGAAGAGGAGGCAATATTTACATCCTACATGAACAACTGGGTTGATGGGGTTTTTCTTCCATGTTGGTAAATACATTTTAGAAATTAAGAAAAAAATAAATCAAATAGGGGCAACTAGGAAAAGGGTTTACCAAGCAACAATGCATTGCAATATACCACCTTGGAGAACCAAGGATTTATGCATGGCTAGGAAATATCCCCAAATGTTGTGTTCAATGTATCACATTATGCAAGGCAACCAACTAAGTTACCAAAGGCATGATAACAACCTAGTGTGGACTTCCAAAGTATACTTGAAGGTACGTGGAAGCACAGTACGTGTTAGTGTTGTCTAATGTGTAATCGTATGATGAGTGTTCCAATATACTTTTCATGCATGGAGTGCCATCCAATATACTTGTAGGTACGTGGAGAATGTCATAACACATATCTAGTCTATACCTCTAAATTTTTGCATTATTTTTTCAAATTCACCTTAAGATTTATTAAGTAAATTTTTAAATTTTATCTTGAATTAAGTTTCAGTTTTGAAGGCTCACTATAATAGCTCCGGGTTAAAAGTTCATGTAATAAAAGTTAATAAAGTTAAAATAAGACCACGGGTAAGGGATACGTATTCCAAGATGAATGTTAGGAAAAATATCCTAATGGGCATCACTTGTTGTGTTTTATGGCTAAGGGGAAATTGGCAAAGAAAATGGCTAAGGCTTTGCAAAGGGAAAACAATATTTTTGGCACATTATTTATGAAAATAATGGAAATTAGGAGAAAAGGTAGGTGAAATGTCACAAGTTGCACATGAGGAGGAAAATGAAGGAAAATAATGGAAAATTGAAGAAAATAGAGGCCTCATTAATAAAAAGGCTTCTGAGGATCAGTTCATGGCTTTTTTCAGTTTAGCCTTTTGTTAGTTTAGTGTTAGAATTTGTCTCAAGAGGGGAAATAAAGTAATAAGGAAAGGAAAGGAAAGGAAAAGAAAAGAAGGACAAGGAAATCAAAGAAAGGCAAGGATCAAGAAGCTTCAATGGGAATAGTTGTAGGTAATAGATTACATGTGTGATTTCATAGCTGATATTGACATGCATGGTATGTGCCTGTTTATATATGGTTCTTTTGTTGTCATTGGCATGGATTTGGACAAGATTTGGTAGTGGATTTTATCCTAGCCTTTCTATTTCTGGATAGCCATGGTGTGATGGGATTATTCTCAGTTTGAACTTTGGATTGTCAGATAGTTTCAGAATCTGGGGTGAGGTGGTCTCAGGAAAATTCCCAAAGGCCTAGGAATGCCTTGACTTATAATGGTAGGATACACAGTAAATCTTGAGGGTGGAGACAGGAATATCCCTCAAGGATGATGAAGAAATTCTGAGGAATCCAAGGTCGGTTCAGTCTTGTGATCTTGGCACTGATTTAGGTGTGATCACAATATGGAGAGGGTGGAGGTGGTTAAACCTCTAGATTCCCTTGGTTGTCTTGGATTGGTTTATCGAATGAGATCCCACATTCATGCTTGGAATATGGCACAAGGGTGGTTGGCTAAAGAGAGATTTGGCTCAACCAATCTATGGTCAGGTGGAATGTGGAAGTCCCAAACCCGGTTGGTAATTGTCTATGGTTAATGAAAGCTAAGTTTCTATTTATTTTGGTAAGGAAATGTTTTGTTTATTATGTGGATTTAATGGTCATTCTCATATGGTTATTTATCTGGTTATATGTTGGTTATAATCATGGTTTTATGAAAAATCTCAGTAATGGATCTTTACTTCTTTTCACTCATAACTGAAGAAATAATGAATGTAAGACCTAATTGGCATTAATACAACTAATGAGAGGCTGTAGTGACCCTTCTTGTTAAACCTCAAATAAGATTCCAGTCCCTTATGTTTAGACTTGCATTCATGACTTGTAGGTTGCATATATACAAAGTGTTTGACAAAATGTCAGTCTCGGTTGGGGATGGATAGGTCAAGTCATGGTTCCGGTTTTGGTTTGCAAGAACTATCTTCATGTCTTTTATGAGTCCTAGAAGTTTCATATCTTTTTAGGTAGAGTCTAAGACCCAACCTTGGAATAGCCTTAATTCTCATAGTTTTTGGAACAACACTAGTAGAAAAATGCCACAGTGGCATTGACGCAAGCCTATGGGAGCGAATAGGAATCCATAGTCACATGGAGGCCTTGGAGAGGGAGCAATTGGGGCTCTAGGTTAAGGAAAAGGTGAGTTGTCTTAGGGATTGGACACCTGGAGGGGTTGGGTTACTCCTAAGTGTCTTGTGGCACATGAGGGAAGTTAGTAAGGTCTAGTTGTATTGACTCCATTTTCTTAAGGTAATTCAGGAGGTTGATTCATATCATAGTAGCCATTCATCTCATGTTTACCCCAGGTAAGCTAGTGAAAGTGGGTAGATGTGAGAGGAGGTGTGTTATGGGGTGGTATCAGAGTGGGTTGTGCTCTCTTTGGGTCATATTTGATACCACAAGGTGGTATCAGAGTGTGGTTTCACTCTCTTTGGGTAAGTATGATGTTGTCAAGGTTATGGTTGTCATGCATGGGATTAGGGTATACAGTTGGTATGATCATGCATGATGTTGTTGTGATGTTATGTTATTACATGGATATGGTTATGATTATACATGTACATGCTAATGTGGATTGATATTGCAAATGAGATAAGCCTCCCCTGAAAATCACTAAGGTATGGATTTGGTTTTGGTATCTATTTGGTTTATCTGACATGGTATACTTGCAGGAAGAAGATAATTCAAGATGACAAGAAAAATGGTAGACTATAGTTCCCGTGACACTTCCTACAAATCAGTTGGGCAACAAGGAGAAGAGTATTCTCCTAGTATAGCAGATACATTAAGGAGCTTGAGGGAAGATATCAGAAGTTTCAAAGTGGACAATGAAAGGTTGGTTGAGGCTCAGGAAATACTTGAAATTTCTCAGGAGAATCATGTAGAGGGTAATGCAACAATCTTTCAAAGATTGGAAGAGTTTTAGAAACAAGGATAAATTAGAATCAATCAAGAGAAGGAAGAGAAAATTAATGGAGCCTATGGTAGAAGATCTAGGTCCAGATACATGTTGGATGGAGGGGACATAGTTAGAGGTGGTAGATCAGTTGATACACCTGAGAAGAGGATTGGTATGTGTGGGCAGCATTCTAGTTCCTCATCCAGGAGACATCATTACAGTCATCATTGTCATCATCCTTATAGGAGGAGTGAGTATTTACCTAAGGATTTCAAAAAGGTGAATCCTCTTACATTTGATGGAGAGATGAAGAAGATGGAAGATGCAGACTCATGGTTACTTGGAATGAAGAATTATTCATATTTCATAGCTACTTAGGGAACATGAAAGCCAAGATAGCCCCTTTCAATCTTAAAGGGAAGGAAAATATCTTGTGGGATTCATGTGAAGGATGTCAAGGGCATTTGGGAAGAAGACTTAATTTGGGATAATTTCGAGAGGATCTTCAAGAAGAAGTACCTATCAAAGAGGTGCTATGATGATAGATATAAGGATTTTTATGAGCTACCTATGGGTTCTATGATAGATGATGAGTATACTAGAAGATTCCTAGAGCTGTTGAGGTATGTGCCTTATCTCAAGGAGGATAAGGCTAATATCTAAATATTCATCAGCGGATTGCCAACAACATATAGAGACAGGTTTGAGTTTGATGAACCTAAATCATTAGAGTAATAAATAGAAGCATTTTTATGAGAAGTCAAAGTGAAAACTTGTGCTGAAATGTGACTTGAAGGGAAATGATAAAGTAAAAGGAAAATGACCACCAAAGCAGGGAAGACCTCAAGATGTAGGTGAGAAAGAAAATGTTTCTCCTTACGAGAAGTTTAGTGCAGTTGAGAAGGGACATGCGTCACATCCTAGAGAGAAGCATACTAGAGGTGATAATAGAGCACCATTGTAGTGGTGGATATGTGGTAAAGATCTCCGTAAGAAAGATTGTGCATTGTACTAGGAAGGTAGGCCTAATATCTATAATGCTCAGGAGGCACAGATAGTTGGGGATGTTGGTCATAGTATTCCTCAAATTTATGTAGCTATGGACAACATGTAGGAAAATCACCAACCATCTATCATTAACATGGATAGTCATATTTGTGCTCAAGTTATTTCTATTTTTATTGATCTTGGATCTAATTATAGTTATGTTAATCTTGACCTGGTGGAGAAGTGTGGATTGATAAAATAAGTGCACATAGAGTCTTGGTTGGCGCAGTTTGAGACAACTATGAGGAAGAAAGTTCATTACTGGGTAAGATATTGTGCATTTGAGTTTAATTTTAAACCTACAATAACACATTTGGATGTACTTCCATTGGGATCATATAGTATTCTTTTGGGTATGGATTGGATGTATCTTCATAGGACCAAAGTGTATTTCTATGACAGGGCTATTGAGCACTTGGATGATAATGGAGAGAAGAGAATATTGCAGGGGAAGAAGGAGCCTACATCAGTAAGGATGGTCAAATCTATGCAGGCTAAGTTCAGTTACTAAAAAGGGTGTGTGATGTTTGCAGTTCATATTTCCAGTGACAATGGTAATGATGTTGAGGATGAAAAAATACTCAAGAGGTATGTTGTGTTGCAACAGTTTTAGGATGTGTTTCCATCAAATATTTCAGATTTGCCTCTGCATATGGAAGTATACTTTTCTATCGAGTTGGTACCAAGGGCAACATCAACATCAAAGGCACCTTATAGGATGAGCAATCCATAATTAATAGAGCTAAAGTTTCAGTTAAAGGAAATGCTTGATAATGGATACATTAGGCTAAGTGTATTGCCTTGGGGTGCACCAGTATTGTTCGTGAAGAAGAAGGATGGTACTCTTAGATTGTGGATTGATTACAGGCAACTTAACAAGGTGACAATCAAGAAAAGATATATGTTCTTGATGATTGATGACTTATTTGATTAGTTGAAGGGAGCAACAATGTTCTCAAAGATTGACTTGAGATCAAGATACCATCAGGTAGGCATCAAAGAAGAGGATATCTACTAGACTGCCTTTAGGATCAGGTATGGGCATTATGATTTTCTTGTAGTTCCATTCGGTTTGACTAATTCTCCAACTACTTTTATGTGTTTGATGAATAGTGTGTTGCATCCTTATCTAGACAAGTTTGTCACTGTATTCATTGGTGACATCTTGATATATTCTAAGAATGAGGAAGAGTATACCGATCATTTAGCAACAGTGTTGATATTTCTAAGAGAGCATCAATTTTATTCTAAGATTAGCAAGTGCAGTTTCTTTCAGACAAAAGTACACTACTTGGGACATGTTGTTTCCAAGAATGGAATAGTAGTAGATCTAGAGAATATAAAAGGATATCATTGACTGGGAAACTACTAGAAATGTGGATGAATTCAAATCATTCATGGGATTAGCAAGTTACTATAGGAAGTTCATCTAGAACTTCTCACAAATTTCATATCCTATTACATCATTGTAGAGGAAAGGTAAGAAGTTTGAATGGAAAAAAGGAGTGTGCAACCAGTTTTGAGCAGCTGAAGCAATTGTTGAAAAATGCTCTAGTGTTAAAGATTGCATATCCATATAAAGGGTTTGTAGTATGTACAATAGCTTGGAAGAGAGGGCTTGGTGGAGTCCTTGTGCAAAGGGACAAGCGATATGCTATGATTCCAGCAAACTGAATGACCACAAGCAGAACTATGTGACTCATGATCTTGATTTGGAAGCTATTATTCATGCCATGAAGATGTGGAGATATTATCTTCTTGGCAGGAGGTTTACGTTGATGAGAAATCACATTGGGCTAAGATATGTTAGCCGAATTTGAATGCTAGGAAAGCTAGATGGTTGGCTACCCTTAGTGAGCTTGACTTTGAGATTAGGTACATTAAGGGAAAGGAGAAAAGGGTTGCATATGCTCTCAACAGGAAGGTGCAATTGAACCATGTTGCAGTAGTGAGATCATATGGGATAAATATACAATATCGGATCTTACATGAAAGACAATAGGAATGACAAGTACAAGGAGATTATGCACAAGTTACAACAGGGTATAGGTGATCAGAATGTGGATTAACATCATAGAACATATGGATAGGTGAGATTTAGGGATAAGATCTATGTGTCAAATGATAGTGAACTCAAGAAGCTTATCTTGTTGGATTTTCATGTAAAACCATGTTCAGTTCACCTAGGTTATCAAAAGACGTTGACAATAGTAAAGAAGTTCTACTACTCACTGTGTTAGTGTCAGTGCTTTCACACTGCCATCAGTGATCAAATTTCTCTTTTGCATTTCATATTAGGTGTCCCATTTTGATGAGCTGCACTCCATTAGGTGATGGATCAACTGATGGTAGGGTTTTATTTCATTTGTTCCTCGTGCTATATACCTATTGATCTATTTCACATATCTTTTAAGGCATTCATAGTCATTCCAGTTCACTTCATTTATAAAAAATCAGTATTAGACTTTAGTCTCACTAGGTCTTAGGGTTTTTCTCCATGGTCATTCACATGAAAAATAAATGTCATTAGGCACATGAGGAGGTTATTAAAAAATCATAATTTCTTGGTTTGTAAGCTTAATAAAGCTCTTTAAACTCAAAACTAGTTTTGAGTTTAAAGAGCAAAGCATTTGTATTTTATCATTTCACTTCATGTAATTTAATGGTTTCTATATGTAACACTATTCACATGCTGCTCCTGGTCACTTGCCAACTTGGTCAATTCCTGCCACTGCAAAAAAGTCAAAGAAAAGAGCATCATTCCACCTGTGGACATGCAAAAAGTCAAAAATCAATTAAAACAAAGTATTTCAGAGGAGCAAACAAACATTAGAAAGTGGGTTATGTTTAATGAAAAATCAAAGGGCTTGAAAAGGTATAAAAATCATTTCATCTTTCATATCACCTCATTGTGAAATATAAAGTGCTAAGGAGAGATCGAAAGGCAATTTTAAGGTGTCATTGGACAAAAAGAAGCAAGTTTAGGTGTTGTTGGAGAAAAACAGAGGCGCTATGCACCTATTGCCTAGAATTGCGCATTCATTTGGTGTTGTGCACCTGTTGGAGTGTGCTGTGCATCTATTGGAAACTACCCACTCAGTGCTAGGAACCTCAAACAAGGTCAAAAATCGCTCAAATTTCCTCTAATTTGCAAAGGTTTCTTCTCCTACATGTAAGTGTTGCTACTGTTATTTCCATAAGACTTTTTGTGCTTAGAGCTAATTTGTGAAAAGGGTAAACCCTAGCTACTGTTAAAGCAAAGTTTATCCATAAAAGTTCACTATTTAATAGCTGTCTTTTTCATAATTGGTGATTGTTCCTTAAAACCCTAACCCCTACACACACTTCCTATTCCCATTCCCATTCACTCATATACACTTCCCTAAAACCCTACTTACATACATAACCCTATACCCTAACCCTATACCCTCAATTCTCAAAACCCTAGCCATCCCCTTCATACCCTATTCCCTCAAACCCTACACTCTATCAAATCTCACTCATATCCCTATTTCCTCTCACTCATTCCCTTTCTTTTGAAAATCTCTTCATACTCATCATTCACCTACATTATATTTCTTTCCCCACAAGCATATATAGTCAAATAAGACAATGGATAGAGATTATGAGACTAGGGAAGATACCCTCAGTGACAGTTCTAGGGAACTAAACTTACAGTAGAGGAGACCTCACAAAGGAGGAAAGATAACCAAGGAGGAGCCCATTAGCCTTACAGAATTACTTTCTTGTCCCTTTTCCATCACATGTTTCCAGCATCAGTCTTGTTATGGGTTCTGTGAAATGGTGGAGAGGGTCAAATATCACCATGAATTAGCAAGGCTATTTGTGTCACACTTGGACAATAATGAAGTACAACTTGCTGGAGTCACTTTCACTCTATCACCTGCCATCATTTCAGAGGCTACAGGCATCCCAAACATAGGTGAAAAATGGAACAAAGGGTAGTACATTGACTGACAATTTTATGAGCCTTACATCAACGCTGCATGCCCCAGAAAGCTAAAAAGGGTGTTTCCATCCAAATTCTTATAGGACAGGTTTGCCTCACTCATGAAGATCATCATTTAAATATTTTACTTGTGAAGGTAGGTTTTCAAGGTTGTATGCCTACCACATTAGGTTGTTGATGCATTTTACTAGAGTAAGTTTGATGGATCTTCCTTTCTTCATGTTTCGGAATATTGAAAAGATAGCACACTATATCAAGAAAAAGCCTTATCCCCAACAAATGAACAGAATTTACCACTTCTCTCTGATCAATATCATTGTGTTGCATTAGTTGAATAGATTGAATATACCATGGGAAACCTTCATTTCTCATGAGGTTTTCGAAGGTCCTCAAATATTTTCATTAGTGCATCAGGAGGAAGTTGAACCTTCACGACATGAACAAGCCAAAGAAACTGAAACTTTGAGAATGCCAGTGTTTGTCACCTATGGGAGAGGCACTAGGAGGCTTTTTGTAGCTGCCAAGCAAGTACTATCTCCACAAGGAGTGGAAGGGGTCTCGCCTTCATCTATAGATCACAGGAAAATGTTATCTCCACCTAGAGTGGAAGGGGCTTTGTCTTCTTCTCCAGCTAAGAAGGTACAAGTTGGTCAGCAACAGAAGGGTAGAGATAAAGGAAAGAAAAAGGTGCATGAGGATGATCTTAGTGAGGGGCAAGAGAGAGATTTTGTCCTGGTGGACCATGAGGTGGCTCAAGAGGAGAATGTCATGGACTTGGATGCTCAAAATCCAAGGAGTGTCAAGGATTTGATCATCAAGGAAAAATAGGTTGACATTCAAGCCCTATCAATCAATTTAGAAAGAGAAAAGTGGATAATAAAATACCTTGAGCAGGAAAATAAGCAATTAACTGATAAACAAGCTATTATGGAATTGCAAATGATTAGGGAAGAAAGGCAAGAGGCAAAGAAAGCAAAGGGCAAGATGACCTCCATTGAGCAAGAAATTGAGAATGACCGAGAAACTTGGTTAGAGAGGGTGAACATTCACCTTGAGAAGCTGCTTGAGAAGGCCAATAAAGAGAAGAAAATTCTTCACCACATGGCTTATCACTATTTAACCTGGAACAAGATATGCAATATAAGAATGAGAAAGCTAAAGGTAAGGTTGAGGAAAATTTTGAGAAGCCAAAAGGAAAAAAACAAATTAGAAATTCTTGTTGATGCCTCCTTATCTCATCATAGCAGTGCTTGAGGGTGCTCTATACCAAATTTGGGGCAATTTTGAGAATTTTTTTTCATTTTCAAATTTTGAAATTAGAAAAACAGGAAAACCCAATAGGTGCGCAGCGCTAATGGCACTGCGCTTTTTGCTGGAGCATCTTTTGAAAGATTGGTTTGCAATTTTGGATTCATCATGAAAAAGCAAGCAAACCCAAAAAATTTCATCAATTTTGGAGTAGATCTTGGTCACCTAAAGGCCAAAAAACCATCAAAAAATTACCTCTTTGCCACTTTTTTGACACACAGGAAGCAGTATTGGGAGATTCCATTGTTGAGGGGGGGAATGACATCCAAATCCATAAATTCAAGTTGTTCCAAAAATTTGACTCGACAGGCTTTCCAATGAGATATCCTGCACCCAATTTGGACACTAGGAAGGTCCCCAAAACTGGCTTGGAAAAAGCATTGCGCGTTGGATCAGGGGCACTGCGCATTGGATGGAAATTGCCAGTTTGGCTCCAAAATCAAAATTTCACCTAGATTTTTTTTAATTTGAATTTTGGGCACTTTTTAGGTAAATATATGAATTTAATTGATGCTATGCAATGTAAATATAATTACAAAATGACTCTTGGGGGTAAATTCATCATTTTGAGTTGGTTGGGGGTGGAATGAATCAATTTCCATGGTTTTGGAGGCAAACTGTTCCACTGCCTATATTCTTGTTCTTAGTTTAGATATGGTTGAAACCACTCATTTTCTCATGGATTCGACCCCTGATGGCTAGCATAGGTGGTTTTATGCCTATATTATGTACTTTCTTAGTCATTTGTAAAGGTTGGACTCTTGTGGAAGCTCTGAGCTCTATTGTATATCTCTACAACAATTTGGCAAGGAATAAAACCAAGTTTTGCAGCTATTTTTGTGGGATTCTTGTGATACTGTGTTTTTGTATTGTTTCTTCTTTTGTAATAAGTTATTCTTATGTGTTATATGTTTCAAAACCTTTTCCATTCTTCTTAACTAAATGAATCAAGAGAAATAGGAAAAATACATTGATAATAGTGCTTTGCCTTGGGAATGCATTTAGTTCTTAATGTTTTCAGTAGTCTGAAGAGGATTCATGATCTTTGCATGCCCTCCTCAGCCCCTTAGCAGTCTTAAATCAACCATCTCACTCGATTACTAGTGCATAAATACTTATCTATCTCGCCCCACAGAACATGTCTGTAAATTTGACTTGATTTCCCAGACCCAAGCTACCTGCTCCATTTGATCCAGCAACCAATCATCAAAATCGACAAATAACCCTTGAGCTACTATACCTATCCTAAAATATAATTTCAATTCAGTCATCTCAAGCTGTAATTGCAATCATCTCAACCGCGATTGACATGGAGAGAGCCCTCTCCTGACCTGGTAGGGCTAGCTACTAGGTTAAGCATGGTTTGTGGTTATCCTAAGATTGCCTCCCTTCAGCCTAAGGTCGATCTAGGCTCTAACATAGTGGCGACCATACTACGGAATGTATTGTTATGTTCCTCATCAAAATGTATCAAGTTTAGATCTGATTGTTGATGGTGGACAACTATCAGACACTGGAAGGATGAAATCATTCACCTAGCAACTCCAAATCAGTTTCGAGATCAAATCCATAGACTCCACTAGAGGATGAACCTGACCAACAAAAACATGAAAGGAAAATATGGAAAGATCAGGTATTCAAGTTGGAATTTCATCCAAGACATGATGATCTTTGTTATAAATTATTTCTTCTCTTTTCCTGAGAATATCAAGAAGGCTTTGCAAAGTATATTGTATTTGAGAAAAGATCCTAGACCTGCATTTGATTCTTTCCCTTTGAAGATTGCAAATACAAAATGTTCCCATGCCTTTGATCTTTATCAAGAACCTTCTTCTGAATCTTATGATGACCATCTTCAAACTGATGAGCCTAAAGAGACCAAGACTGATTCTACACCTTTTGTATATAGCCCCATACCTTGTAAAATTCCAGATAGATACAAGCCTCTGATTTTACCTCCTATATCCCATGCTTTCCCTAAAAACCATTACCTATATCTACCAAGATTTGATGGTGAATGTGACAACATCACTACTGAGAGACATGTACTGAATTTTGAGTCTTTTCTTGAACTTTTTGAAGTCGACGAAGATGATGTCAGTATTAGGCATTTTTCTCTTTCTTTGCAAGGCAAAGTCAAGAGTTGGTTCAAAACATTGCCCGATCCGAGCATCTCAGATTTCTAGCAGTTCTTCAAATTTTTCCTTGATAGGTGGGTGGTCAGAATAACCCTTTCTTGATTCTAGAAGAGTATAACTAGCTGAAAAGATAGCCAGAGGAGACAGTACAACAGTTTTCCGCCAGATTTAACCAAGTTTATTGTTCGATGCTGGTTAATATAAGACCTCCTCTTGGATCTACTCTCTTGCATTATCCGGATGATTTTGATTCAGAAATGGAGTTTCAGCTGAGAGAATGGAACCTTGCAACACTTGAAGAGATGAAAAATAGTGCAATAGATGTAGAGGCTAATTTGCTGATCAGAAGGGCAAAGTTGAAGGAAGAAAAGATGAAGGACACAGATCCAAAGGAATCGACATCTTTAGAGGTAAAGCTAGACATTTTAGTAAGTTTAGTGGAAAAGATGATGCAAAAGATCACCACAAGGAATGAGTATGATATTCAAGACCATGGCTCGCTGATTGGAGAAGAACAAGTAGCCGATCCAAAACATTTTCATTCTTATCCCACTTGTCATAGATCTGATAATGATTGTTTTATAGATCATCTTGGAAAAGAGAGATCTGTTGATCTGACTTGTATGCTTGATGATGTGTTTTATACTGATGATTTGTATGATGATGATTATTTCCTCCAAATAGAAGCTAGTTTTGTAGACAAATCAACAGCTGGTTTGTGGAAGGAGGAAGTTCACTTTCAGCAGTTCGAGTACAATGACCAGCCATTACATATTAGCTATGGAAGTGAGGAGGAAAGTGAAAAAAATTTTGAAGTAAGTGAAGGATCTTTGCCTTTTTGTTTTTCTTCATTTCAGTTCATCAGAGACAACTTTCATGCAATCAGAAATCAACCGTTGATAAGTTTCAATCTTGACCATCTTAAGGGCAATGAAATCCTTGTTCAAGACTTTTCATATCCAGATTTGCAGCCCCCGAATGCCATTGAGTGTCAGGATGTAGATGAAGACCTGGAAGATGGAACATATGATCAAATGATGTAAGATGGTTCTGTACCATTCTGTTTTGAATCATTTCAGTTTTTGAAGGTAAATTTGCATAGTATATCTTCAAATGAGTAGCCTGTAGAAAATCATGCAATCTCATTGGAACCGATAGAAAATGGGTTACAGTAGCCTTTTCAAGTTTTTCATGATCCAATAGCTGATGTGTTGGATGATGTCTATAGTCAAAGGTTTTCTCCATTAGAACGATGAGCTTGAAACAAGTATTGATACAAACTTGATCCAGAAGCCGGTTTCTTTGTCATTTTCTACAGGAGTCTCGTCACAAACATCAGATGAAAGTTTGCATTCATGGTATGAGGAGAAGGAAAGTAATCTATTGGATGAGCTAAGCCCTAGTGCACATGAATTTCAAGATCCTTATGTAGTATTTTTGGAGTCAGATAGAGAATCCATATTATTCAATCTGGGAAAATTTGGATCTTTTTACAAGTTTTCATGGGAGTTGCTTTTCAGTAGTTCTCTCTTATTTCTTGGAAAAAAGCACTTGAGGAAAATTCAAAACAACATCCAGAATGCTTACTTGGTTGCATTGGTTGTTTCATTTCACTTGATCAAGTGATGAATGGAAAGTTAGAATAGGTTTTACTGAATAAGCTCCATTTTGAGCATATTTTCCAGTTCGTCAGTTGTGTTCTAGTATTGAGTCAATGTCAAGTCAATTTGTGTCTTTGAGTCATCAGTATTTAGTCGTGTAATTTCAGCTTGAGTTTTTGATTCCATGCCCAATGGATAAGACTACTAGGTCTACGGTGTTCTTGGCACCTCCAAGGAGCTACCATCCCCATTGGAGCCAATGTTAGTGTCAGTGCTTTCACACTTCCATCAATGATCAAATTTCTCTTTTGCATTTCATATTAGGTGTCCAATTATGATGAGCTGCACTCCATTAGGTTATGGATCAACTGATGGTAGGGTTTTATTTCATTTGTTCCTCATGCTATATACCTGCTGATCTATTTCACATATATTTTAAGGCATTCATAGTCATTCCAGTTCACTTCATTTATAAAAAATCAGTATTAGACTTTAGTCTCACTAGGTCTTAAGGTTTTTCTCCATGGTCATTCACATCAAAAAAAATGTCAGCAGGCACATGAGGAGGTTATTCAAAAATCACAATTTCTTGGTTTGTAAGCTTAATAAAGATCTTTAAACTCAAAACTAGTTTTGAGTTGAAAGAGTAGAGCATTTGTATTTTATCATTTCACTTCATGTAATTCAATGTAATTTTATGGTTTCTATATGTAATACTATTCACATGCTGCTCTTGGTCACTTGCCAACTTGTTCAATTCCTACCATTGAAAAAAAGTCAAATAAAAGAGCATCATTCCACCTATGGACATGAAAAAAGTCAAAAATCAGTTAAAACAGAGTATTTCAGAGGAGCAAACAAACATTAGAAAGTGGGTTATGTTTAATAAAAAATCAAAGGGCTTGAAAAGGTATAAAAATAATTTCATCTTTCATATCACCTCATTGTGAAATCTGAAGTGCTAAGGATAGATCGAAAGGCGATTTGAAGGTGTCATTGGACAAAAAGAAGCAAGTTGAGGTGTTGTTGGAGAAAAATAGTGGCGTTGCGCACCTATTTCCTGGCGCTGCACATTCATTTGGCATTGCGCATTGGATGCTGTCTGGAAGTGTTAATTAACAAAGGCGTTGCGCATTCATTTGATGTTGTGCACCTGTTGGAGTGCGCTGCACATCTATTGGAAGCTGCCCACTCAGTGCTAGGAACCTCAAACAAGGTCAAAAATCACTCAAATTTCCTCTAATTTGCAAAGATTTCTTCTCCTACATGTAAGTGTTGCTACTATTCTTGCCATAAGACTTTTTGTTCTTAGAGCTAATTTGTGAAAAGGCTAAACCCTAGCTACTGTTAAAGCAAAGTTTATTCATAAAAGTTCACTGTTTAATAACTATCTTTTTCATAATTGGTGACTGTTCCTTAAAGCCCTAACCCCTACACACACTTCCTATTCCCATTCCCATTCACTCATATAAACTTCCCTAAAACCCTACTTACATACATAACCCTATACCCTCAATTCTCAAAACCCTAGTCATTCCGTCCATACCATATTCCCTCAAACCCTACACTCTATCAAATCTCACTCATATCCCTATTTCCTCTCACTCATTCCCTTTCTTTTGAAAATATCTTCATACTCATCATTCACCTACATTATCTTTCTTTCCCCACAATCATATACAGTCAAATAAGACAATGGACAGAGATTATGAGACTGGGGAAGAGACCCACAGTGACAATTCTAGGGAACTAAACTTATAGTAGAGGAGACCTCAAAAAGGAGGAAAGATAACCAGGGAGGAACCCATTAGCCTCAGAGAATTACTTGCTTGTCGCTTTGCCATCACATGTTTCTAGCATCAGTCTTGTTATGAGTTCTGTGAAATGGTGGAGAGGGTCAAATATCACCATGAATTAGAAAGGCTATTTGTGTCACACTTGGACAATAATGAAGCACAACTTGTCGGGGTCACTTTCACTTTGTCACCTACCATCATTTCAGAGGCTATAGGCATCCCAAACATAGGTGAAAAATGGAACAAAGGGCAGTACATTGACAGGGAATTTTATGAACCTTACATCAAGGCTGCATGCCTCAACAAGCTGAAAAGGGTGTTTCCATTCAAATTCTTGCAGGACAGGTTTGCCCCACTCATGAAGATCATCATTAAATATTTTACTTGTGAAGGTAGTTTTCAAGGTTGTATGCCTACCACATTAGGTTGTTGATGCATTTTACTAGAGTAAGAATGATGGATCTTCCTTTCTTCATGTTCTGGAATATTGAAAAGATAGCACACTATGTCAAGAAAAAGCCTTATCCCCAACAAATGAACAACATTTACCACTTCTCTTTGATCAAGATCATTGTGTTGCATCAGTTGAATAGATTGAATATACCATGGGAAACCTTCATTTCTCATGAGGCTTTCAAAGGTCCCCAAATATTTTCATCAATGCATTAAGAGGAAGCTGAACCTTCAGGAAATGAACAATCCAAAGAAACTGAAACTTTGAGAGTTCCAGTGTTTGTCACCTATGAGAGAGGCACTAGGAGGCGTTTTGCAGCTACCAAGCAAGTACTATCTCCACAAGGAGTGGAAGAGGTCTCGCCTTCATCTACATATCACAGGCAAATGTTATCTCCAACTAGAGTGGAAGGGGCTTTGTCTTCTTCTCCAGCTACGCAGGTACATGTTAGTCAGCAACAGAAGGACATAGATAAAGGAAATAAAAACGTGCTTGAGGATGATCTTAGTGAGGGGCAAGAGAGTGATTTTGTCCTGGTGGACCATGAGTTGGCTCAAGAGGAGAATGTCATGGACTTGGATGCTCAAAATCCAAGGAGTGTCAAGGATTTGATCATCAAGGAAAAAGAGGCTGACATTCAAGCCCTATCAGTCAATTTAGAAAGAGCAAAGTGGATAATCAAATACCTTGAGCAGGAAAATAAGCAATTAACTGATAAACAAGCTATTATGGAATTGCAAATGATTAGGGAAGAAAGGTAAGAGGCAAAGAAAGCAAAGGGCAAGATGACCTCCATTGAGCAAGAAATTGAGAATGACCGAGAAAATTGGTTAGAGAGGGTGAACATTCACCTTGAGAAGCTGCTTGAGAAGGCCAATAAAGAGAAGAAAATGCTTCGCCACATGGCTTATCACTATTTAACCCAGAACAAGATATGCAATATAAGAATGAGAAAGCTAAAGGCAAGGTTAAGGAAAATTTTGAGAAGCCAAAAGGAGAAAAACAAATTAGAAATTATTTTTGATGCCTCTTTAGCTCATCATAGTAGTGCTTGAGGGTGCTCTAAACCAAATTTGGGGAAATTTTGAGAATTTTTTGTCATTTCCAAATTTTGAAATTAGAAAAACAAGAAAACCTAATAGGTGCGCAGTGCCAATGGCGCTGCACTTTTTACTAGAGAATCTTTTGAAAGATTGGTTTGCATTTTTGGACTCAGCTTGAAAAAACAAGCAAACCCAAAAAGTTTCATCAATTTTGGAGCAGATCTTGGTCACCTAAAGGCCAAAAAACCATCAAAAAATGACCTCTCTGCCACTTTTTTGACACACAGGAAGTAGTCTTGGGAGATTCCATTTTTGAGGGGGCAAATGACATCCAAATCCAGAAATTCAAGTTGTTCCAGAAAGTAGACTCGACAGGATTACCAACAAGCTATCCTGCACCCAATTTGGACACTAGGAAGGTCCCCAAAACTAGCTTGGAAAAAGCGTTTCACATTGGATCATGGGCGCTGCACATTGGATGGAAATTGCCAGTTTGGCTCCAAAATCAAAATTTCGCCTAGATTTTTTGTAATTTGAATTTTGGGAACTTTTTAGGTAAATCTATGAATTTAATTGATGCTATGGCATGTAAATATAATTACAAAATGAATCTTGGGGGTAAATTCATCATTTTGAGGTGGTTGGGGGTGGAATGAATCAGTTTCCATAGTTTTAGAGGCAAGTTGTTCCACTGCCTATATTCCCGTTCTTAGTTTAGATATGGTTGAAACCACTCCTTTTCTCATGGATTCAACACCTGATGGCTAGCATAGGTGTTTTGATGCCTATATTATGTACTTTCTTAGTCATTTGTAAAGGTTGGACTCTTGTGGAAGCTCTGAGCTCTATTGTATATCTCTACAGCAGTTTGGCAAGGAATAAGACCAGGTTTTGTAGCTATTTTTGTGGGATTCTTGTGATACTATGTTTTTGTATTTTTTCTTATTTTGTAATAAGTTATTCTTATGTGTTATATGTTTCAAAACATTTTCCATTCTTCTTAACTAAATGAGTCAAGATAAATAGGCAAAATACATTGATAACAGTGCTTTGCCTTGGGAATGCATTTAGTTCTTAATGTTTTTAGTAGTTTGAAGAGGATTCATGATCTCTGCATGCCCTCCTCAGCCCCTCAACAGTCTTAAATCAACCATCTCACTCGATTAATAGTACATAAATACTTATCTATCTCGCCCCACAGAACATGTCTATAAATCTGACTTGTTTTCCGAGACGCAAGCTGCTTTCTCCATTTGATCTAGCAACCAATCATCAAAATCAACCAAAAACCCTTGAGCTACTATACCTATCATAAAATCTAATTTCAATTTAGTCATCTCAAGCTATAATTGTAGTCATCTCAACTGAGATTGACAAGGAGAGAACCCTCTTCCGACCTGGTAGGGCTAGCTACAAGGTTAAGCATGGTTTGTGGTTATGCTAAGATTGCCTCCCTTCAGCCTGAGGTCGATCTAGGCTCTGACACAATGAATCTAAAGAAGGAAGTGGCAGACTTTGTGGCGAGATGTTTGGACTGCTAACAGGTCAAAGCAGAGTGTTAGAATCCAGGTGGGTTGCTTTAGCCTATTCTAATTCGTGAATGGGAATGGGAGGTCATTTCCATGGATTTCATTACAGGCTTTTGAGGACATCGATACAACATGATTCTATCATGGTTGTGGTCGATCGGTTGAGAAATCTAGCTCACTTCATTCCAGTGAAGACTAATTATTTAGCTAGTTAGTTAACATAGGTCTTCATCAGGGATATCATGAGATTTCATGGTGTTTCTAAGAATATTGTATCCTTCATGGACGCCAAGTTCAATTCCAAGTTTTGGAAGGAGTTGTTTGCAAGATTGGGGAAAAATTTGGCTTTTGGAATGACTTATCATCTACAGATAGATGGATAGATAGAGAGAGTTAACATGATATTTGAGGACATGTTGAGAATGTATGTCATGCATCAGTAGAGGATATGGGAGGAGTAACTTCCATTGGTTGAGTTTACATACAACAACGGTTATCAGGAGTCACTGAAGATGAGTCTATTTGAGGCATTCTATGGGTGGAGTTATAACACTCCCATCAGCTGGAAGACATGGAATAGGAAATGCATGGTATAAAGAAGAATCTAAAGGCAGTACAAGACATGCATAAAAGTTATGCAGACCAACACAAGGCATTTCAGGAGTTTCAGGTTGGGGAGCATGTGTATTTGTGAATCAAGTCCAAGAAGATCTCCTTGAGTATTGGATCATGTGCCAAGTTGGCACCACATTATTGTGGGCCTTTTGATATCATTGAGAGGATTGGACTAGTCGCCTACAAAATTGCACTGTCTTCTACAGTGAAATCCCATGATGTTTTTCATGTTTCACTGCTTAAAATATATGTAAAGGATGTTGATCATGTTATTGATCGGTTTGCATGTTAGGTGGAGAAAGAAGGAGAATTCCAGCCAGAACCACAATGCATACTACATTAGAAACATCTTGAGTAATGGAATAGAGTACTCGATTAGGTTAAAGTGCAGTGGAAGCACTTTGGGCCCGATGGAGCTACATGGGAGATGATCAGATGCAAGCTATGTGTCCTTCTATTGATGGTGTTGGAAATCCATCAACCAAGGGGATTTCCCTGATTTGAAGTCCCAATTAGACCTCACACCATTTGGTGTAGGAGTCCCATTCAGTATAAAGGATTGGTTTCCAAATCCTTAAAGATGTTCCTTGGTTCTAGCTGTCAGCACAAGAGAGTGATGTGATGGTATCTTCGAAAATCAAGGTGAGTGTGCCTAGTGAGTGTGGAGTGCAACTGTGTCTAGGTACTTCTACTGCAAAGGGGAGAGAAAAGTGAGCCTCTAAGTGAGAAGTAATAGTACCACCGAGGAACAGACACACATGAACCAGAAGGAGTTGTCTAACATCTAGCGGAATAGTCCACAATGGACGCAACAAGCGTTACAACCAACAAACAAGGGAAGATCCATCTAACATTCAGAAGAATGGTCCATAACATATGTGATAGTCATGGAAACAAACAAGGAAAAATATGTCTAGTATCCTACGGAATAGCCAGAAGGATGGGACAACGATAACAACCACTACAATACATTCTCAATAAGATAAGAACTAAAATAACCAAAATAGTTCAATTATATTAGTACATGTGAAAGAAAACATGAAATAAAAATGTCCACATAATAGTCTTACAAACATTCATAGTCCATGCATGAAGAATGTGTTGGCCTTAAAAGGCTTTTGTTATTAAGAAAATGTTCCAAGACACATATTTACATTGTACATCACTAGCCCTAGTAGTGGGACATTAGAGCCACTCCTTGCTCCTCAAAGAACTAGATGGTCTCTCTAATGCCTTGTGGGAGGAGTCAAGGTGAAATGTCCTTTGATCATACAATGAGGGGGTATATATAACCAAGGGGTGATGCTTACCCCTTGTGACTCTTTGACTACCCTTAGGACTATTCAACTTCCTATGACTTTTCAGCTTACATGACTCTTCATATTCATGTGTGTCCATTGGAATTCCACTTTAACTTACATTTGATTTAAAATATACATGGCCCACAATAGTGTTGTGGCATATGAAAACTCATGACATGACTTTACATGACACTGTTGGCATAGACTAGCTTGATGATGTGGAAATTTTAAGTCATTGTTGCTGCTAAGTGTTAGATGTGTTCTTGGATATGATTTCTCTTCTCCTCCAGATAGCTTATTACTGTGGGCTCTTCAATGATCTTCAGTCTTGGATTGTGGTTGCACACTTGTGTTCCTTTTCTTTCTCATGGTAGGTCCACTTGTTCGTTCAACTACAAGTGAGACTTTAGGCATGCTTCACTCCTTCACCTTCTTCATCATCTAACCATGAGTTAATAGTCTACATGTTCTTGCAGTTCACTCATGATGGGATGACATCAATATGAAAACTCCCTATGTTAAGATGATAAATTATTATCCATGAACTAAGCTTAGGACAAGTGATAGGCTGGAAGAGAAGGCCCAATAAATGTGCATTGCACATCTCCAGGTGATTGGGAGAGAGCTTGATCACTGAGATTGCACAGAACGTAACTTAGGATTGACTAAGAAATTTTTCAGCATAAACCCCACTAGGGAGATAAATTTCACAATGGCCAGTGGGATTCAAGATTGTGCAGTTCAAGAAAGTAATGGATGATGTCGGATGAGGCCCTGAGAGGTTAGTTCTATGTAGTTTTCAAAGGCAAGGAGGATTGGGCAGCAAAGATTCCTGGAGGAAAAATATGCCTAGTTCTTGAGGGAAGTGAGCTCTGGTCGAGGGAAGGACACTAGAGGACACAACTACGTATTTATAGAGGTCAACTCTAGGCTCTCTATTCATTGTGGGATTCCAACAACCAAGGGAAAATCTTGAGGAGTGAAAGTGTGAAGTGTGTAGTTCGAGGTAGATTCGGGGGCACAACTGCAGAATTCTGGTGGTCAAGGAAGGTTGTTGGGCTCTGGAATTGCGTAGTACAACTGCCATGGAGGACAGTGACTGCACACTTCATAATTCTAGGCAGTAATGTAACATCAATTAGGGTTGATATTGCGCAATGTGCAACTCAGTCTGGGCCTGACAAACACAAGTTTCTTGGTCGAGAAGATTTTCGAGAATGGCTAAGTGTGGTAGGAAAATAGACTTGTGATGAAATTGAACTTGTGATCATACACTTAGCGTACTTTGATGACACTAAAAAATAGACCATCGGAGCAACCAACAAACCATTACCCTTTGTGTGACTGTCTCTATACAAGAAGTGACAGGTGTGACACTTGAGATAGGCTTTAGGACGACGTGACGACACTTGTGCGATAGTGCTCAAGACTTTATGTATGAGTGCGACAGGTATTTACATGGCTAGGAAAATCGTATACACAAATGCCAACCTTAAAAACCACCAGAAAAGGATCACAACATTACATATCAGTCAAACATGCCAAAAGACAATAGTTAGCCCAATATACAAAAGGGAATGAAACACTTAGCGAAAACACATGGAATGAATTTCAATGTTTGCAACCATACATGTCATTAAATAAATAATGTTATGACAATGGTAAGTTGTCCTTCATAATACACAAAGAGATGTATTTCAAGTTCATGAAATATGTGCTTTGTTTTTGATACCTACCCTCCAAAGGGTTGTGAATCAGATGGAGTCTTCATGTGGTCCCGATCTTCTATCATACCCTTGGGTTCATTGGTCTTCTTATCTAACAATTATCTTTTCTCCTCAGCTCCTTGAGTGTCATATAGTATGTCCTCCTTCTTCATCTCCTTCTTTATCATCTTGCCATAGTGTAAGAGAGTACCTGCATCTGCAACTCACTCATGATGAGACAACATCAGTTTGAAACCCCTAGCCTAAGATAGAGAACTTGGATTCATGAACTTGGATGGGACTGAGTGACATGTCAGCGGGAAGGCCCAGTGAATGTACGATTTCATAATTCAAGCAGCCAAGGGTTAAGCCTGATCATTAAGATTCTGTAGTGCACAGCTCAAAATTGACTGAGGGAAATTTTTGCGTAGTCCTCGCTAAGGGAAAATTTTGCACAGTGCCCACTTAGGTACAAAATTTCACAGTTAAATCAAGTAGTGGTTGTTGTGGGATGGGGCCATGGGATGACAAATTACACATTTTCCAGAGGCAAGGGGGACTGGGAAGCTGAGAGGCTTGGAGGACAAAACTATGCAGTTTCTGGAGACAGTGAGTTCTAGCTAAGGGAAGGACAGTAGAGGAAGCATATGTTCATTTTTGGATGCAAAGGGAGGTTGGATTTCTATGCATTCTACATTTATAACAGGCAAGTAAAAATCTTGAGGGTTGTAGATGCGAAGTGCGGAATTTAGGAAGGTTGGATGAGGCTAAGTTGCTAGGAATCCTCCATAATTTGGCTAAGTGTGAGATAGTGGAACATGATAGAACTTGACTGTGGACACACACTTGGAAACTTAGTGATACAACATAGATAATCCAAAACCTATGAAAACATAATTCGGTTAATGCAACAACCTTTCTAGCAACTTACAACAAATGTGGCTCTAATGATAGACTTTGTGAGGATAATGACAACACTTGTGTAATAGTGCATGAAACTTTCTAAATGAGTGTGAAACATGTCTATATGATGAGAACAACTCATTTTCACTAATATTTCCCCTTGAAGAAAACCAAAACTCCCCTTTGTATGACAAGCGATAATTTCCACGCCTGAAGATGACACTTTCTATATAAATATAAAAGTGTGAACCAATCTTAAGATCTAAGAAGGGAGCTTCGAATCATCAGCTAACCAATAAGTGAATAAGGAACCACTGATCACAAGATCCATAGTAGGCTCCTAAATTTGAGTGTGGTCCAAAATTTGAAGGGTGTTTCAGCCGCTACAACACTTGGCGACACACTGGTAGAATCCAACTTCTCTGTTTTGGTTAACTCCTTATATGTAGGGCCTTGGCTCTTTAGGGAGTATTGATTCATCATGAAGATTACCATGGCCTTCCCACTCACCCCACAAATAGATATGGTCCCCTCTATACCTCCTTATTCTAACACAACATAATATATATCATATTATCAATGTTTCAAGATGGGAAGGGTTGTGTATCTTGTGAGCCTAAGATTTTCAGATTATAGTTTTTCATCTCTGGTGTTTTTCCGCTATCAATAGGCCTAGACAATACCCAAATGGAGTCATGCAAGAACACAAACATTTTTCCTCTACCAGCGAGCCTAAACAATACCCTACCAGAGTTGCTTGCTTCACCTCTCTATGTAGGAAGCCTTTCTCTTCTTTTGCCTTTATTTATTTATCTAAAGAGAACTGTGCATCGAATCTTATTTATTTTGGGGTGGAAGAGGGATCCCGACTTATTGAGAGAAGGAGAGGTTGTTAATTCAAAGAAGCATATAAAGACCTCTAGTTTAGGTTTGTTCGTTTAGATTTTTCCCCTTCTCCATTTATACTAGTTGGATAGGTTTGAAAACACCAAAACATAAAACTGAGTATAGGCATGAATTTCCTAGACTAGACATGGGTTCAAGGTTGGAACAAAAATATCCTTATGGATGGATCATATTTTATGTTGGAACTACATCAGCCAAAAAATGTAACCAATACAAGGAAGACAAACAGATGATTATCCAAATGCTAAAGTGTCACAATACTCTTTATAGTTTGGACACACACATACTAGGAAGCCAAAAAGGTCTAGGCACAACACTTATTCGCATGATGAAAAAAAGGAAAAAATCAACAAGAAAGAAAGAAAGATGAAAAGAAAGAAAACACACGACAAGGAAAGATAACTAGAAGAAAAGGGAACAAAATGGCTAAAGAAAACATGATGTAGAATCAAAATAAGAAAATGAGGACAGACTACAAGGAACGAGTGCAAAATGAGTGGAAAGGGAACACTAGGATGCAACTAATCCTAGTCCTAACCTAACATCTAGAAGGTTGGGGTCACACAATGAAATTTTCAGTGAAGCCATTGTAGTCGTTCCCGACCTACATCCACAAAGATTTGAACAATTAAATTAGATAAAAAGTGGTGTGCAATAGAAGATAAAAAAACTTCAAAAAATTGCACAAGAAAAGGAGGGTCTTTCCTGTGGGCAGACAGGTGTGTCACACCCACTACTTTTATCTAATTCACATGCTTACCTTTTTGATGAATACAAATTTTCAACAAACCTTGGAATCTTCTTGCGTATGTGTCTTCATCTACACTGAGCCCCTTAGAAAGTACCAGGGAAGATTGAAACTTGTTGTTTGCTACAGAGCTTGCCAGGTAAGATTGTTCCAGAAATTCAGTGATTGGATCGTAAAATTCATGAGAGTCCTCTTGAAAACCTTGTAATCATGGAAAAGATGAATTTTAAATTAGAGGATCGGGATCACGATGGGAATATAGTAAGGGAAAATAGATCGGATCATTCTCAGTAGACATGCCAAGATAGTGAGGACCTACCATAACCATCTGCGAAAACTGAAGTGCCTTGCCTGCTTTACAAAAATATGAATAGGGAGATGTTGAACAATGAAGATCAAAAAGCATGAAATAACTATCATTGAATGTACTAATCGGAAAATGATAAGTTGAACTATAGTCACCAAAGATAGAGAAATGGTCAGATGAGATGATTGAAGCATCAGATTCCCAGTTTGCAATAAACTAAGAAAAATCGTTTTGAACAATCTTGTGAATGCTCTGAACAATTGAACCAAGTTTCTTGTGAACCAAACATGACAGACAACCTTCCTGCAACTGGTGACAAATTGTACAAGAATCATATTCATCAAAAGATTTTAAAAAGGATGCTAGCACCACAAATGCATGAGACCAGTTGGGACATGGTGAATGGAGAAGAAATGTATTCGTCTGAAAACTTGCGCATTCATTATCACTCGAGAGGATTTCTGGTGTAGTGAGAGGACAAATTTGTAACCTCAAGTTTGCAAGAAGACCAAGGAGGTGACCATTAAGGGATAAATTCGATAAGCCAGATTCCTTAGGGAAAAGATAGTATTTGAGATGATCAACTTCACAAGTCCATGATTCTATGAGAGATGCACATTCCCAACCCGAGTTTGATGTGAGAGTTTTGCATGAATATGAATTAACTATAATAGATTCTTGAGTTTGGTCAAAAGTAAAATCTTGAAAATTTGAAAGTTCACACCCGAAATACCAAACATTTTTCGTAAGGAAATTTACATCAAGTGAAACCATGCAAAGAGATAGATTGTGTGAGAGAAACCAGATCTGACTTAGCTCGGGGGGCTTACTAGAGTCACGAGATCTTGACATAACCATTAAAGAAATTTGAAGTGCCTCGACTCCCTGGATGGTCCCAAAACTTCCTAAGATTGTAGAATCATATTTTGAAGCTTGAACCACATCATGCATGGTTTGAGGATTGCTGTTATTTCTAATTTTAGTAAGACCACTGCTCATTGGATAGTAGCCATCTTTGTCACAATTTTACTAGATTTTTCAACATCAACAACTAGATTACTCAAGTCTAAAGACTCTCTTGATCACAAATTCAAAGATAAATAAATCAGTGATATCTCATGAGCAAGTTGATTTGAAGAGTTGTCTTAATGCAAGAGAACGGATGGTGAGGGCTGGGAAGGGTTCTCTATGATTTGATTGTTTTTAATTTCATCATTGACATCCTCACTGCCTTGTGTCAATCGAGGGGATAAATAATTAGATGAAGAAACTAAAGAGCAGGGAGTATCTCCATCATAGTCAGATGCATTGCAAATTGTAGGACACAAGGGATAGTGAGGTGAAGAGGAAGTTTCAATATGAACAACTTCTTTTACCGAAGTAGATTGTAGATCTAAATTAAAATCTTCATGAGAAACTGAAAGAGCATATGATGTGCTTGGGAATTAGTTAAGACATACGGAAACAGAGTCATCATCCTTGGAATGATTACTTCCCAAGACTAGGGACTGATTGAGAGAATTGATTGCATTGGATTCTCTACTGAAATTGTCAGATTGAGAATCATTCAAGAATAGAAACTCATTGTTTTGACATGGAAGATTTTGAAATAGAGAGGAAATATTGGGAGCATCTTCACCTTCCTACTCCTCTACCTAGGTATTGTGACTACTTTGTACCTAATCTCAATTTGGGTCAACAACTTGAGAGTCAAGAGAATGTGAAGAAATAGTTGGTAGAGAAGATTGATCAAGCGGGTCATGGTACAAAGAGTCATGATACATAGATGATATAGGATAACAAAAATTTGGATTAGCTTTGAGACTAGAGTTGTGAACGATGACATCATCTTGCGGAATGGAGGAGTGAGTCTCCACTATAGGCTTCATGATATATTATGGAATTTCCTCCATCAAACAAGAAGAAGAATGAGAAGATGGACTGGAGATTTGATTAGAATATTTCCCAATTTTACAATCACCGCAAGGAGGCACCATTATTAGGACCGAAAAAGGAGGAGGAAAGAGAACAAAATGGGTAGTAAGATCCTCCTCTGAAATTTGAGGTGCCTCATGATTAACAAGAGTTGAAGAAGAAGAAAAATTAGGAGGTTCAGGCTCACCATGTTAAGGTACATGGACCAAGTGCTCAAACTCTTATTTCAAGAACTCTCAGTTCATATGTTTTTCAGGAATTTCATAATAGAGGTGAAGGAATCGATTAGAAAAATTCTCAACTGATTCATCAAGCTTCATTATTAAAAGATTGATTCTTCAACAAAAATCTCAGTTTTTATACTTATCTAATGCTTCATGAAGCATATTGGCAAGCTGGTCAAATGAATGGATTGAAACAAAGGGTAATGTATGACACCATCGATTAACATGACCTTCAAATGTTAGGGTGAGTAATCTAGCCATGACATATTTTTTAACATATTTTGTGAGAAAGACAAAGATAGACCACTTGAAATATATGTTCACAAAAATTTGAAACTTGATTCACCCTCACCATCGAACTTAAATTCAAATAGGTTATGAATAACTTCCGCAGGGATGTTACAATTAAGATCTTTAGAAAAACATCCCAAGATTATGATTTGGGAAAGATAAATTTTAAATAAGAGATTCAAACTAGACTCAGCGGGAAAAAACTCTCATTTGGCCCTCCTTATAGTGCCATTTTGTTGATGGTGTTGGAAATTCGTCAACCAAGGGGATCTCCCCAATATGAAGTCCCAATCAGACCTTACACCATTTGGTGTAGGAGTCCCATTCGGTATAAAGGCATGATTTCAAAATCCTTAAAGATTTACCTTGGCTCTAGCTATCAGCATAGGAGAGTGATGTAATGGTATCTTTGAAAAGAAATGTGAGTGTGACTAGTGAGTGTGCAGCAACTATGCCTAGGTTCTTCTACTGAAAAGGGGAGAGAAAAGTGAGCCTCTAAGTGAGAGGTAATAGTACCACATTAGGGGATGTTTGAGGTCTAAAATGGGCCTCCTAAGAAAAATGTACAACCAAAATAAACTTTATAATAACCAATAGGATTCAAGATGATGATGTCAAGTATGGGGGATGATTCACCATCTTTGGGGTAAAAAAGTAAAAATACTAAAAAATAACAAAACTACCTTTTGAACTCGTATTTTAAATTTATCTCCCTAAGGTTTTACTCAAATTTCTAGCAGTGTTACTCGTTGGATGAAAAATTTAATTCCTCATCTAAGGAATACCCATGTTGCATACTTTCGATAGACCTTGCTACATGAAAAATGAGAAATACATGAAAAAATGTGATTGCAATCACATTTTTCAAGTATTTCTCATTTTTCGTGTAGTAGGGTCCATCAAAATTATGCGACATGGGTATTCCCTGGATGGGGAATTGAATTTTTCATCCAACAAGTGTTTTCACTTTATGAGATATTCTTCAGCGTAAATCACATAGAATATCATTTGTCGACGTGTTTCGAACCAACTAGTGTGGTTCATCGTCAGGACAAGTTGAAGAAACAGATCCAGCTTAGCATGTTAAATAGTCTGAGCAGAGTCTCCAACGGCTAATTCGACCAACGACTAATTTTGACCTTGGGAACAGGGTCAAATTATTAATAATATTATTACCATTATTTATTTATTTATTATTATTATTATTATTATTCAATTTTTAATAAATAAAATAATTTTAATTAGTGTTAATTGGTGTAATGTTAAATTAGTTTTCTAACTAACCATTAACACCAATTAAAATTATTTTATTTATTAAAAATTGAATAATAATAATAATAATAATAATAAATAAATAAATAAATAATAGTAATAATAATATTAATAATTTGACCCTGGTCCCAAGGTCAAAATTAGCCGTTGGAGACTCTGCTCAGACTATTTAACATGCTAAGCTGGATCTGTTTCTTCAACTTGTCCTGACGATGAACCACACTAGTTGGTTCGAAACGCATCGACAAATGATATTCTATGTGATTTACACTGAAGAATCTCTCATCAATTGATATGGATCACAGAAGCCTCAATTCGACAAGTGTTTTCACTTGAAATTTAAGTAAACCCGTAGGGAAATAAGTTGAAAATATGAGTTGAAAAAATAGTTTTTTCTTTTTTCCCTCTAAAATTTGATGATGTAATCGAATCTTATTTTATTATTTCCACGGTTATTTTATAATTTCCTTAGGAGGCCCATTTTAGACCTAAACATTCCCCTAATGCCTAGGAAGAGACACATATAAACGAAAAGGAACTATTTAACATCCAGCGTAATCGTCCACATTGAATGTGACGGTCGTGACAACCAATAGACAAGGAAAACATTGTCTAGTATCATGTGGAATAGTCGACAAGGATGAGACAATGATAAAAACCATTACAACACATTCTAAATAAGATAAGTACTAAAGTAATTGAAATAGTTCAACTATCTTAGTACATGTGAAAGTGAACATGAAATACAAACATCCACAGAATAGTCTTACAAACATTCATAGTCCATGCATGAAGCACGTGCTAGCCTTAAAAGGATTTTGTTATTAATCAAAAGTTCCAAGACACATATTCACATTGTACATCACTAGCCCCAGTAGTGGGACATTGGATCCACTCCTTGCTCCTCAAAGAACTAGTTGGTCTCTCTAATGCCTTGCGGGAGGAGCTAAGGTGAAAAGTCCTTTGATCATACAATGAGGGGGTATATATAACCAAGGGATGATGCTTACCCCTTGTGACTCTTTGACTACCCTCATGACTATTCAACTTCCTATAACTTTTCAACTTACATGACTCTTCATATTCATGTGTGTCCATTGGACTTCCACTTTACAATACATTTGATTTATAATATACATGGCCCACAATAGTGATGTGGCATATGAAAACTCATGACACAACTTGACATGACACTATTGACATGGACTCACATGATGATGTGGAAATGTCAATTCGTTGTTGTTTTTGCGTGCTAGATGTATTCTTGTATATGCTTTCTCTTCTCCTCCACATAGCTTGGTAATGCAGGGTGTTCAATGATCTTCGGCCTTGGACGGTGGTTGAACACTTATGTTACTTTGCTTGCTCTTGGTAGGTCCACTCATCTGTTTACCTACAAGTGAGTCTTTAGTCATGCTTCCCTCCTTCTTCTCCTTCTTCATCATCTCTCCATGACTTAATAGTGTACTTTTTCCTCCAATTCACTCATGATGGGACAACATCAACCTAGAAATTACTTAGTCTAAGATGATGCATTATTATCCATGAACTGAGATCGGGAGAAGTGACAGGCTGGGAGAGAGGGATCAGTAGCTGCTCATTGTGTAGTTCTAGGTGACGGGGAGAGAGCTTCATCACTGAGACTTCATAGAGCACAGTTCAAGCTTGACTAAGGAACTTTTCAGCATAGTCCCCAATGGGGAGAGAAATTTCTCAGTGGCCACTAGGAGTCAGGATTGCATAGTTTCAGCCAGCAGTGGCAAACAACAAAGCATCATCCTCTATGTTATTTTATCCTGACAATAAGTGACAAGTGCGACACTTGAGATAGGCTTTAGGACAACTATGACGACACTTGTGCGACAATGCTCAAGACTTTGTGTATGAGTTTGATAGGTGTTTACATGGCTAGGAAAACTAGAATACACAAAGACCAACTTGAGAAGCCACTAGAACAAGATAGAAACATTATATATTAGTCAAACATGCCAAAATACGACAACTACACCAACACGCAAAAGGGAATGAAACACTTAGCAAAAACACATGGAATGAATTTCAGTGTTTGCTTCCATACATGTCATTGAAGACATAACGATATGACAATGGTAAGTTGTCCTTCATACTACGCTAAGAGGTGTATTTCAACTTCATGAAATATGTTCTTTGCTTTTTGTACCTACCCTTCAAATGGTTGTGATCAGATGGAGTCTTCATGCAGTCGTGATCTTCTATGATATCCTTTGGTTCCTTGGTCTTCTCATTTGATGATTATCATTTCTCCTCAGCTCCTTGAGTGTCATCTAGTATGTCCTCCTTCTTCATCTCCTTCTTTATCATCTTTCCATAGTGTAAGAGAGTACTTGCATCTACAACCCACTCATGATGAGACGACATCAATCATAAACCCCTAGCCTAAGGTAGAACACTTGGATTCACTAACTGAGCCGGGACTTATTAACAAGTTAGGGAGGAAGGCCTAGTTACTAAGCGATTGCGTAGTTCAGGCAGTCAAGGGTCAAGCTTGATCACTGAGACTGCATAGTGCACAACTCAGGCCTGATTGAGGGAAATTTTTGTGTAATGCTCACTTAGGGAAACATTGTGCAGTTCCCACTCAGGGAAAAAATTGTGTAGTTCAATCAAGCAGTGGTTTTTGCAGGATGGGGCCCTGGGAGGAAAAACTACACAGTTTCAGGAGGCAAGGGGGATTGGAAAACTGAGAAGCTTGAGGGATAGAACTACACAGTTTCTATGGACAGTGAGTTCTGGTTGAGGGAAGGGCACTAGAGGAAGCATTTGTGCAGTTTTGGATGCCAAGGGAGGCTAGGATTTCTACACATTGCACAATTCTAGCAGGTAAGGAAAATGCTTGAGGGTTGCAGATGCGAAGTGAAATGTTTAGGAAGATTGGATGAGGCTAGGTTGTTAGGAATTCTCCGAAATTTGGCTAAGTGTGCGATTAGTGGAATTGATGTGAATAGTGATATAATTTGACTATGACCACACACTTAGACACTTAGTGATACAAAATATATCATCCAAAACATGTGAAAACATACTTCACTTAATGCAACAACCTTTCTAGAAAATTATGACAAGTGTGGCTCCAATAATAGACTTTGTGGGGATAATGATGACACTTGTGTAATAGTGCATGAAAATTTGGAACTGGGTGTGAAACATGTCTATATGATGAGAACAACTCATTTTGACCAAGATTTCCCCTTGAAGCAAACCAAAACTCCCCTTTGTTTGACAAGCGATAATTCCCATGCCCAAAGATGACACTTGCTATATAAAGATAAAAGTGTGAATGACTCTTAATTTACAAGAAGGGAGCTTGAAATCATCAACTAACCAATAAGTGACTAAGGAATGACCGATCACAGGATCCACATTAAGTTCCAAAATTTGAGTGGGGGCCAAAATTTGGAGGGTATTGTAGCCGCTACAACACCTTCGTTGTTTGTCGGTGAAGGAAAATAAGTCTTGGCATTTGCACATATTTATATATGGTTTCTATTGTAAATACTGTAATGATCTAATCTATAAAGCTCTAATAAGTAGTATGGTTGTCAAGTTGTAATGTTTTACATGATAGTTTTGATTTTGAGCAGGATGTTATTATAAATACTGCAATCGGTTGGGTTATAAAGCTCCATAGGGAGTATGTTTTTTTTCTCTTAAGTGGTTTTGATGGGTCTAGGTGTGGTATAACACTGAGAACGGTGTTCCCCTAAGGGGGAGGAGTCTATAACATCCCCAAGTTAAAATTTCATGTAATAAAAGTTAGTAATGGTAAATTAAGACCATGAGAAAGGGACACTTATTCCAAGCTAAATGTTGGGAAAAATATCATAGTGGAAATCACTTGTTATGTTTTATAGCTAAGGGGAAATTGTCAAAGGAAATGGTTAAGGCTTTGGAAATAAAAAAAGGCATTTTTGGCATATTACTTATGAAAATAATGGAAATTAGGAGAAAAGGAAGGTGAAAGGTCACAAGTTGCATGTGAGGAGGAAAATAATGGAAAATTGAAGAAAATAGAGGCCCCATTAATCAAAAGGATTCTAAGGACCAGTTCACGGATTTTGTTAGTTTAGCCTTTTGTTAGTTTAGTGTTAGAATTTGTCTCAAGAGGAGAAAGCACCAAGAGGAGAAAGAAAGTAAGAAAGCAAGGAAAGGAAAGGAAAAGTAGGGAAAGGAAAGGAAAAGAAAAGAAGGAAAAGTAAATCAAAGGAAGGCAAGGATCAAGAAGATTCAATTGGAATACTTGCAGGTAACATATTACATGTGTGATTTCATAGTTTGTTTTGACATGCATGGTATGTTCATGTTGATATATGGTTCTTTTATTGTCATTTGCATGGATTTGGTCGAGATTCGGTAGTTTCTTTTAGCCTAGCCTTGTTATTTCCAATAACCATAGTGTGATGGGATTATTCTTAGTTTGAACTTTGGATTATCGAATGGTTTCAGAAGTCGGGGTGAGGTGGTATTAGGAAAATTCCCAAATGCCTAGGAATCCCTTGACTTATAATGGCGGGATACAAAGTAAAGCCTAAGGATGGAGACAAGAAAATCCCTCAAGGATGGTGAAGAAATTATGAGGCATCCAAGGTCAGTTCAGTTTTGTGATCTTGGCACTCGTTTAGGTGTGATCACAGTATGGAGAGGGTGGAGGTCGTTTAACCTCTAGATTCCCTTGGCTGTCTTTGTATTGGTTTATTCAATGACATCCCACATTCATGCATGGAATATGGAATGGGGGTGATTGCTTGAAGAGAGATTTGGCTCAACCAATCTATGGTTGGGTGGAACATGGAAGTCCCAAACTTGATTGGTAATTGCCTATGGTTAATAAAATCTAAGTTTCTCTTTGTTTTGGTAAGGGAATGTATGGGTTATTATGTGGACTTAATAGTTGTGATCTTATGGTTATTTATCTAGTTATATGTTTGGTTATAAGAATGGTTTTATGATAGATCTTAGTCATGGATATTTTCATGTTTTCACCCATAACTGAATAAATATTGAACGCAAGCCTAATGTTAAACCTCAAATAATGTTTTAGTCCCTTATGTTCGGACTTGCATTCATGACCTGTAGGTTGCATATCTTGTTGGCATTATGTTTCTGGTATGGCTATATGTTACAGATGTTGTACTTGATGGCAACTCCCGTGGCAAGGCTCTCAATATGTTGAAAATTAAGAAGTACGCAAGAAATCAGTTCAGAAGGTGCGTACCCGCAGGTACACCATGCAGGGACCGCGTCCAGATACGCAGGCCAGCCGTTCAGGAGGTGCGTACCCCCAGTGCACACATTTCAAGGCAGAGAAAAGCACACATGGGGTTTCTTATGATTTACTCTTGGTATTTAGCCGACGGGATTTGTGTTATTACGGTTTTGGCTCGTGGTATTGTTCCATGATTTTAGGAGGAGCTTGCCTATATAAAGCAAAGGAGATCACTTGGCTAAGCATCTTTTGCAATTAAATATCTTTAGATCTGAAATATTGGGTTATGGTCTTAAAAGCTTGATCTATATGAAAGGGAAGTTGAAGGCGAATCTGTGAAGGGTGATCTCTCGAGCGCATGATCAGATCTGAGCAACTGTGCCACTCTGGTGGACTGCCTATTCGACCCTAATCAGAAGTACGCAGGTGTTTAACAGAAGAGCTGCGTGGGTACGCAGAGCAGAAATAGGAGATCTGTGTGGGTACGCAGAGCAGAAACTGGAGACCTGCATGGGTACGCAGAGCAGAAGAAGGAGAGCTGCGTGGGTACGCAGAGCGACTAAGGTTCAGGTGCGTACGCATAGTAAAAGTACCCGGCGCGATAGTATTTCTGGGTGCGTACCTGCAGTAAAAGTACGCAGCGCGATAGTATTTCTGGGTGCGTACCTGTAGTAATAGTACGCAGCGCGATAATGTCTCTGGGTGCGTACCTGCAGTAATAGTACGCAGTGCGGTTGAAGGAACAGTGCGTGAGCACGCAGTGTGGCAGAAGGATCTCTGCGGGTATACGCAGGAAAGCAGAAGGTGAACTGTGTAGCGATGCAGGCCACAGAAGGGAAAACTGCATATCTGTCTTAAGATGTTCTGTTTTTTTTTTGTTGATGAGGTGTTCTGGGTTAGTTCTGTTATTGCTGATCTGATAACTGCAGTGGACTGTAACTTTTATGTACTTGATGATCATTTGATGCTTTATGAAAAGAAGTAGGGGGTTGTAGCTCCCTTCTAGGAGAGACTGGAAAATGAGAGAGAGAGAGAGTTGTAGCTCTCTGCAGGTTGCAGCCTGCGTACTGGTAAAGGACTGCACCAGTACAAAACCATTGTAAAAGAAGTTTCTAATTTGAAAGAAGATAGAGACATATTGCAGCAGGTGGTTTTCACCCACATTGGGTTTCCACCTTACATCTTGTGTTCTTTGGTGTGACTATCTGTTTTTCTTTGTTCATGCTCATTATTTTATGGTACTGACATGCAAAAATAATTCAAAGAACAAATAAGGAAGATTTATTAAAAGAATTAGATAATACTGATTCACCCCCCCTCTCAGTATTATTTTCAACAATTGGAATCAGAGCAGGTCCTTCAGAGAAGCTTGATCAGTTGAAGGTAGATCGTTCATCATGAGCAACTACGAGAGAGAAGCATCAATCAGGCCACCGGTTTTTGATGGGACAAACTTCAATTATTGGAAGGTAAGAGTTACTGCCTATCTTCAATCTCTTGGTACAGAAGTTTGGGACATCGTAGAGACAGGCTATGCTTTTCCTTCAGCTACTCCTACAGATGCAACCGAGAAAAAGAAGTATGAAACAAATGCGAAAGCAGTGAGTACTCTATTAGGATGTATATCTCAATCAGAATTCATGAAGGTAATGCACTATAAATCCGCAAAAGAGATATGGGACAAAATTGTCACGAGCTATGAAGGAGACGAACAGGTAAAGCGTGCTAAACTTCAAACTCTTAGAATTCAGTATGAGACTCTCAAAATGTATAATGATGAAAGTGTGGCTAACTATTTTCTTCGGGTAGATGAGGTTGTTAATTGTATGAAGAATTTGGGTGAAGAAATAAAAGAGGCTATTGTGGTTGAAAAGGTCCTAAGATCATTGTCCCCCAAGTTTGAATCTAAAGTATCTGCAATAGAAGAAAAGGAAAATATTCGAATTCTTACTATGTCTCAGCTACATGGAATTCTAACTACTTATGAAATGAGAAAGGGAGGTCCATCAGACAGAAGAGAAGATGCTTTCAAAGCATCAGGAAAAGGAGATTATTATGAAGCAAGCCACGTCCCGGAAGAAGAGGAAGAAGAATCAAATTTTGTCAGAAATCTTCAAAGGGGTTCTGGAAGGTTTAGAGGTAAGTTACCTTTTAAATGCTTTTCTTGTGGAAGAGTAGGTCATTATGCTGCAAAATGTCCTTATAAGGATAAAGGAAAGGAACCTGCTAGATGGAACAAGAAACAGAACGCAAATAAGAAAAGCTATTACACTCATGAAGATAGTGATGGTCTATCAAACAGTGATGAAGATGAACAAGGTAATGAATATAAGTTGTTAATGGCATTTAAAGATGATGATTATATGGATGCTATAGATGTGGATAAACTTTATGATGAAATTACTAGACTCAAGAGATGTATAGAAGAAAAGAACATGATCATTGATACTCTACAATTTCAAATTGATGAAAAGGAAAAACATCTTGAAAAATTAGAAGGTGAAATTGTTGGTCTTAGAAAAGAGATTGAGAAAACAAAAGCTATTAATCTCAAGTTTGTCAAAGGATCTGAAACTTTGGATGAGATTATCAATGTGCAGCAGTCTCCACTAAACAAGACAGGTCTAGGCTATAATGGAGAAACTTCTCAAGCATCCACCTCAAAAAGTTATCTTGATGCAGCAAGAAGAAATGAGCAAAAGAACAATGAAGATCATCAGGTAAAGCAGGGACGAATTACAAACAGAAACTATCAGGGGCAATCCATCTTAAGGATGAACAAAAGCTACAACCAACCACAGGTAAAATCTTCTCAATTTGGTTCAAGAATAGATGAAAATAGAAATTACAATCAGTTGGCTGGTAGATTCGATAACCGCAAAAGTTTCTTGAATGGACAATGCTTTTCTTGCCATAACTTTGGTCACAAAGCAGCTCAATGTGTTGCATATAAAATGATCATGACTAGGGAAGCTCAAAAACAAAGAAGTATGACAGGGATTACAAAAAGGACCTATAACAACTTTTCGGTTCTTGAAAATGAAGCTGAATGTTCTATTTGCAATAACTTTGGTCATGAAGACTCTGAATGCGGGAGCAGGTTTCAGCAGAAAAAGGAACAAGCCTCAAGCACCAAAACATGGAGAATAAAGGAACCTCAAACAGAAAGATGTGGGATAGCATTTTTTGCAGAAGGACAGGAAAATCTATGGTACATTGACAGTGGATGTTCGAAGCATATGACAGGTGATAAAGAAAAACTTGAGTCTTATTCTGCTCTAGAAAAGGGAAAGAAAGTCTCTTTTGGAAATGATACTCCTGCAACTATAAAAGGAAAGGGCATTGCTCAGTTAAAAGAAAAGGTCAAGGCTGGAAATCTTTTGTATGTTGATGGATTGAAGCATAATCTTCTAAGTGTCAGCCAGATGTGTGATCAAAGAACCGAGGTTATATTCAGATCAAATGGATGTCTTGTTCGTGATCTTGATACAGGTAAAACAGTGATCAAAGGCAAAAGAACTCCAAATAATCTGTACATATTTGAAGAAGGAAAACAACAATGCTATCTGAGCAAGGATAATGAGCACTGGCTATGGCATCGGAGGTTGGGGCATCTAAGCTTTTCACAAATAAGGAAAGCATGCAAATATCAGGCAGTTCGCGATCTTCCAGATATCAAAATTCCTGACAACACCATATGCAAATCATGTCATTTTGGAAAACAAACCAGAACTAACTTTCCAGAGAAGGAAGGATAAGCTAGCATGCCTCTTGAGCTAGTACATACAGATACATGCGGTCCATTCAGGAAAAGAACACCTAGAGGAGAAGAATACTTGATATTATTCATTGACGATTTCTCCAGGTTTGTCTGGCTAGGACTTATGAAGCACAAAGATGAAGCATTCGAAAAATTCAAATCCTTCAAAGCTTTGGTTGAAAATGAATCAGGTCACAAAATTAAGTGGCTCAGATCCGACAGAGGTGGGGAGTTTACCTCAAATGAATTTTTCGATTTCTGTGAAGAACATGGGATAAGAAGAGAATTCTCTACAGCTAGAACTCCTCAGCAAAATGGAGTTGTGGAAAGAATGAACAAAATAGTCCAACAAATGGCTCGTGCTATGCTTGATGAATCAGGAACTCCCGCAACTTTCTGGGGTGAAGCTGCACATGCTGCGGTTGTTATTCTCAACAAAACAAATGTCAGGGTGAACAACACTCAAACTCATCATGAGCTCTGGAGTGGTAAGACTCCTTCGGCACTTCAAAATCTTTGGGAGCAAATGCTATATCAAGAATACTAATGAGCAGCTTGGCAAACTTGAACCTAGAGCAGATGAAGGCATTCTTCTTGGTTACTCTCCACATAGCAAAGCATACAAATGCTACAATAAAAGACTTGGCAGAATTGTTGACAGCATTGATGTAGTGGTTGATGAGAAGGGATACATTCCTAGGCAAGTTCATCATGAAAACATCGGAGAAGATGAAGGCTACCCTCAAAGACAGAATGATGAAGAAGAAGAACCTCAAGAAGAACCTCAAGAAGAACCAGAGGAGCAGACAAGAATAGAAGAGAAAACCCCATCCAGATATGTTCAGAAGAATCATCCAGAATCTCAGATTGTGGGGCAGAAAGAAGCAGGTGTACAAACAAGAAGAACAGTTGCAGAAGCCTCAAGCTATTTGGCATTACTCTCCTCCACTGAACCAAAAAATGTGAAAGAGGCATGCAAAGATGAATGTTGGGTGAAAGCAATGGATGAAGAACTTGAGCAAATCGAAAAGAACAACACTTGGGAGCTGGTTCCTAGACCAAAGGATAAGAATGTTATCGGAACAAAATGGGTCTTCAAAAACAAATTGAATGAAAATGGAGAAGTAATTAGAAACAAGGCCAGACTTGTTTGTAAAGGGTATGCGCAGCAAGAAGGAATAGACTTTGAAGAAACCTTTGCTCCTGTTGCAAGACTTGAGGCCATCCGAATGTTCCTTGCTCTCTCAAGTTTTCAAAAATTCAAAGTATTTCAAATGGACGTGAAATCAGCTTTTCTAAATGGAGACTTGGAAGAAGAAGTATACATTGAACAGCCAGATGGGTTCATTCTTGGAAATGATCCAAATCTTGTATGCAGATTGAAAAAGGCTCTCTATGGTCTCAAACAAGCTCCAAGGGCTTGGTACTACCGTTTGGACAAATATCTTCATCAACAAGGCTTTTCAAAAGGATCGGCAGATAGCAATCTTTATATAAAAGTTGAAAATGACAAATTGCTAATACTTGTTGTGTATGTAGATGACATTATTTTTGGGAGCAATGAAGAAGCTATGAGTCAAAACTTTGCCTTGGTCATGCAGAAAGAATTTGAAATGTCCTTGCTAGGAGAACTGACATATTTCCTTGGTTTGCAAATCCAACAAAAAGAAGGAGGAATCTTTTTATCTCAAACCAAGTATCTCAAACAGATTTTGAAGAAATATGGTATGGAAGATGCAAAACCAGTATGTACACCCATGGTCACAGGATGTAGCCTCAGTGCAAATGATGAATCTGCAGCAGTACATCAACCAACCTACAGATCTATGATTGGAAGTTTACTTTATTTGACAGGTACCCGCCCAGACATCATGCATGTAGTTGGAATAGTTGGAAGATTTCAGGAAAATCCGAAGGAGACTCATCTTCAGGCAGTGAAGAGAATTTTCAAATATCTTCAAGGGACTCAAAATTATGGCTTATGGTATCCTAGAGATACAGATCTTACACTTCATGCTTATACAGATGCAGATTGGGCCGGAAGCGTGGATGACAGGAAAAGCACAAGTGGTGATGCGTTCTTTATGGGTTCCAGACTGGTATCTTGGTTCAGCAAGAAACAGAGTTCGATTGCCTTGTCTACAGCTGAAGTGGAATATGTTGTTGCTGCATCTTGTTGCACCCAACTCCTTTGGATGATGCAGACTTTGCAGGATTTTCAAATCACTTGTACACCACCAATCCCCATCTTATGTGACAACACAAGTGCAATCAGCATCTCAAAGAATCCTGTTATGCATTCAAAAACCAAGCACATACCAATCAAGTATCATTTTCTCCGGGAACAAGTGCTTGAACAGAAGGTTAAGTTGGAGTATGTTCCTTCTAAGGAACAAGTTGCTGATATTCTCACCAAACCATTGCCCAGGGACACTTTTGAATACCTCAGGCAAAAGCTGGGGGTTGTTGATGCATCATCTTATTGCTGAACCTCTTCTGATTGATGGTATAGGTTCAGGGGGAGCATATAATGCATTGTTGGCATTATGGAGGATGTGCAGAAGGAGATCTTGGAAGTAGCTGCAATATGTCTCTATCTCTTTCATGGTGGATTATGGTTCTTTGTTGCAGATCTGGTTCATATTCAGGGGGAGCATGTTCTTAGGGGGAGCATACCCCTTTGCCCTTGATGTCAAAGGGGGAGAATGAAGCTGAAGATTGTGAGGTTTCCATCAAGTCCAAAGGGGGAGATTGTTGGCATTATGTTTCTAGTATGGCTATATGTTACAGATGTTGTACTTGATGGCAACTCCCGTGGCAAGGCTCTCAATATGTTGAAAATTAAGAAGTACGCAGGAAATCAGTTCAGAAGGTGCGTACCCACAGGTACACCATGCAGGGACTGCGTCCAGATACGCAGGCCAGCCGTTCAGGAGGTGCGTACCCCCAATGCACACATTTCAAGGCAGAGAAAAGCACACGTGGGGTTTCTTATGATTTACTCTTGGTATTTAGCCGACGGGATTTGTGTTATTATGGTTTTGGCTCGTGGTATTGTTCCATGATTTTAGGAGGAGCTTGCCTATATAAAGCAAAGGAGATCACTTGGCTAAGCATCTTTTGCAATTAAATATCTTTAGATCTGAAATATTGGGTTATGGTGTTAAAAGCTTGATCTATATGAAAGGGAAGTTGAAGGCGAATCTGTGAAGGGTGATCTCTCGAGCGCATGATCAGATCTGAGCAACTGTGCCACTCCAGTGGACTGCCTATTCGGCCCTAATTAGAAGTACACAGGTGTTTAACAGAAGAGCTGCGTGGGTACGCAGAGCAAAAACAGGAGATCTGCGTGGGTACGCAGAGCAAAAACTGGAGACCTGCGTGGGTACGCAGAGTAGAAGAAGGAGAGCTGCGTGGGTACGCAGAGCGACTAAGGTTCAGGTGCGTACGCATAGTAAAAGTACGCGGCGCGATAGTATTTCTGGGTGCGTACCTGCAGTAAAAGTACGCGACGTGATAGTATTTCTGGGTGCGTACCTGCAGTAACAGTATGCAGCGCGATAATGTCTCTGGGTGCGTACCTGCAGTAATAGTACACAGTGCGGTTGAAGGAACAGTGCGTGAGCACGCAGTGCGGTAGAAGGATCTCTGCGGGTATACACAGGAAAGCAGAAGGTGAACTGCGTAGCGACGCAGGCCACAGAAGAGAAAACTGCGTATCTGTCTTAAGATGTTCTGTTTTTTTTGGTTGATGAGGTGTTCTGGGTTAGTTCTGTTATTGCTGATCTGATAACTGCAGTGGACTGTAACTTTTATGTACTTGATGATCATTTGATGCTTTATGAAAAGAAGTAGGGGGTTGTAGCTCCCTTCCAGGAGAGACTGGAAAACGAGAGAGAGAGAGAGAGTTGTAGCTCTCTACAGGTTGCAGCCTGCGTACTGGTAAAGGACTGCACCAGTACAAAACCATTGTAAAAGAAGTTTCTAATTTGAAAGAAGATAGAGACATATTGCAGCAGGTGGTTTTCACCCACATTGGGTTTCCACCTTACATCTTGTGTTCTTTGGTGTGACTATCTGTTTTTCTTTGTTCATTCTCATTATTTTATGGTACTGACATGCAAAAATAATTCAAAGAACAAATAAGGAAGATTTATTAAAAGAATTAGATAATACTGATTCACCCCCCCTCTCAGTATTATTTTCAACATATCTACCAAGTGTTTGACAAAATGTCAATCCATGTTAGGGATGGTCAGGTCAAGTCCTAGTTCCATTTTTGGTTTTAATCACTGTCTTCATTTCCTTTATGAATTCTAGAAGTTTCATAACTTTCTGGGCAGAGGCTAAGACCCAACCCTAGAAAATAACCTTAATTATCATAGTTGTTGGCACAACACTAGTAGGAAAAGGCCACATTCGCACTAATGCAAGCCTATGGGAGCAACTGGGAACCCACATTCACATGTAGGCCTTTGTAAGGGAGTGACTGGGGCTCTAGGTCAAGGAAAAGGTGAGTTGTCTCGGGGATTCTACATCTGGAGGGGTTGGGTTACTCTTGAGGGTCCTACGGCACCTAAAGGAAGTCAGTAATGACTAGTTGTGTGGAATCAAATTCCTTAAGGTCATCTAGGAGGTTGATTCATATCATAGTAGCCCCTCATCTCACATTTACCTAGGGTAAGATGGTGAAAGTGGGTAGATGTGAGAGGAGGCATGTTACACTCACCACAAGTTCTCCTGAATACCCTAAAATGAAATCTAACATGATAATATGAAAAATTTTCTTTTCAATGAAAATCTATGTATGAGAGGGAAGAAACAAAGAGTAATGCAACATACAAAATTCAACAAAGAATTTTTTTTAAGTAAATTCGCCTAATGTAACTATTCCAATTCCCAAGTTCATGCAAAACCCTAAATGCAATGCAAAATGAAAAAATGATGATATTTTTCTTTTTGGTCCTATTAATCTTCAAATAAATTGAAAATTAAGGATGTTTCTAGAACATTGATGAGATAAATAACTCATAATGAAGATTGTAATATTAATTTCTTCAAGAAATCAATTATGAAGCAACAAGTTTGCAAAAGATCTAATTGACAAGAACAAATAAAAATCCAAACAAATTCTTATCGAAGGCTAACGAAACCTAAAGAAAACAAAGTGAAGGCTTTTAGAGACACTCAAAGATAGAAGGAAAACAATTTGAAACAAAGAAAATCAAAGAGAAAGGATTTTTTTTTTTTTTTTTCATCTTACAAGGATCAACGCAAGTGCAAAACATGCACTAGTGCTTTGCAATGCATGTACAACACTTTGTCTCTAGAACAAGGGGTGTGCTCTGGTAGATTCAGCCAAAATACAACAGAAAAATAAAACCAAGCTCAAAGAAAGGTTTTCCTAAGGTTAATGAACATTTGAATGAGTCAATCAAGGCCACTTTAAGAGGTGAAAAAGGTGCTAAGGTCAAGGAAACCACTAAGGTAAGAAACACTCCCCAGTGGAGTCTCCAATTTGTTATGTGGAATTTACGATTACGAACAAAGGAATTCCCTAGACCTTGTGATCTAGTCTAGAAAAACAAAAGGAAAATAACATAAATTTTTCCTTAGAGAGATTACGGTATGGGAATGAATCCTGCCTTAAATCTTTGGCAATCTTCCCTTTCCTCCTCGCTTAGAAGCTCCAATTATAGCTCTAAGTGCTATAATTAGAACCTGCACACATGAATAAAACAAGCAAACGATCCACAACATCTATGTATCATAATCTAACATCTCTATCCAATGAATCAACATGGCATTGAAATACATGAGTGTAAACATAACACAACAAATATTGGAAAGCAAGATACTCTTTGTATTAATAGAAATAAAAGATAGTTTACAACCATGAATAGTAGTTGACTTTTTAGATGTTTCCCCAAGTTGACTTGTCCTTCCCTGTCACAAAGCACACCTCAAAATAAACCCTAATGCATGAAGATGGTGACTCCTTTAAGTTCAAGGTAACAACATAAGGGGACTATCAATCTCCAAAAGCCTACCTCGATGTTATGGATGGTAGTAAATTTATACGAGAAATGTGGTAGTTTAGGATTTACCATCTTAGGCTTGAGATCCACATATGATGGTTGGATGAGATAAAGGGATAAGATGTGAATTCTCCAAGATAGGATCATATACGATTCAAGCTCCTTATCCATGGTAAATAGTTAAAACAACCTTGGAAGCTTCTAGAAGAGGAAGCTTCAAAATTATTTTTAATTTTCTTGAATTTCTAGAATCATCACATCTACAAAAGGAAGAAATAGGTGTTGTCCAATGCAAGTGAACAAGGATGCAAGAAGAGTTGAATGCAGGTGGCTAAGGATGCAAGCTATGTCGGGGCTAAAAACAATGTTTTTGAGCAATTTGTCCCCGAAACTCAATATTTTTGGAGAGGCCATGATTAGGGCTTTGTGAAGGGATGATGAAAACATGTTCACAGATATTGATTGATCTGGTTTGTAGGCCTATTAACTAGATGTGAAAAAATGGCCTATAACACATATGGCCTCACATTCTACTTGAATTACAACCATGTACTCAGCCTCTATTGAGATGAGTGCCACATACCTTTGCTCGCTATTGTACCAGGAAATAGTTACAACCCCGACACTAAAGATAACACCTGAAGTACTTCTCTTGTCTGATGGAATCCCTACCCAATCTACATCAATGAAGCCTTGAAGCTTCACTCCCTCTTTCCTCATGTACCATAATCCATACTTGGTAGTGCCTGTTGAGCAAAAAAATTTCCATTAGATTACTAACATAAATTATCAAACCGAGGGTCCATGGACTTGAGAGGCATACTTGCATTATATGTGCTAGAGATTAATTTCAATTTCGAAAGATAAATCTAATCTAGGAAAGTGTAAATGGGGTAGAAAACAAATACAATGACTAAGGTCTAATGCCATTCCCTAATATCCCAATGTTACTCAATCGTGGAAAAGGTGAAACATTTCATATGAGCAAGTAGTCAGGTCTATTAGATATTCATTAAACCAAAATCAAATCTATCAAAGCAAAGTAAAAGCAACTAAAGTTTAATGCCTTTCTCTAACATCCCAATGTTACTCAATCGTGGAAAAGGTGAACCTTTCATATGAGCAAGTAGTCAGGTCTATTAGATATTCATTAAACCAAAATCAAACCTAGAAATCATTCATAAATCTAAGCTATGAAAGTAGTAAATATTAATCTATGAAATCAATACAATCTCACAATCATTAGATGGCCATTCCAAGGGTCTATGAGGATGGTAAGTGAAGAAGCTCCATATGCAAGCAAAAATAAATCTTCAAATCTCCAAGTATAAGCTCCAAATTCTCTATTAAAAACATGAGCATTTCTCCAACTTTACACACCCATTTTTAGAGGAGAGGCTCCCCTATTTATACAAGTGCATAAGTAACTACCCTATTTAATGAAGATACACTAAAATCTCATATAGTGACAATCAAATAGCTCATAATGAGACACATATCCCCTAAGTGTCTCATAGATTTCTAATCCAAATAAGAAATGATGAGACACCTCATAGAGTTACAATCCAAATAGGACACATATCCTTCTTTGACCTTTATCCAAATCTCCTTTTAAGGGAATTCGAATTTGAGCATTGGAGGCCACATAAGTGTGCCTTGGAAGCTTCCAAATCACCTACACATGTCATGAAACTCAAGCCACATATATAGATACATGAAACCATGTTAATTTCCTAGTTTTAATCATAAATTCACTTTAAACACTTAAAAATAAATAACTTTGGTAAATAAATATTCTAACCCATATATTTATGAAAATGGTGGCTAATGAAAGGTTATATGGTTATGGAGTTGTGACATGTGAGTGAAATGGTGGTGATAAAGGTGAAAGTGGATGTCATTTTGAAGACATTTTGGAGGCCCAACATACCCCCCAAATAAAGTAATTGCATGTCCTCATGAAAATATTGCATTAATTCCTTTGATTTTCTAGCAATATCTTTCCTTTTGAATGAGCTTGGCTTATATCATATGTCCTTAAACTTTTCATTTGACAATTTTATTTATTTTTACAAATTATTCCTTGTCATACATTGAATTGCAACATGTTTGGTTGGTTCTTTTGTTTGAACCAAATTCTAATTGGTATTGGTTATTGTGTATCAATACCTTGTTTCTTTTTGTTGTAGCAAGGCAAGATTCATTGAACATATTTAAGAATGCATCTTTAAAATCGTCCATATAGTGTGCTCATAATTTAGGCATTATTTGCAAATCATGTAACTTTTTGAACCATAATGCTATCATAATTGCTTAAGACAAGTATGTTAGGATGAAATGAAAATGTGTGATGGTGTATGATATATGAATATGAAATGATGTCCCTTCCCCCCAACTAAAGATATGACAACGTGAAAGAGGAAGTGAGGAATTTCCCAAAGTTACAATTTTAGTATTTTAAGGAATTACATGACTAAAAATTAGAAAACCATATACCTTCAATTACCTTCAATGTGCATGAGTTATGGAAATTGAAGAGTGTGGCTGCTTCTAGATCATGGAATGAAATGTAGAATTCATCTGCTTCTTGGTTGCATAAATGGTGGATGAGGTTGCGAAGTGGATTCTTTATTTCTGCTACTAAATCTGTTGTATCTGCTACAAAATGCCAAAATGTTATAGTATTCAATCACTATAAAACCGATGGTACAACTCTAGTCATGTGAATAAATGTGTCGGTGTCGAGCATGAAGAGAGGTCATTGGATTACTGACCATTGATGAATTTCATTAATGATTGCGAGGCAAACTTGCCATTAATGTCAATGAGTGCCAAGGTATGTAAGTACATCTTGCGAAGGGCGAATAAATGAGCCGATGTCAAGCCACTTGCAAGATCCAATGATAAAGGGACATTGATGTATTCCCATGATTGTTGGCGAAAGAGCCTATCATTAAGGCATACAAGCCTCAAGGTACTAATGAGGACTCTATCCTTGGACCTAGATAATGTGTTGATGTCGACAGGCTAAGGCTTGTTAGAAGGAAGGCCTTAAGGAATCCTCCATCATTTAACGTGAGCATGAAACAATGATTTTGAAGGACTACGAAAGGAAAATTTTGCAGTGGATCAAGGTTTATTTGACAAAAAGGAAAATGACAAGTGAATGGAAAGTAAAAGGACAAATCAACATGTAAGCGAGCTGAAAGTATTTATGGAAATGGGTTATGAGTTAGTGAAAGAAAGGAAGGAAAATATAGTTTCTATGAATAAAAATGAGCAGTGATGGAAAATGAGATGAGAATTTTATTGAATGACTAAGTGAAATGCAATGTGACTGCAAAGGAAATGAGATGAAGGTTTTATTGACTGAAGGAGTATGTATGCAATGGAAGCATTGGCATCTGAAAGGCTTGCAACTACTGGATCTGATATGCATTAGCATGTGATCAGACATTGATATTTCATCTCTATTGCTACTCTAATCATTTTCTTGTGAAATAAATGTGGTCTTTGAGAGACACTATTTGCTTATGGTCATCTGTTCTTCCTCTTGGAACCTGCAAAAACTAGTACTTCTTCTCCAATGGGTTGTAAGGTTATCAAAATAGAGAGGTAATTAATCTCTTTGTTAATGACATTTAAATAAATAAATAAAATAATCGGCACTATTAAACAAGTTCATGAAAGAAAACCAAAAGGGTTTATACCCGTGTCGAAAGTAGTGCCTCAAGTTACTTGTTGCTTCTTTTCAACAATTTCTTCATTCTTTACTATTTCAAAATATTATAATAGCTTCCACATTTTTTATATCTCATCGAGATCTTTCCAACGATGCTTGAATCATCGAATTCCGATGTTGTATGAGAAAGTTAGATTGTTTTGAAATTTTTATGAAACAATGAAAATTGTCATGTAAAATGTGGCATGAGAACATGATGCTAAGTGAAAGATGATGTAAGTAGATGAAATGGCATGTTGATCATGAATTTATGGTTAGAATTCATTGTTTAACAAATAAAGCATTGAGTTAAATGCATAGTGTTAGAATTGTCGATTAGCTATAGAATCACTATTCAGCTGCAGAATGTGCACAGGTTTTGTAGCTAAAATCTTTTTGATCTTCTTCGGTTGTGCCATGGCATAAGATTTTTCATTTTGTGATGTCGTTGGCTTCTATATCTGAAACGCTCATTATCATATAAAAATAATTTACGAAAAAAATGCATATCCACAAGATTCGATCCTGCCATATACAGGATTCTTGTTAAGGCATTGTGGGTATCCACAATCCTGTAGATGAAGCACCCTATTATATATATATATATATCTATATATATATATATATATATATATATATATATATATATATATAGATTATTTTTTTTATTTCTTATTTATTTTTATTTTTTTTTTTTTTTTCTGACCCTGTATAAAAAAAAAAACCTTTCGATTTGCTGCAAATATTAACACCATTTTTTTTAATTTCCAAAACTATTTTCCTCATGGCAAAAATATTTAAAATATTTACAATTAAAACTATATATAAAAGATGATGTTATAAAACAACATGAAAAAGAAAAAATATTTACAAAACCATTTGTAATAATGACACCACCATGAAAAAAGTCAAATTATAAAAATCAAATAGCGTGTGAGGTTTTTCTTTGAGGTTTGCTTGCAACAATGTTGATGGAGGAAGAAATGGCCAGTGTTGATGCAATTGCCACGTGATTGAGTAGGTGAGAGTGGTGGATCTACCTCCTCTAGTGGTCTATGAAATTGATATCAGCTCCAGTGGCAGCTTCTACACTAAAGAGAGAGGAGGAAATTAGTGATAAATGTGTGCATGTTTTGAACACCCATGGCTTCAGTGAGATCTACTAATTGCGCAGTGGGTATGAATTAAATTGGATTCTTAGATCACGTGCCATGTGGATCGAATGCTACAACAGAGTTTGTTTTTAATTTGAATTCTTCCCTCTTCAACGTGCCATGTTCAAACAGTTCACAGTGTATTAATTAGAAATCGTTTTTCCTCATGCAGTCAGTGAAACAAGGTCCCGAAGAATCTCAGATTTCTCTCAAACGGTTGTGAAATTGAGAAAACTGTTTTTGAAGTTATTTAATTAGACCTATTATGAAAAAAAACCAATGTCTCATTTTTTCGAAATTTATTCTAGTTTGATCAGAATCTATGTTTTAAAAATGGAGTTTTTTAAAGTTCTGCATTTTTTGTAAAATGTTTCTACCAGGTATTTTTTCAAAACGACTGCTACATCTGGAGATTTGGCATGAAATGAATAATCATCAGCAGCTGGCAAAGGCGACCCCCAATATTTATTATATGCATCGTGGTTTTTTTATTAAAGGCCAAGGTTCTATCCCCTATTGCCATCGACGATATGATTCATTGCAGACATTTACTGAACCATCACGAGGACGACCAGGAAGAGCCATGCCCCTGATAAACATTTAGCTAGACTCCAGGAAGGCTCTTTGATTTCGGCAATCAGGAAGTTTGTGTGGCTAGACCGTGGGTTGTGTGGCTAGGCTGTGGCTTGTGTATCTGCACAAGGCCAAGCCAAAGACAAGCCTCATGCATATGCGTGGGCCTTTTTAGTTTTAATTTTATTTTAAGATATATATATATTTTTAATTTTAAAGTTTATTGAAAAATCAAATCAAATGAGGAAAACAAATTTTATTCTGTAGCTAATTTTTTTTATAGATTTTATGATATACTAACAAAACAAAAATTTTCTTTTTCTGATCCTCCAGGTCACATGAAGCATAGGAGGAGAGCATACTCAAGATTTTTATTTTGTTAGCATTCTCAAGATTTTTTTTCCTTCAGTTGATTCTTCTCTTTTAAAAGTTTGGATGCAAAAAATAACATGAAAATGATCGATTTACTACCTCAAACTGTCATTCATCCATTTTCATTTGTGCTCCTTATTCATAATCGCTTTTATTGAAATTTTTCCTACCAAGGCTCAGTAAATGGGTGGCCACCACAAAACATCAAATTTATCTCAAAATTTTCAAAAACTTATTTTTATTGGTTAGTCCTATTCTAATAAAAAAAACATGAACATTCCCTTAAGTGTAAGAGAATTTCCAATGCATCCATTTGCGCAAAAAGATCATGAGTAAACTCACATCAAGTTGGTGAATTCTTGGATATGATCATGAAAAATTGTTGTTGCAAATGGATCTTTATTTTTGTTTTTGATTATTTTTGAGTGAATGAATGGGGGTGGATGTTCTATGTTTTCTATATGCAAATGAAAATAAACTTAAATGAAAATTCAAAATCAAATGTTGATCCATATGTACGCCTCCTCGGAAATGGTGCCAAAATGTTAAGCAAAATAATTTCCATTAGATTACTAACATAAATTATCAACCCAGGGGTGCGTGCGCTTGCAAGGCATACTTGCATTATATGTGCTATAGATTAATTTGAATTTCAAAAGATAAATCTAATCTAGGAAAGCGTAAATGGGGTAGAAAAAAAATACAATGACTAAGGTCTAATTCCATTCCCTAATATCCCAATGTTACTCAATCGTGGAAAAGGTGAAACATTTCATATGAGCAAGTAGTCAGGTCTATTAGATATTCATTAAACCAAAATCAAATCTATCAAAGCAAATTAAAAGCAACTAAATTTTAATGCCTTTCTCTAACATCCCAATGTTACTCAATCATGGAAAAGGTGAACCTTTCATATGAGAAAGTAGTCAGGTCTATTATATATTCATTCAACCAAAATCAAATCTATTAAAGCAAAGTAAAAGCAACTAAATTTTAATGCCTTTCTCTAACATCCCAATGTTACTCAATCATGGAAAAGGTGAACCTTTCATATGAGCAAGTAGTCAGGTTTATTAGATATTCATTAAACCAAAATTAAACCTAGAAAGCATTCATAAATATAAGCTATGAAAGCAGTAAATATTAATCTATGAAAGCAATACAATCTCACAATAATTAGATGGCCATTCCAATGGTGTATGAGGATGGTAAGTGAAGAAGCTCCATATGCAAGCAAAACTAAATCTTCAAATCTCCAAGTAAAGCTCCAAATTCTCTATTAAAAACATGAGAATTTCTCCAACTTTACACACCCGTTTTTAGAGGAGAGGCTCCCCTATTTATACAAGTACATAAGTAACTACCCTATTTAATGAAGATCCACTAAAATATCATATAGTTACAACCAAATAGCTCATAATGAGACACATATCCCCTAAGTGTCTCATAGAGTTATAATCCAAATAAGAAATGATGAGACACCTCATAGAGTTACAATCCAAATAGGACACATATCCTTCTTTGACCTTTATCCTAATATCCTTTGAAGGGAATTCGAATTTGAGCATTGGAGGCCACATAAGGGTACCTTGGAAGCTTCCAAATCACCTACACATGTCATGAAACTCAAGCCACATATATAGATACATGAAACCATGTTAATTTCCTAGTTTTTAATCATAAATTCACTTTAAACACGTAAAATAAATAACTTTGGTAAATAAGGATCCTAACCCATATATTTATGAAAATGGTGGCTAATGAAAGGTTATATGGTTATGGAGTTGCGACATGAGAGTGAAATGGTGGCGATAAAGGTGAAAGTGGATGTCATTTTGAAGAAATTTTAGAGGCCCAACAATGCTGATGAGGTACCATAACACATGCTTTTCTTCCTTCCAATGTGTTTCCTTTGATGGCAACTCACTTGTATTCGGTAACTAGATGAATCTACATGACAGATATTAGAGGTGACAAAATGATGGAATAGAATAATGGTCAAACGTTTGATATAGGGAGATTGTGTTAGTGTTGTCCTTGATAAGAAAACTAACTAATGAGTTGTCCTTGATAGACAACCTATTTGATGAATGGACTACTTGATAAAGATATAAACAGGATGTGAAAGAATGCATGGCAGTGGTGCTTACAGATGTGACAATATATAGGGAATTTCAGAGGAATCAGTTCAGAAGTGATGTATGATGACAACTCACATTGTTCATAGATAATAGAGTAATGACACAGAAGAATAGGATGATGGAACAAAGGATTATAGATCAGATCAAGCAATTGAAGAAAAATAATGTTTTAAGTTGTATCAAGTTGTATACGTAGGTTCACCTAGTCCACGTAGCATATACAAGCGGGTTCATAGAACAAAAGGAGCGTATACATATGCACACACTTTCATACGAGGAAAAACATGTATGGGATGGAAAATTAAGGTTAATGAATACCAAGGATCCATACCATGGTATTAGCCCACAATATTGATCAGAATAATGGTCACTTGATACCATCTAAGAATACCATAGGTTCTAAGTGTTGTTTTGGTCCAAGGTATTAAAAAAGGCTCTAAGTATATAAGGAGGTGAAGAACAAAGTGTGAATGAATTCAAGTAATGAATATCTTATGAAGAGTTAGATCAAAAGAAAATATGCATTTTATGGGTTATTGATGCTTTGCTTGATCTTTACTAAGTATGAATTTGAGTGTTTGATGATGGATGAGATCTAATGATGGATCAGGATCATAAGACCTTAAATGACTTATCATTGTATGATCTGATAATGGATGGGATAGATTTGGATGCTAATGCATGTTTTATCCTTTAAATGTTATGATCTGGGTATGTCCGAAGTCTTGAATAAATGTGAAGTTATAAGTTAGTATTTACAAATCTATAAGATGGTTTGACTAGGTGAAGGAATGTATACATGTTGGTTCAGCACTTCCAAGTTGTGTATGCAGAAGAAAAGCTTATTGTTCAGAGATGACTGATCTATCTTATCAGTGTTGTTGTTTTACTATTGTTAGTCAATGATGTATTCACAAGATTTGAAACTAAATTTGATTGTATAAAGAGATTGATTCTGATTTATTGATTGATTGAGTGAGAAGGGTGATCTTTGTGGATATTTGTTTAGAACTCTATAATTTGACAGTAGATCTTCATATTGTCACTGGTTGGTATAGTTTTTGGTTCATAGGTTTTATGAGTCAGTATCTTTAGAGGTATACACAGGATGGGTTAAAGGAAGTAGCGTATACATGTAGGTTGGCTTCACTGAAGTAGCGTATACATTCTGACATATGACTTTGAGGTTGCAATTGGTTCCGGTTGTTGATACAATGTTCTGGGTTCAAATCTGTGTTCTGGTTTCAATGATATGACTGTTCCAATTGATTGGTTGAATTTTGATTAAGTTACAGTTGATTGGGTTTTGAGTGAATAGTTGATTCAGTTGTGTCAAAGGTTTTAGTGATTGATTGATTCAGTTGTGTTTGATTCAGAGATTGATGATTGGGTTTCAGTGATTGGTTGATGCAGATGTATTTGTTGGTTGTATTGCAGTGGTGATCGATTTTTGAGCTTCATTGTTACTGATGGGTCCAGTATGAAAATTTGATGAAACGTGACCTACATATTGTGTTGATGTGTGCCAGGAGTATCCAGTCTGAAAATTTATGAAACATGGTCCCTGGAGAACAAGTGAAGGTAATAGCCTTCTGGAGGTTGGTGCCTATGTATTGGTAAACATATCAGCCAGTACGATAGCTAGGGGCTTGTAGCTCCCTTCCAGTAGAAGCTGGAGAACGAGAGAAGGTTGTAGCCTTCTGCAGGTGGGTGCCTGCATACTGGTAAGAGTCTGTGCTAGTACAATATCGTAAACAACCTTTTTATATTAAAGAAGATAGAGAAAACAACAACAGGTGGTTTTCTCCCACATTGGGTTTCACCCTTATGTCTTAGTGTTCATTTGTATTTCTTATGTGTGATGATTTATTTATTACAACACATGGTTAATGTTTATATAATGTTTAATAAATTACTAATCCACTAGTTGAAGACAAACATATTTTATATTAACTGATTCCATTCAGTAAATTCGTGTATAGAAATCTGAAAATGAAAGGTAGAAAGTTATTGATTTGTAAATACTGATTCACCCCCCCCTCAGTATTTTTCCAAATAGCCAGGAAATAGTTACAAACCCAACTCTAAAGATAACACCTAAAGTACTTCTCCTCTCTGATGGACTCCCTGCCTAATCTGCATCAGTGAAGCCTTGAAGCTTCACTCCCTCTTTCCTCATGTACCATAATTCATACTTGGCAGTGCCTCTGAGGTACCATAACACATGCTTTTTTGCCTTCCAATACAACTTGGTAGGCCTCACCATAGCTTGAATAAAATATTTGTTTTACGTAGAACATGTTGGACCTTGTGCTTACAAGATACATCAAAGACCCCACAAGCTGCATGTAAATGGTAGCATCAACCTCTTCACCTAAAGTGGCATCCTCCTTCCATCAGTTTGAAGCTAGAGGTGTGTCGATGGGATTACAATTATCCATGTAAAATATTTGAAGTATTTCAGAGGCATACTTCCCCTGAGACACAAATAATTCACCATCACCTTGCCATACTTCAAACATGATGAAGTAATGCATTAAGCCCATGTCTTTCATCTCAAGTTCTCTCGAAATATCCTCTTTTTAGGAGCATGTCAACTGCTCATCGCTTATCAATATTAAATCATCAACATACAAAACAAGAATAAATGACTTACCATATACAAAAATGTGATATAGGTTCACATCTCCTTCACTTTTGGTGAATCCCAATACACCAAGATAACTATCGATCTGAGTGTACCATGCTCAAGGGGCTTGTTTGAGATCATATAATGCTCTCCCATGTCTACACACATGTGAATCTTGTTCATATGTCATAATCCTTTGGATGCTCTATATAAATTTCCTCCTCAACAATTTCGTTGAGAAAGGGGGTCTTCACATCCATATAGAGGATTTTCCACCCAATCTTCTTAGCCAATGATAGAATGGATCTAATTGAGGAATACTTTGCAACTGGTGCAAAATTTTCCTCATAGTCCACTCCCTCTACCTGAGAGAATCCTTTGGCCAAAAATTTGGCCTTGTGCTTTTCGATGCGTCCATCAACTACATGCTTCACTTTGTAGATCCATCTAGAACAAACCACTAATTTCCCTTCTGGTCTCAACACCACCTCCCATATATTGTTCTTCATGATGCTTTCATATTCTTCCACCATGGAATCAACCCAAACATGTTGAGAAATTGCTTCCTCAAATGAAGAAGGCTTTGTCTGAATTATCTCTGTCTTGAGAGCCATGTCACCAGTGTACCTATCATGTGACCTCCTCTACCTGTGTTGTGTTGTAGTGGCTACCACATTCTCCCTAGCATCCTGAAATAATCTATGAGCTTCTCTAGTTCTCCTCCTCCCCTCTCTAGATGATTTTGGTTGATTGGGTACCTACTCTTTGCTTAGTGTCTTCTCCAATGCATGTGGCTGCTCCAAAAACTCTTGAAGCTCATCCTGAGGCTCCTCCTTTAGAGCTAGAAACTCTTGCTATGGTGGGATACTCAACTCTCATCCTAGATAGCATATCATAGTCTTCTCCTCATCGAATTTGACATCTCTCCTCACAACTTTCATCCTCAGTGAAGGTAAATATAGTCGATAATTGTGTGGAGTTTCAGTGTATCCTACAAAAACCCCAAATTTGTTGTAGGCTCAACTTTATGCCTCAAATCCTTGGATAAATGACAATAAACTAGAACTCCCAAAATTCTAAAATGTGACACATCATGCTTTCTCCCAAAGAAAGCTTCCTTTGGTGTGATCATGCCAAGTATTCTATGAGGACTCCAATTATGCAAGTAGATTATTGTGTTGCATGCTTCTGCCCATAAATGCAATGCCAATCCATGATCATGTAACATGGCTCTTGTTTCTCCCACTATGATCCTATTATTCCTCTCAGCTACCCAATTCTGTTGTGGGTTATGGGGTGCTATCAGTTCTCTTCAAATACCTTCTTTGGCACAAAAATCCTTGAATACATGCAAAAAAAATTCACCTCCAATGTTTCTCCTAAGAAGTTCCAACATTTTCTATAGAAATGAACAATAAAAATAACATAGTACTTATGTTTTGTTGTGGAGGCTATAAAAAAGGGTCCACAAACATCATTGTGGACTCACTCCAAGGTTGCATCTTCTCTACTATCTCGGTCACGGATAATGCATTTGACATATTTTCCCATTGTGCACCCTTGCAAACATCCTACTGGTCAAGGGAGCCTTTAGGGAAATAGGTGGTAAATTTCTACATGATTTTTACGGCACCATGGTGTAGATGACCTAATTTCATGTGCCAGAGTTCTCCAACATCTTGACTCTACAATTTTTTAGCCTTACTGCTCAATGCAATGCAATCTCCCACCTCGAGTTTGTATAGGTTCTTCAATTGAACCCTGATTTGCTTCACTTTCCTAGTAACTATGTGTCTCAAAAAGGCTTTCCCTTTACTAAAACTAGCATCATAGCCTCTTTCCTCCAATACTACTACATAAATTAGGTTCTTCTTCGGCCCAAGTATAGACATATCATCTTTGAGTCAAAGAGGATAGGCTTTCTCCCTCTCAAAGGTGACATTACCAATTATTGTAGCATTGTACCTCCCATCATACCCCATTTTGACGTGCATCTAGAGATCCTTCTGCTCTAGGCTACTAAAAAATCCTTGCACCCTGTCATATGGAATGAGGCACTTGAATCAACTGTAACAACCCTGGTCAAAAATCCATGTAAAAAAATATAAGACCAAGGTCATGCGACACATATTCCAAGATAAATGGTGGGGAAAACATCCTAGTGGGTGTTCATTTTGGTTATGATGGCTAAAGTAATTTGGAAACGGAAATGGCAAAGGATTTGGAAAGGTAAGAGGCATTAATTGGCATTCTATTTATGAAAATAATGGAAATTAGGATAAAAGGAAGGTGAAAGGTCACATGTTGCATGTGGGGAGGAAAATGAAGGAAAATAATGGAAAATGAAGAAAATAGAGGCCTCATTAATAAAAAAAGGCTTATGAGGATCAGTTGGAAATATTTTTCTCCAGTTGATCAGTGAATATTTTGCTCAGTTTTGGTCAATGAAAGCTTTTTTCTCAGGCTTGGTCAGTGTAAGCTTTTTGTCAGTTCATTTTTTGAGCTCTCATTCTATTATCTCTATCTCATACTCTTGGACACTTACAATTTTCATGGACCAATATTTGAGAGTGTGGAATACTTGGATGCTTGGAGCAAGAAGGAAAAGTAAGAGCAATAAAGTGCAAGAAGACATTGGGATCAACAACTACAACATGTTTTTCTTATAGGTACTGAGTTGCATGTATGTTTTCCTCACTAGTTTTGGCATGCGCGACATATGCATGTGGTTTATTGGTCATGATTTGTCATTGGCATGGAGGATAATCCAGGTGGATATTGGTGGTGATCTACCTATTCCACTTTGACCTCCAGTTAGTTTCATTTTTTTCCTTTTTTATTTCAATGTTTATTATTTTTAGCAGTTTTTCAGGTCCTAAACTCCGGAAGCAGTTTTGACCCCCTAAACGGAATTTTTTTAAGGTCCATTATAGTCCCATGGAAGTAATTCCTATAGTAATCAGAGATACCTTTTCAAAAAGGTATCGTACGCACCAAACAGAGATAATATGACCAAGTTATGACCCTCGGAAGTTGGTTTCCCAACTAACCCCAACGGGGCCCACAAACTCTTAGTGTTACATCTTCTGGGATTAAGGTTTTGGTTGTTTAGGGTTTTCTCGTGTTTTTCAATAATAAATAGGCCCTTGAGCCTCATTGTAACACATTTCATAGGAATGTAGCTACCACATCTCTTCTCAGATATAAGCTACCATCGTCTGAGCTAGTCTTGTTTCCATTATATTTGTAAGCATATTTCAATATTTGATATTAATGAAATGAAGTGTTATTTCTACTACATCTCTGTATTTATGGTTATATCTGTAATTTTTTTTGTTCCTATTTAATTTCAAATTAGTGGTATTAGAGTGGTCTACTATTTCTCTATTTTTCTTTGCATGTCCCTAATGAGGTCGAGATATAAGGAATTAGAGCTCAAACTGGTTGAACCTTTGCAAAACCAGCCTCACAAATCCTGATAGCCTCCCATGGAAGAAGAGAAGAAAGAATAGGGAACAGGAGATCCTTTCAAAATATTGCTTGAATAATCCCTCGAGCGACAAAGGAACATGATGATGTAAAACTTTGCCCAGATCCTTTAGCAGCTACCCAAAGGCAACACATCTACTTCCAGCAACTACTCTGGATAACCCGCAGAAGATGCAAGCAAAGAAAAACACCCCGAAGAAAAAGGACACAGAAAAGTGGTGCGAGTTACATAAGATATCCACTCACAACAACAAGTGAGTGTTAGTCCAAGCAATCATTAGTGGTCGAGCTGAAGGCTTCTGAGCCAGACACATTTTCTGACTCTGAGTCAGAACTCGACAAGGGTAATGAAAAATGGAAGTGGATCATTGACAAAGATGCCAGTGCCACTATGGCCACCACCAAGATCTAGAAGATCGAGCCTAAAGATTCAAAAGATGGGGAATACCTATTCCACTCACAGATGTGGGTGAATGATTCTTCACTACAGTTCATTGTCGACAACAGGAGCCAAAAGAACCTCATTTCAACATAGGTCATGAAGTAGCAAAGCCTACCGACTACAACACATTTGTAGTCGTACACCATCGAGTGGCTTCACCAAGGAAAATATCTCCATGTCAATCAGTAGTGCCACCTTACCTACAACATCAAGCCCTTAATGGATGAGGTAATGTGTGATGTTGCTATTCTTGAAGTCTAGATATTTCTTTGTTATTATTCCTTTGGGTAGTAATTTATACAATATACCGGAGGTAGCCCCACCTACTACCATCTCCTTGATCTCTACTAAGCAATTTAGTAAGGTCATCTCCCAGACTAGGAAATTTGTTTTCTTTCTGATTCACTCTCAAAGTAAGGGGAAGGTCATAGCCACATTCATGGCCACCGAGAAGGGTTCCTCCAAGCAGAAGAAGCAAGTGGATACAAATGTGGAATACTATAGGGGCATCTTCTCCTCACCCACAGGGGTACCCTTGCATTGTCAAGTCAAGCATTCGATCGGTCTGGCCCCTGAAGCACCTCTACCCAATGGTTCATATATCGCCACTACATTCTAGAAAATGAAGAGATCAAGTGAAAAATCTAGGAGTTTGTACAAAAAGGGCACATCCGGCCAAATTACTCACCTTATGGGAGCCCGATTATACTTGTATAGAAGAAGGATGGGACATGGAGGCTCTGAATTCATTATCGAGCACTAAACAAAATCACTGTCAGCAAAAGTTATCCAATCCCATGGATCGATGACCTACTAGAAAAAATCAAAGGGGCCAAGTATTCATCAAGATTGATATGAAGTCTAGTTATCACCAGATTCTAATAGAGCCCACTGATGTATGGAAGACTACCTTTAAATCCAAGGAATGCCTTTTCAAATGATTAGTTATGCCCTCCGGGTTGACAAATTCCCTTACTACTTTTATGAGGCTAATGGATGACATCTTGTGGCCCTTCGCCAACTCATTCATGGTGCTTTATCTGGATGACATCCTCATCTTCAGCAAGATTTGGGAAGAACACTTGCAACACATTCGGTAGGTCCTTTCAAACCCTTTGGCAACACACACTATGTGCCAACTTGGAGAAATGCACCTTTGGAATGAGCTAGGTCCAATACTTGGTTTACATCATAGATGAGCATGGCATGCATGTGGACCCAACTAAGATCCAAGTCATTCAAGATTGGCCAGTCCTGACCACTCTAAAGGAGCTTCGCAAATTTTTGGGCCTTACAATTTTTTATCGAAGGTTCATGTTGGGATTCTCCCATATTAATTAGCCTTTGAGTTAGATTACTAAGGGTGAGGCTGTCACACGGAATGAGTTGTTCTTGCGGACAAGACTGACCTCCCTAGTATCTAATGATATCTAGTGACAAGCAAGCCAATCAAATTATATCTTTCTCTAAATATGCAATTTATAAACAAAGGCAAACAAGTGTTTTAGGCCTACTTTGGGTCCAATGCAAGTTTTTGGAAGCCTCGCTCCGTTGATCCAAATGAGCTCCCTTGTAGAGAATCTGCAAACACAAACAAGCACACAAACTAAATAGCACCTGAAAAGCCAATATACTAAAGCATACTTATCATGATGATCAAGGAATTCATGAAACAAATCACATAAGACAATTTGTTGAGAAAAATGAATCCGATTGTACTAATTTAAATCAAAGAAGAACTTTACAACCTATGCCTTGATGCTGTACAAGCTCCTCCCAGGGTCCAGCAAGAAGTCTCCTCTACTTTGACAAGTTTCACTCTCTTCCCAATGAAACCAAAAGGTATGTGATCTCTCCTCTCAAGCTTAACTAGGAAGTCTCAATTCCACCAGCATGTACCCTCAAAAATGTTCAAATTCTAACCTCCCTAACAACCAGCCCAATGCCTTAATTTATAGTGCAATGGAGGGAAGTTACTAGGTCCTCCTTCAAAGGGATAAAGCCCTCCTTCAAAGGGATAGCTCCTCTCATCAAGGGATTAGCTCCTTCTCTTTTGGGATGCATGAACCACCTAGAAGCGAACCATCCACATCAAAATTCCTTCTAGAATCATCTAGAATTAACCCAAAGTGAGTTTTTAATAATAAACTTGCGCCTTTTTGAATTTTAAAGGGGTCTGCACCCACTCCTTTAGAGACAGAGAGGGCAGGTCCGCAGGTAACATGAACAGGGGGTGCGGGACCGCAGGTAATAGTGAGAGAAAGTGCGGAACCAGAGCTTTATTGATTTTTAAGGTCTTTCTCTCATTTTCAAAGCTTGACATGAAGAGCTGAGGTTTGAGACTTGCTTAGGAGGACAGTATGAATGATGATAGACCCATACTGACTGCAAATAGTCATGATGACAATATTTTGTGTAACAGATTGCCCCCTAAAGTACGAAGTCTGTAGTAGATGAGGATTTCATTTATCATCTAGGAAGAGTGAAGTACTTTATCATTTCGAGGATCATCTTGTGGAGAGCCCGGTTGGAACCTGTAAAAACATTCAATGCAATATATATATATATATATATATATATATATATATATATATATATATATATATATATATATATATATATATATATATATATATATGAGATCATATCATCACTGAGGTAGGCATTCCCATACTCAGATCAAAACTGACTAGAAAACTAACTACTGCTCTGATATAGGAATGATCTTGTAATACATCACAAGTATAGACACATGTAGACACAGTATGGACGCAGCCATCTTTTTTATGAATAGTCCACTGTATAATGAATACGAAATTCCTCGCAGCCTGGATGGTGGAAACTAGATCCAGGGTCTTCATTTCTACTTCTCGAAATAGTACGATTCTAACCATGTGAATGAATGTGTCGAAGTCGAACATGGTAGAAACCACTTGATTACCAGTCAATGATGTAAACTGTTAACAAGTGTGAGAGAAACCATCAGTAATGTCAATGGCTCTCAAAGTACTCAGTACAATCCATGAGATGTGAATAGATGTGTTGATGTCGAACATGTCACAGAATCCTTTGATCGAAGGTCAATGATGCAACCTATCGTCGAAGGTGAGAAACCTACCATTGAGGCATGCAGATCCCAAGGTACTGACGACTTCTAGATCATCTTTCTAGATAATGAGCTGAAGTCGATAAAAAGCAATCCGTCGTAGGCAAGCCCACAACACGAAATCATAGATCAAGTTTGAAGAAATTTAGTTGCAAGGACTGACTCAGGGATGGTCAAGATGGATGAAAAATATTTTGCAGATGAATGGTTTATTTGCACTGACCTCTTCAACACATAACGACACAACAGATGGCTTGGTGACAATTGACCCAAAGTTAATACCCAGAAGCTGGCTGAAGACTTTCAATATGGTTTGATCAAATGTTAGGCAAAGGATTTCCCCAACCCAGGTGAATAAAAGTGTCGTGTTCAAGAGTGGTTACAAAGTATGACAAACAAGCTCATTTTTCTCTCTTTTCCCCACCACTTCTAGCAAGTACCTCTTTATTTTTTTACAAGCTTGAGGAGGATAACATTTGCTTGATTATAAGCTCATCCTTCAGATGAGTCCAACTTAGTTTAAATTCGAACCCTAAGAAGGAGTGGTCCGTTCTTGTTTGTAATTGAACAGGTCCTTTACTGTTAAATTTTAACGAGTCCAGTATAGGAGAAACTCGACGTTTTTCAATTTTAGAGAGTCTGAAAAAAGTTAAGAAAACTCCATGGTTGTCCTTTTTCGTAAATTTGTGTCTCCCAAGCCCGAAAAAGTATAAAATAATACTTGAGAGAACTGCTTGATCATTATGACCAAGGAGTACTTTTCGTAATTAGTGCCTCTGATCCGAAAAAGTAAAAAAGTGATCAATGACACGTCGTTTTATAACCAATATCGAATTTGAAACGACAAAAATCCGGCAATATTTTCATGTTTTAGGAGTCAGAAAAGAGCTTAAAGGTGACTCTAATGTTCTTTTGTCGAAAATGATCGATTTCACCTGAAAAATCCGTTATCCTGAAAAGAAACTCAAACATTACTCATACCTGTTTAAAATGGATAAAAATGCTTCAAAAGTTACCTCTTTAAAGTGAAACATAAACAAATTAAAAACTCATTTATTCAAAAAACTTATAAAAAGGGTTTTTGTAAGTTCATTTTTACCGTTTGAGTTCTGGGTGAGAAAATAGAGCTTTTGGTCAGAAACTTCCCGTGGAGATTGTGGAAAATCTATCCTTTGGAATCAAATGTCGTCTCCTCCAGGTAATCTACATCATCCTACTCTTTCATTTCATCCGTTTCAAATTTGTTTTCAGGCTTTGATTTCGTTTTTTAAGGAATTTTTAGGTTAAAAACCCGCGCGCGGGGGTTCGCAAGCATAGCATAGGTAACCTGCGGACCCCGACTTTTTCGTAAAAGGAAAAAAGTCAGGGGTCCCCACCTGCCATGAAGGCAGAGTGCAGACCCACGCATTGTCCCTAATAGATAGGGTGCGGTCCCCGCAGCAAAGGTTTTTAAATCTAAATTTCTCAAATTCACCCAAAAATTTTGATTTTAGATATTATAATTCACCTTTTCGTTGAATGTAGAGTATACATCATGCTTTATTGGCAAGAACAGGAGCATGAGGATGTAGATCTTGCCGCGATAAATCATCAACCTTCGATTGATGCATTGAAGGCATGCAACTTATACAAATTCTGGGCCATACCTGGCATGAGGGCCCAAGTGGACTTCTTGCAGTGGCTGGTAGACAGGTGGAGCATATTGGACCAGTGCTTCTTCATTGGTGGTCACCAACTCGAAATGGAGCCGAAAAACATTTACTTTTTGACTGGTTTGCCTAAGAGAGGTGAACACTTGACTCTATTCGGGACTAGGCCAGGTGGCCAGTCTGTCGATAGCCTCCGGCTAGAGTTCTGTAACAACTAGACTAGAGATAAAGGGATAGATATCAAAACCATATCCCTTCCTGAACTCAAGGTAATTGCATTTACTGTTACCAGGCTCTGCAGGAGCGCAGCACTACATGTAGCCACTGGATCCCAAATGCGGATGGCAGTAGACTGCTTTCGAGGCACCATCTTCAACTGGTGCAATGCTGTGTTGGCTAATATAAAAGGCAAATTGACTAGAGCAAAGAACAGACAACTGAAGACCTTTAGATATGGTGATTTAGTTGTGAGCTTTGGTCTGGAGAGGGTTCCAATGTTGGTCCCACAACATCTCACTGTTGGAGTTGGAATTCCCCGAGAGCCCAAACTGATGCGTTGGGTTGCAGTTATGGCCCTTCATCCTGAGGAGGGAACAGAAGTCATTCGATTCACTCCTGAGTATTTTCATTGGTTGGAAAACCATGTTTTCTCTATTCATGACTTTCCTTATGCTGGGGTAGATTATCGTGGTGACCCAGACATGGCTCTTCCACTAGGAGAGCAATGGGATGACTCAGGTAAAATCATTTTCAACATTTTGTAATTTATTATTTTTTTGTTTTTATCTCATCCCAAAATTGATAGTAAAAGTTTCAAATGCAGATGTAGGTCCATGGCGACCAGCCGCTCTCCGGCCCTATGAGAGGAAACAATCAGCTGCAGCGGCACCAGCCCCACAGGACGAATCAGTAGAGACCTTGGCCGAATTGGAGAGCCATCTAAAGCATTTGACAGGAGACATTCTGGAGACCGGCATAGATGACATTCCTCTTAGGCTATAGTGCTATGTGATTGGGGTCCCAGGACCTTTCAGGAGGTTCCTTTGTAAGGTGGCCCGTATAGTGGTTTCTTATCGAGATCATCACCAGTGATAGGATGATCGCCTATTGTAGACACATATGACATTTTTTGCTTTTTGTACTATCATTTTTTCCGATCATAAGGTGTTTTTCAACCTATGATCGAAGACGATGTATATTTGACACACTTCTATGTTATACTATATCACTATTACCGGCTTATCTTGTAAAACATGTTATGAAATGTTTTTAAATTTACTTGTATGATTATTGCAAATGTCTACTTAACATTCGAGAAGAAATTGCATGTGCTAATGTATTTAAATATCTTGGAATATGCTGATATTCAATATAGTCAAATTCACGTTCCAAGAGACGAAGTCTCAAAAATAATATCAATAACACCGGATTTCTAATGGCATACACTCTATTAAGCTATAATACAATGAGTTCAGAATCTAACCTCACTATCAAACTCTGAATCCCAAAAGAGATAGATTCAGATAATAACTCAATCACTGCACTATACTCGGCAATGTTGTTCGTTGTTTGACCGAGGCTTACCCCATGCATAGATACCAACTCGTCAGAGGGCGAATAGATAAACCAAGCTGCGTAAGAAATGTTTCGTGTATTACGACAAGCACCATCAGCAAAACCAATGTATGTTTGGAGAGGCGTCGACATCTGCAATATCAAGAGTAAAACCAAGATAAGCAGGAACAATGAAAAAAAACACTCTCTAAGCTAAGCACACTTTTTAAACTAAAACACACCAGCTAGAAAGAAAACTAACCTAACTAAAAATCTCCACACCCAGATTTTAAGCATAATACCTCTTTAGGTAAAGACCATTTCTAGGTTTACCTAAAGAGACCCCGTCAAAGTCTACCAATTCATAGGCCCCTTTTGCTAGATTTCACTTGAAAACATAAGGACCATGCCACATGGGTACGAATTTTCCAGCGCCTAACTTATCATTTGCTTGATCGTACAATAAGACTAGGTCTCCTTCCGAAAAATTTCGAGGGGTAACATTTCGATCATACTAAGCTTTAATACGTTTGGCATGAGTTTCGATCGCTAATGTAGCATCACGTCGATTCTCATCTAGCTGAGCCAAGTATAACAAACGTTTTTCCTCTTCGGAAGTGGCTGGAAGTAACTCGATGGCCATTTGCAATGACGGGATTTCGCATTCAATGGGTAACACAGCTTCCAGACCATAAACTAGGTGGAAAGGAGTGAACCCGGTTGACACTTTTACCGAGGTTCGATACGCCCAAAGCACTGAAAATATCATGTTATGCCAATTCAACCTATGAATCCCAATGATTTGTTGTATCATGATGACTAGAAATTTGTTGATGGCTTCAACCAGACCATTAGCCTGTGGATAATATGGAGTTGAACTATCGTGATGCAAACCAAGTTGGCCTATAAGTTCAGTCATCATAATGTTTCGAAAATGACGCCCATGATCAGTGATAATCGCTTGTGGAACACCAAACCTAGAAATTATATGATTGAACATGAAAATCACAGCAATTTTGCCGTCTGCCTCAAATGTAGGCATCGCCTCGTCCCACTTGGTAAAATAATCTACCGCAAGGATGATATACGCATGCCCCCCAGCCGAGTGAGGGTTACATGTAATAAAATCGATACCCAATTTCGCAAAAGGACCAACAGCAATTATAGGGTGGAGAGGAGCAGGTGGAGTGTGCATCTTTCGATCAAAAATTTGGTAGTTGTGGCATTTTCAGACTGCGTTGGTACAATCTTTAAACAAAGACGGCTAGAAGTAGCCAACGCGCAATATCTTTTGGGCTGTGGCAAACCCAGACATATGACCGCCACACGCTCCAGAGTGACAGTCATTTAGAACCCTTTCAACTTCCTCATGAGTTAAACAACTTCGAAAAACAGAGTCCACCCCACGGCAATAAAGAGTATCTCCAATAATTTTGAATTGTTGGGACTAGAATCGTATTTTTCGACGTTTTGACCTTGAAATTTCTGGCCGAAAGGATTGGGTCAGGAGATAAACTATGATATCCCCATACCATGGATCTAAAGTGCTAATTAGAAACAAGGATTCGTCTGTGATGGGCTCCTCTGCCACAATTTCCGTGTCAGCATGCGGGAAGTCACACATTAACTCCACAAAAACTAAAGATTTCTTCGACTTAGACTTTTCAAACTCCAAGTCGAACTCCTGCAGGATGAAAATCCATTTGGAGTACTTGCCCCCTAGCAATTTTTTGGTCAAAATATAGATCATAGGATTGCAATCAGAAATTACTGTAGTTTTACGTAGTAAAATTTAATGACGAAAATGTTGGACAGCTTGAACGGCTGCCAATGCCAATTTATCCACATGTGAGTATTTTAGCTCAGTTGGATTTAAAGTGCGACTAAGGTAATATATCACATGTTCAATACTGAATTCATCTTCCTGAACTAACACCATTCCGATGGTGGAATGGGAGGCGGCGAGATACAAGAAGTAGTCCTGGTTGTATTTGGGAGGATGCAATAACGGTGCATGGGTCAACGTGTGTTTTAGTGCATCAAAAAATTTACCAGCTATCTCATCCCAAAAGAATGGAGTATTCTATTTCAACAACCGGGTAAAACCTTTTGTGACCTCGGCGTAGTTAGGAATGAATCGACGTAAAAAGTTTGCTTTCTCTTGCAAACTTTGGAGTTGGCAAAGACTCGAAGGAGGAGGCAATTTGACAATAGCTCCAACCTTCGAGGGATCGACGTGAATGCTGCTTTCAAAACAAAAAACCCCAGTAACCGACCCGTTTCTATACAGGAAACACATTTGTGTGGATTCAACCTAGTTAGATAATGCCTACACCTCATAAAGATTGCTCGTAAATGGATGAGATGATCAGCTCAATGTAATGAATGAGCAGGTAAATCATCGAGATAGGGTTGCACAATGTGCTTGATGTCATGAAATGCGTAAGACACGGCTCTTTGAAAAGTTTCCCCAGCGTTCTTGAGCCCAAAAGGTAATTTTCAATAAGCAAATGTCCCCCATGGACAAATGAAAGCCGTTTTTGGTTGATCAGTAGGTAGTATCCGGAAAAAACATCCATGAAGGAGAATATTTCACTACCGGCACAATCATCAATTACTTGATTGATATAGAGAGTTGGGTAATTGTCTTTTGGACAGGCTCGATTAATGTCCCTATAATCGATACATATTCTTATTGTCCCTTGCTTTTTGTTAACAGGAACAATATTCGATACCCAATTTACACAGTGCTGGACATGATTGCAGCACTTCCAAAGCCGAAGGTGAAATAGCCAAAACTTCAACAATGTTATAGTTCTGAGCCGCTCTTGCAGGTGGATTGAAAGCTGACTTTCGAAGTATACCCTTGGTGGGCAGTTTGATTACTAAGTCTGGGTTAGGTTTCTCGATCTGTAGTGGATCGGAACCGGGAGTTGAAGTTGATGGGTTCGAATGAGAAGATTCTGCTTCCTTACCATCAACAGGACTTTTACTTCCATAATCTTTCGATCGAGTCGCAATCCTAACATGGGACATCATCATTATGGGTTCCTCGGAAGCATTTGAGGAAGAACCTATCATCTTACCGTCTTGACTAGGAAAAGGATCCTTCAAAACAACAGGCGTTTGGGAACCTTTGATGATTTTCGCAACCTCAGCGCAATGAGGGCAATCTCTTGTAAAATGCTCTTCATCACAAATGAGACAAGGATAACGAGGTTTTCATTTCTCATCAGTTGATTCCGTTTTTTCTGGTTTCTCTTTCAAATTTTTATCTATTTTATTTTTCTTCTTCCCTTTCTTTTTACCGCCAGATTTTGATTTGGCTGTAGATGACTCTACAACATGAATATCGGCGGAAATTTCCATGGAAGAATCTCCTGTCGGGGAATCTGGTAAAGTTATGATAGGAGAAGAATTCTTGGAAGATTTCTTCTTACTTTTGGTATTAACCGTACCAATCATACCATCAGCGGCATGAGACCCTGAAGGAGTTGCAGTTATTTGATTTTGTTTAGGAAGGTCGGGGATTTTCTCGTGTAACATACCTGACTGCGTATAAACTAAGTCAAGGTACTGAGCTTGAGCAATTACTTGCTCTTCAGTAACGACTCCTGCTTTAGCTACATCCTCGGTGATTTTCGATAATAAAGATTTTACAAACCATTCAGCGAAAATTTGATCCGGAATAAAAACCTTCACTAAACGTCGTCGACGTCTCCATTCATGAATGTGATCTGAAATGTAAGTGGACGTTGATTTTTTTAATGAAGTTAATAATTCCGTGCCATTGTCATATCTAACTGGCAACTGAAAATGAGTTAAAAAAGAAGTAGCTAACTGACTAAAGCTATAAAAATTGGCTTGCGGTAACTCAATGTACCACTTGGCCGCAAGACCAATTTGAGTGCGTTGGAAAAGCCTTAAACGGATTGAATCATCTGAAATGGAATTAGACGCACTCCAGAGGTGATAAGTCATCTCTTGGTTCGACGGGCCCTCTCCTGATTTTCCTTCAAACTTAGGAATATCACTAGGCAACTTATTTGGCATCGGCGGCCAAAACGGAAGATAGTTAATGGGATCGTTCATAAGGCACGACAAGTCAGGCAAGTCCAAAGTTGCAATAAATGGTAACTGACGATTAGGGTCCCTGAAACCCTGGGTCATGAGACCAGCCCCAGGAGGAGGATATCCAGGATAACTAGGAATTGGAATTTCATTTGGGATATTATATCCTCCCGGAAAACCAGGATTAATCGGACCGTACTAGGGTTGTTGAGGTTGCTGATAAGTATACCTAGGGTATGGTTGATACTGATAGACTGGCTGCTGCACAGCGGGACCGAATTGGTACTGTCCCCGGTACAGTTGATAATTAAATTGAGGTTGACTTGTGACAACCGTACTTGGACCAGGTTGTCCTACAAGCATTTGAACCAAAGTCTGAATTGTGGATCTAGACTGAGGTAAATATGTCTGAGGAGTTGATACAGGAACAGTAGAAACCGGAGCTGTCGATACTCCAGAAGTAGGTGGGGTAGATTGAATAGATGTTGCAGTAGTCGTTTGAGGTGGAGTACGAGGCGTACTAGGCCCAGACTGAGAAACTACAGAAGGTGCAGAAGTTTGAATAGTAGACTGGACAGGTTGCTGGGGTGAACCAGAAACCAAGGGTTGTCCAGTTTGAGATGAAAACTGTACATTCAGTTGCAAGACCTGTTGAGATTGAGATGGATCCCACACTAAGTTCATTCTGGGGTACGGACCCATAACAGGTTGAGAATATTGAGGACCATAACCGGGTTGAGGGTAGGGTTGATAATTCAAAGGTACATTTCTAGCTCCTTGGAGATATGATTGACCGGAAGGTGGTTGGAAACCTTGAGTTGGGTACTGACCTTGAGGTTGATAACCTTGAGGCATGTACTAATACTGGGGTTGACCTTGAGGTACATATTGATACTAGGGTTGACCTTGAGGTACATATTGAGTTTGGGGTTGACCTTGAGGAATGTACTATCCCGTAGGTATGTACTATCCTTGAGGTTGCCCCCCAGGAAAAAATTGGGTACCTTGAGGTTGCCCCCCAGGCAATAATTAAGGACTTTGAGGCTGCCCCCCAAGCGGTAACTGGCCACCTTGAGGTTGCGGATTAGGAATAGTACCTGACATCATAAGAATATCTTCTACACTCAACGGCTTAGTTCCGTTATTACCAGTTAATAACGCTTGTTTAATAGGTTGAGGAGATGCTCCCGAAAAAGTACCAATAAGTGACTGATACCCAGAGGGAATAGAAGGACCGCCATATAAAAAGGTTTCTGGAGATTGAGAAAACATTGACGACTGTCTTGACATATTTAATGGAGGATAATAACCCCTAGGTGTTGGGTGAAAAGGAATGGGAGGTGGTGAAAAACGTAGTCCCAGGTTTTCCAAAAAATTGGTCAATGAAAGATACCAAGCGTTGCTCCTAGGTGGACTGTAAAAGATCGATTCATGCTCCCTAACTTCTATAGCTGGTTGATTTTCAGGGATAGGGATACCTTCTTCCAGAGTAGCAAGTTCTTCAATAGCTATAAGTCCAGAAGGAAGATTTTGGGTAATTATTCTTTCTACCCTGGGTGAACTAGGACCACTAGAAGTTTGAGAGGCAAATCCCGATGTTGGCGTAGCAACAAATTCAGTTTCAGGTTCAGATATATCAGGTTCCTCACCTAAATCACTAGTAGATGAAAAACTACAAGTAACTTCGGAAACAAAAATAGATTGTGGATTATAATCTGCTACCAGAGCTTGATAATCAGGATGTACCACTAAAGAATATTCTCCTTCTTCAGGTGACCCAACTCTACTATCTCTAGGAGTTACAAGGGCTCGTAACCCTTCAGGCTGGCTCGGTGAAAACTCAGGAGGTTGGCCCCGAAGTCTACGGGGCTTCCTCGGTAATTCAGCCACGATTAAATATTTTAACTACTTCACACGCAAACAAAGAAAAATATCAATGAAAACCACCTAAAGCCTCTAAAGAACCAAACAATTTTCAATCACATGCCTAAAGAATCTAGGATATCAAACCACACACAAACAGTAACTTTCCGTACTGAAAACACTAGTTGGTGATGAAATCCAACGTTGCAGAGTTCAATACAGAAATGGCAGTTGGAACAGTTACCCCGGCAACCTGCTTAATGAATAGACTGGCACAAGTTTCTCCACTAAACTGTCTCGAGTGAAGAGAACCCCCCAGAAAATCCAAGTGAGTCTAGCCGACATCTGCTCCAGGTACAGTGGGATCTTCCCTCCACCGTCACCTTAGGAAAGAATCCTATAGAATATGGTCACTATGGTTACCAACGGAAACAAATATACCTGGGTAAGAGTCTATGATCTGATACGCACGCAAGGGAATAGTAACAAGCTCAATCCCCTTGAAGGCTCCTTGACATAATCCAAGGTTTACCAACAAGTGACCCCAGGCTCCTCGACAATGGTTAATCCGAGGTTTACCATTTTTAATACGTGAATATCTGGCGTCGTCCCAATGAGGAAGGATTGATTCCCACACTCGTTCGGACATGATCTCGTGCTTCTCCTTTAAGAGGAGCTTTCCCAGAGCATAGATGTAACAATTGGATTTTTTCTCCTACCACAAGATACAACTACTTGTTTGTTTTACTATCTTGGAGAGTTAATTACTCCCTACTCCAAGATACTAGCTTAAGCTATGTTGGTGTAACAGAGCCCTAGAAATAAAAAGATTACTAGATAGATTTTGCTTTAAGCATTATTTTTATTGGTTTTTCTTTAAGTCAAGAGGTGCGGAGATGAAACTTATGGTGTGAAGACTCGACTCGAAATCACTAAAAAATGCACTTAAGATGATAAGCAATCTTTTCCCTTCAATGAATTTCTAGCTGGGAAAGAGTTGAGAATGCAAATGCTTGTAAAAACAAATCCTTCTTAACAAACAAATCAAAAGAAGAGCCTTTTGTCTTTTCCAATGCACTCAAAAATGAGACAACTAGTTATGCTCACAAAAATTTCCCTTTTCTTTCAAACACTCAAATACTACAAAGGCAAACTTTTTCCAAAAGAGATTTTTTTTTATTTTTAAATTTTCATAAAACACTCAAATCTATGGAAAAATCTAATCTTGAGATCTACAAATTCTAACAACTATTTGAAGTAAAAGCTTACAAGATTTCTTTTCAAGGATGTTTTACTTAGCTATAAGCAAACTAAGGACTAATTTGTCTAGAATCACAAATCAGTAAAAAAACAACCAATTTTTGTTTTCTTTTCTAAAAATGAAATCCAAAACTTTTAACACAAGTCTTTTCAAAGTTTCGCAAAGAGAATCACAAGATGGATTCCTCAACAAAGGTAGATTTTGCAAATAGTCAGACTCATAAGAAGGTCAGTAAAAACCAAGGTGATCTGAGGCTTCTAAGGCTTCTAAGCTCTGAGCTACTACAAGACCAAAATGAAAATCAAGCTTGGCAACCAAAACTTCTAGGAATTTCACCTAAAATCCTAATACCAATGGAATTAACCTAAGAAAAGTTCCTGACAAGTCACATGCAGGTTTGGGCAGGGGATAACAACACCTAAAAAAATCCTAAGCTAACTGAAAGAGAAAATCTTAAGTTTTTCAAAATTTTGATAGGGTCCGCAGGCCTACAGTCGACACAGGTGCGGTACTGCTCTGTGTGTAAAGCAAAAGTGCAGACAGGTCCGCACTGTGTTACAAGCAGAGGGTGCGGTCCTCTCCCAAAAGTATGAAAAAAAAAAAATAATCTAAGATCTACTAAATCTACCCAATTCCACACACAACAAGCCAAAAACAGAAAAAAAAAACACAGTTTCTCAAGTCAAAGTAAAGCAAATCAAAAAGTCAATTCCCCAGCAGAGTCGCCATTTTGTCATACAGAATGAGTCGTTCTTGCGGACAAGACCGACCTCCCTAGTATCTAATGATATCTAGTGACAAGCAAGCCAATCAAATTCTATCTTTCTCTAAATATGCAATTTATAAACAAAGGAAAACAAGTGTTTTAGGCCTACCTTAGGTCCAATGCAAGTTTTTGGAAGCCTCGCTCCGTTGATCCAAATGAGCTCCCTTGTAGAGAATTTGCAAACACAAACAAGCACACAAATAAATAGCACCTGAAAAGCCAATATAATAAAGCATACTTATCATGATGATCAAGGAATTCATGAAACAAATCACATAAGACAATTTGTTGAGAAAAATGAATCCGATTGTATTAATTTAAATCAATGAAGAACTTTACAACCTGTGCCTTGATGTTGTACAAGCTCCTCCCAGGGTCCAGCAAGAAGTCTCCTCTACTTTGACAAGTTTCACTCTCTTCCCAATGAAGCCAAAAGGTATGTGATCTCTCCTCTCAAGCTTAACTAGGAAGCTTCAATTCCACCAACATTTACCCTAAAAAATGTTCAGCTTCTAACCTCCCTAGCAACCAGCCCAATGCCTTAATTTATAGTGCAATGGAGGGAAGTTACTAGGTCCTCCTTCAAAGGGATAAAGCCCTCCTTCAAAGGGATAGCTCCTCTCATCAAGGGATTAGCTCCTTCTCTTTTGGGATGCATGAACCACCTAGGAGCGAACCATCCACGTCAAAATTCCTTCTAGAATCATCTAGAATTAACCCAAAGTGAGTTTTTAAGAATAAACTTGCGCCTTTTTGACTTTTAAAGGGGTCCGCACCCACTCCTTTAGAGACATAGTGGGCAGGTCTGTAGGTAACATGAACAGGGGGTGCAGGACCGCAAGAAATAGTGAGACAAAGTGCGGAACCAAAGCTTTATTGATTTTTAAGGTCTTTCTCTCATTTTCAAAGCTTGACATGAAGAGCTAAGGTTTGAGACTTGCTTAGGAGGACAGTATGAATGATGATAGATCCATACTCACTACAAATAGTCATGATGACAATATTTTGTGTAACAGGGGCGAAAGAAAAGTTTTCTTGGTCTGAGTCTGAACAAAAGATGTTCATTGAGTTGAAGCACCGCCTCTGCTCTGCACCAGTACTCACACTCCCAGACCTGCAACAGCCATTTGAAATCGAGACAGACACCTTAGACTATGTTATTGGTGCAGTCCTCACCCAACACAGGCATCCAGTGGCCTATCATAGTGAGACACTTTCCGATATAGTTTGTAAGTACCCCATCTATGATAACGAGTTGTATTCCATCATGTAGGCTTGCCAACAGTGGAAGCACTACATTCTGGGAAAGGAGACGACCATCCACACCGATCACCGACCTCTTCAGTTTATACAGACACAGGGGAATTTGTAGAATGATTGCCATAAAACATGTTCTACATATCTGCAACAAATCCACTTGAACATTAAATACAAAAAGGGAAGCACCAATCATGTTGTATACTGTCTTAGCTGACCCCCAGTTGTAGCACTAAATACTGTTCTCAACTCTTGTGGTCATGAGACCTTGGGATGGCCGAAACTATGCAAAAATGATCCAGAGTTCGCCTCCACATACCAAATGCTAGTAGATGGAAAGAAAGTTCATAATTTCCACCTCCAGGATGCATTATTATGCTACTTAGAGAACCTTTGTGTTCCTTCAAGCAAGCGTGCCAGGTTGATTTGGGAGGCGCACTATAGTCGGGTCACAGGACACTTTGGTGTGGAGGAAATTGTGGTTGAACTACAAAAGTACTTTTATTGGCTCAAACGCTGACTAGATGTTTGGAAATATATCAGATCCTACACTTCTACACCATCGCCAAGCCAAACATCAAGAAGTAATGCATGTACACTCCTCTGTCTACTCCCAGCCAGTCATGGTAATCCATCTCCATGGACTATATTTCTGGCCTCCCTTCTACCAAGCATGATAATGACTGTGTATTTGTGGTCGTGGAAATATTTTCTAAGATGGCTATATTAGCATCCCTTAAATAAGAGTATCACATCAGAGGACACTGCCAAACTCTTATTTGAATGAGTGTGGGTACATTTTAGGATTCCACAAACCATTATATCATATCAAGATAGCACGTTCCTAAGCATATTTTTGCCAAGCCTCTGGAAACTATTGGACACTAGGCTCACCAATTCGATTGCCTTCCATACCTGGACCGATGGCTAGATGGAGGTCATCAATAGGATGATAGTTCACATACTCCACATGTACAACTCCAAGGATCCTCAAACCTCAGATGAGAGTCTTCCATATGTACAACACAGTTATAATAGAGCTCTCCATAGCTCGACTAGTCGCAATACCTTTCAAGTGGGTCTAGGATTTGAACCATTGTGTTTGATTTATGGTGCCATGCCTCATGCAACTACACAGGAAGAATCCACACATGTATTGTTTGAGGATAATAAAGAGACCAAATTTAATGAACACATCCAATATATTTTCCAGTCGGTTCATGACATCCAGGAGAAGTCAAGTGCCAAGTACAAGCATCGATATGATCAACATCAGGTGCTAGACAAGTTTCAGGTGGGCAACAAAGTTTGGTTTCATTTGCAAAAAGAACACCTTACCGGAGCCCATTGGAATCTCAGACCACTCTAATATGGTCCTTACACCATTACCAATGTTGTGGAAGATAATTATTTTGAGCTCAACATTCCCCCATTCTTTGGCCTGCACCTAGTGTTCAATGTGGACCACATTCGACCATACTTCCCACCATTACTAGACACATCAAACATTGCAAAACAGTCCACACCAACAGAGTTAAACCCAGACTGCATGGAAAAAGCCACAATTGATCAGATTATGGACACATGGGTCAAGAACACACTCCAACAAAAGATCCAACTATATCGGGTTGTCAAATCTTTCCAACTCCTGCACCAAGGCAAGTGGCTCACCAAGAACCAGTGTTAACAAAAATTTCCTCACCTCATGGAGGCTCTGCACACAATGGGTACCATTGCTTCCTAAGGGATGAGGAATGATCCAGGTGGATATTGGTGGTCACCCACCTATCATTAGGGGAATTTTGAGGTCTAAAATGGTCCTCCTAAGAAAATTATAAAATAATAGTTGAAATAATAAAATAAGATTACATTACATCATCAAATTTTAGAGGGAAAAAAGAAAAAAACTACTTTTTCAACTCATATTTTCAACTGATCTCCTTATGGGTTTACTCAAATTTCGAGTGGGAATTCTTTTTTGATGCATAATTTGATTTCTCATTCAATAAGTACCCATGTTTCATGCTTTCGATGTACCCTGCTACACAAAAAATGAGAAATACATGAAAAATGTGATTGCAATCACGTTTTTTCATGTATTTCTCATTTTTCATGTAGCAGGGTGCATCGAAAGCATGCAACATGGCTACTTCTTGGATGAGGAATTAATTTTTGCATCCAATGAGCACTCCTGCTCGAAATTTGAGTAAAACCTTAGGGAGATAAGTTTAAAATGTACTTTTATTATTTTTTAACCCTTTTACGTTTTTACCCCAAAAATGGTGAATCATCCCCCATGGTTGACATCATCATCTTGAATCCTATTGGTTCTTATAAAGTTTATTTTGGTTGTAGATTTTTTGTAGGAGGCCCATTTTAGACCTCAAAATTCCCCTAGTTTCCACTGATACCTCCAATCAGTTTCATTTGTTTCCTTGTTTATTTAAGCACTTACTATTTTTAGCAGTTTTTCAGGTCTTGGACTTCCAAAGCAGTTTTAACCCCCTAAACAACATTTTTTTAGGTTCTTTGTAGGTCCATGAACATAAGCAAGGGCTTGAAACAAATCCTATAGTACTTGGAGAGACCTTTCCAACAAGGTATCGTACGCGCCAAACAACGATAATATGACCATGTTATGGCCCCGAGAAGTTGGATGCCCAACTAACCCCAATGTCACCCACAAACTTTTGGTGTTACATCTCCTAGGGTTAGGGTTCTTGTTGATTAGGGTTTTCTCATGTTTTTCAATAATAAATAGGCTCTTAAGTCTCATTGTAACACATTTTAGAGGCATTTAGCTGCCACATCTCTTCTTAGAGATAAGCTACCATCGCCCGAGCTAGTCTTGTTTCCATTATGTTTGTAAGCATATTTCAGTATTTGATATTAATAAAATGAAGTGTTATTTCTACTGCATCTCTGTATTTATGGTTATATCGATAATTTTGTGTGTTCCTGTTTAAATATGGATTAGAGGATTTCCTCGATTGATAGTGGATTTGCTTTACTTTTCCATATTCGTGATAACCATGGTGTTATGGGTTCATTTCTTTGTTGTTCTGGTTGGTTCTCATGTTTCCTTTAGCTTGGGTTGAGTTACTAGTTCCTAGAAGCCTTGGTTGGATGAATACTCTGGAATTCATAGAAGCCTTGGTTGTTCTATGCTTAGCATCTTTAATGTTTATATGTTAGTTATGAATGAGTTTTATGATTGTCTTGATGTTTGGCTCATATCATATTTTTACTTGTAAATGAATGAACAATGTATCTATGACCTAATAGACGAAATTGAAGTTAATGTGTTGAGGCATCAATGCTCTTAGAGATTTTTAGATAAGTATGTGACCCCTATGCTCAGTTATGCTATTAAGTCCTGTAGCTTTCATGTTTGTGACATGCTTGATGAAATGCATGTCATGGCTAGTAGGGGTCTAGTCTAGTCCTTGTTGATGTTTTTGTAAATGTATCTTTGTTCCACTGTGAAATTTCATTTTTGAACCTGTCATTGAGTTCTGGGTAGTGGCCTGGGCTTTGGGCCTTAAAAAGTGGCACAAATCCCAAATTCATAGGCACAACACTAGGGAAAAAAATCCCCATAAGCTCCCTTTCCCTTGTTGTGGGAGCTTCTAGAGCATCCCAGGTGCACCCTTATCCATATCAAGGGAGTGTCTCGGGGTTTGATGCACTAAAAATTCAATTGGTATCAGGGGCCAATTACCTGAGTGGTTGGGATGGTTGTTGGGAGTTATGTTGATGATGTGGAAGTTCTATGTGATGTGTTCCTCTAGCCACTTCCTTAATTAACACATAGGGAGTTGAATTATATCGTGGTAACTTTTCATCACATGTTTACCTTCGTTGGCCAGTTACTTGGGTAGATGTGGGGGAAGGATGTTATAGAGTGGTATCGTATCAGGTTGTGCTCTCTTTGGGTCATATATGATACCCCAGAGTGGTATGAAAGAGAGTTTCTTTCTCTTTGGGTCATGTCCGGTTTCCAATCATTTTGGGTGATATCTAATACCACTAAGTGGTATCAGAGCATGGTTCATCCCTAATACTAGATGGGTGGTGTGTTGGTCATGCATTCATGTCAATTGCATACATGTTATTTATGTTTGTGGACTATGTGCTTGTTGTGTATGTATGGTGGTGGTAATTTTTGTCATTTTGTCACCATGTGGAAGTTGATGATGTTGTTGTTTGGATGTGAATGCATGTCAGTAGTATATGAATTTGATATGCATGTCAATGTCTATATGTTGTTATGAATGCATAATAGGTTAGACATGAATTTTGAGGTAATTTTATGTAGTTTTTTTCATCAAGATGTTGTTGGTACGTTATGATTCTAATGTGTTGGATGAGATAGAGAAAGAGATGCAGATCATCAAAGTGAAGTTGTGGCACTATACTTTAGGGTGAGAGAAGATCGTTGTATAGGTTAATATGTTGGGCATGTAGGTATGTATGTTAAGGGTTGTTATATGCATTATGGTTATGTATATGCCTTTCATTCTATTGTTGTTATGGTTACATGTACGATAAATTTTAGTTGATTAGTTAAGTCATATGCACGTGTCAGATAGTCATGAATGATAGTAACTTGTTGTTATATGCATTGTTGTTGTTTTATGTGATTTAACTTGATGATTATGTTATATGTTAACTTGTTTTTGTTATATGTTAGTTAACTTGATAATTAGGGTTATTGCAATTAAAACATTGATGATAAATGAATCGTGCTAACCTGCATTGACCTATGCAGATGATTATGGTTATGACATTCAAGTATGAGTTAATACATATTTTGATATTATATCATACTAATCTAGAATAGTTGTGCATATGTGATTTTTATGCATGAATGGCAATTATTTATGAGTTTATGATGTGAAGATGTTAGCTAGTTACTATTATGGATATTGTTATCACTAGGAACTATAGTTCATGTATATGAAATTGTCCACAAGTTTTTATAAAGTCTTGAGGTCTTGTAAATAGGTTTGTTAGTTTATGTCAATTTCAAAATTTGAAATTCAAGAGTTATGGATGAAAATTCGTGTAAAGGCAAGGTTATTAGTCATCCTCCATCATTGTTAGTTATGTCATGTCATGTCTTTGGTACTTGCGCAGTTTCGCAGCGCGGGTGTGATTGGTCAGTTTTGCTGCGAAATAATGTTTGCGTGTTTTCGTAGCGCCCTGTTTGTCAGCGATTTCGTAGCGCATTCCCTTAAATTTGAACTGCCCGCGCTACGAAATCGGGGTTTCAGGCTTTTTTGCAGCGTTTTTCTCTGAATGTCTAATCCGAGAAGTAGTGAGTCACGAATCCGGTCATGATTGTTTTTTTCACACCATTTCTATGTCATGATTAGCCATTACTTTGCCATAAGGTCCGAAGTCATATAGTTGTGTGTCAGTTTAGAGGACGTTATAGGAGCTGGTCATTCCATAATGAGTTCTTCATATCATATGAATGTTTTTGCTCTATGAAAAGCCTGAGCTTTGTTTTAAACGGACTACTGCAAGCGAGCCTGCTCTCTACAGCTAAAGATTGTTTTCGTGCTGCAAACCACCGTCATTCCCTTGTGTAAAATTACTCAAAGAAGCATGGAAAGAAAGGAACACCGTTCGGGTAAATGTGTGAGAACAGAGCCGGAGGGGTTAGATGTAACTCTCGGAGATGAGGAGGTAGCAAAGGCGTTTAGAAGTGCTGGTTGCTGGCGATTTTGTGAAAAATTAAAGGGTGGACATGCAGAAGTGACCAAGGCATTTGCATTGAACTTCACTGGACTGAATTCGAAGGTGGCCATGTTGGAGTTTCCAGTGTCCCCTGAAGTCATTTCTACTGTCACAGAAATCCCGAGGGGTGGCCAAGAGTGGTTCAAGAATTTCAAGTTTGACATGGGTCCGTGCAAGGAGTTCTTGAAGGCACCATATGTAGACGAAGATCTCACTAAAGCTGTCCCAAGGAGCTATCTAAAGGAGAATTATGCTATGCTATTGACATGTATCCAGAAGTACCTGACATGTGAGGGTCGGTACAACAAAGTTTACTCATACCACTTCAAGCTGCTGTTGCACTTCACTGGTAAGAGCTCAATAGACATACCTTTTTACTTATTCAGGAGTATTAGCAAGATGTGTGATAAGATTCAGTTAAAGAAGGAAGCTTATGAAACATCTCTTTTTCATCATGGTCTGGTTAAATTACTGGTGTTGGATAGCCTACATAAAATTGGTAAAGACTGGGATTCATTTGTGTTCATGGCCGGTTTCCCAAGTAAAACGGGCCTAACTCCATTACCTGTAAGAGAAAGAGAAGAAAAGAGTGAGGAAACTACTTTGGCTGAGATTAGGAAAGAAATAACAGACCATAAGAAGCCCAAAGCTAAAACAAAGAAATCAGAGAGGTCTGTAACAGTCAAAGAAACACCTGAAGCATCAATGAAGAAAACTCCTAAGCCAGCAGTTAAAGAAACACCTGAAGCATCAGTAGATAAAACTTCAAAATCATCTAGAGTATCTGAAAAGGAAATCTCTAAGTCACCTCCTAAGGAAACACCTCAGTCATCAAAACAGAAAACTCACAAAAGAAAAGATGAAATTAAATCCAGTGAAGTTGAAAGAGTTTCAAGAGTGAGAACTAGAGGCCAGCTAAGCAAAGAAAAAGGAAAGTCAGCCCCTGTGGAAGAGAGTCCTATTTCTAAGGGTAGTTTAAATGACTTACTGGAAGCCATTGAATTAGAGCAAGACCATCCAATTCAAATTGAACCACTTGAAATTGAGCGAGATCAATTGGTATCACCAATGCATATTGATCTAACACAATCCTCACCTGAAAGTTCTAAGAAGTCAAAGGCTTCTAAAAGGTTAAAGTTTGAAGAACCAAGTGAAGAGTATGCCTTTAAACCACGCAGACCAATGACTAGAAGGCAAATGAAAGAAGTGGAAAAAGCTCAAAAAGAGAAAGTACCTTCAGAGATGCCTAGGACAGAGGCGCTTGAAACCTTCTCTGAAATAGTCCAAGCAGCTAAAAATAAGAACAAGGACAATAAGGTGGTTATTAGTCAAAGTGGAAATGTGATTGCCATTAAGAAACAAGCTGGAGCAAGTAAGGAAATACCTCAGGTTCAAAATGTTTTTAAAGAAAAGGCAGTAAGATATACAAGCTATAAGAAAGCTGTAATGAAAGGTAAAACAAGTTTGATCAGTCAAGCTAGCTCAGTATCTGATGCCTATGTATGGACAGTGCCAGCTCTGAAGCAGACAAAGGTTATGAAACAAATGAATGCAGGTCTAAGAGCAGAGAACAAGAAGTTGAAGGAAGAAGTCATCAGCCTGAAAGAGAAGCTAGACAAACTAGCTAAATGATTCAAGAAGGGATGTGTTTTCCAAATTTTGATATATTTTGGCCATCGTCTTTTTAAAGCTTTTTGAGACTTTTTGATGTCTTTACACCTGTATAGAATGACTGAAGAAATCACAGACTTGAGTTATTGTTGCTTTAAGGTTCATGTATTTAATTTTGATGACCTACAGCAGTTTCGTAGCGCGCTACGAAACTGCTGTAGATGACTGGTTATGTTGAAAACTTGAGTTTGAATGCTGAGGTCAGCAAATATTTAAAGAGATGACTTAATGCCAGCATGGAGGTTATAGAAGGTCAGTCAGATATTTAAAAAAGGATGCCAGGTGTAAATATTCGAAGAAAAGGTGAAGTTTTGTCTCTTATTGAAAGTTTCACTTTATGTCCGAGTTTTTAGGGTTATGATAGAGCTGCTGAGGTGTTAAGTGATACACTTGTCTAGTTATGGGATGACCAGATCATGAGTTTTCTTCAGTCACACGGGACTATCCAAGGATTAAATGGCTTAAAACTGGATCATTAATACATGAACACCGATGGGAGGCAGCAACCGAGAATATAGGCTTCATTTTCTTATTGGTTGATGAATCATCTATGCATCAGGTATCCGGAGCTGTTCATACATTGAATCTGCTTTCAGTTTGGGTTTGGTTATTATTGTAATGCTACAGGTGGCAAGCTCCAAGAACGCAGCAAAGTATACGAGGAGAAAGACTTAAAGTGCCAATGTGATGGAGTCCTCTGTTTTCGTAGCGCCATATCTCTTGTAATCAATTAGTTTGTTTATGATATAGTTAAGGTCATTAATGTCAAAATTCCGAGCTCCCTTCATGCTTGTTGAGGAGTCTCGTGCAGTAGTGTTTTGATTGGCTATATATAGGAATAACTTTTATGTAAAAAAGGTTGGATACTTTATAGAAAAACAGTGTTGTTTTGGGCCATTGTAAGACCTTTTTGACAGTAATAGTAAAACAGAGTTATTCTCTTCTCAAGATTCTCGAAGGATTGTCATGTTCAAATGTAGTGATGGTGTTTTATACTTTATGTTATTTTATAGTCTTGTTGTATGCAATCACTCAGAATTCATAATTATATGCTCTGACTTCCTGTGTATTCAGCAAGCTATGTTTTGGTGGAGTATGTTTGACATGTAATGCTAAGAGCCTTGATTTCCATGAGATCACTGTGTTTTCCTTGTTTACTTAATATTATAGACTCCATAGCCCAATGAGAGCCAGTTTGATGTGTTTCCAACCAGTTATGCTTTCATAAGTGAATAAAGAGTTAGCCATCTAGTGTTTGAAGGATTTTATCAAGAGTTGTGAGAGAGCCCTCTCTGATTAGGAAGGCTAATTCCTAATCTAAAGTATGGTCTGAAACAGTTACATGAAACTTTGCTTGGTTGCAGCCCCTAGTTCTGGTTTTGTGATAACAGATATCATGACCTTATTTACGTTTGAGTTGATATGTTGTGAATTTATGTCGTGCTAATCTAGATTGATTGTGCAAACAAGATAACCTCCCCTGGGATCCATTAAGGTATAAATTTTCTTATGTAGTATACTTGGTGCTTCATTTTTTTATTATGTCGTCTATTTTGTGTTTGAGTGTTTGGTGTCTATTATGTCATCTAATTGATTTATCTAACATGGTACATTTATAGTTCATTGAATGTTTGATTTATTACATGTTATGAGTATGGGTCTATAGGATTGCATGAAGGAACGATTTTTCTTTAAGATGATTGTAGTAACACATTTATGTTGATAAAGTTGACATGTACTTTAGTGTAATAGGTGATAGTTGTAACATTATGTCTAATGACTATGAGTTGACTATGGATTATGACATGATTGTTAGTCTCGGTAAAGGTTGATTTAAAATTGATAGATATGATTGCCTTGATATTTAGAACATGTGATTGACATGTGTAAGAAGTTGCAGGGTAACATGCTTGACATTACTATGACAAGGTAAGGTGGCTAGTATCTTGTTATGTTTACTTATGCATTGACAATTACGTGTTTATGCTAGTATGATATAGGGGATTGCATGGAAAAAGAGATTGCCATGAAATCTTAAAGAAGGTTCAGGTTGAGATTTCACTTGGAGGCACTGGGAACCATAGGGATGGAGTCATGGTGTCTATTGCTAGTTTTTTCTTTCGGTATTTATGATTTGGTTGCACTTGATTGAATCTTTGTTATGTCTGGTGCAAGGCCTTTCCACTTTGTTTGTGGTGTCGTATTGTTATTGATTTTCATGGTTTTCTTATTGTTTATTTCTTGTCTTTCCTTTTATGTTTTGAGTCTTGGGAATTGGTTTGGGAAATAGGAAATTTAATGGAGTTCGAGGAGATTCGTGTGGTACCCAAAGGTGATGTAAGTCTTGGATGAAGCTCAATGCATGTATAAGGGCATATGAAGGCAAGTGCATGACATCTTGTTGGATTGGTTGGATCCATTGAGGTAAATGGATGATGATAGGACAATCATGAGAACGGTAACATAAAGGGTAAAGAAAATGCATTTGAGGTTGCAGATGCCTTGGCTATGTTGGGAACTATTGTTCTCAATGTTATGCATGTTGTGCGTGAATAAAGGAAGTTTTCTTAACCTTGACCTTGAGATATAGTAATTATGTTGTGATCATAATTTCTTTATGCTAATATTTATATGGAAAGGTCATCAGGGATCATGATTGTTTTATGTTGTTGTTATGTATACATGTAAGTATCTATGTCATTGTCTGATAGAGTCACAAAAGATCATTCTTGTGGAGGAATGATTGCTTATGCAGGTGAATGGCATGAAGAGGTTCTTGGTTTATGAGGAATCAAGTGGGAAGAGTACCCATGAAAAATATATGAGGTCAATATCATGTGGATATGAATTGATATTGTATGCTTGTATAATGCCTATTTTTATGTTATGATAGGTTACGCTGAAGGATACATCAGAAAAATTAAAATAATGTGCTTTGTGGCATGTTAGGATAAGCATGGATGGAGGAGATACACTGGAATCAAGGTTTTTTGGTAGAGGAAGTATGGTTTTGGATGTGCAATGTTATTATTGTCTATATGTTGTGCATGTTGTATAGTCAGTGATTGTACCTATGGTGGTGTGTAATGTTGTATATGTAGTATTGTGTACATATGATGTTGTATGCTTGTTGTATATATGATGTTATGTGTATATTACATATGCAGTGTTGGGTATATATGGTGCGATGTACATGTTGGATATGCGCTGATGTATATATATGATGTTATGCACATATGGTATTGTGTGCATGACTATATATGTGGTGTTGTGTACATGTTGTATATGTGGTGTTGTGTGCAGGTGGTGCTGTATGTAGGTGGTGTTGTGTGCAGGTGGTGCTATGTGTAGGTGGTGTTGTTTGCATGTCGTAGATGTGGCGTGGTGTACATGTGGTGTCATGTGCATGTCGTGATGTCTACATGTGGTATTGTGTACACATTATACAGGCAGTGTGGTGTACATATGTCACTTTATACACGTTTTGCATATGGTGTCGTGTACATGTGATGTTGTGCACATATTGTGTAGGTGGTGCATTTTAAAAGTGGTACTATGCACATGTTTTACATATGATACTGGTGTACATGTCGTATTGTGTGCATTTCATACATGTTACGTTGTGGGAAAGAGGTACTATGTATGTGCATTGTGCAGTCGTGGTATCGTGACATGTGTATTCATTGTGTTATACTCTATCTATGTATATGTATTGTGTTTTACATTAGGTGTATGTGCATGTATTGTGTGATGGTGTACCCTAGATATATGCATATATATTTTGATTTTTTATACACTGGGTATAGGTATATGTGTTGTATGTTAGGTGTAGGTGCATGTATTGCATGGTGGTGTATGTCGTGTGTGGTTGTATGTGTGTGTGATACACACTATGGGTATGTGCACATGGTTGAGGAGAAGGAACTGGTTGTTTGTCAGGTGTGGAAAATGATTTGGTGTGCATACGGAATAAAGACAAAGGTAGAAGCTAAGGATTGATTAAAGGATAAGTATCAATATTTTATTTCAGTTTTATTATGCATGTGATTTTTGATTCTGGTCTATGATGATTAAAAGTGATCTATGATTCTAGTTTATGATAGTTACATGTGATTTATGATTTTGATCTATAATGGTTTTGTTTTTAGATAACCTATTGTGATATGTTTATACATGATGATTTGGTCAAAGATGCCAGTATGACTTGTTGTAATAGGAAGCAAACAGAATTGCAAGTATACCTTATTGGCGGGCCACCAATGAGGTATGATTTGAAGTTATTTCAATTTATTTTGAATCTATTGGAAATTATGTGCTTGGTACGAGAAAGAATGAAATGCCTAGTTGGGTGGTCGAAAATGATGGCAAGCATTAGCAACAAAAACAAAAGGATTTGGAACATGTTGCGGTATGTTGGTAAAGAATTCAAGAGTAAGGCCATTATGGGAAACTGGTAGCCAATAGTGTCCATTGATTTCCATGAGCATGCTATGACCAATATGATGGTTTGAGGCAGGGATATGCCTTAGTTTCTAGACCTTTCGATGCAAGGAAACCTATCGAGGGATGGAATGCTTGTGATCAGGGTTCCAACGGAACTTGGAAGGTCTATGACTGTACAGAAGGGGGTGACCAAATTTCCTGAGGGACTATGTAGTAGAGAAGGGAAGATTGGGGATAAATTTGGTTTGGTCATTAACATTTCTGGATGGAATCAGAAGCACATTGGGAGTGTGCTTGGAAAAATGAATTGGTAACTATTCACTGAGAGGGAAAGCGACGTAAGATTGTAGTGTTGGATATTACATTCTATACTTATTGGGAAGGAGGTGAATCCTGGTACTACTTTTAAGGGTGGAGGTGTGAGCCTTTGGATTCCCTTGTTGATTGATACGGGCATCATATCCTTTTATTTGTCGGTTGAGAAAATGTGTATATGTGTATATTATTGTAAATACTGCATTGAGCTAGTTTATAAATCTCCACAGACATTATGGTTATTTTCGAAGAAAATTTGCTTAAGTATATGTGGTTTTTATTGTAAATATCGTAATGAGTTGTGTTATATGCTCTAGTATATGGTACGATTGTCATGTTTTAGCAGTGGTCAATGTAAATAATGCAATGAGCTGTGCTATAAGGCTCCATGGGTAGTATGTTTTGTTTTCAGTACTCTTGTTGGTTATAGATGTCATTGAACACCAAGGATGGTGCTCCCCAAAGGGGGGCGTGGGGGGTTCTGCAACAACCCTAGTCAAAAATCCATGTAAAAAAATATAAGACCAAGGTCATGGGACATGTATTCCAAGATGAATGGTGGGAAAAACATCCTAGTGGGTGTTCATTTCAGTTATTATGGCTAAAGGAATTTGGAAAAGGAAATGGAAAAGGCCTTGGAAATTCAAGACACATTAATTGCCATTTTATTTATGAAAATAATGGAAATTAGGAGAAATGAAGGTGAAAGGTCATAGGTTGCATGTGAGGAGGAAAATGAAGGAAAATAATGTAAAATGAAGAAAATAGAGGCCTCACTGATAAAAAGGATTCTAAGGATTAGTTGGAAATCTTTTGCTTAGGTTTGTTAATGAATGTTTTGCTCAGGTTTGGTCAGTGTAAGCTTTTTTCTCAGGCTTGGCTAGTGTAAACTTTTTGTTAGTTCAGTTTTGGAGCTCTCTTTCTGTTCTCTCTCTCTCTCATACTCTTATACACTTAAAGTTTCCTTGGAGAGTGTGGCATAATTGAATTCTTGGAGCATGAAAGCAAAGGAAGATAAGGAAAGCGCAAGAGGACATTGGAATCAGCAACTATAACAGGTTTTCCTTGTAGGTATCGAGTTTCACGTATGTTTTCCTCACTAGTTTTGTCATGCATGGCATATGCATGTGGTTTATTGGTCATGATCTGTCATTGGCATGGAGGATTGCCTAGATTGACAGTGGATTTTCTAGCCTTTCCATTTCTGGGATAGTCATGGTGTTGTGGGTTCATTAATTTGTTTTTCAGTTTGTTTCTCATGTTTCCTTTAGCTTGGGTTGAGTTACTGGTTCCTAGAAGCCTTATTTTGACAAATGCTTTGGAATCCCTATAATGGATTGGGTTGAGTTACTAGTCCTGGAAGCCTTGGTTGGAGAAACACTCTGTAAGCCCTTGGTGGTTTGAGTTACTAGCCCTGGAAGCCCTAGTTGGAAAAACGCTCTGGGCTTGAAAAAGTGGCACAAATCCTAGAGTTGCAAGCACAACACTGGGGAAAAAAGTCACCAAAAGCTCCCTTTATCTTATTGTGGGAGCTTCTGGAGCCTCCCTTTTCCATATCAAGGGAGCGTCCAAGGGTTTGATGCACTAAAACTTCAGTTGATCTCAGGGGTTGGTTACCTGGGTGGTTGGGATGGCTATTGGGAGTTCTGTTGTTGATGTGGAAGGTTTATGTGATATGTTCTATCAATTCCACTTCCTTAACTAACACATAGGGAGTCAAATAATATCATAATAACTTCACGTCACATGTTTACCCCAGTTGGCCTGTTACTTGGGTACATGTGGGATGAGGGTAATATATCAAGGTACCACACACTCCCCATAACTATGTTGGATGCCATGAATTCTATTAGGATGAAATTTAATCTGAATTGTGAAGCCAATGGTTCACATCATCCTCCTTCTGAAGGCTTCTTGTTAGACTTCTTATGCAAACATTTTGTTGCATAGTTCCCATATTCATGGCAGTGAAATCATTTTACATTTCTCAAGTCTTTCTTCTTGTGATTATTTTGGCTAGATTCAAGTTTTTTTTGGGTATTATTCCCTTTTCCCTTCTTCCCATTTCCAACCAATGAAAAATTCTCTTCATCCTCTTCTCTATATGAAGTTCCATCTCTGATATTTCTCCTGAACTCTTCTTGAAACAAATCGGACCACAACCTTTCCCAATTCAATAATTTTTAACTTCCATTCACAAAGTCTTGGTAGATGTGTCAGGATTTTGGAAGGCATAGAAGAGCAAGGCTCACTAGGTCATCTTTTGCAACATTCACCCAACCCCTCCAAGCTCATCTTGAACTTTTGAAAACCTAGAGAGCTATTGTGGAATAGTATCATAGTTCTGCATCCTAATGTTCGAATTTGATCTTTTAGGGCCAATTTTCTAAGGTCACTTCTATTTTTGAATATCTCATTCAGTGTCTTCCACATATAAAATGGTGTCTCTTTACTATGGATATTTGAGACCACATGGTCTCTCACACCTTCCAAAAGAACTCTCCTGACCTTTGCAACATCCTTATTTGTTGTGCATCCAACTGTGAAGGTTTTGCAATATCAATTTTAACACACCATTATCATCAAACACTGCTTTCATTCAATCCTTCCAGGCTATGAAATTCAAGCTACCCTCTAGGGCATACTCCAACCTTAGTTTGTTGAAAGACATTCTCCCGATCCTGAAGAAAAAATGTTACATTGAAACTGAAAATTTGAAATTCCTAAGGGACAAGTTCAAAATGTTAGTTCTAATTTGATTTCAAGGCTCTGATACCATGTAAAAATTTGATAGAATCTGCAACTGCTCAAGATTTCAAACTTAAAAACAAGAGACACAATTCTATTCCACTAATTTGTGGAATGGAAATCACAATTTAGAACACCATGCGTAGACATGAAACAAGCAAAACCACATGTACACAGTGATTTCTAGGGGGGACCCAATTGGGAAAAACCCCTCAAATCTCTTGTATTAATTAGTTGAATAGAGAAACTATTACGATTGCTTACTCTAACTCTAAGCACAACCTGCAAAAGAATAATTGTTCTCTCTATTGAATTGAGAAACTCTAGCCAACACTTAGCCAATTATTTTCTTCTCCAGCCTCCTATTTCCTTGCACAATTATTGAGGAAATTAGATCCTAAAATATAGGAATTTCCTCCTATTTTCTTACACAATTCCCAAGGATTTATCTCTTGACTGCATGTAACAACTTTACACTCAAACTAGTATACAACCCATGCCACATTTCCTTGTCATCTCCACTTCATATAAGGAATTCGAATTCCATGCATGCATGAGATATTTTTGTCTAATTAATTAGTTAACTAACAAATATTTAAGTTATATTATTGTCCCACTACATAACTAACCTTCAGTTGACTCTATCAATAGTTAGAGGTTCGTTAACTGAATACAATTCAAAATAAATGGACTAGATTGCCAAAATATAGCAATCACACATGCATAACTCAACTCCAAGCCCTCTAACTTGAATTTAATAAGATAACAAAGTGACAAGAGCCATATCACACTATTTAATTGCCTCCAAGTTGTCTTGCTGATGTGGAAATTTGATTTACTCAATCTGACTAAGGTTAAAGTCAAACTGAGCCTTCTTGCTACATTTTTAAATAGAACCGAGCAAATTGGATGACTAAGATCCACTCAAATCTACAATGGAGATTATATTTGAGCTTAGAGTTGATCAATGGTTAATGTCATCACTTGAGTTTGAATGATCCAATAGATTATATTAAATTGGGGCTTATAATTTCTCACACATTAATAAGGCAACCTTACCCTAATACTAACAAAGTAGTCTACCCCAATAGATCCAATTGCAAAGGTTGATCAATATATGACAGTCCAAATTGATTTCAAGCATAATGGAGCTCACCAAATAATGAGATAACTTAACTCTGAATGATCCAATAATAGAGAGTGAACATCATCTAATGGATCAAATTAAATTCGGGCTTAAATATGTATAATTGATAATGAACTACCCTATATCCACAAAATACAACATTTGGGAATGATTGTGATCCAATGATCCATATTGAATTCAGGCTTCAAGTTGCCCACTCGATAATTCACTACCATGCATCTGATAAATCAAATGGTGGACACTCTTCTGATACGATGGATTAGTTTAAATTTGGGATTGTATATGTCCAATTGATAACCCAACACATCCATTTCAATTTCACACCATTTTGACACCTATCCACAACTTATCCCTTTAGCTATCACTTGGAGTCTACATGAAATTTGGAACTTTTCTTCTACAATTATACCATTTCCTTTATTGATCCATGCCTGCAATCACTTATTTGATTCTTATACCTCCCAAATTGTTATTTTGACTAATTTTTCCTCTAGTTTTTCTTGAATCACGTACTTCTCCCAATTTTCAATTTTTTGTCCTTGCCAAACTCTAAAAATTCATAATTCAACCTAATATTAATAGTATACAGTTACAAATTTTCAAAATCCATGCTTCTTACACTCAAATTTCTATTCAAATTTGATAATATTCCATACATGTCGAGTCTATGAATTTCCTCATTTCCTCTCTTTGAGGAATTCTATCAAATAGTTAGCATGCCACCTGCAAATTTTCTTCTATAGTAAATTTATAACCCACATAGCCTAAGTGTTATAAACTTCACTCTAATACCACTTTGTAATGACCCATCCCACAAATTAAGGTGCATTCATAGCTTTTCTACTCAAAACTTTGAAAATTGTCCTTTAATCTAGATCATACAATCTCTGATATCATATTATATGTTGGCTTATATGGGCTTGACCCAGGTCCAGAGGTGATTTAGCCAAACAAATCCTAGTACTACTAGCCCTTTTGGTAACAGTCCGCGGAGGATGGATTGAGGTCTCACCCGAAGTAGTATGGGAGGGTGCTAGAACTAGGTTTCCGCACCCTAGAGATGTCTGATGATTTTTAGTAGTTCACATATCTTCCCTGCGCACACGTCGCTATGCACATCTATCAGTACCTCGCAGCCTGCAATGTTACCTTTGCACAGCCCTACTCGAGTCGTGATCCGTATTATTACCCAATTCCTTACTATTGACCCAATAACTGTTGATCACTTAGCTTATCAGTATGTGTCTAGTTATATTTTAAAATGTTCAATATTAATATAAGTGTGTGTGATAAAGAAAATAATATACTTAAATAGGAAATATCACAAGAACAGATACACAAGATTTGGAATCAAACTTCTCTTTATTATTCTTCTTCCTTGGTTACAGACTCAACTCCGCCCTGCGCACTTAGCTGCAAGGGGTCCAGGCACTCAGCTTTGGACTCTACTAAGCCTCTGCGCACTCAGCTGCAAAGCCTCTTCCTACTACTATGAACCAAGACACTTATACCTTTACTCTATGCTTGCTATCTTCTAGAATCCATTCATTTTTTATCCTGCGAACAACCCTATGACTCAACATACATTTTGTGCTCTGCGCCCACAATTCACGAAGTATTACAACATTATTTGACCAAAACTGGGGCTTTGAGCCCCAAAACATGCTTTGGGGGGATTCCATGCCCAATAGGCCCCCAACACAAACATCATGACTCACCCTCCAGTCACTCTATCGGTGTGTCGATCTTGGCATGGAGTCCCTCAAACTAGTTGCAAATAGCCTGAATGTCTACACTGTACTGCGCTGCTACCTGCTGAACCTACCGCATTCTTGCTTCTGAACCCTGTATTTTCGGCATGTTGTGTTGCATCATTCTTTGAATTTGTGCAAGCTTTCCTTCAATATCCACTGTGATTGTGAAGGCTTCATCAATCCACAACTAGACGCGTGCTTTTAGAACTGCTTCTTTGCGGCGTGCCATGTCCACCTGCTCTTTTAAGGCCTTGGCTTGCTGCATACTTGTAAGCCATTGAGTAAGGACTACTGTATACACAGTCCCTTTAATGTTGTCATATTTTTGTTGGAGTTTGTGTGCCTCGGTCTCTAGCTGCTGAATGTTAGGGTCCTCCTACAACATAGTGAGGACCTCCAGCACTTGCTCCAAAATGTTGGTACATTCGCAAACTGCATCTCCAATTTATTCCATCCCTGCTACAATAGCGCTAATGCACTATTCTCTAACCTTTGGGGGAGTGGAAGGTTGCGCCTTCAGCCGCAACTCGGCAATCTGGAGATTCAGCTCCAGCTGCACTTTTGTAATTTCCTCGCGCGCGTTACAGACTCCACTTGCCAAATAGTGGATCCACACTTCTATTGGTAGGTTCGTTGCAATGGATAACTTTGGGACACATTGGTAAGCATCATAAACTGTATGTACCAACTGTTGGTTCTGCGACACCAACTCATCGCGCTGCAAGCTAAGCTATTCTATATTAATTTTCTGCTCGCTCAGAACTTGGATTGCATGGCTCTCTCTGATGTGGAGTTCTACTATTATCCCATCCTGTAGCTGATAAAGTGTGTCGTGGGGAAGGGCAACCAAGTTAAGGCCAATGCCTTTCATTTTATTAAGCATCAGTTGCTCCATTATGTTTTCCAAGGCTATCACTCCATCTGGCAATGTTATCATATTGGCTAATTTCGCATGTAGCATCTATTCTGTTGCCGATGTGCCTGCTGCTACGTGGGTAGAAAAGGTACCCTCCTACGAGGGCCGCACCTGTAACTCCTGCAACTACACCCTTAGGGCTTCCAACACAGTTTGTTGCTCCATCATAAAGTCTTGAAGCACTTCACTAGTGACATTGCGAACCATCTCGTCGATTTCATGGTGATTCCCTTCAGTTAAGGTGATCGGATCGATAGCCAGCTTTGAGGTCTTGACCTTCTTTCTTGGGCCCAATATTTCTATGATGTGCAGCTGCTTGAGCTTTGTAGAGGTGGTCCCTGGGTCCGTGCTCTCTTCTGTAAGTTTTGTGTCCTCTGCCTCCTGCCCTGTAGACACTACTTAGCCTTTCTCTGCCTACACTGTGGTGGCCTCTATTTTCTACATTGTTGCTGCTGCTTCAGTGGCCTTCTTCTACTTCGTAGCTGCCTATGCTGCTTTGTGGACTACCCTGACCTCGGCTGCTACTTTTTCGTTCCTCCTTCTCTCGGCTAGTTAGGTGACGTGCTGCTTGGCATCATCCTTCCTTTTCTACATTGTTGTCTTCTCCAAATCTTCCAAATCTAGGGTGCGCCACTTGGGAGGCGATGTCTCTAACACTATAAAGATCACGTCGTCAGTGGCTATGAATAGGAGCTTTGTCCACTACCACATCGGATCTTTTTTCTCTCGGATGTAGATGTTGTACATGTCTTCCTTGAATTCTGCAAAACTCTGCAAACTGTTGTGCACCGTGGGGGACAAGCACAACCTCCTATTAATCCACATTCATATGCTCGCCTCCATGAGCACCCAAAAAGTCTTTTTATCACGAATTTGTTTCACGTCCTTGGTGGCCCAGAGTGAAGCGTACTTCATGGCCTCTAGAAAGTCTCAGTTGATGCTTGGGAACCGGCTATCCTCTGGCGGCTCCCTCGCTATTAGCAAGATGGATAAGAGAAACCACGCATAGTGGAAGGTCTTACCCTTTTCCTAGGCCTCCTAGCAGTTGAGAAAACATTCTTCACAGAGGAACTCGACCCAGTTTAAGTAGACCCCTTCCACACATTGTTTGGCCAGCGAAACTACTAGTGTTGGTACTTCATCACCGCGACATTTTCTCATTACTTTACCGGCCAGGAGTTGGGTGGCTACACACACCCCTTTATCCTTGATACTGGTGGTAGCATAACCCCTCTTTTTCTTCTCAAGCTTATATTTTTTCTTCATGGCCTCTGCAAGAGCAAAGTTTTTGCTTTTCCCTGCTATCGTTGCAGGGTCCTTTCCCTTATAGGGAAGCTGAGAAATTCAGTGGATGAGATCTGTTGTGATGGGAATAGGCTCCTCCAGCCATAAGTACCCATCATGAACCAAGCAAAGCAACTACCTAATGACGAAAATGGTGATGGACACACGGTGAAAATGTGGTATCCATAGTAGATGAAGCAACCCGACCTTTTCCACATCGCGCAACCATTTTTGCAGCTCTAATGTTATCACCGGCCCCTTTGTATTTTGTTTCATTAGGATCGTCGTCTCTATGTGTGGGAATTTCTCGTTGTCCATGAGGTCCTAGTCTTCAAATTTCAGGGTTGGCATATGGCCTAGGAGTGGACCCTCAAAGGTAATTCCATCGGGGAGGAGCAAGGTCTAGAGTGCACTCTTCGTTTCATCTAAATCTTTTGGTTCTTTGGCTTTCCCTTTCCACAGAGGGACATACTCGGGCAATTTCACTACAAAGTGCATTGGTTGGATGTCTTCCTCCATGTCTTCTTCTTCCTCTACTACGGCAATCAGAGCCTGCAAGTCCTCTTCCTCTTCATCTGTTTCAATGGTGACTACCTTGCCTTTTTCTTCCATTGATAACTTGTGTTGCGGATTCCTTAGGGACATGCGTACTAGTCCCATTGCCTACTTATCTTTCTTTGGTCTTGACATCCAAGGTGATTTAGGGATTTTTGGCATAGCCCCAGTGCCTTCAGTAACATTGTGGATTTGCGCGGCCTTGCCGACTGTTCCTTCTTCAATGCCCAACGCATCCTTAGTGGTTGTCATCATTTATGAACTATATGTGATTTTTCGTGAACTTAAAGGTTCTATTATAGGTTGGCTCTCAACACTCTACACTCTGTTCAACTGCTCAAATCTCAATTGACCAAGTGTTGTCTGTTGGCTAGTCCTTAGATTTTTATAGTGCCTTTTGAATTCGAATTTGACCGCTCCCCCCAATTCAAGGCCATCAATGCTTTCTTGGCAGCAGATTTTCCAAAATCTTGCCCATAACGCTTGTCTTAAATGCCCATTGCCCACTCCATTTGGCCTTAAATCGGACATCCCGTCATGAACAGTGACGCCAACAGTCACTTCCCAGCCTACCCATGCGGCAGTGCATCCCCCCCAATGTGGGCGCGAACCTTGTGACAAGTTGTTCATGTGTGCACTTGTCAGAGTGTGTAGCTGCCAGGCAGAATAATTTACAGTTCCACACTCTCTTCCAGCTACCTGGAGTGCTAAGACTATTCTTCCTACGGTTAGTCAGGTGGTCACACTGCTTGTGCGAGGCTCCATCTCACCCTCCAGTATAGTCTGCGGAAAATCCTCATTTGTCCTCGTGGCAGTCGATGCCGCACACTCTACTGTATGTAGTGCGCTCCCCTGGTTACTACGTTTGGTGATATGCAGTCTTAGCCATGGAAGCAGACTAATTAATTCTTGGCGATAGTCTTCTAATTCATTAGTATGATCATTCGCACCTTGCCTTGCCATCCTTGGTTTATCGACAAGACATGCATGCTTGATATCGTTTTCTAGCGTCTTGACATATGCGTCCATCAAAATGATTTTCTTCCTTAGTCGTACCCGGTCCCTTTCAAGTTCGCGAAGTCTAAGGTTCCCTTGCCAAATCTCTTCCTGAAGTCTTATGTGTTCTGCTTTCCATAGTTGTGTGATTTCCTCATCCTGGGCTTCACACATTGTCACACCTGTGATTGCTATTACGTGTGGATTCATATTTGCATGCTCCTCAGAGAATATAGTCCCTACTTCATTCCACAACCTTGGAATTGTTTTCGCGGCCAGGGTATTGCACATGGCCCTATAGGCCCATCGAACTACTAGTACGCATAGGTCCCAATCAGTGTGTCTCACCTGGTGAACCATAATCAGCACTTTGCACACCCTGTCGAATGCTTCTTCGTGGATAACCCTTGGCGTGCTTCTCCTTTCCTGCTGCTACGTTTTTTTCCGATTCTCTATTCTTGGAGTGGTGTGCACTTGTGCGGGCTGCATGTCATATGTATGTACCCATCGAGAAAGGTGGGTGTGCAAGTTGTTTTTCCCCTGGTAACTGGCTCTCATCCTTAAATAGGGTTTTCCAAATCGTAGGTGCATCATCCTATTGCATCTGCACTAGTCATCAAAACTTCTCTAATGTGTACCCCACCACCTTGCAAGCATCGCGTGTGGTGCCCATTTCAGATAATCGAACTGCTGTTGTTCTGAAACTGCGCTTTCAAATTTTCTCAAGAATTCATCCACCGCTATCAACCCGTCATATGTAGGTAGATCCCTTACCTCTTTTGTCATGCAGCGTAGTGATCTAACCATCATGTTGCAATTAAGCATTGTTACTTCTTGCAACTGATTCTACCATCACTCTATTTCTTCATCTAAATCGGAAGTGCAATAGCTTTCGCGCTCCCACTAAATCCTACCATCTGCAGTTGAGTTCACCCAATCCTATTCTTGTGCGGTTATCTTGTAGATGTAATCGAGATCATCATCCCTATCATCGTTGTGCACTAGTTCAGTGTATGGCACTCCTTCGACTAGATATAGCGGTACTACTATGCGTACTGACTTTTTCTCAAAAATCATTTTGCACTTCTTCAGATTTATGACTCCGTTCATATCGGTGGCCCAGTCTATTCCTAGTAGCATGGGATAGGGATTGTTGTCATCAACAATCTCTATCACTTCAAAATCCACTAGCGTGCTCATACCTTCAATATCCACCGTTACCCTTTGCAATCTTCCCATGGGCAAGATCTTCTATTAGTTTTCCATTCGCAATTGAATAGGAGACCATTGTAGTGCGGGTCTGCCCATGCGTTCCCATGTTTGTTTTGGCAGTACATTCACTTCCGATCCGAGATCAAAGATTACCTGATCCATTTCATACTCATCGATTTGTGTAGTCAACCTCATTTCCCTTCCTGTGCACATTGCATGCTTCCCAAGTTTCTGAACCACGCGTGGTTCTCCTGACCCCATGCACCTAGTGATAAGTTCATGTAGTCCTTTTACAGCCTTGTTGTCATGTAGTAGTTTCATCCATGTCTCCAAAAAGGTAGTGAGCATTAAAGGATCCATCCCTAGCTCTAGTTGGTCCTCACTACCTGAAGTGGAGGCCTCCGTGAAGCTCTTCTTAGCTTCCATGAATGTCTCCTTTGCACATTCTAAATCAAATTCAAGTTGCTTTGTAGGAGCCTTGTGAACCCACAGACTTTCTTCTGGCTATTTACCTTTATCATCTCCAGTTGTGACACCGCTTCTTAGCACTATGTTTACATTCGGGTCTTCTTCGCACAACTCAAACCTCATCATTTGTAAATTTTGAGTCGAAGGAGGCTGGAGTACCCCTTTTTCATGCAACCTCGCTATCCATGTAGGGTAGTCTTCTACTTCATGATCAAACTTAATACAGTACAAGCATGATGTCCTCATTGGATTTGTACAACCATGAGCATAATGTCCTTGCCCTCCACAATTGTAACAAATTAGTTGTCTGTGACCCCTTCCTAGTCCCATTCCACCTTGTGCTTGTTTGCGCCCTTGAATCCTGGTGCACTCCAATCCTACATTTGGGTTGAGGGTTCGTGTTTCGGTCTGCACCCTGTAGGCAGGAGTTCGATCCATCATTAGTTCTTAGCTTCAGCAGGTGTGTTCATCATGGCCTACTGACCTGTAGAAATTACAAACCATAGTGCAGGCGTCAAGCTTGGTCATGCTTGTTCCTCAGGTCTTAACGGCATCGGCCCTCCTCCTGCCAAGTAATTCACGAATTCTAGACAGTGGTCTTTGTCATGCCCCTGGCCTTTTCATTTTATGTACCATACCTCCTCATGTGCCACTTTACGAGGTGTCTTGTCCTGTTTCAAACTCTACATTTCCAGACACAAATTTTGCAGTTACGCGTGGATTTGTTGGACTCCTAGACCAGGATCTTATATAGGGGTCTCATGCAATCTCATTGCCATCTCCAAAGCTTCGGCCTGGGTAGAAAGCTTTTTTTTTACAATGTCATCCTTAAATGCAGTGTTAGTGATGCTACAAACCATGTTCGGTGCTTTCCATCTGTAAAAGTCATGTTGGCTTTGCGAATCATACTCTTCATTCTTTGTTCCAGATCCCAGGGGGTCTCGCCTGGGAGCATCACGATCTCCTTAAACCCGATAATTAATTGTGTCTCTGACTTTGGCCTGTGATATTCCCTATTCAGCGTGGCCTGGATTTCTATGATTCCTGTTTTTGTATGGTCATTAGAATGCTTAATGTACCACATTAATGCGCGATCCTGCAACGCGCTAACCAATGTAGCCTTCTTTATATTGTCATCCATGACTCCTTGTGCTTCCCATACCGCCCTTAACATGAACAAGAATTGGTCTGGATCTCCATTCCTGACTCCTCTGAATATTGAGAGTTTGATCGCACTCACCATACTGAACTGTGGTGGTGGCAGAGGTGGGGTGGGTGGAGATGGAGGTGAAGAGGGTGAGGCAGGTGGCGGTGTAGGTGGAGGTAGTAAGGGTGGAATTCACTTCCTTATCAAACTGACTGTGCTTCTCGGAGAAAATTTCGTGAGCTCTTCCTCACTTTCCCACGAGGGTGAAATTAAGGGACTAGTTTCTAATTCTTCACTACCTCTGCTTATGTAGATCTTCCCACTTCGCGTACTCCCAAACATTAATTTATTCGCATAACCCGCTTTTCACACAATAGCATCTTAATCCAATTGTTCAAAGATTTAATATACATACCTCTTGGTCCTTTGAGGAAGCATCATTCCTCCTCACTGTAGCTGACAGTCGTATCTACTGTGAACTCAGTGATAAATCCTCCTATAATTCGATCGAGCCAATGGTCCATAGCTTGCGCGATCTTATCTCCTGATGCTTCTAGTTTGCACACTAACTCTGGAGTCCACATGATTGGTTTGTCAAGCCTACACCTCCCCTGACTGTCTACTAGCTTCACGATCCACTCATATCGCTCAGAAGGAAAGGATGAAAAGAAAATTTCATGGATTTCCATATATAAGTAGCACTCCAACCACTGTTCCTTAGATACTTGCGGATTCCTATTTTCCTACGTAGTGAACTCGTGAATCTTCTTGTCCAAACACCCATCAATTTCTTTCTTTGTTGGATTCTAGTGACACGACATCAGACATCCCTTATGTAGATCCTGGTCCTAGAAACAGAACCATTTGTTGGCTTATATGGGCCTGAACCAGGTTCAGAGGTGATTTAGCCAAACAAATCCTGGTACTATTGGTCCTTTTGGAAACACTTTGTGAAGTGTGGATTGAGGACTCACCTGAAGTAGTATGGGAGGGTGCTAGAACTAGGTTTCCGCACCCTAGAGATGTCTGATGATTTTCAGTGGTCCGAAAATCTGCCCTACGCACACATTGCTATGCACATCTATCAGTACCTCACAGCATGTGATGTTGCCTTCAGGCTGCCCTACTTGAGGTGCAATCCTTGTTATTACCCAATTCCTTACTATTGACCCAATAACTATTGATCACTTAGCTTATCAGTATGTGTCTAGTTATATTTAACAATGTTTAATATTCATATAAGTGCACTCGATAAAGAAAACAATATACTTAAACATGAAATAACTCAAGAACAGATACACAAGATTTGGAATCAAACTTCTCTTTATTATTCTTCTTCCTTGGTTATAGCCTCGACTCCGCCTTGTGCACTTAGCTATAGGGGTTCAGTCACTCGGCTGTAGACTCTACTAGGCCTCTACGCACTCAACTGCAGAGCCTCTTCCTACTACTATGACCCAAGACACTTAGACCTTTACTATATGCTCCCTATCTTCTAGACTCCATTCATTTTTTTATCTATATCCTCTTCTCTTTACAAATTAGAGCCTTGCTATATTTATACAATCCCATGGTCCATAGACCATGGGTAGGCTGACATTACATTACAAAACTTAGGGCGAACTACCCCAATACTCATAGTAGTTAGTGAAACTAATTTGGGGCTATGACTGCACTAGGATAAAAGGCTACCTAAAGCCAACTAAACTTTGCAAATAACACCAACAAGTTCATAGGCTAGGGCACTAGACTTTAGTAACATCCAACCTATAGTCTCTCATTCTGCATTAGTCTGCACAATCTATGGTAGTGCACCCCCTTCTCTGCACCCACAATCCTCCAGGCCATGCCACTACCTTTCTAGGGATTCCAATACATTTCGATGAGGGAGTCTCAGATACCTATGGTTTCCAAGAGTTTCAACTAGCTTTGAGAGTCTACACATACCCATTAGGCCCCATATGAGAGAAACCTATTCCCATACCCATATCCACCTAAGATCCACAGGGTAATAGTATTACAGGGTCACACTACCCTCAAACAAATCCAATAGTAACAATGAATGAGATAAATGGAAGGAATGATGGGAATTACACTAAAATCCCCACTTTGTATATGCATGTTCCCGTTTTGTAGGTAACAATGTGCATGTGTGATTTAGCATGCTGGGATTTGAATGCATGGTACATGAATTTGGTTATTTGGTTTTTTTTTTTCATTAGGATAGGAAATGCCTCGATTGATAGTGGTTACAACCTTGCCTTACCATTTCCTGGATAACCATGATGTAGTGGGTTCCCTGTTTTCGTTAAGCATTGGATGGCCAGTAGATTTCAGATACTAGTTGAGGTGGTCTTAGGAAAATTCCCAAGGGTCGATGTTGGAGATGGGATTTCTCCTGGAACTCTTGACAAATGGGTGGAGATAGGAAAATTCCTCTAGGTATGATGAAGAAAGTTATAGGAGTCCAAGCTTGTTTATTTTTGGTGATTTATGGACAGGTTAAGGTGAAATCCCTATGGTTGAGGATTGAGGTGGTTTAGCCTCTAGAAGCCCTGGTTGGTTCTATTTTTATTTATCCCATGTGATCCCACATTCAAGCTTGGAATATAACACAAGAGTGATTGGCCAGAAAGAAAGATTTGGTTCAGTCCCAATATATGGTTGAGGGGTATGTGGAAATCCCTCACTTTGTTGGTTTTATGCATATATTATTATGTGTTATTTATTATTGAGATCTATGAGCACATGTATTGGTTATTGAGTTGATTTTATGACTAGTCCATCATGGTTTCATTCTAGTTAAATGTTGGTTATAAGCATGGTGTATTTATTATTATGAGATGTTCCCTTGTTATGGTTCTATTCCATGGTTTGATAGGATCTTAGTCATATACTGAATGCATGAGCTAATATGTGTTTTATATATCTATTAATAGAGGGAAGTGATCCTTCTAGATGACTCTCTGATGAATTTAATGAGTTATTTTACAAATATGTATTCATGACCTGTAGGTGCTATGTTTACCAAGTTTTTTCAAAAATGATCATCATTTATTTTCCAATTTTGGAGTAGGAGTAGAGCATGGAATTAAGTATACATATACACAAACAATGTTGACATAGTTCTGGAAGGTTCTGGGTAGATCTAGGAAGTTGGCCTAAAGACTAGCCCAAAAATATGGAACTAAATTGTTAGGCGCACCCTTTGAATTGGGAGATCTCATCAACAACCAAACAAAGGAAGGTTTGTGTGTGGATGGAGATTTCCAACTGCATGCATATCTTGGCATGTGTGCAGAGGGGATATAGGGTCAGGAAAAAGTTAGTTCCAACCAAGGGAAAGGCCATGAATAGATGTTGTCTAGTATTTGTGTTATGTGGTGCTCCTAGGAGGTTGCAGTATTTTCTGGTTTGTAGAACCCACTTCCATAACTGAAATTTGGATGTTGGGTCATGTCATAGTAACTATCAACTCATGTTTACCATGGAGAGCTAGTAAAAGTGGGTAAATGTGGGGTGGGGTGTTTACATAATGGTATCAGAGCAAGGTTGTAGCACTAGACCTCAAGGAAAAAACAAATTATTATGCATTTTTATATGTTATCATGCATGCATGCTAGTCAATTTATTGTCATTGCAGTCATACGCATGTCAGTTATTCATGCATTATGGTTAATTGATGTTATATGCATTGTGGTCATATGTATACTATTGATTTTATTGTTTTTGTGGTTACGTGCATGATAGATTCTAGTTAATTAGTGTGGTCATATACACGTGCATCCGTTTTCATGTATGATAGTTAATTTGTTTTTATATGCATTATGGTCACATGCATGCTAAGAATTGTCATTATAGTTTCTTGCATGATAGTTCAGTTCTTGATATTATTAGGTATCTTGCTAATCTGGACTGACTTGTGCAAATGTAATAGCCAACCCTAAGATACATTAAGGTATGATTTTGATTATTTCTTCTATTTGGTTAATCTAACATGGAATTGCTTGCACATGAAATATAAGGTTGAGAGATGAAAATAAAAATAGTTGAGTACAGTTAATATGACTCCCCATATAGGTTGAAAGAGACAATGGTGGGATGGGAGAGATCAGTTGAGTAGAAGTAAGAGGGAGACTCTCCTGATCTAGTAGATACAATGAGAAGCTTGAAGGCTGGCATTAGAAGTTGAGAAACAAATAATAACAATTTGATTGAAGCATGGGAAAGGCTTGCGAAATCTCAAGATAAGAAAGTAGAGGTTAATCTAGTCATTCTCTAGAATCTTTCAAAGCTGCAGAAGCAGGGAAAATTGGGAACCAATCATGAGGACTAGCAAGAAGAAAATACTAATGGTGAAAATGGAAGCAGCTCTCAGGTACATGATGGATAGTTATGATACAGTAAAGAGGGGTAGACTCTTGGATACACTTGAGAGGAGGGATATCACTCATGGATTTTATTCTATTTCTTATTCTAGGATACATCATCGTCATCACCATCAACATACTTAAGAGTTTTTACTTTTCAGAGTAATTCAATAAACACAAGCCTCCTACTTTTGATGGTGACTTTACTAAATCAGTAGATGTGGAAGCATGGTTGCATGGGATGAGTTTGAAAGAATATTTAGGAAGAAGTGCCTGTCTAAGAGATATCATGATGGAAAGGGAAATGAATTCTATGAGATCAAGATGAGAAAGAAAGGATTCAAAGGTTCATTAGTGGGTTTCCAGTAACATTCTAAGGCTGGATTGAGTATGACGAGCCTTGACCATTGGAAGAAGCCATCAGAAAGTTGAAGTATTGTTATGAACAATAAAAGCACAAGCCTGAGTTCAAGCTTGACTAGAAAGGTAATGAGAGACTAAAGGAAAAGGGTTCAAGAAGCAAGGAATATCTATGGATTCAGGTGACAAGGAAAATGTGGCACCTCATATGAAGTTCAATGCAACTAAGAGAGCACATGGGTCTCAAACCGAGGAGCAACAGAACAAAGGTGATGGCAGGAAACCTTTGAGGTGTTGGACTTGTGGTGGAGATCAATGTAGGAGGGATTGTCCTTCGCATCATGGTGGCAGAGCCTCAATGCATCTTGCAGTAGAATAAGCTCATGCTCTACGGTCAAGAAACTGAGCAAGTTAAAGTGCATGGAATAACTTTGGGACCGAGGAAGTTACATGGAAGATGGTTTATCATATGCAAACATAATAGTTGGTTTCCAATTATAGCTAGATTCATTAAGAGAATTGAAATTCATTGAGAGATGATATGTGCATGTGTTCACTTGTAGGAAAATATGTCAGGTACAATAGGGAAAAGTAATTGTTATATTGTTATATTTATTAATGCATTAATTGTTGTGTATTTATGGCAGTATGATGTAAGGAATTGCATGGAAAAAGAGACTTCCAAAGATATTGAAAGGTTTGGGTTGAGATTTCACTCATGAACCCTTGGAAGCACTAGGAAACCATGGGGGTTGAGTCATGGTGTCTATTAAAAGTTTTCTTCTTTCGGTGTTTTGTGATTTGTTTGTGCTTGATTTTTGGTTTTGGTTATGATTGGTGCATGGCCATGCCTCTTTGTTTGTGGTGTTGTAATGTTGTTTGGTTTTCCTTGTTTTCTTTATCTTTCCTTAATGTTCTTTCATTCAATTTTTTAAGGGTCTTGGGAATTGGTTAGGAAAATAGGAAATTTAATGGAGCTCGGGGAGAGCTCAGTGATACCCAACAGGTAATATAAGATCCGGATGAATCCCAGTGCATGAATAAAGGGTAGCTAAAAGCAGGAATTTGAGAGCTAGTTGGGCTAGTTCGGTTAATTGGGGTAAATGGATAGTGGTAGGACAATCATGAGAACACTGGTAATTTTGTTGTGATTTTTAAGAAACCAACTCACAAAAAGGTAGAAAAGATAGATCAACAACTTAAAAATAAACCTCTTCAAGGGGGAAACCTCATCTACATTACACAAATAAACAATTCTTGGATGATACAAATGACAAAACCTCCTTTCTATATATAAGATTCTAAGGGGTCACAACATAATCAAAGCTGACAAAACAATAATAATATAAGGGAACAACAATAACAATAGTGGGATTTGGGGCACAATAAAATAATATGGGAACAATAGGGGAAAAACAATAAAAATAAGGTCTACAATGACAATAGTAATGGGGGAATCACTAGTATTATAGGGACCTAACATGCCCCTATCCTTCAAAAAAGTGTGGTCCTCAATGCTTGAGTAGTTATGGATGCTTCTATATAAAATTCTCATCCTCCCATGTGGAATCTTCAGCGGATATGTTCTTCCACTTGATGAGATACTTTGAAATTCATCGATTTCGTAGCTGTCGAGTTCTTCTTTCCATGATTGCTTCAGGTTCCAATATGATTTTTCCTTCCTTGTCAATTTCTAGCAATATTGTTTGAACTGGGATCTTGTCACCTATAACCTTCTTTAAGCATGAAACATGGAAAACTGGGTGCACTCGGGAAGCTATAGGAAGCTCCAATTTATATGTCATAGTACCAATCTTTTGCAACACCTTATACAAACCATAATAATTTGGTGATAATTTATTATCCTTCTTAGCTTTCTTGAGGGACATTTGATTATATTGTTGTAGCCATAGAAATAGCCAGTCACCTAAATCAAAACTTCTTTCGCTGTGATGTTGATCTGCTTGTTGTTTCATTCTATTCTATGCCAAAGTGAGGTTATCCTTTAAGAGTTGGAGAACTTGTTGTTGATGCTCAATGCGATATTCCACTGCTTGAACATTAGAATTTTCTCTTAAATATGATGTGATGGATGATATTCATGAAGTGCCATAAATGGGGTCATTTTTGTTGCAGTATGGAAGGAAGTGTTATACCACCATTCAGGCAGAGGCAACCATTTCACACATTGTGTTTATTTATCGGATACAAAGCAACGCAGATATCCTTCCAAACATTTGTTTACTATCTCAGTTTTCCCATGATATTGAGGATGATAATATGAGCTATGAGCTAATTGAGTACCAAGACAAGAAAATAATTTTGTCCAAAAATTTCCAATGAAAATGGGATCTTTGTCGCTTACAACAATCTTTGGGTTTCCATGTGGATTTTGAATTGTTTCCATAAATGCAATAGAAACTATATTGGCTTTAAATAGATGAGATAATGCACAAAAGTGTGCATACTTGGTAAGTTTGACAACTACCACCATGATGACACTCTTTCCTTCAGACTTGGGTAAACCTGTGATTAAATCCATTGAAACCTCCTCCAAACATTGACTTGGAATGGATAAAGATTGTAATAGACCTGGGGTCTTAATTGTTTCAACTTTATTTTCTTGGAAAACCAAACATTTCTGCCAAAAAAATTTGAATATCATATTTAAGGCCATCCTAAAAAAATTCCTTCTTAACCCTATGGTGAGTTTTTAAAAATCCTAAGTTCCCTCCTAAGGGAGAAGTGTGTAATTCCATAATAATCTTTTGTTTGAGTTGAGAATTCTTAAATAACTATAAGTGATCTTTGTACCATAAGAATTCATTTTTCCAGCGAAATGTATTAGATGAATGAGTGCCCACACTTCTTCTTCATTCTTCCATTCATCCCTTTCTTCATTTATCCAATCTAGTTGGATAATAGAAATGGTACAAAAACAATGCTTCCACATCCTCATCCTTTCTTGATAGTGCATCTAACATAACATTTTGCTTCCCTTTTTTGTAGATGATTTCAAAGTCATAACCCATCCTCTTTGTGACCCATTTTTGCTGCTCTTTTGAAGATAACCTTTGTTCTAGAAAGTGTTTAAGGCTATCATGATCTGTTTTTACCTTGAAGTGTCTTCCCATTAGGTAGGGTTGCCATTTCTTAAGTGCATGTAGTACTGCCAACATTTCCTTCTCAGAAATAGCTTTGTGTAAATACTTTCCTTTGATTGGACAAATTTTGAAATCAATGGGTCTTTCTTCTTGCATTAAAATAGCTCCAATTCCATTTCCTGAGGCATCACATTCCACAAAAAAGGTTTTTGTGAAGTTTGGCATAGCTAAGACCAGTGCTTGGCGCATTGCCTCTTTAAAATGTTGAAAGGCCTTCGTTATTTCTAGAGTCCATGACAATGCATCTTTCTTCAATAATGTTGTTAGAGGTGATGCTATTCTCCCATAATTATTAACAAACTTGTGATAATACCCTGTCAACCCAACAAATCCTCGTAGATGCTTTATGGATGTGGGGACTTTCCATTCCTTAATGGATTTAGTTTTGCTAGGTTCTAACTTAACACCTTCATGAGATACAATATGACCCAGATATTCCACCTCTTTTACTCCAAAGAAACATTTGGAGCTTTTTGCATATAATTGTTTCTCCTCCAATAGTTTTAGCACCCTGTCAACATGTTGAACATGATCCTTCCAAGAATTTTTGTAGATTAGTATATCATCAAAAAATACTATTTTTTTTTTCTAAGGAAGGGTTTAAAAATGGAATTCATCAAACCTTGAAATGTAGGAGGTGAATTGGTAGGATAAAAGGCATGACCAAAAATTCATAATGACCCTCATGAGTTCTAAATGTTGTTTTTGGAATGTATTTAGTCTTCATTATGATGCGATAATATCTTCAACAAAGATCCAACTTGGTGAAGTAAATTGATCCATGCAATTCATCCAATAATTCATTAATGATAGGATTGGGAAATTTATCTTTAATAGTGAGCTTGTTGGGCTCCATATAATCCAGACACATGTGCCATGATCCATCCTTCTTATGCACCAATACCATTGGATCTGAGAAATAACTCTGACTAGGTTGAATTATACTAGCCTCTATCATTTCTGCAACCATACATTTAATTTCAATCTTTTGGGCATAGGGATATCTGTAAGGCCTGATATGTGGAGGAAAACTTCCTAGAATAAAATGAATAACATGATCATGATCATGAATAAGTGGGAGGCCTTTGGGAGTCTCAAATACCTTGGAATGATTGTCCAATATTTTTTGGAGATCTAGAGAAATAGATGATTTCGATGTGGGAACCTCTAGCGGACATAATTGTGCAATTATGCCTCGTTTTGATTTATTTTGAATTTTTTTCATTCTGTTAGAGCTTATTATCTTTCTTGATTTCCCTGTGATACCCCTTAATTCAACTTCCTTTCCTCTGAAAAAAGAAAAAAAAATAAAATAAAATAAAAATCAAGAAAAATTCTTGAAAATTAAAAGCTATCGTACCCAAAGATTGTATCCATTGAACTCCTAGTACAACATCAATGCCACCCTTTTGAATGGAAAGCATTGGGATATTAAATACATATTCTCCCATGGATATCTTGATATTATGGCACTTTCTAGAGAAATTTATGGTTCCTCCACTTGCAACCATCACTTGACACTTTGGTGCTGGATATAGGAAGCAATTCAATTCCTTGGCTATCTTACAATGAATAAAGCTATAGGTACTGTCTGAATCAATCAATACTATAATGTTTTTCTTCTTGATATGTCCCTCTATCTTGATAGTTTGTGGAGTGGTAATTCTGGCCAATGCATTATAAGATATGGTTGGATTCACTTCTTCTTTCTCTAGGGTTTTTTCATGGTATATATCCTCTTCCTTTGATGTTTCTTGTTCCTTTTCTTCTTCCTTTTCACAATCTATGTAAAATAATTTCTTCTCAACACACTTATGACCTTTAGTGTATTTTCTAGGGGCAACAACACTTCCATCTTTATAGTTGTGAGTGCTAGGCTTCCTTGTTGCCATAATTTTACTTTCCATTTTCCTTGCCAACCTGATTGCCTTCTCCAACGAATTAGGTTCCCAAAGGCGAACCTCATGTTGGATGTTATCCTTTAAAGGCCCTATAAACAAATCAATCCTATGCTCCTCTAGAATATATTTTACCCTTATATTCAATTTTTGGAAGTATTCAATGTGCTCCATCATTGAACCCTTTTTTTTGAGATTTGCCAATTGGTTAAAAAAAATGTTTCTTTTTGTATCTTCATAATGTGTTGTCATTTCTTCTGTAAAAATTGTTCAACTGACAATTTGTTTATGAGAGAAAAGCCATCGATACCATACAAAATGAGTTGGTTTCAAATATAAAGTTGCAATGCGTACCTTCTGTGTTTTTCACATTATGGAGATCAAATTATTGCTCCATCTATAGTATCCATGTTATGAGATCCTTACCATCAAACTTCCTCATATTGATCTTTGGAACCTGGTGGGTCTTCAATCCAATGTTAGAGTCTATGAAATCATGATTAAAATTTCTTTTGTTATCATCATGAGTTACCTTTACTACCCTTTTTCTATTAGTAAGCATTTCTTGTAGAAACTTTGTCAAATCTATCTTCAAATCTTCCATGTTTCCTTTTAGTTTTTCTTTTCTACCATCCATCTTAGCATCCATGCCATTCATATTAGCTTCCATGTCATCCATATTAGCTTCCATTACATCCATATTAACTTCCACGCCATTCATCATAACTTCCACACCTTTCTTTAAGCCATCAATCTTAGCTTCTATAACCTTTTGTGAGAGTGAAATTTGTTGCACTTGGTCTCGTAATTTTGATATATCATGTTGCATTTCTTCCTCTTCTGCATGAGTTATGCTAGAGCTTTTAGGTTGCTGACTAGGTGTTTCCATTTTATTTCTTTGGGGCATCAATTAATGATAGTTATGCTTCACTATTCCCTTTGAATCACTTAAAACTAATTTTTCAACCCAAACTTATGCAAATTTAAAAAGACTACACACTTTTTTTTCTTTGTAGGAGCTCGATATTGAATCTGCTGTATCTCTGTAATTGCATATCTCCAAGGTCTAGAATTTCTTCCTATGGTAGCCGTCTGTGTCTTGTTTACAATGCCACCAGTCTTATCAAAATTGGATTCTCCAAGAAGGAGTTATGCCCAATCTCCCGAGAAGACCTGGTTATATACTTTTCCAGTAGAGCGAACTTATACGAATTTCCATGTGAAACATTTTCGACGTTTGGATATAAACACAATGCATAGAAAACTACAGTCCATCCTCTTTCTGTAACTTCTGATGAACTTTCAATCCGATGCACATAGAGAAAGTTATGACGCTTTTCCAAGGTCACCTGTTTGGGATGTAATTCAAGAGCCTGCAAAAGCCCTAAATTTCGTGGATCATATCTCCACAAATATAGTGAGAAATTATCTAAAATTATAACCCAAGTTTCATCGAGATTTCATCTCAAAGGGGTTTTAACTTCAGCTTTTGAAACGTCATAGAAAAAAGTTATAGCGAAATTTCCATGATGACCTATTTGGAGTAGCGAAACACTAGAATCCAAAGCTCTGATACCAAATGTTAAGGAACCAACTCACAAAAAGATAGAAAAGATAGATCAATGACTTCAAAATCATCCTCACTGAGGGGACAACCTCCTTTACATTACACAAATGAACAATTCTTGGATGATATAAATGACAAAAACTCATTTCTATATATAGGAGTATAAGGGGTCAAAATATAATCAAAGTCAACAAAATAATAATAATATAAGCACACAACAATAACAATAAGGGCTACAATGACAATAGTAATGGAGGAATCACTAGTATTATAGGGACCTAATAGTGATCATGATTATGATAATGTTTTGCTATTAGGATTACAACAAAGCTATTTTTAATTTTTTATACAAGGAAAAAACCAAAGGTCCCTATATAATTTTTTGTTGTTTTCCCTAAAAAGAGAAAAATCTTTTGAAAAAATAAGAAAAAACAAAAAATAACTAAATAAGTTAAAGGTTGAGTTTCTATTTTCCATCAATAATTCATATTTCAATCTTGACTCTCCGACCTCTTAGCTACAAGGTTGGGAGAACTTCCAATCTCTTCAACAATTTTTTTAAACTTGACCACCTGAATCCTCCAACCTCTCGACTATCTGACCATCCAACCTTTTAGTATCACCTGAATCCTATATGGCCAGGGTCGGAGGAAGGTAAAACTAATTGAAAAAATAAATAACCACCCAAGTTCCGACCTCCTGTCTTCTCAACTACTCAACCATCTAAATAAAATAGTATTTTTATCAATTTGAGTAAATTTTTGTTTTTCATAGATTTATAATAAATTGATTTGAAACTTGGTTTTCCATTGCTTCATGCTTAAACAATTTTTATTGATCTCGATATTAATATTCTCCTCCGTTGTCACGATTTGCGAAAAACAATTAGATTACATAATGGGAAGTTATAATCAAGTCATATGAACTAATTTAGGTGTTCTCCAATTTTTAATCAAATTTTATAACTTCCCAAGTCACATTTAATTTTCATATGGTTTCAAACTGTTAGGACCATTCAGAGAAATTTGAATTATAGGAAGAAAAAAACCAAATTTCATAGATTTTGTGTAGGTAAATTATATTCGTAAAGGAATTTTCATCCTTATTTCAAACTTTTTACTAGAAATAACTCACATTTTCCTTCCTTTTCTTTTGTTCACAAGCCATAAAATGGGAAAGAAGGGAAAATTGTATGCAATGAGACAAGCGGTGGAGCATATAAAAGGAAATCTAAAAGAAGTAGAAAAACTAGAACTAGAGGAATATAGCCACAACCCATATCTAGTCTCCAACTCCACTTATAAAACTCAGAAAGCAGTTACAATGAAGTGGGAGGATATTTTTTATTTATTTGAGAGTAGAGAGTGGTTGAAAATTGCAAGATATTTTTAATCAAAGAATAATCTATTGGAGGGAATTAGGAAAATAGAATTGCATCGGGCAACTATTAGGGCTAAAATTTTCCCTTATTATGATATGATTTCCTGGATTTTCGCACATGTGGATATCCCAACCTGCCTGTGTCAGACCACAATAAGAATTTTATAGCCTCCTAAAAACCAGAAGTCATGTTTTCCATTTATAAGCTCATTTCCCCTGAAATCCATCTCAATATTGAATTCCTCAACAATTTCTGAAACACTATTTTTAAACCATGTGAGGAGAATTATGACAAAGTGATTGAAAGATGGTTGCGAGAAGAAGAAGAAGGGTTTAAGCTTAAAGCTTCTAAAGAATATCCCATTTCTATTTTTAAGAAACTCGTCATATTTCTTATCAAATTATTAACTTGACTATATGGAGAAAAGGATCCAAAACATTGTAAAATGAAATGGATTCCCATAATCCATAGTATCTTTCATGATGCAAAGCTCCTAAATTTGGATGATATTTTATCACAAAAAGTCACAAACACTTTCAAATTATCATTAATATCTCCTCTTGGCTACAAACAAATATTTTGTATGTCTGCTTTCCTAATGGATATCATTATTTCCTCAGTCCCATTTCCCCTAATGAAATGGAACTATCTTGCTAATCAACAACTCCCAATTTAGAATTATGCCCCAATCCTTTGGGAAAGCAATTTCAAATTCCATATTTATAATATTTTTCATTATGTTATGATCCCTCTTCATGAAATTATTTTTGGTAAAGGCCTCTTAGAATCAACGAAAGTCTCAAAGAAGGCCTAGAATCAATCGAACACTGGTTTTTTAAAGAACTATTTTCTTACATAAGAGTCTATGGAATTGATGTTGGTCCTCGCCTTCTACCTAGATACATTCCTAAAATAATTTCTCCGAGGGAAGTAGAAAATCAAGTTGTTTTTTATGACTAGGCACGAAAATTGAGCAAACCGAAAAAGAAAATTTTGCCTATGTTTCCAATTAAATTTGGAGAGATAAATATCAGAGACCATGGACATGCATTCAAATAAGTAGACAAGATCTAGGATATCTATTTTTATTCTTTACCTTATTTTGAATATGATCCCCATGGGATCATTGGTAATAATTATAAAACAGTAAGCTATGTGAAAATATTTACTCATTAGGTTCCTCCTTTTGATGAGGTTTTCACAGCCATTGATGATTTTCAACAAGATTTTGGCAAAGGAAGGCTCTGATATGTTGCAATAAGAGCCAAATTACAAGAATTAAGGGAAAATATTTTTTAAGGATTCTTAAGGGAGAAAAGTCTCCATGTCAATATCTCTGTAGAAGAACTTAAAAATTTTGAGTTCTTTCAATTTAATTTCAAACAAATTACTTCATATCCTTCCTCTATCTCTCAAGAAGAGAAAGGAATTCAAATTGAAAAAACAACAGATGTTTATGTTACAAGTGAATAAGCAGTCACAAGAGAAGAAATAAAGAAAGATTAGCATGTCACAAAAGATTTTACAACTACAAAAGTTCTTGAGAAAAAGAAAGAAGACTCAGAAATAGGGAAGTCAGCAGATAAACAAATAGTTCATGATCATGAGATCATTGAGATCAATTCTTCTAGAGATAACAAATAGAAGAAATCAGAGAATACATCAAGGTTAAATTTTATTCCATCCTAGGAAAAGGAATTACAGTCTAAAGTAATTCCAAAAGTTTCTAAGAATGATAGAAGACTGATGCATGCATCCTTAAGCCATAGATAAACAAAAACCAAGGAAGAAAGATAATGGGCTAAACATTCCCAAGGACAATGTTTAGCAATACAGGAAAAGGGAACAAATTTTATTGAGGATTTTGATCTCCTAGGTTCTAAACCATTAAAAGAGGTCCTTCCAGGAGAGCTCAAGCAGTTAGAAGAAGACATCATCATTAAGGATTGTTAAAAATATGTAATTGCAGTCAGATTCCACTTTGGATAGATCACTTTCTGGAGATAATGATTGCGTTGAATTTATATTTTTGAGAGGACAATAATCAACCTAAAGATCACTCAAATCGGATAAGGGAAAGTGTACTAATGAAGAAAATTTGACATGTGCACAATTGATAAGATCAGTCCTGAAGAAAAGTGGACCACTTTGAAAGGCTATAAATACAAGTGCCTTCTATCTCATTTAGACACAATGATGAGACTCTCTTCTATATTTTTTTGGCCTGCACAGGTCTGAGGCTTTTTTGCAAAGGATCAGGTTCGCTCTTAGGTAAAATAGCAGGGTCCAAAGCTCACATATATGATATATGGTTTGGGGCCCCAATTGTAGGCACATAATAGGAAGGATTCGACTATAGTCACATGCACAAAATCTCATCTATGCAACTAGATCCTTCCAGTCACATGAGCAATTTTCCATCCATGTGACTGGGGATTTAAGGTTTCCGTTGTCCAGATCTGACCCTCATCGCTCGCATGCAATGGTTAAGGGAGTGATTAGGAAAAATATTTTCACTCTCAGTCTTTTGAATATCTCACTCAGTGACCGCAAGTTTCAGCAATTGAATGTAGACAGTGACAATTCATTGCAGTCTTTAGAATCATAGTTTTGAGCATATACATTGTTGGGTTCATTTCATGGATGTTGTAGTTGTTTTTCTCATTAGTTTCATAGATGAAGATATGGATCATTGTACTCTCTTTTGCTGAATGATTTGATGATAATCTAAGAAGGATAATTTGCAAGGGTTTTCCCCATAGTGGGTTTTTCCTTGGTCTCTGACCAATCTTGGTGTTTCTATGTGTGAATGTTTTTCTTCTATTATTCCTTTATGTTCTGATGCATTGATGATGATTATATTGTTCTTTATGATGATGAATAGTAATGTAAATATAAATAATGTTATGATGTTATGGAGTGAACTTAATGTGCTTTTGAATAAAGTCAATTATAAAAGCAAAGAACGACATATCCCTATGAAAAATTAACGTGGTATCAAAGTCAAGTTGAAGAAAAGTCATGAAGATCACCCCCATGGAGACACCTTTAATGGAATCAAGAGAAGATGGAGGAGACCTAAAATAATTATAGGGTTTGAATATAACCTTAGGAAATTTGTGTATTAGGGTTTGATGGATATTATGAGGTTAGGGTTTGAGAGAAATCTTTCTTTATGTAAAATATATGAGATATGAAATCTAGCATGGTCAATGTGAAGATGCTCAATTACTTGTGAAAAATTTGATGAAGCCTTAGATGGGATAGTCTCTAGTAGACTTTTTTGTTGATAAAGTTGGTTGAAATATTGAAGGCAACATTGTTATATGGAAAATGGACAGTGATGGCTCTTGAAGGTTGGTTCAAGAGGGAGAGGATCACATCTAATTGAAGATAAGTATCTCTTGACTTATGATGCTCCTTTATGTATTTAATTTTTTTTAGACTTGTAGATTTTATTATTGTTTTGATCATTAGTTATACTTCCTACATGTATATTTTCGTATTTGGATGTTTCTAACCTCCTTGATGATATTTAATAAGAGGATCCTTCTTGGGGATCATTTGAGATTCAAGAAAGAAAAGCAAGAGCTAGAAAAGGTAAGGATGCACATGATGAAAAGATGACTAAGTGATACCTGCTACCTATGTCAAATAAAAGGATGCATAGGTATTTAAATACTACAAGGTATGTATCGTATATTGTTTGAATTTTATGGCAAGGTAAGTCCTAAGGTATGAAGAGAATTTTTCCTTATCAAATGGTTCATGCATGCATATGAAAGTGATTTGAATTCATGATTATTATTATGAAATGTGAACTTGATATTGAACAAGTATCTTACATACTGAACTTCTTGATTCTATGAGGTTACTTAATATTGATTGTTGATATATTGGTATACTTTATCGTCTATCATTTTTGGATATCTTGATTCCATGAAAAGCTATCACCTTGATTCTAGTAGATGGTAACTTGGTACTATTGATATTGTTTGTGAAAAACATGATAGCCATGATGATAGAAGTGCAACAATGAGATTGATATTCATGATCTTTTGTTGACCATGGTTATGTTTGATGTGTTTATTAATTATGGCATATTTGAATTCCCTGACTTGATGGTTTGAGTTACATGACAAAGAATTAATGTTGTGATCATGATTCCTAAAATATACTCCTATTAGCTATTTGAAACTAACCCTTGATGAAATATTGATGTCTAAGTGGACTCTTTGACATGATTTGGTTGTTTGATATAAGCATTGTTTGGATTTTTTACATGATGCTTGATAATGACTTAGAGCTTTGACTTGGTGATTGAGATATGTTCTAGACTATAAATCTCACTATGACAACAAATTTGGATATTGACATGATGACCAATGATTTGATTTAAATATTGATGATTTGTCTTGATGACAATGCTATATGGGCATGATGACCTTCAAAGGCTAATATTGGTGTTTGATATGGGTTTTGTTTTGGCCCCATTATTCCTAACACAATGGTTTAAGCATTGACAGTTGTGATTCAGTATGAAGTAACCTCACAATAGATGCATGGAAATAGCATGACTTATTGTTAGTGTATGCATTTGCATCTAGTGACTTATATTATGATCATGAGGATGACTTGATGAAATTTGAATTGATATTGCAATATTGTGATGATCTTGATATTGGTTCTGATATAGCATCTAAACTTTAATAAGTTGAGTTAGTTGGTTTTATTGTACAATATTGTGAGTCTAATCTGTTATCACTCAGGTTGTTCCCAAAAAGTTGTAGAAAAGGGAATATGGCCGAGGTAACCACAGACCAATATTTTAGATGCAGGTTCTAGCCAATCTGCATCCAGGGAGGGCTCTCTCTTTATGATTTAGCTTTGTTTTGAGGTATATTAGGTTAGTTATGAAGTACAAGGGTATTTTTTATTTTTGGATGGTGATTTTCAATAGAACAGGGGTGTACATATGAGAAGTTCAGTCCATTGGGCTGATGGAGTCTATGAGAATGAACTGCTAGATATGGTTTCTTCGACAAAGGGTGGTACTACAGAGCAAGGTAATCAATCATGGAACAATTTATAAGCTGGAATTAGATGGGATGGAGTCAGTGGGTGAAGGGAAATTAGGAATCCTTCATCATCCAGATAGAGGGCAAGTGGATGATTATTGCTAGGGAGCGGTTAAGAATTCCTTAGCTATATTCAAGATGTAAGAACCAGGGGAAACAGGAGCAGTTAAGAATTCCTTCTTATGCTAATTCTGAAGAAAACATTAACAATACTAGGGATTGAACACAGAGTGTAGTCAAGAAAGTTCTGAGTTATTCTTTTTCCCTATTATTCAGATCATGAAACATATATGATATAGTAAACATAGAAATTGAAAACACAAGTAAGAGAAACTTATTGATCCACAAAATGTTTTAGGAATTCTGTAACATGGCCCTCTGCTATCAATTCACATCCAGAGAGTTCAGCAACAACGCATTCCAACAGCTTTTTTATTCAGAAGATTTTCAGAGTTACTGCGTCGTTCCAGAAACGTATCACCAACAACTAATACTTCACTTGGGGAGGTATTTGTACAAAACTGTTTACAAAATATCCCAAAGAGATAATATCTAGTAATAACTTCTTCCACCTACTTTACAGGAGAAGTAAATGATCTTGGAAACAAGGAGAAATAAATGAAGAAGTAAATGTTGTTGTGCTGGTTGCTCAGTTGGTGAGATGCGTTGACTGTAAGCTCAGTGAGTCGGTTGGTGGCTGCTTCTACTGATATTCCACGCTGCTGGCTCAGCTTTCTTGGGCATATTCAATTTTGATTTGATAGACTGCTGCCACGCATGACTTTTATCTGTTTCTTCCCTCTGCTTTATGGCATCTACTGTATTCTGGGAAAAACAAAAGTTTGAAACACGCCTACAGGATTTCCAAAATGATTTGCCACCACTACTCTTCTGGTAACTGATGTCTTTGTAGATTTTTAAAAGTCTCATCAGCGTCTGTGTACCTGTAGAAGTTAGGCTGGACTGTAAAAAGATGTTTCACTTGATGCTCAATATAGAAGAGATTTTCCAAATTGTTGTAGAGAGTTTTTCCAGATGGAAGGGATTTCTCTGCTAATGTGCTTGATGATGCATTTAGTTGATCAGCAGCATGTTGATTCAACTTGTACATGTACTCATATTGTATCAATAGGTGTTCATTTCTTCCCAACAGACTTGGCAAGCCCCTTTCATGCAAAACTGCAAATCTTTCTATAAAAGAATCTATCTCCACTTGCATATACTGGCACTTCCTCTCTAAATTCTGCATCAAGGTCTTCATGGTCAGAAATCTTTTGACTGTTAGAATGGTGGTTGTCCTGTCTCTGATGTCCAGGGCTGCTAGTTCTTCATTAGTTTTAGTATTCAAAAAATGTATCAACCTGTTGGCCTATTCGGGCATATGTCCTAATAAATTTCTGGCCTTTTGAATTTCCACCTGGTTGCTGCTATCAAGTCAATCTGCTCATATATAATTTGAATAGATCTCCATATATTACAGGATTGATTGATGTTAGCCTACAAAATGCCTTTGATTTCTCCCAGAGGCTTATCTAAAGAGAAGTCCTTTTCCAATGCTTTTACCTTGTTCTCTAACGCCTTTACCTCTCTTGTCTTTTCTGCCATAGTCATTTTAGTTTTGTCATAACTTACTTCTAACTTTGCCAATTTCTCTTTGGCCTCTTTTAATTATGATACTTGGAGTTTTAAATCCTCCATAGCCTTTATCAACTCCTCAGTGGTCATGGTAGTGCTGCTACCTAGTACTGTTGTTGTTGCTGAGGTACCTGCTACTGATGCTGGGTCAGTGGGAGGCACTGCTGTTGTAACTGTAGGAGGTGAAGTTGTGATCCTTGGAGCTATTTGAGATGATTGGGAGGTCGACACTCCCTACTTTTCTTGTAATGCTTTCTACAATTCCTGCTCTGTCTCACTTAGTCTTTGACTCATTCTCATTAGCAAGTACATCATGTCCTCCTCTGATTTTTTTTGCACAATCTCTGAAGTTTTTGGATGCATGGTAATAGGAAGCTTCAACTGTTTCCTGAGGGCAGCAATGTCCTCTTCCTTCTTTTTAATCAATGCTTTTATTCCCTTGGCATCCTTGGGATCATGTCCCAGCTCAATGATAATATCCTCCAAGGACTTTATCCTATTGTCCTTGGCTAAAGAAGACGCCTTTTCCAAATCTAGTCAGGCAGATGTGTTGTTCAATGAGTTCTGCAATTTGTGAGATAACATTGCCTTATCTGCCAATGTAGAGTAGACCATCTCTCCAATTTGCTTATGCAGCTCAATTTGGTCCATAGGATGAATGTCTTTAGCAAGGACCTCCAGATTTGTTCTAATGTAGTCAGCTGCTGACTGTGGCTGCTGCACTTTAGGCCTAAAGTGGCTCAAGATCATTTTTCCTTCCTTAATGTCATATGTAGACATTAGCCTTTGCTGGTTGGCGGGGGTCATCTTGAGAAATTGATCATAAAGTTGCAGCCTCAATGGACCATTTCTGGCCTTAATTTCTGTGAATGTTCTTTTGACATCTGAGGCCTGCTTGCTTGATGGTCTGGTGGATGAAACTTCTACACTATGTTGCCTTTCTAGGTCCTGCCTATGAGAGCTGGTGGATGTTTCTACCACTAGGGAGATCCGTGGGCTAGTTGCCCTCTCGCCTCTTGGGCTTTCTATGGTTTCCTCAATAATTTCCTCTTCGGGTAGAGGATTTATTCTTTGCCTTTTTGCCCCTGGTTGCTCTGCTGGTCCACTGACAGGTGTGGTCTCTTCTCTGTCCCTTTTCTTGCCCATTGTTACACTAAAAAATGTCACCATGACTATTTGCAGTTAGTATGGCTCCATCCACTGTCATACTATCCTCCTTGGAAAGTCTCATGCCTCTGCACTCCATGTCAAACTTCAAGAAAGAGAGAAAAGTCATTTAAAGTCAATTATCTCTGGTACGCAGTTTCTCTTAGCCTTACCTGCGGGTACGCAACCCAAGTTCATAATACCTGCGTACGTGTACGCTCTGTATGTAAAGGGGTGGGTGCGTACTCCTGTAAAGGTCAAAAGGTGCAAGTTTCACTCCAAAAAAGTTACTTGTGGTCATTTCTAGAGTCTTCTAGAAGCATGTTTGACGTGTATGAAGCGCCTCCAGATGGTTCATGTATCCCTACCAAAGAGGAACTTATCCCATCAATAGGGGAGCTATCCCATCCAAAGAGGGGCTTATCCCATTGATGGTGGACCTGAATAAATTCCTCTAGAGCACTATAAATATAGGCATTGGGCCAAAGGGAGGGGAGGTTGAAAGCTGAACATTCCTAAGGGTAGATGCTGCTGGAATTAGGACTTCCTTGTAGAAGCTGTGAGGAGAGATTACCATCTTTACTTGTTTCCATTGGGAGGTGGGTGAGCTGATCAGAGTAAGGGAGAACTCTTGTGGGCCCTGGGAGGAGCTTGCACAACACCAAGGCTCAGGTTGTAATGGTTCCTTTTGTTACCTTTTAATACAAATTAGTCCATTCTTCTCAACAATTTGTTATTAATGAGTTGTTTCATGTACTCCTTGGTCTATATGTTAAATATGTTTTATTTTATGTGATATTCAGGTGCTATTTAATCGTTTGATTGTTGGTGAATGCAGGTTTCAAAGGGAAGGAGGAGCTCATCTGGATCAACGAAGCTAGACTACTACAACAGCGTTGGATTACAGGTAGGATCTAAACACTTGATTTCTCATATTGTAAAAGCATATTTAGGGAAGGATTGCTCTTATTTGTCTTGTTTGTCATTAGAAAGTCTTAGGCTTTCTAGGAAGGTCGGTTGTGTACGCACTAACGACTCTTTCCGCGTAATGGCGACTCCGCTGGGGACTCCATGAATGTGTTTGAGTTCTTTTTGATTTGATATTTTGGTCTGAGAAAAATTGCTTGCTTTCTGATTTTTGGTTGTCTAGCTGTGTATTTGGGTGGGTTAGCTTAGAGTCAATTTAGTTTTTTATTTTTCTTAGCTTTTCCAGCAGTACGCAGTCTCTGGGTTTAACACAGTGCATACTTGTACGCACTGCATCTTTGTGCACAGTGCGTACCCGCGCCTGTGTGAACAGATGACTTGCGTACCCCTGTCAATTTTGAGAAAATTTCAATTTTTGCTTTTTTCTCTTTAAATTTTGCTTTTACTTTGTTTTTACTGCCCAGATCCATCAGTTTACTGTTAAAGATCTTCACTTGAACTTGTCCCGTTAGTGTTGAGGGTTTTGGTGGAATTCATAGGGATTTTGCCTTAGGGTTTGGTTTTTAACTGGGCCTGTAGTGACTTTGGCGTTAGAGGTTGTCAAACTTTGGATCTCCCTGGTTTTGTTCAGTCCTCTTAGGAGTCGGGCCTATCATAGAAGTCACCCTAGTGAGAGACCTACCTTTGTGTCTTCTCTTTGCGAATCTCGAAAAGTTTGTTTGTTAAAGCCTTGAATTCCATTCTTGAGAAAAAAGAACAAAAAGATTTCGATTTTGTTTTTTGGTTAGTTTATGATTCTGCATGAACTGATCCTTAGTTGCATTTTGACTAAGTAAAACATCCAGGAATCATCCTTGTAAGATTTTGTCCTCATTATTTTTTGCTTTTAGGTAAATTTCCTTTTAATTTGCTTTTGAGTGAATTTGATTTGATTGTCTTAGATTTGTTAAATTCGATTTGATAAAATAGTTTTACATGCTTTATTAACATAGAAAAAACACAAAAATTATTTTGGAAAAAGTTTGCTTTGGTAGCATTTGTAGACTTTTGGGAGAAAAAGGAAATTTCGTAGAGTAATTAGTGGTCATGAGTTGTATGTTTTGAAAAGATAAAGAGAATTGTTTCTTTGATTGTCTTTACTAAGAAAGTTGTTTTCTATAAAATTTGCATTTTCCAACTCTCTTAGTTAGGAGATTCATTGAAAAAGAAAAGTAGTGTAAATCATCTTAGGTGCATCTTTGTAGTGGTTGCGAGTCGAGTCTACACACCACCAGTTTCATCTCCACTACCTTTTGTCTTTAAGAAAAACCATAAAATTAACGCTTAAAGTAAAATCAACTTAGTAACTTTTATTTACTAGGGCTCTGAAACACCAATTTAGATCAGGCTAGTGTCTTGGAGTAGGAGAGTAATTAACTCTCCAAGACAACAAAACCAAACAAGTAGCTTATCTTGTGATAGAATAAATCCAATTGTCTCATTTGTACTCTGGGAAAGCTCCCCTTAAAGGAGAAGCACGAGCTCGTGTCCGAACCAGTGAGGGGATCAATCCTCCCTCGTTGGGAACGACGCCAGACATGCACGTATTACAAATGGTAAACCTCGGATTAACCATTGTCGAGGAGCCAGGGGTCACTTGTCGGTAAACCTTGGATTATTGTCAAGGAACCGGCAAGGGGATTGAGCTTGATACTCTGCCCTTGCGTGCTGTCGGAGTGTAGATTGTTCCCCCAGGTACATTTGTTGTGGTTGGTAACCTTAGTGACCACTATCTTTAGGATTCTACCGAGGTGACGGTGGAGGGAAGATCCCACTGTACCTGGAGCAGACGTCGGCTAGACTCACTTGGATTTTCCTGGGGGTTCACTTCACTCGAGACGGTTAAAGTGGAGGAACTTGTGCCGGTCTATTCATTAAGCAGGTTGCCGGGGTAACTGTTCCACCCGCCACTTCTGTACTAAATCCGGCGATGTTGGGTTTCATCTCCAACTAGCGTTTTCGGTCTGGAAGGCTACTGTTTGTGCTTGGTTTGACGCCCTAGATTCTTTAGGCGTATGTTTCAAATTTGTTTGGTTCTTTAGAGACTTTAGGTGGTTTGCTTTGAGATTTTACTTTGTTTGCGTGTGCAATAGTTAAAAGTTTTTAACTGTGGCGGAATTACCGAGACAGTCCCGTAGACTTCGGGGCAAGTCTCCTGAGGTTGTTTCTGTGGCAGAATTGTTGAGGAAATCCCGTAGACTTCGGGGTGAATCTCCTCAAGACGTCCCAAGTCATTACGAAGGTTTAAAGGTCCTTGTAACTCCTCCTAGCGGCAGTAGAGTAGGTTCACCAGAAGAAGGAGAGTCTTCGTTGGTAGTCCATCAAGATTACCAAAGTCTAGAAATAGGTTATAATCCTGAAGCAGTTGAAGTTTCTGAGCTTGCTGGTAGTTTTTCCTCTACTAGTGATATAGGCGAAGAACCTGCAATATCTGAACTTGTTACTCCAACTTCTAGTGTACCAGATTCACCTAGGGTAGAAAGAGTCATCACCGAAAATCTTCCTACTGGTTTGATAGCTATTGAAGAACTTGCTCCAGAGGAAGAATTAGGCGTATCTACCCTTGAAGATCAACCTACTATTGATCTAAGGGAGCATGAATCTATCTTTTACAGTCCTCCTAGAAGTACTACTTGGTACCTTTCGTTAACCAATTATTTAGACAACTCAAGGGTAGGTTTTTCTCCACCTCGTACTCCTTTTCCACCTGGAGGTATTTATACTCCTGTAAATATGTCTGGTCAGTCGTCCGTGTTCACTCAATCTCCTGAATCTTTCTTACACGGCGGTCCTTCTGTTCCCACCGGGTATCAGTCACTTTCTGGTACCTTTGCGGGGGCATCTCCTCAGCCCATTGATCATGGGTTATTAGCTGGAAACAATGGTAATAAACCGTTAGGTGTAGGGGACATTTACATGATGTCAGGTTCAATTCCCGTCTCTCAACCTCAAGGTGGTCAATTACCGCCTGGGGGGCAGCCTCAATTAACACCTGGGGGGCAACCTCAAGGTACACAAATTGTGTTTGGGGGGCAGCTTCAAGGTCAGTATGTACCCATGGTACAATACATGCCCCAAGGTCAACCCCAGCCTCAATATGTGCCCCAGGGTCAACCTTAGTATCAATATTTACCTCAAGGGTATCAACCCCCAGGGTATCAACCTCAAGGGTATCAACCTCAAGGTCAAGGTCAACCCCAGTATCAGTATTCACCCCAAGGTTATCAACCTCAAGGTCAGTACTCGGGTCAAAGTTATCAACCACCTCAAGGTCAGTCATATGTTCAAGGTATGGGAACTATGCCTTTCAGTTATCAATCCTATCCTCAATCCGGTTATGGATCTCAGTATCCTCAACCTGTTACGGGTCAATACCCCGGAATGATAGTGTGGGACCCATCACAGGGTCAACAGGTGTTGCAGCCAAGTATACAGTTGTTACCTCAAACTGGACAACCCGTAGTTTCTGGTTCACCCCAGCAACCGCAACCTGTCCAGTCAAACGTTCAAACTTCTGTAACTTCGGTAGTTACTCAGCCGCCAATTGCACCTAGTACTCCATCTCAAACGGCTGCTGCAACTACCGCAACATCTACCACACTTACTTCTGGAGTTTCGACAACTCCGGTTTCTACCGTCTCTGCAACCACTCCTCAGACATCTTTACCATTGTCTGGATCTACGATTCAAACTACGGTCCAGATGCCTGTAGGGCAACCTGGTTTAAGCACTGTTGTAACAAGTCAACCTCAATTTACTTACCAACAGTACCAGGGACAGTACCAATTCGGTCCTGCTGTCCAACAACCAGTTTACCAGTATCAACCGTATCCTGGGTACACTTATCAACAACCTCAACAACCCCAGTACGGTCCGGTTAATCCTGGTTTTCCAGGAGGATATAACATCCCTAATGCGATTCCTGTTCCTAGTTATCCTGGATATCCTCCTCCTGGGACTAGTCTTGTGACCCAGAGTTTTAGAGATCCTAACCGGCAGTTACCGTTTATCGCAACTTTGGATTTACCAGACTTGATGCGCCTAACGAACGATCCAATTCAATATCTTCCGTTCTGGCCGCCAATGCCAAATAAGTTGCCCAGTGATATACCCAAGTTCGAAGGTAAGTATGGAGAGGATCCGTCCAATCACATGATGACTTACCACCTCTGGTGTGCTTCCAATTCTATCTCGGATGATTCGATCCGCTTACGTCTTTTCCAGCGTACGCTCATTGGTCTCGCGGCCAAGTGGTACATTGAGTTACCACGGGCCTCTTTTTACAATTTTAGCCAGTTAGCTACCTCGTTCCTAACTCATTTTCAGTTGCCGGTCAGATATGATAACAGCACGGAGCTATTAACTTCATTAAAATAGTCAACCTCCGCCTATATTTCCAATCATATTCATGAATGGAGACGTCGAAGACGTTTAGTGAAAGTTTTTATCCCGGACCAAATCTTAGCTGAATGGTTTGTAAAATCATTATTACCGAAGATTACTGAAGATGTAGCTAAGGCCGGAGTAGTTACTGAGGAGCAAGTCATTGCTCAAGCCCAGTACCTTGACTTAGTTTACACTCAGTCGGGTACGTTGCACGAGAAGATCCCAGATCTTCCTAAGTCGAATCAAATCGTTGCTGCTCCTTCGGGGTCTCATGCTGCTGATGGCATGATTGGTACGGTGAATACTAAAAATAAGAAGAAATCCTCAAAGAATTCTTCTCCAATAATAACCTTACCGGACTCCCAAACAGGAGAATCTTCTCCTGAAATTACTGCCGATATTCATGCTGTAGAGTCATCTACGGCTAAATCAAAAAACGGTGGTAAGAAGAAAGGCAAGAAGAAGGATAAAGCAGACAAGGCTCCAAAGGAGAAAAAAGAGAAGTCGGAATCTAACGACGAAAAGCGCAAACCTCGCTATCCTTGTTTAATATGTGAAGAAGATCATTTCACAAGAGATTGCCCTCATCGGGCAGAGGTTGTGAAAATCGTTAAAGGTTCCCCAACTCCTGCTTTTTTGAAAGATCCATTTCCAAAGCAGGAGAGTAAAATGATAGGTTATTCCTCGAGTGCCAGTGAAGAACCCATATTGATGATGTCTCATGTACGGATTGCGACTCGATCGCAAGATTATGGTAGTAAGAATCCTGTTGATGGTAAAGAAGCAGAATCTTCTCATTCTAATCCATCAACCTCAACTCCCGGTTCCGATCCACTACAGATCGAGAAACCTAACCCGGACTTGGTAATTAAACCGCCCGCCAAGGGTATACTTCGAAAGTCTGCTTTCAATCCACATGCGAGAGCAGCTCAGAATTATAACATTGTTGAGGATTTAGCTGTTTCACCCTCAGCAATGTCGGCTTTGGAAGTGCTGCAATCATGCCCAGCACAACGAAAATTACTCTTGTCGGCTATAGGAGCTGTTGATATTCAGGACCCGAACCTGATAATCTTTGATCTAGAAAATAGTACACCGCGTCTCCCTCATCAAATGGCTTTCTAGATTCCAGTGATAGTAAAAAACAGGCCTATTCATCGGACTGTAATTGATGAAGGAGCTTCTATGTGTATTATGTCGATTCAGTGTTGGAGATCGCTTGGTTCTCCTTCACTGAACCAATCCCCGATGATTCTTAAGGCCTTTGATGGCCGTGGGTTCCATCCGTTTGGCATTCTACAGGATTTGCCTATAGGGGTTGAAGGAAAAACCGTTAGTCTGGATGTGGAGGTGGTTGATGCCCCTCTAGACTACAACCTTCTTTTGGGTCGCAGTTGGTCTTACGCTATGACAGCGGTCGTGTCATCGGTCTTCAGAGTTATAAAGTTTCCACATAATGGTAAGATCATGACGATAGACCAGCTGGCTTACTTTTCATCCGACCCAGCCTCTTCAGAGAGTATCCAGCATGTCGGTAAAACGACTATCCCTTACAAGGATGTTGGTGTAGGATTAGTTAAAGATTCCGGTTTACTGGGAACTTTTCCTTTTCCTTCGATCAATGCAGACCCTTCATTCGCATCCATTCATATGATTACTTCAGACACTATTATTTACGATGATCCTTGGATTGTCCCATCTGAATCTGAGATAGACTCATTCGGTAATGTCATGCCTTTGAGTCCATATGAAATTGCTTATGAAGCCGTGCAGTCTTTTACCGACCCGCGTTCAACCCAAATCGACCAAATGAATGTGGTCCGTGAGGAATCGCTTTTCACATCAACCTCAGAACGGATAACGTTTCCCGAAATTGTGTCATCTGACGAACAACTTCGCGAAATCCTAAGTGTAGACGATCTACCATGGGAAGATCTTCATCATAGATCTTCGTTTTTACCTGAGGGTGATGACTTTGAAAATGATTTTTCATCAATTTTTACAGCTGAATATGTCAAGGACGCTCAGAATCCCATGAAACATTCTGATTCAGAGTTGAATTTAGGAAACATTTCCCAAACTATTGCCATCGACATTTCAGTCAAAACCGGAGTTATTGAAAACATTCATATAGGTGCCTCGTGTACAGATAACGAAATTCAAACATACAAGGTCCTATTTCAAGAATTCCGCGACGTGTTTGCCTGGTCCTATGAGGAAATGCCAGGAATTGATCCCTCTATTGTTGTTCATGAAATCAAGACTTACCCGGACGCTAAACCCGTTCGGCAACGTTTGCGTCAGATACACCCTAGGAAAGCGGCTGCGATTAAAGCAGAAGTCGAGAAGCTATTGAAAGCAGGTTTCATTTATCCGATCCCGTTAACGGATTGGGTATCGAATATTGTTCCGGTTAACAAGAAACAAGGAACAATAAGAATATGTATCGACTATAGGGATATAAATCGTGCTTGTCCAAAAGACAACTATCCTACACCCTATATCGATCAAATAATTGATGATTGTGCCGGCAGTGAAATATTTTCCTTTATGGACGGTTTTTCCGGTTACAACCAAATCAATATTCTACCTGCCGATCAACCAAAAACGGCTTTCATTTTTCCTTGGGGGACATTTGCTTACTGCAAATTACCTTTTGGACTTAAGAATGTCGGAGCCACTTTCCAACGGGCAATGTCTTACGCGTTTCATGACATCAAGCACATTGTGCAACCGTATCTCGATGATTTGCCTGCTCATTCTTTACATCGAGCTAATCACCTTATCCACTTACGCGCTATTTTTATGAGGTGTCGGCATTATCGAATTCGGTTGAATCCACACAAATGTGTTTTCTGCATAGAAGTGGGACGATTGCTAGGATTTGTCGTTTCAAAAGCCGGTATCCGCGTCGATCCCTCGAAGGTCGAAGCCATCATCAAATTGCCTCCTCCTTTGAGTTTGCGCCAACTCCAAAGTTTGCAAGGGAAAGCAAACTTTTTACGTCAATTCATTCCTAACTACGCCGAGGTTACAAAGGGTTTCACCCGGTTGTTGAAACAAAATACTCATTTTTCTTGGGATGAGATAGCTCAGAAATCTTTTGATGCGCTTAAGCACGCGTTGACCCATGCACCGTTGCTGCATCCTCCCAACTACAACCAGGACTACTTTTTGTATCTCGCCGCCTCCCACTCCACCATTGGAATGGTCTTAGTTCAGGAAGACGAATTCGGAACGGAACATGTGATATATTATCTTAGTAGGACGTTAAATCCCACTGAGCTAAACTATTCGCATGTGGAGAAATTGGCCCTGGCAGCTGTTCAGGCTGTCCAGCATTTTCGTCATTACATTCTTCTCCGTAAAACTACAGTGATTTCGGATTGCAACCCTATGATCTACATTTTGACAAAACAATTGCTAGGGGGCAAGTACTCCAAATGGATTGTTATCTTGCAGGAGTTCGATTTGGAGTTCGAGAAGTCCAAGTCTAAGAAATCCTTAGTTTTTGCGGAATTGATGTGTGACTTCCCGCGTGCTGACACGGAAACTGTGGCAGAGGAACCCATTGCGAACGAGTCTCTGTTTCTTATCAGCACTTTAGATCCTTGGTATGGGGATATAATCGTCTATCTCCAAACCCAATCCTTTCGGCCCGAAGCTTCAAAGTCGGAACGCCGGAAAACTCGATTCCAGTCCCAACAATACATAATTATTGGAGATACTCTTTATCGTCGTGGGGCGGACTTGGTTTTTCGTCGTTGCTTAACTCATGAAGAGGCAGAAAGGGTTTTGAATGACTGTCATTCTAGAGCATGTGGCGGTCATATGTCTGGGTATGCCACAGCTCAGAAGGTGTTGCGTGCTGGCTATTTCTGGCCGTCCATGTTTAAAGATTGTATCATTGCGGTCCGAAAATGCCACAACTGTCAAGTGTTTGATCGCAAGATGCGCGCACTACCTACTCCTCTCCACCCTATCATTGCCGTTGGTCCTTTTGCTAAATGGGGTATCGATTTTATTACTTGTAACCCTCACTCGGCCGGGGGGCATGCGTATATCATCCTTGCGGTTGATTATTTTACTAAATGGGCCGAGGCGATGCCTACATTCGAGGCAAGCGGCAAAACAACAGCGATTTTCGTATTCAATCATATTATTTCTAGGTTTGGTGTCCCACAAGTGATAATCACAGACCATGGGCACCATTTTCGAAACATTATGATGACAGAACTTACAAGCCAGCTTGGTTTACGCCATGATAGTTGTACTCCTTATTATCCTCAAGCAAACGGTTTGGTTGAATCTATCAACAAATTTCTAGTTATCATGATCCGACGGATCATTGGTATTCATCGGTCGAATTGGCACAACATGTTATTTTCAACACTTTGGGCATATCAAACCTCAGTAAAAACATCAACAGGGTTCACTCCTTTCCAACTAGTTTATGGTTTGGAAGCAGTGTTGCCCATTGAATGCGAAATCCCATCACTTCAAATGGCTATCGAATTACTCCCAGCTACTTTTGAAGAGGAGAAGCGTCTGTTATACTTAGCTAAATTAGATGAGACTCGACGTGATGCTGCTTTGGCAATCGAGACTCACGCAAAAAGGATGAAAGCTCAGTATGATCGTAACGTGACCCCTCGTAATTTTTCGGAAGGAGACCTAGTGCTATTATATGATCAATCTAACGATAAATTAGGTGCTGGAAAATTCGTTCCCATGTGGCATGGGCCCTACATTGTCAAGCGAAAGCTGGCAAAAGGGGCCTATGAGCTGGTAGATTTTGATGGGGACTCTTTGGGTAAGCCCAGAAATGGACTTTACCTAAAGAGGTATTATGCTTAAATGATGGGTATGGAGATTTAGTTAGTTCTAGTTAGGTTAATTTTCTTTCTAGCTGGTATGTTTGCTTAGTTTAGGCTGTGTGCTTAGTTTAAAGAGTGCGTTTTTGTCGTTATTCTGGCTTATCTTGGTTTTACTCTTGATATTGCAGATGTCGACGCCTCTCCAAACGTACATTGGATTTGCTGATGGTGCTTGTCGTAGTACACAGAATATCTCTTCCGCAGCTTGGGTTATATATTCGCCCTCTGACGAGTTAGTTTCTATGCATGGGGTGAGCCTCGGTCAAACAACAAACAACATTGCAGAATACAGTGCAGTGATTGAATTATTATCTGAATCTATTTCATTTGGGATTCGGAGTTTGATAGTGAGGTTAGATTCTGAACTCGTTGTATTACAGCTTAACAGAGTCTATGCCATTAGAAATCCAGTGTTATTAAGATTGTTTTTGAGGGTGCGTCTCTTGGAACGTGAATTTGATTACATTGAATATCAGCATATTCCAAGGTCATTAAATACATTAGCAGATGCAATGGCGTCTCGAATGTTAAATAGACATTTGTAACAATCATAAATGTAAATTTATAAACATTTCATCACACATGTTTAACAAAATAAGCCGGTAATAATGATATATATATAGATAGGAGTGTGTCAAAAAATATACATCGTCTTCGATCATAGGTTGAAAAACACCTTATGATCGGCAAAAATGATAAGTACAAAAAACCAAAAATGTCATATGTGTCTACAAAAGTGACTAGCCAATCACTGGTGGTGCTCTCTATACGAGACCACTGCCCGCGCTACCCTACACAGGAACCTCCTGAAAGGTCCTGGGACTGCGACCACGTAGCGCTGAAGTCGGATAGGAATGTCATCTATAGTGGTCTCTAGTATATCCGCCATCAGACGCTCTAGATCCTATTCCAGCTCGGCTAAGGTCTCTGCGGCCGCATCCTGTGGGACCAGTGCTGGTACAGCTGGTACTCTCCTCTCAAAAGCCTGGAGGTTGGCCGGACGCCGCGGACCTACATCTGCATTTTGAAAATTTGTGCTGTCAGTTTTGAGACGATATATAAAAAACAAAAAAATAGATAATTTAAAAACTTGTGAAAAATGAAATACCTCTGTCGTCCCATTGTTCTCCCTGTGGAAGAACCATGTCCGGATCATTGCGAAAATCCATTCCAGCATACGGAAAATCCTGAATCGCAAAGACCTGGCCCTCCAGCCAGTGAAAGTAACCATCAGGAAATCGAACAACTGCTGCTCCCTCATCAGGATGCCGGGCCATTACCGCAACCCATCTCGTCAACTTAGGCTCCCGAGGAGCCCCAACTGGAACTGTAAGATGCTGGGGGATCAGCATTGGAACTCTCTCTAGGGCAAAGCTCACAACTAAAGGCCCGTATCCAAAGGTCTTCAGTTGTCCTCTCTTTGCCCTGGTTAGTTGGCCCTTCATATTGGCCAACACAGCATCGCACCAGTTGAAAATGGTGCCTTGGAAGCAATCTATAGCCATCCGCATTTGGGAACCAGTGGCTATGTGCAAAGCGGCAGCGCCGCAAAGTCTGGTAACTGTAAAGGCAATTACCATGAGTTCAGGTCGGGATATATATTTGATTTCTATCCCCTTCTCCTGGTTTTGATTGTTGCACCACTCTAGCCGGAGACTAGCAAGGGATTGGCCACCCGGCCTAGTCCCGAATAGAGAGAGTTGCTCGCCCCTGTTAGGCAAGCCAGTGAGAAAGTATATGTCGGAGGACTCTATCTCGAGCTGGTTTTCTCCGATGTAAAAACATTGATCCTGAATATTCCACCTTTCAACCAGCCACTCTAAGAATGGCACCTGGGCCCTCATGCCAGGTATGGCCCAGTACTTGTAGAGACCGCATGCCTTTAACGCATCAATAGAAGGTTGATGACCTATTGCGGCCAAATCTACGTCTTCGTGTTCTCTTTCACGCCAATCTAGCATGGTGAATGACCTAAACACCAAAAAACAATGATTAGAATTCATTAAACAAAATTTGGTTGGTTAAAATTGGGGTTTGGGGTTTCAAAATCCGCGTTTCACGGGGTACGCACCCCGCGTTCAGAAGACAGAGCGGCGGTACGCAGCTGTTCTGAAGGCGGGCTGCGTACCCCGACCTTTTTCCCATATACGAAAAAGTCGGGGTACGCAGGTCGCCCATGGGGCACCTGCGTCCCCCGAGAAATGAATTTTAAAACCCTAAACCCTCCAAAAAATCAAACTAAAACTTGAAATGAAATTCTAAACGGATGAAATTGAAGAGGAGGATGTTGTGAAATACCTGAAAGAGACGGCGCTCGATTCTGACGGTCGGATTCTCCGCAAAGTCCACGGGAAGTTTTCTTGTCAAAAGCCCTTTTCTCAACCTCAACAGTAAAATGGTAAAAATGACATAGTAAAAAGTCTTTTTATAGGTTTTTTGGATGAATGAATGCTAAGTTTGTTTATTTTTCACCATGAAAGGACATTTTTCAATGTAATTTTTACCCATCTTAAACAAGTATGAGTAATGTGTCGTTTTTGTGCAGGACAAAAGGACTTTAAAGTAAAATCATCATTTTTCACGAACCAAAACATCAGAGTCATCTTCTAAGCTCTTTTCTGACTCCTAAAACATGAAAAGATTGCCGAGCGTTTCTTTTTCACTCGTTAAAATAGAACTAAAAGACGGTCCCCTTATAGCTCTTTTCTGACCGTAAAAACAGGAAAAGATTGCTGGGTTTTTGTCGTTTCAAACTCGATACGGAAATAAAACGGCGTGTCCTTGATCGCTTTTTACTTTTCAGGTCAGAGACACTAATCATGAAAGTACTCCTTGGTCGCAAGATCAAGCGGTTCTCTCAGGTATTATTTTATACTTTTTCGGGCTTGGGAGACACAAATTTACGAAAAAGTTCTCCTTGGAGTCTTCTTTAGTTTTTTCAGACTCTCTAAAAATGAAAAACGCCGAGTTTTTCCTATACTGGACTCGTTAAAATTTCACAGTAAAGGACCTGTTCAATTACAAATAGGAACGGACCACTCCTTCTTAGGGACCAAATTTAAACTAAGTTGGACTCATCCGAAGGATGAGCTTATAATCAAGCATATGTTATCCTCCTCAAGCTTGTAAAAAATAAAGAGGTACTTGCCAGAAATGATGGGGGAAAAGAGAGAAGAATGAACCGATTTGTTATCCTTTGTTACAGAAGAACCTTATCACCGCTCTTGAACACGACACTTTCCATTCACCTGGGTTGGGAAATCCTTTGCCTTAAAAGTTGATCAAACCACTTTGAAAGTCTTCAACCGTTTCCGGGTATTAACTTTGGGTCAATCGTCACCAAGCCATCTGTTGTGTCGTTACGTGTTCAAGAGGTATCTGTAAATAAACCATTCATATGAAAAATACTTGTCATCCATTTGACCATCCCTGAGTCAGTCCTTACAGCAACATTTCTTCAACTTGAACAATGATTTCGTGTTGTGGGCTTGCCTGCAACGGGTCGCTTTCTATCGACATCAGCACATTATCTAGAAAGATGACTTAGAAATCGTCAGTACCTTGAAGTCTACATGCATCAATGGCAGGTTTCGCGCCTTTGACGACAGTTTACATCATTGACTTTCGATCGAAGGATTCCGTGACGTGTTCGACATCAACTCATTCATTCAAATTTCATGGATTGTACTGGGTACTTTTAGAACCATTGACATCATTGGTGGTCTCTCTCACACTTGTTAACGGTTTACATCATTGACTGGTAATCAAGTGGTTTCTACCATGCTCGACATCAACTCATTTATTCGCATGGATAGAATCGTACCAATTCGGGAAGTAGAAATGAAGACCCTGGATCTAGTCTCCACCATCCAGGCTGCGAGGAGTTTTGTATTCATTATATAGTAGACAAATCATAAACAGATGGTTGTGTCCATACTGTGTCTAAAAAAGTCTATGATTGTGATGTACTGCAAAATCATTCTTGTATCATAGCAGTAGTTAGATTGTTAGTTAAAGTTTTCAATCTGAGTATGGGAATGCCTACCTCAACGATGATATTATCTTATATATGTGTTTTGTGTTGAATATTTGCAGTTTCTGACCGGGTCCTCCGCAAGATACTCCTTGAAATGATAAAGTACTTCACCCTTCCTAGATCATAAAAACCCTAATCTACTACAGGCTTCGCACTTTATGGGGCAATCTGTTACACTAAAAAATGTCACCATGACTATTTGCAGTTAGTATGGCTCCATCCACTGTCATGCTATCCTCCTTGGCAAGTCTCATGCCTCTGCTCTCCATGTCAAACTTCAAGAAAGAGAGAAAAGTCATTTAAAGTCAATTATCTCTGGTACGCAGTTTCTCTTAGCCTTACCTGCGGGTACGCAACCCAAGTTCACAATACCTGCGTACTTGTACGCTCTGTATGTAAAGGGGTGGGTGCGTACTCCTGTAAAGGTCAAAAGGTGCAAGTTTCACTCCAAAAAAGTTACTTGTGGTCATTTCTAGAGTCTTCTAGAAGCATGTTTGACGTGTATGAAGCGCCTCCAGATGGTTCATGTATCCCTACCAAAGAGGAACTTATCCCATCAATAGGGGAGCTATCCCATCCAAAGAGGGGCTTATCCCATTGATGGTGGACCTGAATAACTTCCTCTAGAGCACTATAAATACAGGCATTGGGCCAAAGGGAGGGGAGGTTGAAAGCTAAACATTCTTAAGGGTAGATGCTACTGGAATTAGGACTTCCTTGTAGAAGCTTGTGAGGAGAGATTACCATCTTTACTTGTTTCCATTGGGAGGTGGGTGAGCTGATCAGAGTAAGGGAGAACTCTTGTGGACCCTGGGAGGAGCTTGCACAACACCAAGGCTCAGGTTGTAATGGTTCCTTTTGTTACCTTTTAATACAAATTAGTCCATTCTTCTCAACAATTTGTTATTAATGAGTTGTTTCATGTACTCCTTGGTCTATATGTTAAATATGTTTTATTTTATGTGATATTCAGGTGCTATTTAATCATTTGATTGTTGGTGAATGCAGGTTTCGAAGGGAAGGAGGAGCTCATCTGGATCAACGAAGCTAGACTACTACAACATCGTTGGATTACAGGTAGGATCTAAACACTTGATTTCTCATATTGTAAAAGCATATTTAGGGAAGGATTGCTCTTATTTGTCTTGTTTGTCATTAGAAAGTCTTAGGCTTTCTAGGAAGGTCGGTTGTGTCCGCACTAACGACTCTTTCCGCGTGACACCCCTTTCCTCATTTAGAGGAGTTTATAATGCTGGTATCTCTAGTGCTTTGGACTGAGCAGGAGGAATTTTCCCTTGGCCCTGTTCCTTTGATGATGTTGGCTGGTCTGTCATTATGTGTTGTTCTGTATCTAGCACTTCTTTGCCTTTAGATGTCCTTGCAGCTGGTGTAGTGCTTTCTTGGGCAGGTTGCTGTGAAGTTCCAGCAAATGATGTACCCACTCCGGTTTGTTGAGGCAGTTTGAAAGACACCTATCCAAAACAGTCCAGGTCAAGGGTCTTTTCAATACTTTTCATAGCTTGTTCCATCTTTTCTTCCTCAGTGAGTTCTTTAATTAATGTGCCCTCTACCCACTCATCTTGATTAGAAAATTGCTCTATTTCAGGGATCCTACAATGTTTATAAGTTGATAGTTTGTTTTTTACTTTTCTTTCAGTGATAAAGCCATTTGGGTCATAGGGTACCCACCAAAAGCTCCTCTTTAATTTGAGTTGTTCACCCAATATCTTGTCAGCATCTTGCCATGCTTCCTTTTTGTTAGTGATAAAGGGGCCTAACTGTTTTCTTAATTTTAGCTGAACTTTTTTCTTTGCACCATAAAAGTGAGTCAAATCTGAGTTGATAAATTGCCTGAAATATTCTAGAGCAAACAGTCTCATAGGCACATATTTTGGCAGTTTATAGGGGCACAGCTCACAGCCATATATCCTGATCCCAGTGTGATTCAGGTAGAAGTACCAGTCACCTATTTTGTAGCTTTTGGAGAGCTGTAAAATTTTCTACATATCACCAGAGAGTCTAGGAGGAGGAGTTCTCATCAGTAGAGAGGAGACCGGATGTATAAACAAATCAATGAATTCACAGTAAGTGTAAGGAGAGTTATGGACTTCATGGAAGACTAAGGTCCAAAAGATCACAGACCTCCTTTCTCCTTTAGAATCCAATTTTCTGATGGGAAACTAAAAACTATCTGTTTGATAGTATAAGAACAGATGATATATATAAGAGGTATACTTGAAGACTCCTTCTCTTTCTAGACTCATGAATTGGTCATGGATCTTGTTGGAAATGAAAGTAGCAAAGTCATATTTGACAACAGGAGGATGTCCTGGAATAAACATGGACAACAAAGCTAAAATGGTCTCATCAACATATTCACTTGTCTTAAATCCCAGGACATAGGATATCATATCAATAATGAATCTTCCAGCTTCATTGAACCAGACATGGTGAAAAGGAGGTGGCTCTCTGGGCTGGCAATCTGGTCTCATGAATAACTTAGAAATCCGGCCTATTTCCGCAGTGGATAGTTTAGAACCTTGCTCTAGCAAGTATCCCATGGAAAGAGGAGCCAGAGGCTGAGTGGGTTTGAAGTGTAGCATTTGATTTATGGACTCATGAGTTATATGAAAGAGGATAGTTCCAGTTGGGGTCATAACTGCTCTTTTGACAGGTTCATAATTGGCACAGCACAGGCGTATTACATCTGGGAATACATTTACTAAGGGGAGGTAGTACCTGAGCAGATTGGATTCCCATATCCCAAATAAATCAGAGTTACTTAGGTGACTATTCCTAATTTCACAGAATGCTTGGAGGTGGTTTTTGTAACCAGTTAAGTCTTGTATTTGAAAATCCCTATCAGCCAAGGGCAACCACTCCAGGTCCTTATGAGGTGCATTGAGGCGAGCAATGTTCAGGGCCACCGGAGCTTCCATTTTCGGTTTTTGTGGTTTTCAAATTGGAATTTTGGGATTTTGTAGCAAAAGTAGGCAAAACAACAGTTCTGGGGCTTTTCTCCAGGAATTGCAGACCACAGTGGATTTGAACTTAGCTCGCTGGGTGAATTTACAGAGAAAAACGAAGTCTGCAGGGTTTTCGGTGAAAATGGGAAAAAGAGCAGTGGTTCTGGTGCGCTTATTTGAAGGCAGCACGGTGAATTGAACTCAAATTTGGGTCCTTTGGGAAATTTGCAGAGAAAACTGAAATTCACAGGGTTCGAAAACAGAATTAAGGTAAATACCTGTGTTTTTGGACGCGCACGGGAGTAATTTTTAGGTTTGGATGACGAATTGCAGAGTGGGATGTCGGGTTATACTAGTTGGGTGGCGGATTGGAGCTCTGGTAGCAACTTCAATGTAATTTGCATGTGCCGTTTCATGAAAGAAGCCAATAGAAATGAATGAAAACGACACTTTCACGGGTTTTTGACAAAAATTTGGTTTGGCAGGCTTTTGGCGCCTTTTTTTTTATGACGTCAGCATGACGAAGTATTTTGTAGTGTAGCAGGGTGACTTGGTGATGATGTGGCACTGACGAGGAGGTGACATCACGAATGAGGTGGCGATGACGTCAGCGGGGAGGCAGTGGGGGCGGTAAGCAGTTTTGGCCCCACACTGCTTTTGGGCAAAGGTGGTATCAGGTTGGAGGGCAGCAAGAATTACGGGAGGCCGCCACCTATCCCATGGTATGGCGAAAATACCACCATCCACCAAGCACTAAATTTTGGTGTGAAAGTGCGCCGCGATATTGTTGTGGGCCATCCGATCTGCAGGCCCGGATTCGACTGTCAGTGCTTAATGGACATGGTGAAGGGCTATGATGCGAGGGCCCACATATTAAATCATTGTTTTAAATGTTTTTGGGGCTTGATACGATTGGTGCGTGGGGTGATGCGTTAACCAATTAACGTGGGGTTAATTGGTTCCATAAGCAATGGGCGGGGTGGTTATTACATGGTTCCAGGTGAACCTATAATTCCAATGAAATAATGAGGTATAGCTATAGTTAGCCGGGGAGGGATATTAAATTTTTTGGGGTTTTTCATATATTTATATAATACAGGGGGGGGGGGAATATTATGTAGGAATTATATAATAAAGTTAAGGGTTAATATGGGTTTATGATGGGTAAGCGCCAAGTTTACATGGTTGAATCAACTTAGACTTAGGAAACAATAGGATTTTTGCACAAGAAATGTGGCTTCTTTGTATTACACAGGAATGCTATTTCCCTCTAGTTTTTCATGAAATGGAGTGATTTAAGAGTATTTTAGCAGATCTCAATATTCTTAGGGGGGTTAGTAAATGTTTCAGGGAGAAGAGTGAAGAGAAGTTAGTCATGCTTCATTTGATCTGTCACCACATGGTTTCCATGGTACTTAAGATAGTACTAAGATGAATCACCTTTAACAGACAAAATTTCTCATAAACTTGCTTCTGCAACATCAAAACTGCCTACCCAGCCTATTACACCTAACATTTAATTTCTTCCTTTTCCTTGGGTGCATTTAAACTAGCAAACCCTTACTCTTTTCTTTTCTTTTAACTGCCATCCTATCTAAGTCTGCCCTTATTTCTTCCAGGGGCTCAGATTTAGCTATTGAGCACCTTTGTTTCTCTATCTAACTACTTATCTGCCAAGCTTGAATTGTTTGGACAGATTTTGTTCTCTATTTCTAAAACAGGAAATTTAAACATGAACTGGCCAAGATTAAGCTGTTTGGCCATCTGTCAACTATAGCAAGAGTTAAATAATTGCACACAATGTACTTCTTTGCAAAAATAGAATAGTAGTGGCATTTTGGACTAGCACACTTTCTTGGTATTCTTCATTTGGGGTTCATTTTCTTTCTTTTTTTGACCATTTCATTCTTTTTACCCTTTGATTTTTCTTTTAGGGCATACCCTCTTTTCATTTTTTAATTTTTTGATTTTTTTTAAATATGGAACCTTTGCAGCATAGAAAGATGAACATATTTGGGACTTTACCAGTCAATCATGAAATATGACACCTATTGGTATAGGAGCATAACACTAGCTCCACTTGGGGATGGCTTTTCCTGGTGAAAAGCCAAGAACAACAGGTCAGATGGCCTTATGTATAATTCTTGCTATATTCTGAAATTCTCTCTTTGCTGCAAACTAACAGAACTGTACCTCTGCAACATATATGCATTTCACGTTAACTCTTTCAAACAATTGCAGCTCTGTTTTGGATATTTTGTCTGAATGTTGGTTCTCCTATTTGCAGCTCCCAAGTCTTCTTCTTCAATTCTTCTGATAAACTAAAAAGGTGACACAAAAAGGTGGCACAGTTCCTTGACTTTTTCTCAAAATTTCCTAGATATTCCTTCCTATTTTATTGATGTAATAAACCGCAAAAAATACACACTCTTATGTACAAGTTAGAGTTCTGACATCTCAACAAACTGGATCAAAATAATTCTTGAGCATCTGACCATTAACTGGTCTATCTTCTTCTTCTGTGTCATTCAAGCTCTTCAAAAAATAAGTGTTGTTTCCTTGTGAAGCTTGAATAATAAAAGGTCCCTTCCACAAGAAGTCAAACTTCCCAATGTTTTCCTTTATCTTCCCTTCTGGAATCCCATTTCAGCACCTTGTCTCCTATGAAGAAATCTTCTGCTTTTGTCCTCTTATCAAATATCTTCTTAAGTTTTTCTTGTAAAACTTGAGATTTTTAATACACCTCTTCTCTAGTCTGTTGTAAATAAATAGTCTGATTTACTCTTCTCTGAATGTCATTGGGTTCTGCCTGCACTTCTTGTAGTAACTTTATCATAGGGACTCCCAAAGATGAAGGGAATACAGCCTCCATGCCATAGACCAATTCACAGGGGCTTGTTCCAATGGATCTCTTTGTAGTCAATCTGTCTGCCCAAAGTGCATTGATAAGCTTCTTATGCTAGTTTTTCTTGTTTTCCTCCAATATTTTCTTAATGATATTGATCAGGCTTTTATTGGATGATTCAGCTAGACCATTATCTTGGGGGTAATAGGCTATGGAGTGGCCTAAGGTGATGTGGTACTTGTGACAAAAATTAATCATTCTCTTGGATTTAAAAGCAGAAGCATTGTCAGTTATAATCTTTTCAGGACAGCCAAATCTAGACAGGATATTGGTCTCTAAAAATTGCATGATCATTGAATCATTAGCTTGTCTACAAGGGATGGCTTCTATCCACTTGGTGAAGTAGTCTGTGGCAGTCAAAATCCATTTATGCTGGCCAGAAGAGGAAGGATGAATTTCCCCAATGAAATCTAAACCCCATTGTTGAAATGGTCTTTCAGTGGAAATTGGTTTGAGGGGTAGAGGTAGAAGCTTTCTTTTGCCTTCAAAGATCTGACATTTATGGCAAGAAGTTACAAATTTCTTTATATCCGCAAACAGGGTGGGCCAATAAAATCCATCCCTTAGGATTTTATCAGCAGTTGATTTATAGTACAAATGTCCACCATAGTTGTTACAGGGAAAAGTGTCTACACAAAACTGCTTATCCCACTAAGGTGTGATAGCTACCTTAGAAACAAACAAAGTAAAACTACTTTCATTTTTCCTTTACGAAATATAGATGAGAGAAGAACAAAGAAGACCAACCTCTATCTTGCGCTAATATCCTAGTTCGATTCCTCTCTCTCTTGATAGTCTTTCGCCACTTGCTCCCTTGTATGCTCAGCTTCACAGAGTACCTGTAAGATCACAGTAGCATAGCACTATACAAGAACATGGATCTATAATCATAAACAATCTAGGATCAGATATAAATTGACCATACAAATGCATAAGACATAAATGACACAAGAGTATGGAGGAAAACTTGAATAGCTTTTATTGATAAACAAGAAAAATCCAAGGGAGTTACAACCAGTTGTTCTGACCCAACATCATCCTCTCAGCAAGTAAGCCCCTCTTCACCTCATACAAAGCTTAGATCACCCAACACTCTAATGTTGTCTCAAGAAACCAACAACAATTTCTTACAATATGAAAAATTCAGCCTCTGGATCTCTGGGATGAGGGATCCATATATAGATATCTGTAAGGGAGATGAGTCAGCTTGTGATTTGATTAGTGTCTTCCCTCTGATAGTTCTTGCTTCCACTTGGAGATTGATGATCTCTTACTCATCCTTGGTCGAATTCAGAGAGGCAAGTGTCACAGGAGAAGTTTCTGGAATATTCCATGCCTCTCCACCTCGTGGAATGACACTACCATTTGTCACTTCTCGCCCATCGCACCCCATAGAAGGGATTTTTGAAATGCAACGCACCCACACAGTGTATTTAGGTGAGATGCAACGCACTTTGCCTATGGAGCAGCTGAAATGATCCCGTTTTGACCAGTTCTGAGCAGTTTTTCATGGAGAACTTCTGGGAGAAGCTGTAATCAGTTGACCTTGTTCCTTTAGGGGTTCGAAAAACACCTTTAAGGACTTAGGATCCCTTGGTTTATGGACATTTCATGCTTGGGGTTGTAGTGCCCAAAAACGTCTATAACAGTTTCCCCCTAAAGCATGAGGTCGTTAATCTTTTGATGTCGGGTGAAATGCTTTATTATGAGGATCCGAAGTTCTTTCAAGCTGAGAGGAGACCTATAATAAGATACAATACAATACATTATCTTCATAATATTTTCATGATCTAGCTGAGGCGGGCATTCCCATGCTCAGCTTTATAAATTCATTTTCATGTACATATGACAGACAATCGTCTGAGTGTAGACTGATGATTCTGGTAGAGCCATCATCCCTTTGTGGATGATTATCTGTGCAGCAATGATGTACATTTGATGTCTTTATTTCCCTGAATATATATCGCAGCCCGGACGGATGAAACTAGATCCGGGGTCTTCAATCTCGTTCGATCTTCAATCGAAGTACAAGTCTATCCATGTGAGAGATGTTCTGGAGTCGAACATGGAAAGACATCGCCTGATTACCAGCCAATGATGTAAGATGTTAACAGGCGCGAGAGGAATCACCGATAATGATAATGACCCTCAAGGTACTGTAGTACAATTCACGTGGTGTGAATAAAGGACTTGGCGTCGAACACCATGTGAAATCTTTCGGTCGAAGGTCATTGATGTAAACCTGTCGCCGGATGTGAGAAACTTGGCATTGAGGCATGCAAGCTTCAAAGTACTGAACAGGGTGTTCCTAGATCGACTTCTTGGATAATGAGCTGATGTCGACAATAAGCGATCTATCACAGGAGGGCCTTAATGAATCCCACATCAATGACACGGAATGGAGCAAATGATTTTAATGGAGGTGAAAATGATCTGATGACATAAGGTTCAGGGTGGTAGTCATGAAAGAATGGAGTGTAAATGTATTGTAGTGGGTGAGACACAGGTGAATTCTCTAAATGACTTCTCTTGAACATATCGGCGACATTGACGTGATGGATCGGTAGCATTAACCCCAAATGTGGATGGTGTGATGGGACCATGGTGATGTGACCGGTGAATGAGACAACCCAACCTGACTTGGATGCGGAGTGAAAGTGTCATGTTCAAGAGCGACTTGCTACCAACAAAGTTTCTTTAAGTTCTCTTCCCAATTTTTCCCCAGTCATTGCTGACCAGTACCTCTTTATTTTTGTCAAGCTTGAGGAGGATAACATATGCTTGTTCTATAATTTTCCCTTCGGGCAAACCCATCGCTATGTTTTAACGAGCCTACGATAGTGAAACTCGTTCTTGTCTGCTATGGACAAGTTTGTCGCTATTAAGTTTTAACGAGTTTAGCGACAAAGATAACTCAGTCCTTTTCAATTTTAGAGAGTCTGAAAAAGAACATAAAGGAAACTCCAAAATTCCTTTTTCGTCATCTAATCCCTTAAGTCCGAAAAAGTATAAAACAATACAGAAGGGATGAATTTTCGATACTTTTAATGAGCTGAACAAAACAAGCGCTCGATCTTTTTGTGTAATAATCCCTCAGGTCCAAAAAGATTAAAATTTAGAGGAGGGATAGCACTTCCGGTCCCTTTAACGAGCTGGAGAGGCCAATGGCTCGGAAATCTTTTCATATTTTACGAGTCAGTTGAAAAGAGTTTAAAGGAGACTCGTTTTTTGAGGAACAAGTGATCAAATTGGGTAGCAGCTGATTCCAGGTAAGGTTTGGAATTTTCCAATCATGGCAGTGTTACAAGGATGGCTAGTGGGATCACTCTTCGCAACTGTTCCTCAAAAGGGGTAAACACTCAAATGGAGGTGAATGATCGGCCAATACAGAGTGGAGGTGATGATGAGAACACGACCAGGGCTTTAAAGGCTGAAGTACTATATTCATGATGGTTATTTACCGGGAATCGGTTCATTTTTTTTTATTGAGCTTAAACACTAGGGGAAACATTTGCTCATGACTTATGTTTATTTTTAACGAGCTTGAACTATGTCCTAAAACTGCTCGATTAATCCAGTCGTATAATAAGAATGTCTCATATAAAAAGGGCAATTTTTAGATTTTTTCCCCACATCCTTTCTTTATGCAAGTTAGGAAACGACCAATCCTACGAGTTTAAAGGGTTAGAGGACCTACAAATTTAAAAAATAAATAGTCGCTCTTCGCTTGCACGCCAAAAGGTTTGCATGCCCCCAGGTATAAGATAAAGTTCCAAGGTCACCTTTCATTCTACCGACAAAACATTTTTTTTATCAGGAAAGGTCTACCTCTTTCAGGTTACCAAAGATTGTTCTATTCACACCGCAAACAAAACACTTCTTCGACGATGTCTACCGAAATAGAAAAAGGTGAGACAATCCACTCACATAACTTTGACAAGAGAATCTTATTCCAATCTAACCCCCTCTTCCAATCACGGACGGGAGTACAGTCAGTCATATATCTCTCGCGGAAACCTACCCTATACCCGAAGTTTTCCTACCGAAGCAGACCAGGGTGCATGCCCCCTGGGTTTCAGTCATGTCTCCCGAATCACTCGCACTTATCAGGTGGACGAACTAGAGATTGATGAGACATTCCTTGTGTGAAAAGACCATTCAGGGATGGCATATGACTATTTGCTCTGTGTGATCCGGGAAATGAAAGCTGGTCTACGAGCTTGACCATTCTTCCTTCGTGCGGAAAACACATTACTCTGTAGAGTGATGAGACAATGGCTCCCATGCAATAAATATAGTCTCGTCCAAGGAGTAGATTATAATCCAAGGATCCTTGGACTACCATTATGTTCATTTTAACGGTTTTCCCTCTCAATGTTATGGGCACATTGGGAAGGATCTCTAATGGTCGACTGGTTCCTTTGTTAAAGCCTGTTAGATTTCTCATCTCAGGCAAAAGCGATGGCGAACCAAGCGCTTTCCAAGTAGTCGAGGAAAGGATACTCACAGAAGCCCCTTCATCTATGATGGTACCGGCCATAACCATTCTATATATTTGAGCAATGATTCGGAATGGTATACTAGCTGGTAAACGGGGTCTACCTAGTTGATTACAATCGAAGGAAACAACTAGGTTACTTGGAGGTGGGATCGAATAGACGACCGGGTACGACTCTGACGAAATTCCTTCCTGCGGTAAAGGAATAGGTAAATTGCCCCCATGTTCATCAGAGTCTGTGCTTACGAAAAGAATTTGGACGGTGTCATCCTTATTCTCTTCCGTGACTGTATCATCTGAATATGGAACCTCTGAAGGCAAGACCGGGTCAAATGCCGCCTCGACCTTTTGACTTTCGTCTGGTATGGTTTCAGATGGTTTGTCTTCAATGATAGATGCTTCGGCCAACCACCTGGGCGGGTCAGCCGGCTTTTCAACTAGTGACGGACTCGACAAGATTTTTTTATATCCAGGAGGAAGTCATAACGGTGAAACCCGACGATCGTCCAAAACTCTTTTAGCCTCGTCTAAGAAGGGACAACGGTGGACGGCATGGTCGCCTTCGCACAGTTTACAAGGAAATCTATATTTTTCTTTTTGTCCTGGGGCTTCACTTTCACTAGTCGATGGTGTGCTTTCAACATGATCATCAGAGGTTGACGACACCGGGTTGTGCAAACGAGGAGACCAGTCCCTTAAGATCCAAGGGATGCAGGGACAATCTCTATGATAGTGGTCTTCTTTGCAAATGACACATGGCGATTTAGGCCTGGTTGGTGCAGTGTGTGGATTTTCGCTAGACGATGCTTGGTTGCCCCCTTTTGCTTTTGGCTCCTTCTTCCTCTTCTCTTTCTTCTTCTTTTCCTTCTTCTTCTCAGGTACTTGATTTTTGGCTTTACCAACCCCATCAAGCGAAGAAGAAGGAGGAGAGGAAGAATTGGAGGAAGTAGAAGGTTGGTGGGTAACTCTAGATTCGTCTAGTTGCGGACTCTATTGTTCAGGAATTGCGGTGTTCTGAACGACAAAGGTTGAGAAGAGCCATACTAGCAAGCTGATTGTCAATCCTGGAAGTGACAATGTGGCCATATGGGGTGTACCAACATCTCCCCAAGAGGAGAAGGGACTAGGATTTCCTCCAAGGGGAATTCCTTGGTTGGTGGGTTCCATTTTCTCAACCTAAGACCAACGTAGGAAAGGGTGATGATTATTCCATTTAAAATAAATTGTAGACGCTTTGACACAACTTGTTTTTTCAATTTTTAAGAGTCGAGAAAAAACAAAAGATGACTCTACTCGCCTTCGATTTTTAATGAGCCTGAAGTGACAAGTGCTCAGATGGACCTTTTCCGTTAAGGAGTCTGAAAAGGAACGAAAGGGACTGCTCTGGAAATCTAGGTAGAGGGATTACCAAACCAATCGCAAAACTGCAGAATAATTTTTACGGTACGGCAGTCAATCTTCCCGAATGCTGTGTTTAGTGCATTGCGATCGATAGCGCGGCAGACACAGATTCCTATGGATAAAGGATTAAGCCTATTGTGGTCTCCCAAAATATACTCGACGGTACGTGGGAGCACAAGTCCGTACTGGCACTTATCGTCTCAAAGTGGAGGAATCACCCAACCATCAGTGAGAACAACAGTTACCAGGATTTACGATGCCAGAATACGTCTCTAGCCTAGACTTCTAAATGTTGTGCGTTAGGTTCCAAAGCGTTGTTAGATTCATTGAAATTATTTTATAGTTGATATTGTTTAAGAAATTTTCCTTTTAGGTTCACCACGAGATGTAGATGTATAATTCCTAAAATGCAATCTAAGATGATAAACAGTCTTTTATCTTCTTTGTGCAATGAAAATCCTAGCTACTAAGGAAAGAGAGACAATATTCTTTCACAAAGAGCAAAGAGCACACTCTAAATGCACTGTCCTAAATCAAACCAATCAAACAGTCTAAATGAAAATGCACATGCATGTATTTGTTTTCGGCTTTCTTAGTATGTGAATGGTAAAAAGAAAGCTAATGCACAAATCTGAATTACTTTTCAAGCGACAATTATTAACAAGTTTCTTTTCAAAATCAAAAATGGAGACAATCACAACATTTTACGATTTGGAAATGAATACTTGTTTTTGACACTAGAAAAACTACAAATTCAGACCAAATACAATAGTAACAGGATAATCGACTATCAATAGCAACCAAACTCTTTCCTATGACTGAAAATGACACTTGCGACACTTTCAAATCAAAGGACGACAGTACGATTACGTTACTTTTTGCAAAGGAGAACTGAAAATGACTCAACAAATACACAAAAACATTTACAGTTCTTTTGCACAAAGGAGGCGGAATAACAGCAAGGAAAAGGGGTTTCAAACAGAGATATACTAATTACAGGCAGCAAAATTCATGAATAGAACTGAAAAGGATGAATCACAGAAACGAAAACTAAACAATGCCTAGTCTGATTAGCGCACTTGTAACATAGGGAATTTGAAATGCAGCACACCTACTACACTCGGGAAGTGCACTGAATTTTAGATTCACAGAACAGTCCCTGCGCTGGGCCAGAGACGAGACTTTGCTTGGGTTCCGGGTCACAGTTTGCAGTTCAGTTCATGGGTTTTGGCCGAGCAAATGGTAATCAGTAATGCAACAATCAAGGGTAGATCTAAGGAGGTTCTAAGAGCTACCACAAGGGGCAATCAGAGAGCTTGTGAATCAGTTATTTAAGTCATAAACAAATCCTGGAGATTGACTGAAGCGACATTTATCTACTTTGCATTTGCATAGCAAATGCAGTTCAAAAGCTACCTGGTTCGACTTCAGGCCCTGTCTGTAAGTTTATAAAATAGACAACAAGGAAGATAAACAAACAAACTAATTTGTCCCCAGCGGAGTCGCCATTTTGTTACAGGGAAAAGTGTCTGCACAGAACTGCTTATCCCACTAAGGTGTGATAGCTACCTTAGAAACAAACAAAGTAAAGCTACTTTCGTTTTTCCTTTATGAAATATAGATGAGAGAAGAACAAAGAATACCAACCTCTGTCTTGCGCTAATCTCCTAGTTCGATTCCTCTCTCTCTTGATAGTCTTTCGCCACTTGCTCCCTTGTACGCCCAGCTTCACAGAGTACCTGTAAGATCACAGTAGCATAGCACTATACAAGAACATGGATCTATAATCATAAACGATCTAGGATCAGATATAAATTGACCATACAAATGCATAAGACATAAATGACACAAGAGTATGGAGGAAAACTTGAGTAGCTTTTATTGATAAACAAGAAAAAGCCAAGGGAGTTACAACCAGTTGTTCTGACCCAACATCATCCTCTCAGCAAGTAAGCCCCTCTTCACCTCATACAAAGCTTAGATCACCCAACACTCTGATGTTGTCTCAAGAAACCAACAACAATTCCTTACAATATGTAAAATTCCAGCCTCTGGATCTTTGGGATGAGGGATCCATATATAGATATCTGTAAGGGAGATGAGTCAGCTTGTGATTTTATTAGTGTCTTCCCTCTTATAGTTCTTGCTTCCACTTGGAGATTGATGATCTCTTACTCATCCTTGGTCGAATTTAGAGAGGCAAGTGTCAGAGGAGAAGTTTCTGGAAGATTCCATGCCTCTCCACCTCGCGGAATGACACTGCCATTTGTCACTTCTCACCCATCGCACCCCATAGAAGGGCTTTTTGAAATGCAACGCACCCACACAGTGTATTTAGGTGAGATGCAATGCACTTTGCCTATGGAGCAGCTGAAATGATCCCGTTTTGACCAGTTCTGAGCAGTTTTTCATGGAGAACTTCTGGGAGAAGCTATAATCAGTTGACCTTGTTCCTTTAGGGGTTATAACAACACCTTTAGGGACTTAGGAGTCCTTGGTTTATGGACATTTCATGCTTGGGGTTGTAGTGCCCAAAAATGTCTATAACAACAGTACCCTGCATGAAATTCTTTCAGCACTTGATTAGTTTCATCCTTTGTTAAGCAATTCAGTAAAATTCCTTCATGATTTTTCCAAAATAAAACAATATCTACAATACAAAATTTTGAAGGTTTCATTTTCATAAATCTCTTTTTAGTTCTGGATAACCTTGGAGGAGCCTGCAGGTTTAACAATACATAAATTATATCAGCATACCAAGGTGATTGTAAAAAAGCTTGATTGATCTGTGGAGTCGCCATCTCCTGTTCATTTTCCAGTTCATTGATATCAAGGGCTTGAAAATTGGTTTCAGTCATAAGTTTAGCTAATCCTTGTCCTTTTATCAGCTTTGTTGGTTTAATTTCAATATCATATTCCAAAATGTTAGCTATCCACTTGCCTCTTTTGCCTTCGATTCCTTCTTGAGTTAGAATATCCTTGACCATAGTACTTGGTACATAAGCTATTACATGAGAGTATAAGATATAAACTCTGAAGTCCTTAATAGCTTTTACAAGTGCATAAGCTTGTTTTTCCATGATTTGATATTTAAGTGGTGCATCTCTAAGCACTTTGCTGAAAAAAACTATGGGTTTTTCACACCCTTGGTCATCTTTTTGTAGTAAAACAGCAACAATAGTATGTTCAGATGAAAATGAGAAGATTATGAAATCTCTATCAAATTTTGGGCTTGTGAGGACTGGTGTTTTGGTTAAAGCTATTTTGATTTCTTCAAAGGCTTGTTTAGCTTCTATTGTCCATTTGACTTTGGAATCTTTCTTCAGCATATTATTCAGCAATCTTATCAGTTCAGCCAAGTTGGGTATGAATCTTCTTAAAAATTTGATTTTCCCTAGGAAAGCTTGAAGTTCTTTGATATTTCTAGGGTGAGGAACTTGCAGAATGGCTTGTATTCTATCTGGGTCAATTCTAATGCCATCTTTTGAGATTATGTGACCTAACAATTTGCCCTCTTCTAGGCCAAATAATGATTTCTTTGGATTCAGTGATATACCATATTTTATGTAGATTAAAAACACTTGTCTGAGATGATCTAGGTGTTCCTGATCTTATTTGGAAAAGGCAATGAGATCATCTAGATATATGACCAGAAAATCATGAATCTCTTTTGCAAAGGCTATGTCCATTGCTCGTTGAAATGTTGCCCTTGCATTCTTAAGTCCAAAAGGCATTTTTACATACTTGAAATTTCCCCAAGGTGTTGTAAAAGTAGTCTTATCTTGGTCATCAAGGTGGACCAGAATCTGATTAAAGTCTGAGAATCCATCTAGCAGTGAAATCCTGGAGGCACCCACTACCCTTTGTAAAATGTGGTCCATCTTAGGTAAGGGGTAGTGGTCCTTTAAAGAGACTTTATTCAGATTTCTCAAATCAACACACAGTCTTATTTCTCCTGTTTTCTTCCTAGTGGGCACTAAATTTGAGATCCATTCTAAAAATCTAATGGGTGCAATTATCCCAGCTTCATACATTCTCTTGACTTCCTTTTCAATTAGAGGGAGGAGTACAAGGTTGACCCTTATAAGTTTTTGTTTGAAAGGTTTCTGATTTTCTTTGAGGAGTATTAAATGTTGAATCACAAAAGTGTCATAGGAGTTAAGATCTTCATAGCTCCAAGCAAAAACATCTTGAAATTCTTTGAAGAGTTCAATATATTTCAGCTTTTGGTCAGGAGGCAAAGCTTTAGACAATTTTACCATTTTAGGATTTTGTTCAATGCCTATGTTACAGTCCTCAATTTCTGCATTTAAAGGCTGCATTTTGGGCTTTCTTGGAATGTCATTTGAATAAAAAATGTCTTCCAGAGGAGTTAATCCTGTGGGTAAAAAATTGTCCTTTAAATCAATCACTTCAGATTCTCCTTCAACAGTTTCATCAAAGTTTACTTCTTTAAGCTCTTGCAACTCTTTGTTGGTAAATTCTGTTGGATGTAATATTCGATTTGCTATTTCAGCTGAAATGTGAGTTTCAATTTTATCTATTTGATCAACTTCACCGACAGTGCTTGTGTCTATGTTTGTGCTGGAAAATTCTTCTTTTAAAGTCAGGAAATTATTAATCTGAGTGTCATTGTCAAATACTTTCCAGTTTTTCACATTGTCAGGTACAGTTGGCCTGCGTTTAATTTTAGCTGTAAAATGATGATTATGCTTAAATGGCAGTTTGCAAGTGCTGGCAAATGTTGTCAAACTGTGAGCAGCAAATTGTGATTCCTTGGAATTTTGGCAAGCTATGATTCTAGAAAGGTTTTTAGTATTTCAATTGCTACCCCTCTATAAGCTCTTAACCTGAGGTCATTAGTGAGGAAGTTTCCTTTCATTTATTAAATAACCAAATCAGAGTCTCACAAAATTGATATCTTAACTGCTCCTAGAATTTTGATCAATTTGAGTCCTAGCAGGAGGGCTTCATATTCAGCGATGTTATTTGTGCATCTAAAATTCAGCCTGTACGCATGTCCTTCAGCATGATCATTTTGCATGTTATGTATCCAAATTCCTGCTCCTGCTCCCAGTTTATTAACAGATCCATCAAACTCTAAATACCATAGGACTTCTTGATTACAGCTAGCATTAGGAGTTTTAAAAATTTTCTTAGCAGGCAGATTTGGATTTTTAGTTTTATGTGGTTTCCCTTGTGTGTCTGTTATATCAATTATTTCAGCAATTTCTGGATTTTGCACAATAGATTCTTCATTTATGCCTTTTTTCTTGTGCTGATACTAAAACATTGTCATTAGTTGGTGGGCAAATTTCAGCATTGAATAGGATGAAAGAGTCCATATTGGAATGCATGGAATAAATGGGAAAATTTTGGGGTTTCTCTTGGCTACTGACCACATATTTCATCAAAGTTTCCCGGTACAATCTCTTTGGCTGGCCAAATACTGAAATGGTGGAATAGGACATGTCTAACTGTAAATATCCCTGGAGCTTTGCACCCCAAGATCTGGACAAAAGCATTCCATATTTTGGTGGGATATCAGCTACCACTACATCCATTAAAATTGTCTTGGCAGGGTATTGGACCAGTGACACACATAAATCTTTGATCAACCCTAGACATCTAACCTGGCTAGAATCAAAAGAGAACAAGTCTTTGTATGGCCTGGTGATATCTAGGTCCAACTTTTCCATCACAGATTTGGGCATTAAATTATGGGAAGCTCTAGAATCAAACATCGCATTGTGAAGTACCTTTTCATGAATATTCAGGCTTACATAGAATGGAGGAACTCCTCCATCTACTGATTTTCCATCTACCTCAAAGCCAAAAAATAATTCTGGTTGGTCATCTAGGACATTTACTGCATCTCGGTTTTCTAAAATTTGAAGTGATCTACTGATTTGTTCTCTATAGACATCATGTTTAGCCAATTCGGACAATGGAATTGCTATTTTTAACTTTCCTATTTCGATTTCAAGATTGAAAGGTTTTTCTATTTGAATTTTTGCATTTCAGACGGCAAGATTTTATTTTTCTGCTGTATTTTCAATGCCTTTTTCTTTATGAGGAGCAGTGCCATGGGTTGAAGTCGCTTCCAGATCATTTTCAAGAGGTTCTTTTGCATTTTCTTTGGGAGGAAAGGAAGTGGAAGGCTGACTGTTTGATGGTTGGCTGTCTGATATGTCCTCAACTGTTGGTTCTTATGGGTTGAGGTCTGTTCTAGTAGGGAGTTGTATGGGGGGGTTATCAACCTTTGCTTTTTTAGGCTGCTTGGCATCTTTCTGCTTATTAGGTTCAGGGACATCTATTGTTCTGCTTCTCAGCTTATATTGTTTGTGAACCTCATAGACAACTGTATCATATCCCTCCCTAAAATCGAATGATTCCCCAGATTGGGTTTGGAATTGATTAAAATTGTGAGCTTCTTGGTCATCCTGGGTCAAAAAAATTTGTTGTTCACTATTGAGACCCATTAAGTTAATTTGAGTGTCCTCTATTGGCTCACTAGAAGTTGAAGCTTCAGCATAGTTCTCCTGGAATGGAGGCCTGATGTTTTGGTCAGGGCCAGCCTTTCTAGTATTGGGATTCTGATTTTTCCTGAAATTTGGGTTTCTTCCGGTATTGCTTGGTTGACCATCCCAAGAGGATTTCCTCTCAATTGTTTCTACTCTATCACCCAGTCTATCCATTCCTTTAATAATTGCATCTAATTTTTGTTCAAATGCAAAAGGTTCTTCTTTGAAAGGTGTTCTCCTTTCAGCTCTAGCTCGAGCTCGTTTAGAAATCAGATTGGCCTCTACACTGACAGCTATACTCTGCATGTCTTCTAAGCTTGGAGGAGCTCTTTCCCTGAGCTGATATGCCATGTCAGAATCAAATCCATCAGGGAATTTAATCAAGGCCAGGTCTGGTGGAGGTCTAAGATTCTGAGGGATAGCATTGTACACATTATTAAATCTGGCACAGTAATCTTGAACAGTTTCTTGAGGGCCTCTTTTCAAGCTTTCATACTCTGATAACATGTGTAAAGGGTCCTTCTTCTTTTCCCATCTGTTCAGGAAATTCTGATAGAGGGCTTCTAGCTCAGTGATAGTATTTATAGGAAGTGCCCTAAACCAGGTCCTTACATCACCGGTTAAACTCTGAACAAAGATCTTCATTCTCACATCATCAGCATCAATTTCATAGTTTTCAAAATAATCTGTCATTTTCTTAGTATGTTGTTGAGCTGTATAGGTTCCAGTACCATCAAAATAGGTAATTTTGCTTTGATAATCTTGAGGCATAGCCCCTGGATTTGTAGGTAACTGCAGGGGAGCATATCGGTTTGCCATATTTACAGAGAAAAGTGTAACAGCTGGAAGAACAGGGATAACAGTGGAAATATATGTTGTGGATGGGGGAGTGGAAAAGATGTTTTGAAGTGCTGATGGTGAACTTGGAGAAGCAACAGTAATGGCAGAAAGGACTGATGCTTTTGCAGGAGTAAGCTCAGTTTGGATAGGGTTCTGCTGAGGTGTGTCAAGGTTTGAATCAACAGAATTTTCTTGATTATCTCAGCTTCTAAGGTTCTTAGGGATAAAATTAGGATTTCAAAAATAGGTGGAGGATTTGGATCTGGATTTGATCTGGTGTAATGGATTTTATTCTTTGGATCCAGCTTCTAAATATACTTTTTGGTTTTTCTTGAAATATTTTGAAGGACACAACTTTTGACAATATTTTGAAAGAAGCTTTTAAATTATGAGAGTCTTGAATTTTCCTAAAGGTCTATTGAAAAAAGGAAACTGATCAAGTCTTTGAGACAGTTGTTCAAAGCCTAAAACTAAGCTGGAGATAGACTGAAGAAACTTTTATTTACTCCTGTAATTGCATAGCAAAAACAGTTTCAAAGGATACCTGGCTAACTTTAGGCTCCATCTGTAGCTTTAGAAAATAGATAGCAGTAACAAACAATCATTCAGGTCCCTAGTGGAGTCGCCAATGATGTTATCGCTCCAGTTGTTCCCCAAAAGTTGTAGAAAAGGGAATACGGCTGAGGTAACCACAGACCAATCTTTTAGTTGAAGGTTCTAGCCAATCTGCATCCACAGAGGGCTCTCTCTTTATGATTTAGCTTTTTTTTGAGGTATATTAGGCTAGTTATGAAGTACAAGGGTTTGTTTGATTTTTGGATGATGATTTTCAATAGAACAGGGGTGTACATCTAAGAATTTCAGTCCATTGGGTTGATGGAGTCTATGAGAATGAACTGCTAGATATGGTTTCTTTAATAGAGGGTGGTACTACAGAACAAGGTAATCAATCATGAAACAATTTATAAGCTGGAATCATATGGGATGGAGTCAGTGGGTGAAGGGAAATTAAGAATCCTTCATCATGTAGACAGAGGGAAAGTGGATGATTATTGCTAGGGAGCAGTTAAGAATTCCTTAGCTATATTCAAGATGTAAGAACCAGGGGAAACATGAGCAGTTAAGAATTCCTGCTTATGCTAATTCTGAAGAAAACATTAACAATAACAGAGATTGAACGCAGAGTGCAGTCAAGCAAGTTTTGAGTTATTCTTTTTCCCTATTATTTAGATCATGAAACATATATGATATAGTAAACACAGAAATTGAAAACACAAGTAAGAGAGACTTATTGATCCACAAAATGATTCAGGAATTCTGTAACATGGTCCTCTGCTATCAATTCACAATCAGAGAGTTCAGCAACAATGCATTCCAGCAACTTTTTTATTCAGAAGATTTTCAGAGTTACAGCACTGTTCCAGAAACGTATCACCAACAACTAATACTTCGCTTGGGGAGGTATTTGTACAAAAATGTTTACAAAATATCTCAAAGAGATAATATCTAGTAATAACTTCTTCCATCTACTTTATAGGAGAAGTAAATGATCTTGGAAACAAGGAGAAATAAATGAAGAAGTAAATGCTGTTGTGTTGTCTGCTCATTTGGTAAGATGTGTTGACTGTAAGCTCGGTGAGTCAGCTGGTGGATGCTTCTACTGATATTCTGCGCCACTGGCTCAGATTTCTCGGGCATATTCAATTTTGATTTGATAGATTGTTGCCACGCATGACTTTTATCCATTTCCTCCCTCCGCTTTATGGTATCTGCTGTATTCTGGGAAAAACAAAAGTTTGAAACACGCCTATAAGATTTCTAACATGCTTTTCCACCATTTCTCTTCTGGTAACTGATGTCTTTGTAGCTTTTTGAAAGTCTCATTAGCGTCTGTGTACTTGTAGAAGTTAGGCTGGACTGTAAAAAGATGTTTCACTTCACGCTCAATATAGAAGATATTTTCCAAACTATTGTAGAGAGTTTGGCCAGATGGAAGGGCTTTCTCTGCTGATGTGCTTGATGATGCATTTAGTTGATCAACAGCATGTTGATTCAACCTGTACATGTACTCATCTTGTCTCAACAGGTGTTCATTTCTTCCCAACAGACTTGGCAAGCCCCTTTCATGCAAAACTACAAATCTTTCTATAAAAGAATCTATCTCCACTTGCATATCCTGGCACTTCCTCTCTAAATTATGCATAAGGGTCTTCATGGTTAGAACTCTTTTGACTGTTAGAATGGTGGTTGTCTTGTCTCTGATGTCCAGGGCTGCTAGTTCTTCACTGGTTTTAGTATTAAAAAATGTATCAACCTGTTGACCTGTTCGGGCATATGTCCTAATAAATTTCTGGCCTTTTGAATTTCCACCTCGCTGCTGCTATTAATTCAATCTGATCATATATAATTTGAATATATCTCCATATATTACAGATGGATTGATTGATTTTAGCCCACAAAATGCCTTTGATTTCTCCCAGAGGCTTATCTAAAGAGATGTCATTTTCCAATGCTTTTACCTTGTTCTCTAATGCCTTTACCTCTCTTGCCTTTTCTGCCATAGTCATTTTATATTTGTCATAACTTACTTCTAACTTTGCCAATTTCTCTTTGGCCTCTTTTAATTCTGATACTTGGAGTTTTAAATCCTCCATAGCCTTTATCAACTCCTTAGTGGTCATGGTAGTGCTGCTGCCTACTACTGTTGTTGTTGCTGAGGTACCTGCTGCTGATGCTGGGTTAGTGGGAGGTACTGTTGTTATAACTGTAGGAGGAGCAGTTGTGACTATTGAAGCTATTTGAGATGACTGGGAGGTTGACACTCCCTGCTTTTCTTGTAATGCTTTCTCCAATTCCTGCTGTCTCACTTAGTCTTTGACTCATTCTCATTAGCAAGTCCATCATGTCCTCCTCTGCTTTTTTCTGCACAATCTCTGAAGTTTGTGGATGCATGGTCATAGGCAACTTCCACTGTTTCCTGAGGGCGGCAATGTCATCTTCCTTCTTTTTAATCAATGCTTTTATTCCCTTGGCATCCTTGGGATCATGTCCCAGCTCAATGATAATATCCTCCAAGGACTTTATCTTGTTGTCCTTGGCTAAAGAAGACGCATTTTCCAAATCTAGTTGGGTAGATGTGTTGTTCAATGAGATCTATAATTTGTGAGCTAACATTGCCTTATCTGCCAATGTAGAGTAGACCATCTCTCTAGTTTGCTTATCCAGCTCAATTTGGTCCATAGGATGAATGTATTTGGCAAGGACCTCCAAATTTTTTCTAATGTAGTTAGTTGTTGACTGTGGCTATTGCACTTTAGGCTTAAAGTGGCTCAAGATCATTTTTCCTTCCTTAATGTCATATGTAGACATTAGCCTTTGTTGGTTGGCGGGGGTCATCTTGAGAAATTGATCATAAAGTTGCAGCCTCAATGGATCTTTTCTGGCCTTAATTTCTGTGAATGTTCTTTTGACATCTGAGGCCTGCTTGCTTGATGGTTTGGTGGATGAAACTTTCACACTATGCTGCCTTTCTAGGTCCTGCCTATGAGAGCTGGTGGATGTTTCTACCACTGGGGAGATCTGTGGGTTGGTTGCCCTCTCGCCTCTTTGGCTTTCTATTGTTTCCTCAATAATTTCCTCTTTAGGTGGATGATTTATTCTTTGCCTTTTTGCCCCTGGTTGCTATGTCGGTCCACTGATAGGTGTGGTCTCTTCTCTGTCCCTTTTCTTGCCCCTTTCCTCATTTAGAGGAGTCTGTAATGCTAGTATCTCTAGTGCCTTGGACTGGGAAAGAGGAATTTTCCCTTGGCCCTATTCCTTTGATGACGTTGGCTGATCTGTCATTATGTGCTATTCTGTATCTAGCACTTCCTTGCCTTTAGATGTCCCTGCAACTGGTGTAGTGATTTCTTGGGCAGGTTGCTGTGAAGTTCCAGCAAATGATGTACCCACTCCGGTCTGCTAAGGCAGTTTGAAAGAAACCTGTCCAAAAGAGTCCAGGTCAAGGGTCTTTTCAAGATTTTTCATAGCTTGCTCCATCTTTTCTTCCTGAGTGAGTTCTTCAATTAATGTGCCCTCTACCCACTCATCTTGATTAGAAAATTGCTATATTTCAGGGATCCTACAATTTTTATAAGTTGATAATCTATTTTTTACTTTTCTTTCAGTGATAAAGCCGTTTGGGTCATAGGGTACCCACCAAAAGCTCCTCTTTAATTTGAGTTTTTCACCCAATATCTTGTCAGCATCTTGCCATGCTTCCTTTTTGTTAATGATAAAGGGGCTTAACTGGTTTCTTAATTTCAGCTAAGCTTTTTTCTTTGCACCATAAAAGTGAGTCAAATCTAAGTTGATAAATTGCCTGAAATATTCTAGAGCAAATAGTCTCATAGGCACATATTTTGGCAGTTTATAGGGGCACAGCTCACAGCCATATATCCTGATCTCAGTGTGATTCTGGTAGAAGTACCAGTCACCTATTTTGTAGCTTTTGGAGAGTTGTAAAATTTTCTGCATATCACCAGAGAGTCTAGGAGGAGGAGTTCTCATCAGCAGAGAGGAGACCAGATGTATAAACAAATCAATGAATTTACAGTAAGTGTAAGGAGAGTTATGGACTTCATGGAAGACTGAGGTCCAAAAGATCACAGAACTTCTTTCTCCTTTAGAATCCAGTTTTCTGATGGGAAACTGAAAACTATCTGTTTGATAGTATAAGAACAGATGATATATATAAGAGGTATACTTGAAGACTCCTTCTCTTTCTAGACTCATGAATTGGTCATGGATCTTGTTGGCAATGAAAGTAGCAAAGTCATATTTGACAGCAGGAGGATGTCCTAGAATAAACATGGACAACGAAGCTAAAATCGTCTCATCAACATATTCACTTGTCTTAAATCCTAGGACATAGGATATCATATCAATAATGAATCTTCCAGCTTCATTGAACCAGACATGGTGAAAAGGAGGTGGCTCTCTGGGCTGGCAATCTGGTCTCATGAATAGCTTGGCAATCCGGCCTATTTCCACAGTGGATAGTTTAGAGCCTTGCTCCAGCAAGTATCCCATGGAAAGAGGAGCCAAAGGCTGAGTGGGTTTGAAGTGTAGCATTTGATTTATGGTCTCAGGGGTTATATGAAAGAGGACAGTTCCAGTTGGGGTCATAACTGCTCTTTTGACAGGTTCATAATTGGCATAGCACAGGTGGATTACATCTGGGAATACATTTACTGAGGGGAGGTAGTACCTGGGAAGATTAGATTCCCATATCCCAAATAAATCAGAGTTACTTAGGTGATTGTTCCTAATTTCACGGAATGCTTGGCGGTGGTTTTTGTAACCAGTTAAGTCTTGTATTTGAAAATCCCTCTCAGCCAAGGGCAACCACTCCAGGTCCTTATGAGGTGCATTGAGGGGAGCAATGTTTAGGGCCACCAGAGCTTGCATTTTCGGTTTTTGTGGTTTTCAAATTGGAATTTTTGGCTTTTGCAACAAAATTAGGCAAAACAACAGTTCTGAGGCTTTTCTCTGGGAATTGCAGACCATAGTGGATTTGAACTTAGCTCGCTGGGTGAATTTACAGAGAAAAGTGAAGTCTGTAGGGTTTTCGGTGAAAATGGGAAAAAGAACAGTGGTTCTGGTGCGCTTATTTGAAAGAAGCACGGTGAATTGAACTCAAATTTGGGTCCTTTGGGCAATTTTGTAGAGAAAACTGAAATTCATAGGGTTCGAAAACGGAATTAAGGTAAATACCTGTGTTTTTAGACACGCACGGGAGTAATTTGCAGGTTTGGATGACAAATTGCAGAGCGGGATGCTGGGTTATGTTGGTTGGGTGGCAGACTGGAGCTCTGGTCGCAGCTTCAATGTAATTTTCATGCACCAGTCTCGTGAAAGCAACCAATAGAAATGAATGAAAACGACACTTTCACGGGTTTTTGACAAAAATTGGTTTGGCGGGCTTTTGGCACCTGTTTTTTGGATGACGTCAGCATGACGGAGTATTTTGTCGTGTAGCGGGGTGATGTGGTGATGACATGGCACTCACGAGGAGGTGACATCACAGATGAGGTGGTGATGTCGTCAGCCGGGAGGTAGCGGTGGCGGTAATCGGTTTTGGCCGCGCACTACGTTTAGGGAAGGGTGGTATCAAGTTGGAGGGCAGCGAGCATTGCGGGAGGCCGCCACCTGTCCCATGGTACGGCGGGAATACCACCATCCCTCGGGCACTAAAGTTTGGTGTGAAAGGGCGCCGCGTTATTGTTGTGGGCCGTCTGATCTACGGTCCCGGATCCGACGGTCAATGCTTAAGGGACATGGCGGAGGGCTATGATGCAAGGGCCCATGTATTAAATCATTGTTTTAAATGTTTTTGGGGCTTGATACGATTGGTGCGCAGGGTGATGCGTTAACCAATTAACGTGGGGTTAATTGGTTCCATAAGCAATGGGCGGGGTGGTTATTACATCGTTCTGGGTGAACCTATAATTCCAACGAAATAATGAGGTATAGCTATAGTTAGCTAGGGCGGGGTATTAAATTTTTTGGGGTTTTTCATATATTTATATAATACGGGGGGGGATATTATCTAGGAATTATATAATAAAGTTAAGCGTTAATATGGGTTTATGAGGGGTAAGCGCCAAGTTTACATGGTTGAATCAACTTAGGTTTAGGGAACAATAGGATTTTTACACAAGAAATGTGGCTTCTTTGTATTACACAGGAATGCTATTTCCCTCTGGTTTTTCATGAAATGGAGTGATTTAAGAGTATTTGAGAAAATCTCAATATTCTTAGGGGGAGGTTAGTAAATGTTTCAGGGAGAAGAGTGAAGGGAAGTTATTCATGCTTCATTTGATCTATCACCACATGGTTGCCATGGTACTTAAGATAGTACTAAGATGAATCACCTTTAAAAGACAAAATTGCTCATAAACCTGCTTCTGCAACATCAAAACTGCCTACCCAACCTATTACACCTAACATTTTTTCTTCCTTTTCCTTGGGTGCATTTAAACTAGAAAACCCTTACTCTCTTCTTTTCTTTTAACTGCCATCCTATCTAAGTCTGCCCTTATTTCTTCCAGGGGCTCAGATTTAGCTGTTGAGCACCTTTGTTTCTCTATCTAACTACTTATCTGCCAAGCTTGAACTGTTTGGAAAGATTTTGTTCTCTATTTCTAAAAATGGAAATTTAAACATGAACTAGCCAAGATTAAGCTGTTTGGCCATCTATCAACTATAGCAAGAGTTAAATAATTGCACACAATGAACTTCTTTGCAAAAATAGAATAGAAGTGGCATTTTGGACTAGCACACTTTCCTGGTCTTCTTCATTTGGGGTTCATTTTCTTTCTTTTTTTGACCATTTTATTCTTTTTGCCCTTTGATTTTTCTTTTAGGGCATACCCTCTTTTCATTTTTTAATTTTTTGATTTTTTCAAAATATGGAACCTTTGCACCATGGAAAGGATGAAAATATTTGGGACTTTACCAGTCAATCATGAAATATGACACCTATTGGTATAGGAGCATAACATAATCATATTGGTTTGGAAAAGTATTACGTTTACAAAGAGCACTATATGAAGCAAGCTCCTCGATCCAGATTTGTCCACATTAATAGTTATTTGGTCAAAGAAACATGATGTGTTGATCCAAACCTCTAGTTAAGAAGTGTTCCAAGGTATGCCTTTGATTTTAAATTTGGTTTTATATATTGATGGTCTACTATTGATAGGAAATGAGCCTCAGATGATCTAAGTAAAGATAAAGATGGCTTTTAAAGCTCCAAATACTAAATCATGGCATTGATGAATTAGTTTATAAAGTTGGGAAAAGAAAATATATATTGTGAAGTGGAAATTCAAATCCTTGAACACTTTGATTGAATTTCAAGAAGTTTTGAAGAGATATTGTTGAACCTGACCTAGAAACCAACAATTGATTGAATCATTGATGTTTTGTTTTGAACATACATCTGTATATATACATGATGTGCATAGAACCTGAATGAATTCATGATTGAGCCACTTCATATACATTGTTGTTCTGCCAAGCATCCTTTGAGATACTTGCATGGATGATCAATATTTGATCTAAGATATTCATTCTATGATATGTGACTTTTTGGATGTACTAATGATGATTAGGATCGTTATTGATGAGAGGAGCACATTTGGAGGTTTCCTTAGTATGAGATTTGTCACAATATCTTGGATGCGAGGTCCATAGCATGGTCGAGGTTGATTATGATGTTGCTACATGACTAGCCATGTGGCAGGATGAAGAAGCTCCTTGGAGGGTCGTCTGAGCAGGATCTGGATATCACATGGATACATTATGATGATAAAAAAATGGGAACTGATTGACAGAGAATCTTGTATATAGTTGGGAATAAGTTACTTTCATATATTGAGACAATGTTGTTATACAAGACAAGCTCAGAGTTTTGGTTGGCGCCTCCTTGAGAGGAAGGATGAATATGGTATCCTTTAATGATATATATATGATTGTTTATGTTCTAATATGATATTTGATTTGATGACCTACATGAACAAGAGACAGTTGCTATTGAGACATGATGATTACCAGATATGAGCATGATGATATGTTTCTGATCTACAAAGAGCAGGACTAATCGAGAATATTGAGCCAACTACTCCTCCCCTGTATGAGCTCCCAGGGTGTGGAATTGAGATAAAGGACTCCTGGGGTTGAAGAAACTCTGGACAATAGGGTATCACCCCTATTTGTTACCCATAGGGTTGGAGTAGTAGCTCAACCTATCTTGGGCTTTGAAGAGTATACCCCAGTTGGCATCATACCCATAAGTAGGGCTTATTGGGATCATCCCTCCCTGTCTAGCCAACAAGTTGAGGAGGCTTGGAGGTGTGTGATCCTTACCTCTTGTTAAGTCAGATATCTCGTCCAATCTTGGATTATGATGTAGATGTTCTACCACATGACTATTAAGGTTCATTTTTTGGAATATCAATAGGAAATAGGATAGGTTGAGTAGTAGCAACCCTATCTCACCTATTTGCTCGATATGGGGTTGTAGTAGTAGATCCCCCATGATATTTCGGGTTGAGATTGAGCTCCCTGATTTGGTTCTAGGTTGATATGTGCTCCATGATTATATGCTCCCTGATGATGATGCAGGTTGTATATATGACTCCCTACCAATATTTCCAGGTAGTATCCGCTAATAGAGATTTCAAGTATTAGCCCGATGAATAGAGGGTGGTAGCTTAGGCTCCCCTCCAATGAAAAAATATTCTTCTAGATTCGAGAATATTCATCATATTAATAGGGAAAATCAAGAGATAAGTAGGAATGAGAAAGAGATGAATTGATATGATCAGTGACGATATGAGATGATGAGATACTTGAGATTAGATATGATTTGATGACAAGATACACATGACATGATGCAGGTGGAATTCTCCGTAGTTGAGAAGGGGTGTTAAAAATATAAAACTATGGTCAAATTCCATTTTGGATAGCTTACTCTATGGAGATAATTATTTTATTGAATTCCTCTTTTCAATAGGTCCAAAATCGACCTAAAGATCACTCAAATCGGATAAGGGAAAGTGTACTTATGAAGAAAATTCCACATGTGCACATTTGATAAGGTTGACCCAAAAGCAAAGTGGACCACCTTGAAAGGCTATAAATACAAGTTATCTCTACCTCATTTAGACATAATGACGAGACACTCTTCTATCTTGTTTTTGGCTCACATAGGTCTGAGGCTCATTTGTAGAGGATTAGGTTCACTCTGAGGTGAAATTGCAAGGTTTGAAGCTCACGTCTCTAATTTACGATTTTGGGCCCCATTCGCACACAAATAACATGTAGGATTTGACTGTAATCTCACACAAAGAAGTTCATAGATGTGACTAGATCCTTCCAGTCACATAGACAACTCTCCATCCATGTGACTAGGATTTTAGGGTTTTCGCATTCTAGATCTGACCCCATTCGCTAGCATGTCGGGCTTAAGGGAGAAACTGGGAAAGCTATAGTCACTCTCATACCACATCCTCCATGTGACCAAAATCTAAAAGATGAAATATCAGTTTTTTGAATATCTGCTCAGTGACCGCAGGGTTTGGAAGTTGAATGCAGATAGTGAGAGTTCCTTACAGTCTTCAAAATCAGAGTATCAAACATATGCATTGTTGGGTTCATTTCATGGATGTTGTATTTGTTTTGCTGGTTAGTTGCATAGATGAAGATATGGATCATTGTAATCTATTTTTTTGAATTATTTGATGATAATCTAAGAAGAATAATTTGAAATGGCTTTCCACATAGTGGGTTTTTCCTTAGTCTCTGACCAATCCTCGTGTCTCTATGTGTGAATTCTTTTCTTCTATTGTTCCTTTATGTTCCATTGCTTTGATGATGATGATATTTCTCTTTCTACATGGTTGCATATAATGATGAATGGTGATGTAACTGAATAATGTTATGATGTTATGGGGTGAACATAATGTGTTAATGAAGAAACACAATTATCAAAGAAAAAACAATATAGCCCTATGAAAAATTAGCAAGGACCAGAAAGAAATTAGTGATATCAAAATCTGGATACAACAGGTTTTCCAGAAATTTTTGCAGTTCCCTTTGAACAAATTAAACTCATTTCTAAGTTTGGAAATAAGTATAAGAAAAAGAATAAAACAATCCAAACTTAAATTTCAAATTTCCAGGTTAGCACAAATCAATTTCATCCAATTCATTTCTCAATTTTTACTCAAATATATTCAAAATGAGTGAGTCACATCCAAATCCATGCACCACATTTGTTACTCAACGTGGATGATAAAGAATCTAAGGATGAGGAAGAAAGATAAACAATGGGACAATTTTTCAGGAAAAATCAATTAAAAGGATTAAACTTTTATTTTCATAATATTTTCTTTATTAGAGAAATATTTGTGATTTTCTAAGTTGTTATTTTTCAAATAGACTTATAATTTTTTTTAAGTATTTATATTGCCTCTTACGTTGGAGTAGAGGTCTAGAAATTGTGAAGATTCATAACTTTGATTTTTGAATCAATTTTGAAGTTACAACTCTTTTGGTTAGAATCAAATGTGTTCTTGAGTTATGAGACTAATGTTTGGTCATGTTTTTAATTCCTTAATGAATGCATCTGGTATTGTTCTTTAAATTGTGCTTTTTTTTTAATGAATATTTGATTGTTTTTTTTGAACATTTCTTAGTATATGTTGTAGTCTATATCTATTATCAGCGGAAGTTTATGAACTGCTAACTTTTATATATTCTTGTCTGATGATTGAAATTTAATATTCAAGAGAGAGAATATTATTCCAAATAGTTTTCTTCTAGATCCATTGCATAATGTTTGTTAGACAATCGACATTTCGAACCCTCAACTGTGGTTCATCTTCAGGATGAACCACAGTTGAGGGTTCAAAACGTCAATTGTCTAACAAACATTATGCAATGGATATGGAAGAAAAATATTTGAAACAAGATTACAATTGCAGAAATTTGAAATCTAAAAGGTAGAATATTAATTGTTCTTGTTTTCGAGATAGTGTTATTTCTTGATTTTTCTAGTTAATCCATGCATATTAATTCTAGAAAAACAAATTAAAATTAGTTTGCATAGGATGAAAACCTCATAAACATATTTTTGAGTTTTTTTTATATAACAACTCTCCCAAAACCTAGTTGTGTCTCTAGCTAGACCCAAATTCCAGCCAAATTTAAACAAACATGATATTTCACATGGTTTATTATGTTTGAAAGAATCCCCTGCCCCCCACATGGGAAGATGAAAAATGGTCATTCTGTTTCTAGAAACAGGTTATAATAAATATTCTGAGTTATATTGACTGATTTATGTCCATTTTAATTCTGGAGCAGCATTCAGAGCGGGTTCCCTTTGGAGGCGTGCCCTACCACCTCACTTTAGTAGGCACGTACTTCACTTTCATCAGTCTCAACATAGAAGCATTCGGCTTGGGTTCTTTGGAGACATGCCCTCCCACCCCAGGCTATGTAGGCACTTGCTACTTCATCAACAACCAACATCACGGTTATGGGTCAACTGCACAAAATCCTTGTCATCAAAGTCCATTTTCTAGGCTGCACACTATTAACATCATAGTTGGTCACAAGAATTACAGGGTATCTCTATCCTCAGATCTTCATTGTCATGGCTATGGGTCACCCACAAACCCACACTTCATTGAATTCCATTTGCTAGGTTGCACACTGTCAGTATCACAGTTGGTCACAAGCATTACAAAGTATCTCTATCATCAGATATTTTTTCATCATGGTTATGGGTCATCCACAAACCCACACTTCATCGAAGTCCATTTGCTAGGCCACACACTGTTAGTATCACAGTTGGTCACAAGAATTACAAGGTATCTCTATCCTCGGATCTTCATTCATCATGGTTATGGGTTAACCACACAAAACCCTTCTCTTCAGTGACTCTTCATATTCAACAAAGGTTTCGCAGGAGGGAACTTCACACAATGGGGACCATTGCTTCTTAAGGAGGGAGGAATGATCCGAATAGAAAATGGCATCAACCCATGATATTCATCCACCCATGGAATTTACCCATGGTATTGTAAGTGAAATCCACCCATGGTATTCATTCACCCATGGTATTTTCCCATGGTATTGTGACATCCACCCATGGTATTCATTCACCCATGGAATTGACCCATGGTATTGTGACATCCACCCATGGTATTCATTCACCCATGGAATTGTCCCGTGGTATTGTAACTGAAAAAGAATATAAGTAACAAGTCACATTTTGTAAAATGGAGATGGCCCGCCACTATGTAGCCTTTATATTTATTATCAGTTTTAAAAAAAGTTTCTTTGCGGTTTTATTTACTATGTGTTCTGCCATTTTCTTTTTAGCATTGCAATTTTTCAGATCTTTGGGGCCTCCCCCCAAGATCCGGATAATTGTTCAAAATGACCTCATCTAATCAGCAATTTGTTTATATTTTTGTATATAATTGTAAATATTAAAATATGTCATATATTTTCCCTAATTTTTAAATTGTTTTATTTTTCATCTTATTTACTTTTTTAATTTAGTTTAGCACAGGCAATCAGGCCCCTAGTTTTAGAGAATATACAACCATATCAATGAAAAAGGGTCTCATTAAGACTCTGATCGTGCAAATAATCAATCATTGCAGCAAGAATTATTCGCCTGTCAACAAATCTATATATATATATATGTGTGTGTGTGTGTGTGTGTGTGTGTGTGTGTGTGTGTGTGTGTGTGTGTGTGTGTATGTATGAATGCCATTGTTTGACATGGTCGCCAGGGATCATTCTTGTGGAATAATGATTGCTTTATGCAGGTGATTCACATGAAAATATTCCTGGTTTCAAGTGGGTAAGTAGCCCTAAAAGGTCTATGAGGTTAGTATCATGTGGATATTATTTTTATATTATGTGCTTATAACTATGCCTATGTTTATGTTATGGACAACCAATGTTGAAGGATACATCAATGGAATGAAATCAGTGTGATTTATGGCATGTTGGGACAACCATGGATAGTGGAAATAACCATAGACCTGAGACTTGGGTTTTCTATCCACGCAAGAAGGCATGGGAAAGACACTATAGGAAAGGTGTCATGGTAGAGAGGGTGTAGTCTTTGGGTGTGTAATACTACTATTGTGTACATGTTGTGTTGTATACATGTTGTAGTGTGTCATGTGTATTGTGTAGTCGTATTGTGACATGTGTATTTGTTGTGTTATATTGTGTCTACGTGTATGTTTTTTGTTGTAGAATGTGTGTATGTGTACGTGTTGTGAAGGGATTAGTTCTCAGGATCCATGGAGGTTGTGGATTGGGACAAGATCTCTGGAGCTTTAAGATAGCTTAGGTTCCCTAGAGGTTGTGGGTTGGAGCCATGTAATAACTTGGTTTCCCTGGAGGTTGTGGGTTGGATACATGTAATAACTTCGGTTCCCTAGAGGTTGTGGTTGAGATTGTAGTCCCTAAAGCCCTGGGAATCGTGGGAAGAGACCAATATTGAGTTGTTCATACTGAGGGTAGAGGCGGTATAGTCTTTGGATACCCTTGTTGTTGATATTGAGGGTAGAGGCAGTATAGTATTTGGATACCCTTGTTGTTGATATTGAGGGTAGAGGTAGTATAGTCTATGAAAACCCTTGTTTTTGATATTGATGTTAGAGGCGGTATAGTCTCTGGATACCCTTTTTGTTAATATTGAGGGTAGAGGTGGTATAGTCTCTAGATGCCCTTGTTGTTGATACTGCATATGGAAGAGAAGAGAAGGAATTTGGTGCTTGTCATGTTTGGGAAACCGATTCAATGTGTTTATGGAAAGGACAAAGAACAAATGAAGAATAAAAGAACAAATTAAAGATAAGTATCATCAATATATTTCAGTTTTTAATTTCAAAATTATGGACATAATCTGGAATTCTTATTTATGATGGTTGAGTTTTGAGCTAACCATATGTGATGTGTTTAAACATGATGATTTGATCAAGAAGCTAATTTGACTGCTTGTGACAGGAAATAAACATAATTGCAAGTTTCCCCTTATTGATGAGCTATCAATGAGGTATGATTTTGAATTTAGTACAATTCCTTTTGAGCCTAATGGGAATTATGTGCTTAACGTGGGAAAGCATGGAAATGCCCAAGTTGGGGTGGTTGGAATTGTCTTCAAGAGAATTCATAGTAGTATCAAAAGGAATTGTAACATGGAAAAGTATGTTGGTAAAGACTTTAGGGGCAAGGCCATTGTGGGACACTAGTACCCAATAGTGTCCATTGACTTTCATAAGCATGTTCTGACCAGTATGATGGTTTTGAGGTAGGGATATGCCTTGGTCTTTGGACCTTCCCATGTGAGGAAACCTTTTCAAGGGAAGGATCACACAAGGGACTGGGAAGAAGGGAAATGGATGCTGGGGAACTTGGAAGGTGACTGATTGCATGAAAGGGGGTAACCGGATTTCCTAAGGGACTAGGAAGCAGGGAAGGGAAGTTGTAGGAATAAATTTTATTTGGTCAATAACATTTCCATATGGAACCATATGCACATTGGGAGTGTGCCCAAAAACAATGAGCCAGTAACTATTCACAAAGAGAAAAAGTAGCGTAAGGGTTGTAGCGATGGACATTGCAGGAAGACTTTGATATTAATAGTGGATTCTAGACTTCCTGGGAAGGAAGTGAATCCTAGTACTACATTTGAGGGTGGAGGTGTGAGCCTCTAGATCCCCTTGTCCCTAATGCAGGAATTGTATCATTTTATTTGTTGGTTGAAGAAAATGTGCATATGTATATATGTGTAAATATTATATCAAGTTGTGTTTATAAAGATCGATAAGTAGTATGTTTTGTTGGTCATAAGTGTCATAGAAAAATGAGGCCATGGGATATGTATTCCAAGATGAATTGGGGGGGACATCACATTGAGGTCACTTGTGGTTAATTATTGGCTATGGAAATTGGCACTGGCATTGGCAAAAGGAAAAAAGAAATAAATGGAAATTAATTAAAAGAATAAAGGAAAATAGGAGAAAAGGAAGATGAAGGGACATGAATATGCATGCAAGGGAAATTAGATAGAAAATAAAGGAAAAATAAAGAAAAGAGGAAAGTAAAGCAAGAGACATGACCAGAAATCAAAGATAAAAGGCATCTGAGAAATAGTTGACAACTTTGGCTCAACTTTTGACTAGTTTCATAAATCAAACTCCAAGAGGAGAGAGAGAGAACTTGGACAAAAGCAAGCAAGAAAGAAAAGGATAAGAAAGGAAAGAAAGGGAACGCGAGAGGAATTTAGGACAACAGCAAGTAGGGACAAAAATAGCTTTGTATTTACATATAACAATGTGCATGTGTGATTTAGCATGTTGGGATTTAAATGCATGGTACATGCATTTGGTTATTTGGTTATTTTTCTTTATTGGAATGGGAATTGTCAGATTGACAATGGTTACAACTTTACCTTTCCATTTCCCTAGATAGCCATGATGTAGTGGGTTCCTTGTTTTAGTTAAGCTTTGGATGACCAGTAGATTTCAGGTCTTGGTTGAGGTGGTCTCAGGAAAATTCCAAAGGGTCGAGGGTGGAGATACACTTTCTCCTGGAACTCTTCACGGATGGTTGGAGATAGGAAAATTCCTCTAGGTATGCTGAATAAAATTAGAGGCATCCATCCTTTTTTGGTTTTGGTGATTTCTAGACCATTTTAGGTGAAATCACTATGGTTGAGGGTTGAGGTGGTTTAGCCTCTGGAAGCCTTGGTTGGTTATGTTCTGGTTTATCCCATGTGATCCCACATTAATGCTTGGAATATTGCATGAGGGTGATTGGGATGAAAGAAATATTTGGTTCAATCCCAATCTTTAATCTAGTGGTCCATGGAAGTCCCTAGATTGGTTGGATTTATGCATATGTTATTATTCATTATTTCTTATTGATATCTATGAGCACATGTATTGGTTATTGTGTTTATTTTATGATTGGTTCATCATGGTTTCATTCTTGTTAAATGTTGGTTATAAGCATGGTGTATTTTTTATTATGTGATGTGCTCTTGTTATGGCTCTATTCCATGGTTTGACAAGATCTTAGTCATATATCTAAATGCATGAGATAATATGTGTTTGATGCAACTAGTAAGAGAGGGCAGTAGGCCTTCTGGATGATTCTTTGATTAATTTAATGAGTTGTCTTACATATATGAATTCATGACCTGTAGGTGATATGTCTACCAAGTGTTTGCAAAAATGATTTCATGTATTTTCAATGTTTGGAGTAGGAGTAGATTCTAGAATCAAGTATACAGACACATATACCTTGTTGACAATGTTCTAGGAGGTTCTAGGAAGATCTAGGCAGTTGGCCTAAAGATTAGCCTAAAAATCCAGAACCAGGTTGCCAACCACACCCTCTGAACTGGGAGATCTCGGTTGTAACCACACAAAGAAAGGCTTGTGCATGCAACTGGAGCTTTCCAACCGCATGCACATCTTGGCATACCCGTGGCTAGGATGTAGAATTGGGAAAAAGTTAGTTCCAAAGTAGGGAAAGGTCATCAACAAATGGTGTCTAGTATATGAGTGATGTAGTGCTCCTAGGAGGTTGCAATAAGTTTCCAGTTAGTAGACCCCACTTCCATAATTGGAACATGGATGTTGGGTCATGTCATAGTTAACTCTCAACTCATGATTACCCTAGAGAGCTGCTAAAATCTAGTAAATGTGGGTTGGGGTAGTCACAACTAACCAAAACTATGTCAATGACCTAGTGAACTTTCAGATTTTGACACTACCCTAAATAGAACATGTTTTAACTCACCAAATACTTTCACTTCTGATATCTATAGTTGAATGATGTGCATTGGACATTTAGTCATTGTTGCATTCAATTTATTACATATAGTGTAGGGCATAACATTTGATGGTTCTTTAAATTCAACCAAGCAAATGTGAATTTTCTGATGGATATCTCAAAATTTAACAAAAAAAGAGGTGTTAAAGATTTATATAATTACCAATTAAAGTAATATTTATTATTGATGTTTACATATCTCTTCCTTTTTTTCTAGGGAAAAAAATTATAATATTATTTGTATAAAATAATATTACATTTGTATATGTTGATGCATTCCAATGGCCATAGCCTAAATAATGCTTCCTTTAGAAGCAAGAAGGATCGACAAGCTAAAACTCTTTAGAATACTTGCCTTGAAGGATTTTGTTCAAAAATCTAGTGTGCATAAAGTCACATTCCCAAGACACTATCCCAAAAATATTATTGATTTATAAATGTAAGTTATATATCTTTTATCTATCGAAATTATCAACGATTTACATTAAGATATAAAAAAATCATTTGATCAGATGTCATATAAATTATGTCAAAAAACCTCATAATGAAGATCATAATAAGGACCTAGTATCATAGAGTGTATGAAAAGTACATAAAAACAATAATGAATGTGTGATCAGTCTCATGGGTTGAGAGAAGATTATTTGTTTCCATCTTCTTTAACTTTTGTAACCTTCTAGCTACTTTGGTCCATTTTAAATCCACACATGGATTGTTCATTTGCTTGGTTTTTCCTACATCTGTAGATATGATCAAATGAGATAGTATTAAAAGAAATGACTGTTGAAATAATTCTTTGGTATATAGGAAGAAAGGTATAGTTTGTGAGTTTAGTAGTCCATTTCATATAGTCAATAACCATCTTAGAGTCTCCATAAATGTGCAAATATGTGATTTTTTTAATAGGGAAAGTTACATTAAGATATCTAGAGTGAAAAATTCAACATAGTTGTTTGTGGCTCTCACGACATTATAGGAAAGATGAACTAACACAAATATGAAAGTTGTTGATGTTGTTGTTCGGATTTGAATGTATGACAATTGTATATGCATTTGTTATGCATGTCAGTGTCTATATATTTTTACGCATGCATAATAAGTTAGAAATGCATTATGAGGTCATTGTATGTATTTTTTTTCATCATGATGTTGTTGGTAAGTTATGATGCTAATGCGTTAGATGAGATAGAGCAAGAGATGCAAATCATCAAAGTGAAGTTGTGGCACTAGACTTCAGGGTGAGAGTAGATCATCATATAGGTTTGTATGTTGGACATGCAGGTATGTAGGTCAAGGGTTGTTATATGAATTACGGTTATGTGTATACCTTTAATTCTATTTTTTATATGGTTACATGTATGATAAATCCTAGTTGATTAGTGTAGTCATATGCACATGTATCAGATAGTGATGAATGATATTAACTTGTTGTTATATGCATTGTTGTTGTTTTATGTTATTTAACTTCATGGTTATGTTATATGTTGTTAGTGAGTATGTTATATGTTAACTTTTTGTTTTTATATGTTAGTTAACTTGATGATTAGGGTTATTGTAGTTAAGACCTTGATGCTAAATGTATCATGCTAACCTGGGTTGACCTAAGTAGATGATTATGGTTATGACATTCAGGTATGAGTTAATATATATTGTGATATTATTTCAAAATAATCTATAATGATTGTGCACATGTGATTGTTACAATTCTTTATGAGTTTATGATGTGAATATTTTAGCTAGTTACTATTATGGACATCATGATCTTATTTATGTTTGAGTTGATATGTTGTGAAGTTATGTTATTGTAATCTAGATTGATTGTGCAGATAAGATAGCCTCCCCTAAGATCCATTAAGGTATGTGTTTTCTTATGTAGTATACTTAGTGCTTCATTGTTTGATTATGTCGTCTATTTGGTGTTTGAGTGTTTGGTGTCTATTATGTCGTCTAGTGGATTTATATAACATGGCATGTTTATAGTTTGTTGAATGTTTTATTTATTGCATGATATGAGTATGAGTATATAGGATTGCATGAAGGAATGATCTTGCTTTAAGATGAGTGTACTAACACATATGTGTTGAGATAGTTAACATGTACTTGAGTGTAATAGGTGACAGTTGTAACATTATGTCTAATGACTATGAGTTGACTATGGATTATGACATGATTGTTAGTCTTGGTAAAGGTTGATTTCAAATTCATAGATATGATTGTCTTGATATTTAGAACAAGTGGTTGACATAGGTGAGTAGTTTCAGGGTAAAATGCTTGCCATTAATATGACAAGGTAAGGTAACTAGTATGTTGTTATGTTTACATATGCACTGACAGGTATGTTTTTATGGTAGTATGATGTAGGGGATTGCATGGCAAAAGAGATTGACATGAAATCTTAAAGAAGGCTCGAGTTTATCTTTCACTTGAAGGAACTGGGAACCATGGGGATGGATTCATGGTGTCTATTATTGGTTTTGTGCTTTCAATATTTTTTATTTAGTTGTGCTAAATTGCATCATTTTTATGTCTGGTGCAAGTCCTTTCCACTTTGTTCGCAGTATCATATTGTTATTATTTTCATGGTTTTCTTCTTGATGTTTCTTGTATTGGCTTTTATGTCTTGAGTCTTGTGAATTGGTTTGGGAGAGAGGAAAGTTAATGGAGTTCGGGGAGAGTCATGTGGTACCCAACAGGTGATGTAAGGCCTCGTTGCATCTATTGAGGTAAATGGATGGTGATCGGAAAATCATGAGAAAGGTAACGGAAAGGGTAAAGTAAATGGATTTGAGGTTGCAGATGCCTTGGATATGTTGGGAACTGTTGTTCTCAATGTTGTGCATGTTTTGCATGAATAAGGAAGTTCTCTTAGCCTTGACCTTGAGATCTAGTAATTATGTTGTGATCATGATTTCTTTATGCTAATATTTATATGCTTATATTTATGTATGTACTTTGTTATTTGATAGGGTCATCAGGGATCATGATTGTTTTATGTTGATGTTATATGTATACATGTATGCATGTATGTTATTATCCGACAGAGTCACCAAGGATCATTCTTGTGGAGGAAATATTTCTTATGCATGTGAATAGAATGAAGAGGTTCTTAGTTGATGAGGAATCAAGTGGGAAGAGTAATCATGACGAATATATGAGGTCAGTATCATGTGGATATGAATTGATATTGTATGCTTGTATTATTCCTATGTTTATGTTATGATAGGTAATGTTGAAGGATACATTAGTGGAAAGAAAATATTGTGCTTTGTGTATGTTAGGATAAGCATGGATGGCGGAGAGACACTGGAAGCAAGGTTGCTTGGTAGAGGAAGTATGGTTTTGGATGTGTAGTGCTAGTGTTGTTTATATGTTGTGCATGTTGTATATTCATTGATTGTACCTATGGTGATGTGTAATGTTGTATATGTAGTATTGTGTACATATTTTTGAAGGAAATGTAACTAGGTTCGGTCTTCATAAATGTACTTTTGATATTTTTACTTATTCAAGAAAAGAAATATTATTTTTATAATATATGTCAATGAGTTTCTCACTTATTGAAGCAGGTCTAGCACATGTCAAAGTCCTATAGGTGAGTCAAAAAGTTAAAATAATTATCTTGAATGCCTTAAGGGCATGTTACATCATGTATAAATATACATTAAAGTCAAAGAGAAAAACCTCCAAGAAAACTCAAGTCTACTCCTATGAAAAGGAACCATCAAGAAGCTCCTTCAAGCATCCTACACCACCATAGAAAATATCCAAAGTTTGCTCAACAAATCAGCCTCCAAACAACACTCAAAGTCAGTGTACAAACAAGGTGACTAGTTGGCCTTCTAGTTGGCCTAAATGGAGGGGTAAACTACTATATATAAAGGTTTCCCACTCCTCTATAACACATTCAAGGATCTCTGAAATAATCAAAGACAAGGAGTCGATATTAGAGTGAGAGAAGCTAAAGATAAAGAGCCTTAGTGCAGCGAAGGAGGGAGAAGTCTAAGCGAAGATTGAAGTATTGTTTCTAGGGTAAAATGTAGTCACATGTTTGAGAAAAGGAGGGCTTCTTGTGGACATATCAACAACAATATAACAGTCCCATACTTCTCATTGTTTGGGCTTCAAATGTATGCCTATAAGGCCTCTCATTAGAGTGAAGAAGACACTCTCACGTACGAAGGAGAAAGGAACAAAATACACCATGAAACCTCCCACGCATGCGAGGTTTAGGGCTACAGTGTTGCCACATCAAGTCTGCATTCTTACATGAAGAATAAGCTCGATTGGTGAAGAGAGGAAAAGCATCATCCTATGTGAGTAGGTACACTTAGGATCAAGAAGAAACATCTCTTCTAGAACTAGCATAAGAGAGCCTACCACCCAGGAGTAGGAGAACGAAGTGCTGAAAGAAGGAGAATGAAGTGCCAGAACACAAAGTGCCGGAAGAAGTGTTGGGGAATAAGGTGCAGAAAGAAGGAAGGACTTGACTTGTGCTTGGAGCATACTCTTGTTAGGGGCTAGATTTTAGAATTGATCAATAGAAGCTTCAATAAGAGAAATTCACTCAAGGGTTTTTCTCTCAAGAGAAGAGAGGTTTTAGCCCTGGCAGAGAGCCAACTTAATGTGTTCTTACTTTTATGTTTTGGTAGAAGTTTGATGAAGTACACACATATGCACTAATAAGAAGAAGAAGAATAAGCTAAAAATGAAAAGTAAAAATACTCCACAAATTGTTATCAAGGAACGAATAATCACACTACACTAATTTTCCATAATAATCTTCAACATAGTATCAGAGCTAAGGTGACACATCAAGTAAAGGGAAGCTCAAGAAAAATCATTAAGGAGAAGCATCTACAAATTCAAGGCATCAAGTCTATAAGTCTCAATCACTTCAAGGACAAGAAGGGTATACAATCCATCATTCATCAAGGAGGTCTACAAAGCTAGAAGAAGGGCCTTACATAAAGGCACCTACAAAGAAGAGTAGATTGAAGCAGGACCTACATCAAGCTACAAGTTATCAAGAAAATATCATCATCAAGCAAGTCCACTTGAAGAAGGCAACTTGAAGAACATCAAGATCCTAGGAAGGCAATCCATCAAGTATTTAAGGAGGACGAAAATACATTACATCTCAAATCTATCAAGTAAGTACATGTCCCCTTATGAATATACATCAATGTCTTTTTGAAAGGAAAGAAATAAATTGGTAGGTACCAATAATTTTCTTGCATGGAAGAAGAGGATTGATCTACTTCTCAGGGAGAATGAACTCCTAGAGCATGTCAAAAGGAATATCATTGTTCCTGCTAAGGAATAAACTCAAGCCTTAGCCAAGTACAATAAGGACAAGACAAGAACTCAAAGGATTCTGATAGAAACAATCAAATACTCTCTCATTCCCTATGTGTCCAAATTTGAGGCATTGAAAGAAATTTATGATAAGCTAGTAGAGATATTCTCGGTATCCACAACTAGAGAAGTGATATCTATGGAGAATGAATTATACCAGATGAAGATAACAAAGGAAGGAATAAATCCCTACTTCATGAAAATATATGAAATGAGAGATCAACTTCAAGATCTTGGGGAAGTCATGTCTGACAGAGAAATGACCACTATAGTACTCACTACTCTACCTGAGGTTTGTGGCAACTTCACATCAAGCATATATGCCAAGAAGGAAGAAACCACTCTCAATGAAATGTGGTCTCTATGCAGGACAGAGGAAACCAAACTCAAGGCAAAAGAATATGTGGTATCAAAGGAGCAAGCATTTTCTACCATGGCCAAGAGAAAGGGTAAATTTGGCAAGTTTGGTCCACGAAGAACAAACAAAAAAGACATGTCCAAAATCCAATTTTTTGGATGTCAAGAATATGGAAACTACAAAAGGAATTATCCTAAGCTTAAGAAGGACAACAATGAAAAGATAAGAATAAAAGAAGCAAAATAAGGAAGATCTTTCGGATCTCTACTATGACAAAGTCAAACTATTTACTTCCGGTCTTCTTTCAAGTCTTTAAGTAGTATAGGAGCATGTAGGAATATTGTCTGGCTAGAACCATCCTCTAGAATCTGGAAACATGATGTACATAGAGTTCTAGATACTCATGAAGATGTAGCACTTATAATAAGAATAAAAATTCATGGGTAAAATTATCCTCTAGAATATAGGAGCATGGCAGATATAGCTCAAGATATTCATGTAGAAGAAGCATACCTAGTATAGGACCTCATCCATAATGAAAGAAAATTGATCATGATTAAGAATGTTAGAAGACCTCCATCATCAAAAGGAAAGGAACATTTTCAAAGCAAGGGTCTCTATGATCCTATGATGGAATCTTCAAAAGAAGGTTCATGAACCAAAGCAGATGTCTCATTGGAAATCCCATTCATGGGATTCAAGAAAAGGATGATATACAGGCAAGCTAAGATGAAGCAAGAAGGGCCACACTAAGGAAAACCAAATGAAGATAAGATGATCAAAGGAGAATCAAGATGAGGTATGTATGTATCAAAATTTATTCATTTGTATATTATTGAGTCATGGGAATAGTTCTATAACATGATCAAGTATGAAAGAATCTCTTTCACCAAGAACATGTTCGAAAGCATGTACTACAATGCAATGAAGGTGACCAAAATAATATGCTCATAAAAGCAGTATAAGATTGCTGGCTACGAAGAAAGAAGAAATTTTGGCTACTCCAAGAAACAAGCAATGAAGAAATGCTCTCACAAGAAGCATAAGATAGTTTATCTATCTACCTAAGAAAGAGAAAATGAAGAAAGACATTAAGCATGTGAGGAACACCATGATCACTAAGAATCACTATCTGATAAAATAATTTGAAGATATCTCCTGAAAGAAGGCAGGACAACTCTGACAAAGGAAGGAAGGACCCTTGACACCTATGAAGGCCTTAGAGATATGAAAGATGCAGATAATTGATTTGACTCTACAAATATGTCATGATGAAGAATTCATCCAACAAAAGAAAAAGAAATGTTGAAGCAATATCAAGATGAAGTCATGATGGGCTACTAGGTCAAATCATGTAAACAAGCAAGTACAACAAAGCATCCATGAGAAGAGTATTTTGAAGCATGGGCAAATGACAAAAGAGTAGCCAAATGACGAAACCTGATGAATGGCAAGAAATACACTTTCCATGAAGGAAGCAATGACATGACAAACCGGGAAGGAAAGTGATCGATGAATGGTGCTCTACCTAGAAGAAGTCCAAACAAAGACTTGATGACATCAAAGAAAGGAAGGAAATCAAGTAGCTGAAGAACCCACGAAGAAGAATTTGTAGACAAAGGAAAGAGTCCCTAGTTAAGAGGGAGATTTGACAGTTCCCTAATCAAGAGGGAGTTTTGGATCACCCCTGATTACAAAGGAGTGACAATTGTGTTTTTCCATTTCATGGGTCATGCACTAGACCAAGACTAACAACCATAAGTCTAGATGAAGGTCATGAATGGAAATGTAGACACAAGATAGACACAACATTCTTGTCTCCACTTGGGAAGAAATAATGGGAAGATTGGCTAATCATCTAGCATCTAATACTCTTTGAGGATGTGTATGGCATCCAATACAGGAGTAGGCAAGTGGACTGATATTATTTGAGAGATGGGAACCCAAGACAAGAATAGTCCTAGAAGGTCATACTCAATGAACACCCGGGTGGGTATGTACCTTGAGAGGCAATGATTGAAGGTGTCTATGAATCATTGGTCTTGCCAACATTGTAGCTCATGATCTCATGAAGATATAGAATTGTTAGTGAAGGCCTTGCACTATGGAAATGCTAATGGATATGATGCTATAACAGATGGATTTCTAATCAGGTTTCTCTTATGTGAATTTTTCAAATATTGATAATAACCAAACACCATGTAATGTTGTATGAATACCTCCCTAGTTAAGAGGGAGTGTTGAAGGAAATGTAACTAGGTTCGGTCTTCATAAATGTACTTTCGATATTTGTACTTATTCAAGAAAATAAATATTATTTTAATAATATATGTCAATGATTTTCTTGCTCATTGGACCAGGTCTAGCACATGTCAAAATGATATAGGTGAGTCAAAGAGTCAAAAGAATTATGTTGAATACCTTAAGGGCATGTTACATAATGTATAAATATATATTAAAGCCAAAGAGGAAAACCTCCAAGAAAATTCAAGTCTACTCCTATTCAAAGGCACCATCAAGAAGCTTCTTCAAGCATGCTACACTACCATAGAAACTATCCAAAGTCTACTCAACAAATCAGCCTCGAAAAAACACTCAAAGTCATCCTACAAACAAGGTGACTAGAATGCATTCTAGTCAGCCTAAATGGAGGGACATACCTTTATATGTAGAGGTTTTCCACTCCTCTATAACACTTTTAAGGATCCCTAAAATAAGAAAATACAAGGAGATGAGATTAGAGTGAGACAAGCAGAAGATAAAGAGCCTATAGTGTAGCGAAGGAGGGAGAAGTCTAAGTGAATATTGAAGGACTGTTTCTAGGGAAAAATGTAGTCGCACGTGCAGGAAAAGGAGGGATTCTTGTGGACATATCAGCATCAATATAAACGTCCCATACTTCTCATTGTTTGGGGTTGAAACTTAGGCCTATAAGCCATCTCATTGGAGTGAATAAGATACTCTCACATACAAAGGAGAAAGGAACCAAATACACCATGAAACCTCCCACACATGTGAGGTTTAGGGATCTAGTGATGCCACATCAAGTTTGCAATATTACTTGAAGAACTAGCTCAATTGGTGAAGAGAAGAAAATAATAATCCTATGTGATTAGGTACACTTAGGATCAAGAAGAAACATCTCTTATAGAACTAGCACAGGAGAGCCTAACACCAAGGAGTAGGAGAATCGAGTGCTGGAAGGAGGAGATGAAGTGCCAAAAAATAAAGTGTGAGAAGGAGTGTCGAGGAATAAGGTGCATAAATAAAGAAGGAATTGGCTTGTTCTTGGAGGATACTCTTGTCAGGGGTCTAAGGTTTGGCATTGATCAATATAAGCTCCAATAATAGAAATTCACTCAAGGGTTTTCCTCTCAAGAGAAGAGAGGTTTTGGCCTTGACAAAAAGCCAACTTTGTGTGTTCTTGTTTTTATTTTTTGGTAGCAGTTTGATGAAGTACACAGATATGCACTAATAATAAGAAGAAGAATAATAATATAATAAGCAAAAGTAAAAATACTCGACAAATTGTTATCAAGTAACAAAGAGTCACACTACACTACTTTTCCCTAAGATTCTTCAACACATATGATGTTGTATGCCTGTGGTATATATGGTCTTGTGTGTATATTACATATGTAGTGTTAGGTATAGATGGTGCTATGTACATGTTGGATATGTGGTGTTGTGTGCATGATTGTACATGTGGTAATGTGTGCATGTGGTGTTGTGTACATGTTGTACATGTAGTGTTGTGTGCAGGTGGTGTTATGTGCATGTCGTGCATGTGGCATCGTGTCATGTACATTGTAAAAATTGGTAAATGTGGACTGGGGTGGTCACAACTAACACCTATGTCAATGACTTGGTGAAATTTTAGATTTGACACTACCCTAATTAGAACATGTTTTAACACACCAAATACCTTCACTTCTCATCTCTATAGTTGAATGATGTGCATTGGACATTTAGTCATTATTGCATTCAATTTCTTACATATAGTGTAGGCCATAACATTTGATGGTTCTTCAAATTCAACCAAGAAAATATGAATGTTCCGATGAATATATCAAAATTAAAAACATGTGTTAAATATTTATATTTTTACCAATTAAAGTAATATTTATTGTTGATGTTTACAAATCTCTTTCTCTTTTTTCTGGGGAAAAAACTATAATATTATTTGTATTAAATAATATTACATTTGCACATGCTGAGGCATTCCAATGGCCATAGACTAAAAATTGCTTCCTTTAGAAGTGAGGATGATTGACAAGATAAAATTGTTTAGAGCACTTGCCTTGAAGGATTTTGTTCAAAAATATAGTGTGCATAAAGTCACATTACCAAGCCACTATCCCAAAAAGATTATTGATTTATAAATGACAGTTATATATCTTCTATGTATCAAAATTATCAACAATATACATTAAGATACAAAAAAACCATTTAATCATATGTCATATAAATTATGTCAAAAAACCTCAAAGTGAATATCATAATAAGGACCTAGTATCATAGAGTGTATGAAAAGTACATAAAAACAATAGTGAATTTGTGATCAGTCTCATGGGTTGAGAGAAGATTATTTGTTGCCATCTTCTTTAACTTTTGTAATCTTCTAGCTACTTTGGTCCATTTTAAATCCACACTTGGATTATTCATTTGCTTGGTTGTTCCTACATCTGTAGATATGATCAAATGAGATAGTATTAAAAGAAATGATTGTTGAAATAATTCTTTGGCATATAGGAAGAAAAGTGTCGTTTGTGAGTTTGGTAGTCCCTTTCATCCAGTCAATAACATTTTTGGAGACTCCATAATTGTGAAAATAAGTGATGTTTCTTAATAGGGAAAGTTTCATTAAGAGATTTAGAGTGAACAATTCAACATAGTTGTTTGTGGCTCTCGTGACATTACAGGAAAAGATGGACTAATGTGAATATGAAAGTTGATGATGTTATTGTTTGGATGCAAATGCATGTCAGTGTCTATATGTTTTTATGCATGCATAATAGGTTAGACATACATTACGAGGTCCTTGTATGTATCTTGTGTCATCATGATGTTGTTGTTACATTATCATGCTAATGTGTTGAACAAGATAGATCCAGATATGCAGATCATCAAAGTAAAGTTGTGGCACTAGACTTCAGGGTGAGAGAAGATCGTCATATAGGTTTGTATGTTGGGCTTGTAGGTATGTAGGTTTAGGGTTGTTATGTGCATTATGGTTATGTGTATGGCTTTCATTCTATTGTTTTTATGGTTACATGTATGCTAATTCTTAGTTGATTAGTGTAGTCATATGCACGTGTCAGATAGTCATCAATGATAGTAACTTGTTGTTATATGCATTATTGTTGTTTTATGTTATTTAACTTGATGATTATGTTATATGTTGATGGGTGAGTATGTTATATGTTAACTTGTTGTGTTATATGTTAGTTAACTTGATGATTAGGGTTATTACAATTAAGACCTCGATGTTAAATGTATCATGCTAACCTAGATTGACCTAAGAAGATGATTATGGTTATGACATTCAAGTATGAGTTAATATATATTGTGATATTATGTCATACTAATCCAGACTGATTGTGCATATGTGATTGTTATGCATGAATGATAATTATTTATGAGTTTATGATGTGAATATGTTAGCTAGTTATTGTTATAGACATCATGACCTTATTTATATTTGAGTTGATATGTTATGTCATGCTAATCTAGATTGATTGTGAAAACAAGATAGCCTCCCCTAAGATCCATTTAGGTATGAGTTTTCTTAAGTAATATACTTGGTGCTTCACTGTTTGATTATGTTGTCTATTTGGTGTTTGAGTGTTTGGTGTCTATTATGACATCTAGTTCATTTATCTAACATAGTAAGTTTATAGTTTGTTGAATGTTTGATTTATTTCATGATATGAGTATGTGTCTATAGGATTGCATGAAGGAATGATCTTGCTTTAAGATGATTGTACTAACACATATGTGTTGAGATAGTTGACATGTACTTGAGTGTAATAGGTGACAGTTGTAACATTATGTCTAATGACTATGAGTTGACTATGGATTATGACATGATTGTTAGTCTCGGTAAAGGTTGATTTCAAATTCATAGATATGATTGTCTTGATATTTAGAACATGTGGTTGACATAGGTGAGTAGCTGCAGGGTAAAATGCTTGCCATTAATATGGCAAGGTAAGGTAACTAGTATGTTGTTATGTTTACATATGCACTGACAGGTATGTTTTTATGGTAGTATGATGTAGGGGATTGCATGGCAAAAGAGATTGACATGAAATATTAAAGAAGGCTCAGGTTAAGATTTCACTTGGAGGCATTGGGAACCATGGGGATGTAGTCATGGTGTCTATTTCTAATTTTTTTCTTTCAATATTTTTTATTTGGTTACACTTGAATTCATATTTTTTATGTCTAGTGCAAGGCCTTCCCACTTTGTTTGCGGTGTTGTATTGTTATTGATTTCCATGATTTTATTCTTGTTTATTTCTTGTCTTGCTTTCTATGTTTTGAGTCTTGGGAATTGGTTTGGGAAAGAGGAAAGTTAATGGAGTTCAGGGAGAGTCATGTGGTACACAATAGGTGATATAAGGCCTGTATGAAGCTTAGTGCATGTATAAGGGCAACTGAAGGAAAGCGTATGACAACTAGTTGGATTGGTTGGATCCATTGAGGTAAATGGATGGTGATAGGACAATTGTGAGAAAGGCAATATAAAAGGTAAAGTAAATGGATTTGAGGTTTAAGATGCCTTGGCTATGTTGGGAACTATTTTTCTCAATGTTGTGCATGAATAAAGGAAGTTCTCTTAACCTTGACATTGACATCTAATAATTATTTTGTGATCATTATTGCTTTATGCTAATGTTTATAAGCTTATATGTATGTATGTACATTGTTATATGTTGATTTTATATGTATACATTTATGTATGTATGTCGTTGTCTGATAGAGTCACTAGAGATCATTCTTTTGGAGGAATGATTGCTTATGTAGGTGAATGGCATGAAGAGGTTCCTGGTTTATGAGGAACCAAGTGGGAAGAGTAGTCATGAAAAATATATGAGGTTAGTATAATGTGGATTTAAATTGATATTGTATGCTTGTATTATGCTTATGTTTATGTTATGATAAGTAACGTCAAAGTATTCATCAGAGAAATGAAAAAAATGTGCTTTGCAACATGTTAGGATAAGCATGGATGGAAGAGAGACACTGGAAGCAAGGTTGCTTGGTAGAGACAGTATGGTTTTGTATATGCAGTGCTATTGTTGTGTATATGTTGTGCATGTTGTATATTCAGTGATTGTACCTATGGTGATGTGTAATGTTGTATATCTTGTATTTTGTACATATGATGTTGTATGGATGTTGTATATATGTTGTTGTGTGTATATAACATAAGAAAAGTTGGGTAATGATTATGTTATGTACATGATGGATATGTGGTGTTGTGTATATCTCTTACTTTGCACATGTTGGATATGTGGTGTCTTGCGCATATGTTTTTGTCCGCATGTTGGATATGTGGTGTTGTGTACATATGATGCTATGTACATGTTGTATATTCAGTGCTATGTACATATGGTGTTGTGTGCATGTTGCACATATGATGTTGTATGCATGACTGTACAAGTGGTGATGTGTGCATGTGGTGATGTGTACATGTTGTACATGTGGTGTTGTGTGCATGTGGCATCATGTCATGTACATGTTGTCCATGTGGCATCGTGTCGTGTACATGTTGTGCATGTCGTTTTGTGTACATGTGGTATTGTGTGCACATTGTACAGGTGGTGTGATGTACATATGGCACTTTGTATACGTTCTACAGGTAGTGTCATGTACATGTGATTTTTTGCACATATTATGTAGGTGATGCATTGTATAGGTGGTACTGTGAACATGTTGTACATATGGTACTGGTGTAAGTGTGGTATTGTGTGCATGTCATACATGTGTTGCGAGCATGTGGTACTATATATGTGAATTGTGTAGTCGTGGTATCATAACATGTGTATTTTTTGTGTTGTACTCTGTGTACACATATGTATTGTGTTGTACATCGAGTGTGTGTATGTATTATGTGGTGGTGTACACCAAATGTAGGCATATGTATTGTGTTGTGCTGTAAACTAAGTGTAGGTGTATGTGTTGTATGTCAAGTGTACGTGCATGTAATTCATGGTGTTCTATTCCATGTGTGGATGTATGTGTGTGTGATTCACATTATGTGTATGTGCATATGGTTGAGGAGAAGGAATTGGGTGTTTGTCGGATGTGGAAATTGCTCTGGTGTGCGTACAGAATAAATAAAATGGTAGAAGCCAAGGATTGATTAAAGGACAAGTATTAGTATTTTATTTCATTTTTATTATGCATGTGATCTATGATTTTGGTCTATGATGATTACATATGATCTATGATTCTAGTTTATGATGGTTACATGTGATTTATGATTTTTAGCTGTGATGATTGTATTTTGAGCTAACCTGATGTGATATGTTTATACATGAATATTTTTCCAAATATTCTAGTATGACTTGGTTTGAAAGGAGGCAAATAGAATTGCAAGTATACCGCATTGACAAGCCACCAATGAGGTATGATTTGAAGTTATTTCAATTTATTTTGAATCTAGTGGAAATTATGTGCTTGGTACAGGAAAACATGAAATGATTGGTTGGGTCGTTGAAATTTATGGCAAGCAATAGCAACAATAGTAGAAGGAATTGGAACAGGAAGAAGTATGTTGGTAAAGCATTCAGGAGTAGGGCCATTGTGGGACACTGCTACCCAATAGTTTCCATTGATTTCCATGAGCATGCTATGACCGGTATGATGGTTTGAGGTAGGGATATGCCTTGGTTTCTAGACCTTTTGATGTGAGGAAACCTTGTCGAGGGATGGACTTCCTAGGATTGGAGTGCCAATGAAACTTGGAAGGCATGTGACTGCATGAAATGGGGTGACTAGATTTCCCAAGGTACTGTGTAACAGAGAAGGGAAGGTCGGGGATAGTTTTGGTCTAGTCATTAGTATTTCAAAATCAAATCAGATGCACATTGGGAGTGTGCCTAGAAAAATAAGTTGGTAATTGTTCACCGAGAGGGAAAGTGGCGCAATACTGTAGCACTGGACATTGGATGCAACTTTGATTTTGACAGTGGATTCTAGACTTCCTAGGAAGGAGGTGAATCCTGGTATTACTTTTGAGGGTGGAGGAGTGAGCCTCTAGATTCGCTTGTTGATTGGTACACACATCGTATCCTTTTATTTTATGGTTGAGAAAATGTGTATATGTGTATATTATTGTAAACACTACATCGAGCTAGTTTATAAATCTCCACATGCAATATGGTTATTTGTTGGTTGAAGAAAATTTGCTTAAGTATATGTAGCTGTTATTGTAAATACCATAATGAGTTGTGTTATAAATCTCCAGTAAATCATATGATTGTCATGTTTTAATAGTGGTGATTGTAAATACTGCAACACGTTGCATCCATGGGTAGTATGTTTTGTTTTCAATGGTCTTGTTGGTTATAGGTGTCATTGAACAGCGAGGACGGTGTTCCCCTAAGGGGGAGGGTTCTGTAACAACCTTGTTCAAAAATCCATGTAAAAAATATAAGACCAAGGTTATGGGACACGTATTCCAAGCTAAGTGGTGGGAAAAATATCATACTAGGTGTTCATTTCAGTTATTATGGCTAAAATAATTTCACAAAGGCAATGGCAAAGGCTTTGGAAAGGAAAGAGGCATTAATTGGCATTTTATATATGAAAGTAATTGAAATTAGGAGGAAACGAAGGTGAAAGGTCACATGTTGCATGTGAGGAGGAAAATGAAGAAAATAGAGGCCTCATTGATAAAAAAATTTACGAGGATTAGTTGGAAATATTTTGCTCTAGTTGGTTAGTGAAGCTTTTGCTCTAGTTTGTCAATGAAGCTTTTGCTCAGGTTTGGTTAGTGTAAGATTTTTGCTTACGCTTGGTTAGTGTAAGTTTTTTTTCAGTTCAACTTTGGAGCTCTCATTCTATTCTCTCTCTCTCATACTCTTGGACACTTAAGGCTTTCTTGGAGAGTATGGCTTACATGGATGCTTGAAGCAAGAAGGAAAAGGGAGAGAATGAAATCATAAGAGGACATCAGAATCTACAGCTAAAATGGGTTTTGCTTGTAGGTACCAAGTTGCATGTATGTTTTCCTCACTAGTTTTGGCATGCATATGCATGTGGTTTATTGGTCATGTTTTGTCATTGGAATAGAGGATTGCATGGATTAAAAGTGTGTTTTCTTAGCCTTTCCATTTCTGGGGTAGTCATGGTGTTGTGGGTTCATTTCTTTTACTTTCTAGCTGGTTCTCATGTTATCTTTAGCTTGGGTTGAATTACTAGTTCCTGGAAGCCTTGTAATAGCTTGGGTTGAGTTACTATTCCTAGAAGCCTTGGTTATAAAAATGATCTGTGTTATCGGAAAATCTAGTGTCTATGCAGAGCTGCTAGTCCCACTAAGACTGGTAGCTATCTTAGAAACAAACAAACTAAAACTACTTTCGTTTTCCTTTATGAGAAGTAGATAAGAGGGGAACTAAGGAGACCAACCTCTGTCTTGCGCTTGGTTCCTTGCTTGATTCCTCTCCCTTCCGATAGATCTTTGACATTCGCTTCCTCGCCTACCCAACTTCAAAGAGGACCTGTGGAATCAAAGCAGCATAACACTATCCAAGAACAGAGATCTACTACCATAAACAATATAGGACCAGATATATATTGACCACACAAATGCATATATCATCAATCATACAAGAATGTGGAGGAAAACTTGAATAGCTTTATTAATATCAAGAATAGCAAAGAGGATTACAACCAATTGTTCTGACCCAACATCATCCTCTTAGCAAGAAATCCCTTCTTCACCTCATGAAAAGCTTAGATCACCCAACAATATGATGTTACACCAAGAAACCAACAACACTTCCTTACAAGATACAAAATTCCAGCCTTTGGATCTCTGGGATGAGGGATCCATATATAGATGATTGCAGGGAGGTGAGTCAGCTTTTGAGATTTGATTAGTGTCCTCTCTCTGATAGTTCTTGATTCCACTTGGAGATTGATGATCTCTTACTCATCCCTAGGCGAATGCAGAGAGGCAAGTGTCACAGGAGAAGTTTCTGGAAGGTTCCATGATCATCCACCTCGCAAATTGACTCTGCCATTTGTCCACTCTCGCCCATCGCACCCCATAGAAGGGCTTTTCAGTATGCATTGCACCTTCCGTGTGCATTTAGGTTGGATGCAGTGCACTTTGACCATGGAGCAGGTGAGATGGTCCAGTTTTGACTAGTTCTGAGTAGTTTTTCATGGAGAATTTCTGGGAGATGATATAATTAGCTGACCTTGTTCTTTTAGGGGTTGGAACAACACTTTTAGGTGCTTATGAGCCCTTGGTTTATGGACATGTTTGATTGGGGTTTCAGTGCCCAAAAATGTCTATAACAGTTGCCCCCTAAAGCATGAGGTCGTTAATCTTTTGATGTCGGGTGAAATGCTTTATCATGAGGATCTGAAGTTTTTTTGAGCTGGAAGGCGACCTGTAATAAGATACAATACAATACATTATCTTCATAATATTTTCATGATCTAGCTGAGGTGGGCATTCCCATGCTCAACTTTATAAATTCATTTTCATGTACATAAGACAGACAATTGTCTGTGTGTAGACTGATGATTCTGGTAGAGCCATCATCCCTTAGATTGGATGATTATCTATGCAACAATGATGTACATTTGATGTCTTTATTTTCTTGAATATATATCGCAGCCCGGATGAATGAAACTAGATCCAAGGTCTTCAATCTCGTTCGATCTTCACTAAAAGGACAAGTCGATCCATGTGAGAGATGTTCTGGAGTCGAACATGGAAAGACATCGCCTGATTACCAGCCAATGACGTAAGCTGTTAACAGGCGCGAGAGAAATCACCACTAATGATGATGACCCTCAAGGTACTACAGTACAATTCACGTGGTGTGAATAAGGGGCTTGGCATCGAACACCACACAAAATATTTCGGTTGAAGTCCATTGATGTAAACCTGTCGCCGGAAGTGAGAAACTTGCCATTGAGGCATGCAAGCTTCAAAGTACTGAAAGGGTTGTTCCTAGATCGACTTCTTGGATAATGAGCTGATGTCGACAAGAAGTGATCCGTCATAGGAGGGCCTTAATGAATCCCACATCTATGACACGGAACAGAGCAAATGAATTTAATGGAGGTGAAAACGATCTGATGATATAAGGTTCAGGGTGGCAGTCATGAAAGAATGGAGTGTAAATGTATTGCAGTGGATGAGACACAGGTGAATTCTCTGAGCGAATTCTCTTGAACATACCGGCGACACTGACATGATGGATTGGTAGTGTTAACCCCAAATATGGATGGTGTGATGGACCAATGGTGATATTACCAGTGAATGGAACAACCCAACCCGACTCGGATGCGGAGTGAAAGTGTCATGTTCAAGAGTGACTTGCTACTAATAAAGTTTCTTCAAGTTTTCTTCCCAATTTTCCCCAATCATTGCTGACTAGTACCTCTTTCTTTTTGTCAAGCTTGAGGAGGATAACTTATGCTTGTTCTATAATTTTCCCTTCAGGAAAACCCATCGCTATGTTTTAACGAGCCTAGCGACAGTGAAACTCGTTCTTGTCCGTGTGGACAAGTTTGTCGCTATTCGGTTTTAACGAGTTTAACGACAAAGATAACTCGGTCCTTTTCAATTTTAGAGAGTCTGAAAGGGACGTAAAGAAAAATCCAACAATCCTTTTTCGTCATATAATCCCTTAAGTCCGAAAAAGTATAAAATAATACAAAAGGGATGAATTTTCGGTAATTTTAACGAGCTGAATAAAACAAGCATTCGATCTTTTTGTGTAATAATCCCTCAGGTCCAAAAAGATTAAAATCTAAAGGAGGGATAGCACTTCCGGTCACTTTAACGAGCTGGAGAGGCCAATTACTCGGCAATCTTTTCATATTTTATGAGTCAAATGAAAAGAGCTTAAAGAAGACTCATTTTTCGAGGAACGAGTGATAAATTCGGGTAGCAGCTAATTCCAGGTAACGCTTGGAATTTTCCAATCATGGTAGTGTCACAAGGATGGCTAACAGGATCACTTTTTGCAGCTGTTCCTCAAAAGGGTAAACAATAAAATGGACGTGAATGATCGCCCAAAATAGAGTGGAGGTGATGACGAGAACACGACCAAGGCTTCAAAGGCTGATGATAATGCATTCATGATGGTTATTTACCATAAATTGGTTCATTTTTTAATGAATGAGCTTAAACTCTAGGGGAAACATTTGCTCTTTGCTTATGTTTATTTTTTAGTGAGCTTGAACTCCACATAAAAAATGCTCGATCCAGTCGTATAATAAGGATGTCTCATCTAAGATGCCATTTTTTATGGAGCTTGCACCTTACAAAGCATTGCCCCGCATCCTTTCTTTATGTAAGTTAGGAAAAAACCAATCCTACGAGTTTAAAGGGTTAGAGGACCTACAAATTTAAAAAAGTAAATGGTCACTCTTCACTTGCATGCCAAAAGGTTTGCATGCCCATAGGTATAGCAAACAATTTCTAGGTTACCAAAGATTGTTCCATATGCATTGCAGACAAAGCACTTCCTCGGCGATGTCTACCGAAATAGACAAAGGTAAGTGCCGCAACTTGCCTCCACTCACATAACTTTGACAAAGGAATCTTATTCCAGTCTAATCTCATAAACTATTCATATATCCTTCGTGGAAACCTACCCTATGCCCAAGGTTTTCCTGCTGAAACAGACCAGGGTGCATGCCCCCCTGGGTTTCAGTCATGTCCTCCCGAATCACTCGTGCTCATCAGGTGGACGGACTGGGGATTGATGAGACATTCCTTGCGTGAAAAGACCATTCAGGGATGGTATTTGACTATTTTCTATGTGTGAGCCAGGAAATGAAAGCTGGTCTACGAGCTTGACCACTCTTCCTTCATGCGGAAAATAAATTACTCTAAAGAGCGAGGAGACAATGGCTCCCATGCAATAAATATAGTCGCGTCCAAGGAGTAGATTATAATCTAGGGATCCTTGGACTACCATTAAATTCATGTGAATGGTTTTCCTTCTCAATGTTATCGACACATTGGGAAGGATCCCTAACGGTCGACTGGTTCCTTTATCAAAGCCTATTAGATTTCTCATTTCAGGCAAAAGCGATGGCGAACCAAGCACTTTCCAAGTAGTTGAGGAAAGGATACTTACATAAGCCCCTTCATCTATGATGGTACCGGCCATGACCATTATGTATATTTGTGCAATGATTCAAAATGGTACACTAGCCGGTAAACGGGGTCTACCTAGTAGATTCCAACCGAAGGAAACAACTAGGTTGCTTGGAGGTGGGACCGAATAGATGGTCGGATATGACTCTGACGAACTTCCTTCCTGCGATAAAGGAACGGGTAGACTACCCCCATGTTCATCGGAGTCTGTGTTTACGAAGAGAATTTGAACAGTGTCGTTCTTGTCCTCTTCGGTGACCGTATCATCAGAAGATGGACCTTCTGAAGGCAAGACTGGGTCAACTGCCGCCTCGACCTTTTGAATTTCATCTCGTGTGAATTCAGATGGTTTATCTTCAATGATGGATGCTTCGACCGACCACAATGGTGTGTCAGTTAGATTTTCAACTAGTGATGGACTTGGCAAGAGTTTCTTATATTCAGGAGGGAGCCATAATGGTGAAACCAGACGGTCATCCAAAAATCTTTTAGCCTCATCTAGGAAGGGACAACAGTGGACGGCGTGATTTCCTTCACAAAGTTTACAAGGGAATTTACTTTTCCTTTTCTATCCTGACACTTCGCTTTCACTAGTTGACGGTGTACTTTCAACATGATCATCAGAGGTTGTTGACACCGGATTGTGCAAACGAGGAGACCAGTCCCTTAAGATCCGAGCGATGTAAGGACAATCTCGATGATAGTGATCTCCTTTGCAAATGACACATGGAGATTTAGGCTTTGACAGTGCAATGTGTGGATTTTCACTAGATGATGCCTGGTTGCCCCTTTTTGCCTTTGGATCCTTCTTCTTCTTCTCTTTCTTCTCCTTCCCCTTCTTCTCCTTCTTAGTTACTTGATTTTTGGCTTTACAGCTTCATTAAGAGAAGAGGAAGGAGGAGAGGGAGAATTGAACGAAGTAGAAGGTTGGGGGGTAGCTTTGGTATCGTCTAGTTGCTTACTTGATTGCTCAGGAATCACAGTGTTCTAAACGACAGAGATCGAGAAGAGCCATACGAGTAGGCCGATTGTCAATCCCGGAAGTGACAATGTGGCCATATGGGGTGCACCAACATCTCCCCAAGAGGAGAAAGGACTAGGATTTCCTCCAACGGGCAATCCTTGGTTGGTGGACTCCATTTTTCTCAACCTAAGAGCAACACAGGAAAGGTGATGTTTATTCCGATTAAAATAAATTTTAGACGCTTTGGCACAACTTGTTTTTTCAATTTTTAAGAGTCGAGAAAAAACAAAAGATGACTCTAGTCACCTTCGATTTTTAATGAGCTTGAAGTGAAAAGTGCTCAGATGGACCTTTTCCTTTAAGGAGTCTGAAAATGAACTAAAGAGACTACTTTGGAAATCTAGACAGAGGGATTACCAAACCAATCACAAAACTGCAGAATAATTTTTATGGTACGGCAGTCAATCTTCCCGAATGTTGTGTTCAGTGCATTGCGATCGATAGGGCAGTAGACACGGCTTCCTATGGATAAAGGATATAGAATATTGTGGTCTCCCAATATATACTCGACAGTACGTGGGAGCACAAGTCCATACTGGCACTTTCCGTCTCAAAGTGGAGGAATCACCCAACCAGCGATGAAAACGACAGTTACCAGGCTTTACGATGTCGGAATACGTCTCTAGCCTAGACTTCTAAATGTTGTGCATTAGGTTCCAAAGCGTTTTTAGATTCATTAAATTTATTTTATAGTTGATCTTACTTAAGAAATTTTCCTTTCAGGTTCATCGCGTGATGTAGATGTACAATTCCTAAAATGGAATCTAAGATGATAAACAATCGTTTAATCTTATTTTTGCAATGAAAATCCTAGCTACTAAATAAAGAGAGATGATATTCTTTCAACATAGAGCAGAGAGCACACACTATATGCACTGTCCTAAATCAAACCAACAAATAGTCTAAATGCAAATGCACATGCATGTATTTGTTTTCATCCTTCTTAATGTGTGAATAATAAAAAGAAAGCTAAGCACAAATCTGAATTATTTTTCAAAGCGACATTACTAACAAGCTTATTTTCAAGACAAAATGAAGAAAATGGCGACACTTTGCAATTTAGAATGGGAAACTTGCTTTCGACACTTGAAAAACTACTAATTCAAATCAAATACAAGAGTAACAGTGTAATTTACTATCCAGAAAAATCGGATTCTCTTCTATGACTGAAAACAACACTTGCGACACTTCCAAATCAAGAAACGACAGTTCAATTACGCTACTTCTTTGTAAAAGAGAACTGAAAATGGCTCACAATACATAAAAACATTCACAGTTCTTTGCACAATGGAGGCAAAATAATGGTAAGGAAGGGGGTTTCCACAGAGATATACTAACTACAGATAGCAAAACTCCTGAATAGAGCTGAAAAGAGTGAAGAAAAAGCAAAGTCTAGAGGAAAAATTAGCCTTCTCTGACCAGCACACCTGTTACACAGGGATTCCAGTATGCATCCCACCTATAGCACACAAGAAGTGCGATGCATACTGATATCCTTGAAGAGAGGATGCAATGGTATAGTGCGAGATTTTTGATCCAGTTCTTGATCACAGTTTGCAGCACAGTTTAGGGATTTAGGTCGAGCAAGTGATAATCAGTAAATAAATCACAGGGGTAGATCCAAGGAGGTTACTAGAGCCACCACAAGGGCAATTAGAGAGTTTGTAAATAGATTGTTCAGTTCATAAACAAAACCCGAAGATAGACTAAAGCAACATTGATCTACTTTGCACTTGCATAGAAAATGCAGTTCGAAGGCTAGCTGGCTTGACTTCAGGCTCTGTCTATAAGTTTATAAAGCAAACAAATATAGACAAACAAACAATCTATTCGCTCCCCAGTGGAGTTGCCATTTTGTTATCGGGAAATCTAGTTTCTATGCAGAGCTGCTAGTCCCACTAAGACTGGTAGCTATCTTAGAAACAAACAAACTAAAACTACTTTCATTTTCCTTTATGAGAAGTAGATAAGAGGGGAACTAAGGAGACCAACCTCTGTCTTGCACTTGGTTCCTTGCTTGATTCCTCTCCCTTCCGATAGATCTTTGCCACTCGCTTCCTCGTCCACCCAACTTCAAAGAGGACCTGTGGAATCAAAGCAGCATAACACTATCCAAGAACAGAGATCTACTACCATAAAAAATATAGGACCAGATATACATTGACCACACAAATGCATATATCATCAATCATACAAGAATGTGGAGGAAAAATTGAATAGCTTTATTAATATCAATAATAGAAAAGAGGATTACAACCAATTGTTCTGACCCAGCGTCATCCTCTCAGCAAGAAAGCCCTTCTTCACCTCATGAAAAGCTTAGATCACCCAACAATATGATGTTACACCAAGATACAAGATACAAAATTCCAGCCTCTGGATCTCTGGGATGAGGGATCCATATATATATGATTGCAGGGAGGTGAGTTAGCTTCTGAGATTTGATTGGTGCCCTCTCTCTGATAGTTCTTGATTCCACTTGTAGATTGATGATCTCTTACTCATCCTTGGGTGAATGCAGAGAGGCAAGTGTCACAGGAGAAGTTTCTGGAAGGCTCCATGATCATCCACCTCGCAAATTGACTCTGCCATTTGTCCACTCTAGCCCATCACACCCATAGAATGGCTTTTCAGTATGCATCGCACCTCCCGTGTGCATTTAGGTGGGATGCAACGCACTTTGACCATGGAGCAGGTGAGATGGTCCAGTTTTGACCAGTTCTGAGTAGTTTTTCATGGATAACTTCTGGGAGATGATGTAATCAGCTGACCTTGTTCTTTTAGGGGTTGGAACAACACTTTTAGGGACTTAGGAGCCCTTGGTTTATGGACATGTTTGATTGGGGTTGCAGTGCCCAAAAATGTCTATAACACTCTGGAAGCCCTTGGTGGGTTGAGTTACTAGTCTTGGAAGCTCTGGTTGGACAAATGCTCTGGACCTGAAAAGGTGTCACAAATCCTAAAGTTGTAGGCACAACACTGGGGAAAATAATTCCCATAAAGATCCATTTCCCTTTCTATGGGAGCTTCTAGAGCCTCCCGGATGCATCCTTATCCATATCAAGGAAGCACCTAGGGATTTGATGCACTAAAACTACTGTTGGTCCCAGTGGTTGGTTACCTGAGTGGTTGGGATGGATCCTAGGAGTTTCTTTACTGATGTGGAAGGTCTATGTGATGTGTTTTGTTAGTTCCACTTCCTTAATGGACACATAGGGAGTCAATCATGTCATAGTAAATTATCGTCACATTTTTACCCCGGTTGGTCGATTACTCTGGTAGATGTGGGAGGAGGGTGTTACATCAACGTACCACACAGTCCCCATAACTATGTTGGCTGCCATGAATTCTATTAGGGTGAAGTCTAATTCGAACTGTGAATCCAATGCTTCACCTCCTCCTCCTCTCAAAACCTTCTTGTTATACTTCTTGTGCATACATTTTGTTGCATATTTCCCATATTCATGGAAGTGAAAACATTTTAGTTTTCTCAAGTCTTTTTGCTTGCCATTATTTTGGCTAGATTCAAGTTTTCTTTGGGTTTTCTTCCCTTTTCCCTTCTTCCCCTTTCTAACTAATGAAAAATTATCTTCATCCTTTTCTCTAGATGAATTTCCATCTCTGGTATTTCTCTTGAACTCTTCTTGAACCAAATCGTACCACAACCTTTCCCAATTCGGTAATTTTTACCTTCCATTCACATAGTCTTGGTAGTTGTGTTGGGATTTTGGAAGGCCTAGAAGAGCAAGGCTCACTAGGTCATCTTCTGCACTATTCACCCCAACCCCTCCAAGATCATCTCTAACTTTTGTAAAACTGGAGAGATATTTTGGAATAGTATCATATTTCTGCATCCTAATGTTTTGAAGTTTATCTCTCAGAGCCATTTTTTAATGGTCACTGTTATGCTATTGACCTGCAAGAAGATACCAGAACACCAAATATGCGAAAAAATATACCCAGAACAAAGAACAATAAGAAATAACAACAAGTATTTTATTATTTAGAAAGGGAAGCAATGTTCACTTGCCTCTTCAAGGGGGCAACCTCCAATAGAGGTGGGCTTAATTAAAAAATAAGACACGATGCTCCTCGAGGGGAGTCTCTATCCTTTATATAGGATTCATGCATGCAATACCATGGGTCAATACCATGGTTCTTATTAATACCATCTATCTAATACCATGGCCCATTTGCAACTAACTATGGTCCCTTCCTTAAATGTGGGTCAACCACTTACAATTATTAATATGGGCTTTTTGACTCTTTACTTAAATATAACTATGACCCGATCCTATTACATAAATAAGTGGGTTAGGGTTGGAACCTAACATGCCCTCCCCCATAAGAAGAGCCTTATCCTCAAGGTTGAAGCTGCGGAAACTGATGATGGATAGTGGTTGGTTCCCAGGTTGCATCTTCCGAAGAGGTGTCTTTCCACTTGACGAGGACTTCCTTAATCGTGCGACCGCACAGGTGTCGTTCTCGTGTGTCAAGAACCTATTCAGGTTGGAGCCAGATTGACACTTCTTCATCCAATTCAGGTAGACTAGTTTGAATTCAGCAATGGTTCCCAATCACTTTCCTGAGGCATGAGACATGGAAGACTCGATGGATTTTTTCAGTGGGTGGCAAAGCTAGCTTGTATGTGACTTCTCTAATGCACTGAAGTACTTGATATGGTCTGTAGAATTTTGGAGATAATTTCTCACAACCCTTGTCTTTGGGTGATGTTTGCTTATATGGTTGCAGCCTCAAAAATACCTGATCCCCTTCTTGAAATTGGCATTCTGAACAATGTTGATATGCCTGTTGCTTCATGCGGTTTTGAGCTTGATGGAGATTTTCTCTGTGGTGGGCTAGCATGGTTTTGTGGTTCTGTAGGATTTGATCCACTACTTGCACCTTCGAGCATCCCTCGATATAATAAGTAGGTGAAGGAGGGAGTTGACCATAAACTGCTTCATATGGAGTCATTTTGGTGGTGGCATGATAGTTGGTGTTATACCACCATTTGGCTAGAGGTAACCATTGTACCCATAGATGTTGCTTTTCTAAAGTGAAACACCTAAGGTAGGTCTCCAAACATTTGTTGACTGCTTCAGTTTGACCATCAGTTTGGGTATGATAGGAAGTACTGTGTTGTAGTTGGGTGCCTTATAGCCTAAAGAGTTCCTGCCAAAAGTTACTGGTGAAGATCAAGTCACGATCAGACACAATGGAAGTGGGCATGCCATGCAATTTGAAGATCTGGTCCATGAAAGATTGAGCGACCAAAGTTGGTGTAAAAGGGTGGGGTAGGGTGCAAAAATGAGCATACTTAGAAAGTCTGTCCACAACCACCATGATGATTGACTTGTTTCCTAACTTCGAAAGACCCGTAATGAAATCCATAGAAACCTCCATCCAGATTGAGGCCGGGATGGGAAATGGCTGTAATGTGCCTGGGGATTTGACTGTTTCTCCTTTGTGGCGCTGACATACGTCGCACTCAACTACAAAAGTAAGAATGTCCTTTTTCATGCCTATCCAAAAGAATGAACGTTGAGTGCGAGCATAAGTCTTCTGAAAGCCTGAATGGCCTGCAGTGGGAGATGAGTGCAACTCAATCAAAATGCACCTTTTGAGGGTGGATGTTGGTGATATCATGACTCTATCCTTGTAGTGAAGAATCTCATCCCACCAAGAGTAGCCTGCTGTGGAATTTGTATCCGCCTGCAATTGATTAATGAGTTGGGAGAGCAAGGGATGTGAAAACCATTCCTTGCAAGCCTCTTCAATCCAGTTTGGAATGGGAAAGGAGATTGCGAGCAAGGTGCTTTCCTCCTCAAATTGGCGTGATAACGCATCTACTACGACATTTTCGCACCCTTTCTTGTAAATTATCTCATAATCATACCCCAGCATTTTGGCGAGCCATTTATTTTGTTGGGGTGAGGATAGCCATTGCGCCAAGAAATATTTAAGGCTTTGATGGTCTGTGCAGATTTGGAAATGCCACCCCAATAAGTATGGTCGCCAAGTATCTACTGCATGTAAGATGGCCATCATCTCCTTATCATAGGTAGATTGTCCCATATTTGTCCCACTTAGTTGTTGGCTAGTGAAGGCCAAGGGTGGACCTTCCAGCATTAAAACCGCCCCAATACCCATACCTAAAGAATCACATTCAATCACAGAAGATTTGGTGAAGTCGGGTAGTGCTAATATGGGAGTGGAACACATGGCATGTTTGAGAGCTATAAATTCCTATTGCACTTCATCATTCCAGAGAAATGAATTTTTCCTGAGGAGTGAGTGAGGGGTCTATCATTGCGACCATAATTGTGGGCAAATTTGCGATAGGAGCCCGTGAGACCCAAAAATCCTCTCAAGCTCTTCAAGGTCTTTGGTCGAGGCCAATCCTGCATTGCCTGGACCTTTTTGGGGTCCACCCTGACACCTGTTGATATTGCAACAAGATGATGGAGCTTAGTGAAAAGAGTCGCCTTCACTAAGTGGGCCCGCAGGCTATTTTTGGTGCAAGTCTATTTTTAGACTATGTCTATTTTTAGACATATGGATCATGTCTATGGATTGCAGGTTGCTGTTTATGGATGATTGATCAATTTGGGAAAAAATAGATGGACTTCTATTTTTGATGAAAGTGTGAGTGACCACAGTGTGAGTGATCAAAGTCTATTTTTAGACTGGCTGTGAAAAATAGAAAAGTCAAATATTATTATCTCACAATAATATTTGGACTATAAAATTGATCTTATTCTCTTGGAGCACTTCAGTTTGAGCTACAGAGGTGGCACATGCAGCTGTCAGAAGTAAATACGCTTTTCTTATGAGTCAGTTGAGTTGTTGCATGCATGACTTCGGTTAGAACTCAAGTGAGTTGAGTTTAGTGGACTGGAGGTGCAGTTGATGGAGTTGTGTTCAGTTTAGCTTTGTTAAACTAGTTGTATTTAGTCTAACTGATCAATAGACTAGAGATGAGTTGGGTGAATTAGTTATTAATTAATTCACAAGTTATTAACTCATAATGCAACTATAGAATACATCAGTTAACTCAGTTGCATGTCAGTGCATGTTCAGTTCAACAAGGACAGGTGGTAGAGAATCAGATTGCTATCAGTTGTGACTATAGTTGTGCACCAGATCTTGCACAATCAAGGGATTGAGTGTGCCAATGATTTTTCTCACGTATTTGCCCATTATTTTAGCCTTTGCTCACGTCCAACAAAGTGTGAGTGATTATTTTGAGGTGAAATACGAGTTTGGGAAGCCATTCTCATCAGTCCTTGAGCAGGTATTGAGCAGTGGAGGCAGGCAAGCAGTGGAAGAGATTTGGAGATCAGATCTGAGCTGTATTGTGTGTAACAGAGGTGGAGATACTTGTGAGAAGTATTATGCTGTGTAATGTTACATGACTCAATCATTAATATACAGATAGTTGGGGTTTTTAGCGAGATGCTTTCCCCGGGATACATACTGTGTTAATGTGTGAATGCTCTTGATGTTTTATTGTTATTGATGCTGCTATATTGATGATCAACGTAGAGGAGCTTATGTATTGTGTATGTATTCCGCAATAGTACATGATCAGGATAATCTCCATTGAATATGGGTTAAATTATTCAAAATTTCTACATGGTATCAGAGCGAGCTAGATAATTGTAGAAAACGTTTCTACATGGTATCGGAGCTGTTGATCATCAGATCTACTATTCAGGAAGTGTTTACATTCTATTTCTTTAGGCAGAGTCTGTAATCGAGCCAGGTAGCCTCTGGATTCATCCTTATTTTGGAAGGTGAGATATCCGGTGAATGCCCATATAGTCAATCTCTGTACGAGAAATATTGTGTTCTCACGAATTCTAGATCGGAAGCAGTTGAGTTGGTTGCTGGTGGAAATCGAATTTGCAGCAGTGTTGTTGAAATGTCTTTCAACGGATTGCAAATGTTATTCCAAAGCAAGAGCGACCTGGCGCTCAAGGATAAACTCAGAAACAATAAAGGTGAGAATGGATCTTCATCAAAGGTATCTGATGAAGAGAATTGCGCTTTGGCTGCCAAAGCAAAGAAAGGGAAGAGCAAGAAAGCTTCTCAGTCTGGTGCGAAAGGCAAGAAGCAGGATATGTCCAAGGTGAAGTGTTTTCACTGTCACCAGCACGGACATTATGCCACAAATTGTCCGCAGAAGAAGAAGAACAAGCAAGCTGCTGGATCTGCAGGGGGAGAGGCCTTAGCTTCTCAGTTTGAGCTTGATTTTTCATTGATCGCATGCTTGGTTTCAAGTGTGATGGGATCAGTGTGGTTCTTGGACAGTGGTGCGTCTTTTCACATGACGGGAGATAGAGATTTGTTCTCTGATCTGGAGGACAAAGATCTTGGAGTGCACATCGAGATGGGCGATGATGGTAGATACAGTGCGATAGGTATCGGTACCATTTCCTTTGAGAGGGAGTCTGGTAAACCCTTTGTATTCAAGGAAGTCATGCATGTTCCAGGATTGAAGAAGAATCTCATCTCAGTGGCGATGTTAGAAGACAAGGGGTATGATGTTGTTTTCAGCGAGGGAAAGGCCTTCCTGCGCAGCAAGACAACTGGTGAGACCCGGAAGATAGGGGTTCGAGTGAGGAACCTTTATCAGTTGCATGTAGATGGATGCGTAGCAATGGCAGGCAAGGCAGAAGGATTGGTGAGCCAGGATGATGGCGAGTTGTGGCACAGGAGATTGGGTCACCTTCACCATGGAGCCTTGAAGATACTGCAGCAGATCACTACAGGGCTTCCTAAAGGCACACTTGCGTAGTCAGATCAGTGCAAGGGGTGTACTTTGGGGAAGTTTGTGAAAGCCACCTTTCACAAGAAGGATAGTCGTGCCACAACGATCCTTGAGAGAATTCACACAGACGTGTGTGGACCTTTCTCAGTTGCTTCGACAACAAAACACAAGTATTATGTGATTTTTGTTGATGATTTCTCTCGTAAGTGCTGGATCTTCTTCATGCAAAAGAAGAGCGAGACATATTCAAAGTTCTATGAATTCAAATCACTGGTCGAGAAGGAGTCGGGGAAGAAGGTGAAGGCTCTTAGGAGCAATAATGGTGGTGAATACATCTCGGACGAGTTCAAGGATTTCTGCAAGACAGAAGGGATTCGTAGAGAGCTCATAGCTCCCCATAACCCACAGCAGAACGGGGTAGCTGAGCGGAAGAATAGAACGATTGTGGGTGCTGCACGGGCAATGTTGCATGATCAGGGCCTACCCGTTCACTTGTGGGCGGAAGCATGCAATACAGCAGTTTATGTGCAGAACCGTTGTCCTCATAGGATACTTGGCATGAGTATACCTGAGGAGACTTATTCTGGTAAGAAGCCTGATCCTTCTCATTTGAGGATTTTTGGTGCTAACGTTTACATGCATGTGACGAAGGATGCTAGGAATAAGTTGGAGCTGACCGCAGAGGTTGGGATATTTTTGGGGTACACTGGTATGTCCCACAACTATCGTGTGTATTTGCCAGACAGTGGTAAAACTGTTGTGCGACGGGATATAAAATTTCAGGAGGAGAAAGCCATGAAGTGTTCGCTTGAGAGGGAGCTACACTTGCATGAAGATGAGGAGCTATTAGTTCCTATGGATGAGCTTCAGGACGTGGATCAGCCACAGGACGAGGTTCATGGAGTGGAAGAGACCACTCATGCAACGCCAACCATCAGAGGGCGAAAGCGCTTGACAGAAGCTGAGCGACTGGCTCAAGATGCAGAGAAAGTTGTAGGACCACCTACAGCCCAACGTAGGCAGAGACAGTCACCTGATCGGTACACTGGATACATGGCTCTTATGAGCAAGTGTGTTGTGACTGAGCCATCCTCTTTCGAGGAAGCTGTGGAGGATCCTGCATGGGTAGATGCCATGGTGGAAGAGTATGATTCTATTGTCAGAAACAGTGCATGGGAGATTGTTCCTAGACCGGAAGGGAAATCAGTGGTGGGTTCGAGATGGATCTACAAAGTTAAGCAGGCAGCTGACGGGACTGTGGAGAAGTACAAGGCAAGATTTGTTGCCCGAGGCTTTTCACAGATTGAGGGGATCGATTATGAGGATACCTTTGCACCTGTCGCAAGGTATTCTTCCATACGGACGATTCTTGCTCTCTCAGCGCAGATGGGATGGCACATTCATCAGATGGATGTGAAGACTGCGTTCCTCAATGGAGTCATTGAGGAGGAGGTGTACATTAAGCAACCCGAAGGCTTTGAAGTCTTCAGCAGCGAGTCGCATGTGTGTAGGCTCAAGAGAGCGCTTTATGGGTTGAAGCAAGCACCACGTGCTTGGTACACACAGATAGACAACTATTTCACAGGACTTGGATTCTCCAAGAGCGAGGCGGATCCGAACTTATACCAGATTGTGGTGGAGGGTAAGTTGCTTATCATTGTACTGTATGTTGATGATTTTATTCTAACGGGTGATGAGCTGTTGATACTGTCATGCAAGAAGGATCTTGCTACAGAGTTTGAGATGAAGGATTTGGGCCTCCTTCACTATTTCCTGGGATTGGAAATATGGCAGCGCAATGGTGTACTGTTTGTTTCTTAGGGCAAGTATGCTCGGGAGATACTGGAGAAGTTCAACATGCATGGCTGCAAGCCTGTTGATACTCCTCTTCCTGGAGGTTGGAGGAAGGAGGATGCCACTTCGGGAGAAGAAGTGGATGCCACTGTTTATCGACAGTTGGTGGGGTCGCTGATGTATTTGGTCAATACACGACCTGATATATGCTATGCAGTTAACCAGCTTTCACAAGCTATGGTTAAGCCTACCAAGCTCTTCTGGAAGGCGGGCAAGCATGTATTGCGCTACTTGAGAGGCACATCGGGATATGGTTTGTGGTATAGACAGGAGGATGAGGTGAAGCTATGTGGCTTCACAGATGCAGATTGAGTAGGGAGCCCAATAGACAGAAAGAGCACATCAGGAGGGGTCTTCAATATTGGATCGAAAGCAGTTTCTTGGTACAGCAGGAAACAGAGATCCGTGGCACTCAGTTCAGCGGAGGCCGAGTATATGGCAGCAAGTTTGGCTGCATGCGAGGCTATATGGATGAGGAAGATCCTAGTTGGTTTGTTCGGTTCTCATTTGGATCCTACTGTGATTTACTGTGATAACCAGAGTTGCATTAAAATCTCGGCTAATCCTGTATTTCATGATAGATATAAACATATTGACATCAGGTACCATCATATCAGAGATTGTGTGCAGCGGAGGATCATGTTACTTTCGTACATTCCAACGGAGGATCAGGATGCTAATATTCTGACGAAGGCTCTCACCAGGAGCAAATTCGAGTACCACCGAGGCAGGATAGGGGTTGCTGATAATCCATATCTTGTCGAGAGGGAGTGTTGAGATTGCAACAAGATGATGGAGCTTAGTGAAAAGAGTCGCCTTCACTAAGTGGGCCCGCAGGCTATTTTTGGCGCAAGTCTATTTTTAGACTATGTCTATTTTTAGACATATGGATCATGTCTATGGCTTGCAGGTTGCTGTTTATGGATGATTGATCAAGTTGGGAAAAAATAGATGGAATTCTATTTTTGATGAAAGTGTGAGTGATCAAAGTCTATTTTTAGACTGGCTGTCAAAAATAGAAAAGTCAAATATTATTATCTCACAATAATATTTGGACTATAAACTTGATCTTATTCTCTTGGAGCACTTTAGTTTGAGCTATAGAGGTGGCACATGCAGCTGTAAGAAGGAAATACACTTTTCTTATGAGTCAGTTGAGTTGTTGCATGCATGACTTTGGTTAGAACTCAAGTGAGTTGAGTTTAGTGGACTGGAGGTGCAGTTGACGGAGTTGTGTTCAGTTTATCTTTGTTAAACTAGTTGTATTTAGTCTAACTGATCAATAGACTAGAGATGAGTTGGGTGAATTAGTTATTAATTAATTCACAAGTTATTAACTCATAATGCAACTATAGAATACATCAGTTAACTCAGTTGCATGTCAGTGCATGTTCAGTTCAACAGGGACAGGTGGTAGAGAATCAGATTGCTATCAGTTGTGACTATAGTTGTGCACCAGATCTTGCACAATCAAGGGATTGAGTCTGCCAATGATTTTGCTCACGTATTTGCCCAGTATTGTAGCCTTTGTTCACGTCCAACAAAGTGTGAGTGATTATTTTGAGGTGAAATACGAGTTTGGGAAGCCATTCTCATAAGTTCTTGAGCAGGTATTGAGCAGTGGAGGCAGGCAAGCAGTGGAAGAGATTTGGAGATCAGATCTGAGCTGTATTGTGTGTAACATAGGTGGAGATACTTGTGAGAAGTATTATGCTGTGTAATGTTACATGACTCAATCATTAATATACAGATAGTTGGGGTTTTTAGCGAGATGCTTTCCCCGAGATACATATTGTGTTAATTTGTGAATGCTCTTGATGTTTTATTGTTATTGATGCTGCTATATTGATGATCAACATAGAGGAGCTTATGTATTGTGTATGTATTCTGCAATAGTACATGATCAGGATAATCTCCATTGAATATGTGTTAAATTATTCAAAATTTCTACAGCACCTTCACGCCCCGCAATGTGGCCCAAATACCCAACTTCTTCCATGCCAAAAGAGCACTTGGAGATCTTGACAAATAATTTATGCTTCTGGAGCAGTTGCAAGAGCAGATCTACACACTGAAGATGCGTGGCCCAGGTGCGGTTGTAGACGAGGATGTCATCAAAGAAAACAAGGACAAATTTTCTGAGATATGGATTGAGCAGGTGGTTCATAAGGCTCTAAAAAGTGGATGGGGAATTACAAAGACCAAATGGCATGACCAGGAACTCATAATGGCCTTCATGAGTTCAGAAAGAAGTCTTTGGAATGTCTACTTCTTTGATGCGAATTTGGTGATAGCCTGAGCGAAGGTTGAGCTTAGTAAACAATTGAGCCCCCATTTAGTTCATCCAGCAAATCATCGACAACCGGGATGGGAAATTTATCTTTGACCATCAACTTGTTGAGGGGCCTGAAGTCTAGACACATATTCCATTCCCCGTCTTTCTTGAGCACCATGACCACAGGCAATGAATAAGGACTAATGCTAGGATGAATGGCACCTGCTTCCAAGAGTTCCTTGATGATTTTTCCAATTTCATTTTTTTGGGTGAATCGATATCTATATAGGCTCACATTTAGCGGTTGGGCCCCTGGGACCAAAGTAATGCTATGATCATGTTCCCTTCTCGAGGGTGGAAGCTCATGAGGCTTGTCAAAGACTAGCAGATGGTTGTTTAAAATTTGTTGCATCTCAGGATGAATATGAAGAGAAGTGGGTTCGAAGGCCTGGATGGCATTAAATTGGGCTATAACTCCATGGTGGCCCTTTTTTAATGATTTTTCCATCCTATGTGAGCTGATGATAGAGGAATCACCCACCTGGAGTCCGTGGAGGGTATGTGTGTCGTTGTTCTGCTTAAAGCTCATATATAACTCCTGGAAATCCATTGTGATTGGGCCAAGTGTGTAGAGCCATTCAACACCCAAGACAATGTCACACCCTCCCATGTGTATGGAAAACATGTGGGTCTTTAACTGATAATCCCCCATTTGAAGTTTGACATTTTCACAGCTGCCTTCACATTTCATTGTCCCCCCATCAATAATTTGGACCTGGAAGTTAGAGACTGCTATGACAAAACAATGCATTGCTCTCGCGAGTCTTTGATGGATAAAGTTATGCATACTGCCACTATCAATCAAGACTACTATAGGGCAATGCTTAATAAAACCTCTGATTTTGAGAGATTGGGGAGAATAAATCCCTGCCAAAGCATGAAGCGAGATAACTAGTTCTTCAGGTACATGGTTTGGTTGGTTGTCCTCGTCTTCCTCCTCTGGTTCCTCAAGTGGTGAGGCTTCCTCTGATGAACTGTGATCAGTAGCATCAATTTGAAAGAAATTGGTCTCCTTGCATTTATGCTTGGGGGAGTATTTCTCATCACAGTAGTAACACAATCCTTGCTTTCTTCTTTCCGCCATTTCCGCTAGTGACACCTCTTGAAACTTGAATGTTTGGGTAGTGCTTTGAGCCTGGGTGGGGCGACCCTTAGCTATGAAATTTGGGCGATTGGACTGGGCCGCTAATGCACGTTCTACTTCACGAGCTATCTTGCAAGCATCCAGCCATGAGGTTGGGTGTTGCAGTCGGACATGGGATTGTATGGCTTCTTTGAGACCACTGACAAAACATTCCAAGTAGAACTGATTGTGTAGACCTCCTGTGCGAAAGGCTAAGGCTTCAAAGGCTATAATATATTCGTTCATTGTTCCTGTCTGTTGGAGCTTAGTGAGACGACCCAAAAAGTTAGATTCATGGTCAAAGTGATCCGTAAGAGATTTTGCGAATGTCTGCCAAGTCACGGGCCTTCCATAGCAATGTTGATGCCAATGCCACCATTGCCATCTTTCATTGTCCAAGTACATGCTACCCACACTAAGCTGAGTCACATCATCTCTTATGTGATTCAGTGTGAAATATTGCTCCATTTGTGCTAGCCATGTGGCTGGATGAGAGCCATCAAATTTATACATGTCCAGCTTGGGTGGTCACGTCTAGGACTGTTGGTGGTTGCCAAAGAGGTGAAGAGAATGGCTAGACTCGCCCTCAATGTTTTCATTGAAAACATATGCCTCCGCGCATTCCTCCAACTTGCCCTTTGCGAGTGTGTCAGCTAAGGTCTTGAGTGACGACAGTACTGCATCCAAGTTTGTTTCAAGGGTGTCGATCTTCTCATTGGCCATAGCTTGAGCTCTATTTTGTACCATGCACTGATCCGATGCACTTAAAATTTGGGACCGCCTGAAATTTTTGACGCTAACAATTGAATGGTACCGCCTTTCTCAGCTCATCATCCTGATTCTTATGGGCTAAGTCTCCTATAAGCGTCTCGGGAGGGTCTCAGACCCCGAAAGGACTTTTATTCCTCGATTAAGAATATTGCAGTAGCCGAATCCCAGAAAAGTCAATTATGCTCCATGTCTTCTGAGAATCATGCCTAGGTATAGGAGCCCACACAAAGAGTCAGATTTTTCGGAAAACCCTCAACTGCAGAGTATGAGTAGGAATGTGGCAGTGATCGAACGCCTGCTGCTAGATCTGAATGGTGGATTTGATTGTTGCAACTACTACATAACCCAAACTACTAGATCTGGATGGCGGATATAATAGATCTAATTGGTGGATCTGATAGAACTGAATGGCGGATCTGATAGATCTGAATGGTGGCACTGATTGTTGCTGCTACGATAGAACCCCACCTGCTATATCTAATCTGGCAAGGATGATGAATGATCCAGAGAGAGACAAGGGAACTATGGTCTCAAGGAGTGTTAGATGCTACTAATCGCAATATACATAAGGGTTTGACATTAGTATTCGACCCAATCTTTCAGGGCACTAACCAAGGAGGAGGATCAACTGTACCCTTAGTTGTAAAACCCAACTACCCTATCGTACGCGCGAGTAATCTCCCTGAATGCTATTCTCAGTGTACTGTAGAAGTAAGATGGCCTACAGTTTATCTATGGCGAGGTTTCAAGAGAGCCTAGGGTGCTTCCAATATACCCAGAGGGTACTTGGAAGACAGTCCGTGCGCGGTTCTATCTAATGCGCTACTACTCGAAGGGGTACCACCGGGGTTACAAGTGAGTCTAACAAGCATGACCACCTCTTATATTTCCTGCATGCATTCCTCTCCCAATCCACAGGTTTATGAGCTCAATGACAAATTGCATGGTTTAAAGATGCCAGAACATGTCTCTAGCCAAAAAAAAAAAATTTGCTAAAAAATGGAGATCCCACGGCCCTGGAAAGTGCTCCGATACCACTTGTTATGCTCTTGACCTGTAAGAAGATACCAGGATACCAAATATGCAAATAAATATACCTAGAACACGGAACAATAAGAAATAACAGCAAGTATTTTATTATTCAGAAAGGGAAGCAATGTTCACTTGCCTCTTCGAGGGGGAAACCTCCAATAGAGTTGGGCTTAATTACAAAATAAGATTCAATGCTCCTCGAGGGGAGTCTCTATCCTTTATATAGGATTCATACATGCAATACCATGGGTCAATACCATGGTTCTTATTAATACCATCTATCTAATACCATGGCCTATTTGCAACTAACTGTGGTCCCTTCTTTAAATGCAGGTCAACCACTTACAATTATTAATATGGGCTTTGTTGACTCTTTACTTAACTATAGCTATGACTCGATCCTATTACATAAATAAGAGGGTTAGGGTTGGACCCTAACAATCACTACTATTTTAGAATATCTCATTCAATGTCTTCCACATAGAAAATGATGTCTCCTTACCATGGATATTTGAGACCACATGGTCTCTCGCACATTCCATAAGAACTATCCCGACCTTTGCTACATCCTTCTTCCATTGGGATAATTGTTTTGCATCCAGTTGTGCATGTCTTTAAATATCAATTTTAACATATTCGAACACACCATTATCATCAAACATTTATTCCATTCAATCTTTCCAAGCTATGAAATTCGAGCTACCCTCCTGGGCACACTCTGATGTCAGTTCATTGAAATAAATTCTCCCGATCCTGAAGAAAAAATGATTCACTAAAACCACAAATTCGAAATTCCTAAGAGATAAGTTCGAAATACTAGTTCTAATGTTATTTCAAGGTTCTAATACCATGTAAAAATTTGATATAAATTTCAACTACTCAAGATTTCAAACTGAAAAACAAGAGATATAATTCTACTCCACTAATTTGCAAAATGGAAATCACAATTTAGAACACCCCTCAAACCTCTTTTCATTAATTAGTTTGGATAGAGAAACTAGTACAATTGCTTGCTCCAACTCTGAGCACATCCTTAAAAATAATAATTGTTCTCTCTATTGAATTGAGAAACTCTGGCAAACACTTAGCCAATTATTTGCTTCTCCAGCCTCCTATTTCCTTGCGCAATTCTTAAGGAAATTAGCTCCTATAAGATAGGAATTTCCTCCTATTTTATTGTGCAATTCCCAAGGATTGATCTCTTGACTCCATGCAACAATTGTACACTCAAACTAATATTCAAATCATGTTACATTTCCTTGTCATCTCCCCTTCAGCTAAGGAATTCGAATTCCATGCACGCATTAGTTATTTTTGGCTAATTAATTAGTTAACTAAAATATTTCTATGTTAGACTATTGTCCCACTACACAATTTACCTTCAACTGACTCTATCAATATTTAGAGGTTATTTAAGTAAATACAATTGAAAATAACTGAAGTAAATTGCTAAAATTTAGCAATCACACATGCATAACTCAATTCCAAGCCCTCTAACTTGAATTTAATGAGCCAACTAAGTAACAAGAGTCATGTCACACTAGTTAATTGCCTCCAAGTTGTCATGTCGATGTGGAAATTTTATTTACTCAATTTGACTAAGGTTAAAGTCAAATTAAGCCTTTCTTGCTACATTTTTAATATAACTGACCAAATTGGATGGCTAAGATCCACTCAAATATACAATGGATATTATATTCAAGCTTAGAGCTTATCAATGGTTAATGTCATCACTTGATTTTGAATGATCCAATAGCGTAGAATAAATTAGGGCTTATAAATGCTCCAGAGCCTTTCATATTTGCAAAAGCAGGGACATTTGGGAACCAATCATGAGGATTAGCAAGAAGAAAATACTAATAGTGCATATGGAAGCAGGTCTCAAAAAAGGTACAAGATGGATAGATATGATATAATGAAGAGGGGAATACTCTTGGATACACATGAGAGGAGGGCTAACACTCATGGATTTTATTCTAGTTATGCTTCTGGGAGACATCATCATGATCACTATCAACATCCTTATAAGAGAAGTGAGAGGGTGTACTAAGGTGGTGTTATTAGCTTTTCCAGCAGCCTGTAGGAAATCCACACTCACTAGTTCACTCGGCACAAGCGGCAAGCCCATCTTTTCTATGGCATTTACCTAGCTTTACCTTGCTACGATGACCTCCTCATGCATGTATTCTGACCTCTATCTACCAACCTCTACCCACCCCTAGCTACCTTCATAAAATTCTACCTAGCTTCCTCTCCACTTTATTCGCTAACCCAACCAAGAGAATTGATATAATCCCATCTCTACAAGATAGGCTAGTTGGTCTAATCACTAGGCTGGTTACTATACCCTAGCTGATCCTGCCTGCTATACCTTGCATACTCTAACTATTTTCTTTCTGGGTTGCTAAATCTACTACTGCGATACTTACTACGAATGATACTTTGAATGGTACTAATCCTACCTAAAACCAATCTATACAAGCTATCTAGCCATACAAGCTACCTATACATCCTATCACCCACACAAAAATACATACCCATCAAAAGAGAACTTACCTAACAAGCTAGAATAATCCCAATGAATTAACCATACAAGCTAGATAGACTTAACTAGCCCTACATCCCTGCTAGTTAACCCCAGAAACCTAACCTACTAAATCAAGAAGGGTGAGGAAGGATGGCTTGGTAGGTTATATAGTTTTATGGCTATCTCTCGATTTGAATGGGACAATGAAAGAAGTAGTTGATTAGGTTCTAAACCATCGTAGCGGTAGGAGAGCTTTCCTTATGACTTTCCTTACTATCAAGGTAGGAGAGCTTGCCTGATGACTTGCCTTAATCAAGGTGAGGTTGCTTGCCTCATGACTTTAAGGGATCATTACTCGCCTCATGACTTGCCTTTATTGATCTGAATTGGATCCATAGAAGACTGTCAAAGAACCATGACTGTATCAAGTCGGGACAAATCTCTAAAAAATTCCAAAACAGTGATCAAAAACACCTTGAACTAGTGGCAATTGTAGAGAGTGTGGAATGATGAGGACCTTGGTCAAAGCACGCTGACCGAGGCACATGGAGACTGTGCAGGAGGTCAAAGTATCCCCTAGGAGCCCTGGATCAGGAAAAGAAGGTGGTTTCTGATGTGCGATTAGCGCTTAGCGCTAATCGCACATCGCTGGGTGAACAGGGTTGTGAAGGAGGAAGCCCGAGCACTCGGATGCATGGGAAGTCGGAGAACCATAGGCGAAAAGGAAAAAGGCACTAAATGTACAAAGGCAGGACCTGCGCTCTAGAAACCAGTGGTATTGATCGAGGTGCCCACAAATGGTAAGAGGTTTTGGATGAGAGTGGAGCGATTCCATTCATCGATCAACGTGTGGCAAGCGAAGGTGAGAGAAAACAACAATTGATTGCGCACTAAAGGTCGAGCAAGTCAACTGTGCAAAACGTGCATATGGAGTTGGATTTGGGGGACCTAGATCAGATGGCTGAGATCACTCCCGATGGAGGAAGCGGAATCGACGAAGGAATACGCCACATTTTAGAAGGGATTTGGAATTCATTTGACTGCCACAGTGGAGAAAGACTTCATCCATGACGTAACTAAAGAAAAAAACTGACGAAGCATGCTGGTGCTGTTTAGAGGAGGACATGTGGCCACTCCTTGAGTGTTGATGATGACGTCGAACAGGGAACTCCAAGCGCAGCTGCAGAAGGTGAATCGACAGAGGCAGAAGAGGAACTGAACAGGTATTGGAAAAAATGGCTAAAAGCCATGAACAGAGATAGTCGAATCAGACAAGTTAGACAGTTACTGAGTCAGTCCAAGACACAAAGACAGAGAGACCAGAATCCCGAGAGGAGGATAGAATAGAAAGAACAGTAAAGCAAAGCAGAAGAGACAGAGGGTCGCGCTGACCAAAGGCAGCATCAAGCACTAGAGAGCTTGAAGACTCAAGCCATCCCATAGAGGATCTGTCTGAACTGAGCACCACATTTGGCTCTTTCCACTATAGACCAGAAGGTCACAGAGCTGGCAGAAGAAGAAGAGTCTATGCACTCCAGTGGCTTGAGGAATCCAAGAACCACCCTACCAAGCAAACCTACTTCAAGAGAACTCACATTGATTCCCTGTATTGTAATTCTCTGCTTAAAGGTACAATAAAACAAGGCCACCACTAAAAGCTAGACCAGAGATGTAGCCCTGGAGAATAGGGTGAACTCCTTATTAATTTCTTGTGTCTTTATGGTTGCTTACTGTATTTCTCTACTGTCTTTCCATTTTATTTTTTGTGTATTGGAAATCTGATCGATCCATTGCTTCAATAACACAGAACACACACCAACACATGAGTTTGTAATACCTTTAAACAATAAACCTTTCATTGATGTCACTCATAGGGTGAATATCAGATCAAGTGGTATCAAAGCTCTAGGCTATAAGGTTAGACAAGCTTGTGTTGGTTTAGCTGTGAATTCTCACAAGATAAAATCTCAAACTAGGAGAAGGAGAGTTGGTGGAAACTAATCTTGAAATTGGGAGAGTCTATCCTCATAAGACAATGTTAGAGGAAGGTTCTATGGGGCCAGACCGTCCATTCATAGAGAATTTCCTAGCTATAAATTCTATGGTAGAAGAAATGTATAGAGACTTTAGAAAGCATAAGGTGGAAGATTCATCAGGGTCTAAGCAAGATAAATAAGAAGATGAGTCTCACTTCCATGACGACTCCAAAGGAAAGGGGAAAGAGGAAAGCTTTCTCACACCTCCTAATATCCCTGTGCATAATAAGAAAGAATCTTTGATTAAGCCAGATGTTAAATTTTATTTTCCTATATATGATGGAGAGCTAAAGGCTAAAAAGTTGGACAATTGGATTAGACAAATTAATGTGTCTTGCAAAGTACAGAACATAGACTCAGACAAGAGTAAGATTCAGTTGGCAAGCCTACACCTAGGAGGCACTACCTTTGTTTGATGGGAAGGCAAAACCCAAGATGATATGAAAAGACATGGCAAGACCATCTCTGTCTGGAGTGAATTTGTTGCTGCAATCAAGAAGCAGTTCTATCCATTGGCCTACATGCAACAAGCCATGATGAGTTGACAAACTCTTTGACAGTTGAAAGGGCAAAGTGTGCAAGGGTATACTCAAGAATTTAGAAAGAGAGCATTGATGTTGGGTATCTCACTAGACTCACCAGAGACTCTTTTGAAGTACATTGGTGGTCTACACAACTACATGAGGCATACCATCCTCATGTTTAATCCCACTAGTATAGATGAGGTATATGTACAAGCTACTCATCTAGAAGCTAGAGGAAAGAATGGAAATCCAGAAGTTGAGGGACAATCCCAACCCACTGTAAGCAAGAGCAAGGAAAAAAGAAAGTAGAAGTGGAAAGCAAGGAAGGCTAACACTGCACAGAAAGCCAAAGCTTCATGCACTCATTGTAAAAAGGATGGGCATGATGATGAGCATTGTTGGATTCTGCATCCAAAGCTGAGACCTAAGAAGTCTAAGGGAAAGAAGAAGAAGACTGTTGTAGCTATTCAGAAATATTTGGGGTCAGACTCGGGAGATGAAACAACTACAGTAGCCACAGGTATAAAAGGTAAGAATTTTGAATCATCTACTATTAATTCTGCTCAATCTTTTATTGATGAAGAAAATGAGAGAAAAAGACATGAGCTTTTCCATATTCAAGTTATTTCTAAAAATCAAAAGATTGATACTTTTTTTTATAGTGGTTCACAAGTAAATCTAATTTTTGAAGCAATTGTAAAGAAATTGGGATTAGCAACTACACCTCACAAGAAACCATACCCATTAGGATGGTTGAATGATAAAGAACAACTACAAGTGACTACACAGTGCAAACTTAAGTTTTCTTTTGGGTCAGCATTTGTAGATGAGGTTGAGTTAGACATAATTCCTTTGGATATATGTGGAATTGTTTTAGGAAGCCCTTACTTGTATGATAGAAAGCTTATTTTCTATAGAGATGAGAACAAGTATCTACTTGTTAAAGATGGAATCGAATACTTTGTAAGAGCTCATAAGCTCAAGAACAATTATACTCTCATAAACTCAGGACAGATGAAAAGAATGATAAATTCATGTAAACAATTCTTACTGACAGTTGTGAAGGAAAAGAAACATGATAAAACCAATGTATTTGAGGGCTGTAATGCTGAACAGAAAGCTGATATAGAAAAGGTTGTTTTAGAGTATGATGTCTTATTTCAAGAACCTAAAGGTCTGCCACCCAAAAAGGGAATAGTACATGGTATTATTTTGCAGCAAGATGTTCCATTGCCTAACGTTGGGATGTACAGGTTGTCTGCTTTAGAGAATGCTGAAATTAAGAAGCAGGTGCAGGAGTTGCTTGAGAAAGGGTTCATCAAGCCTAGCACATCACCATGTGGGTCACCAATCGTTTTGGTGAGAAATAAAGATGGCTAGTGGAGAATGTGCATTGATTATCGAGCACTGAATAAGATAAAAATCAAAAATCATTATCCCCTTCCTTGCATAGATGATATTTTAGATCAATTGAAGGAAGTTGTTTATTTCACCAAGCTGGATTTGCACAGTGGATACCATCAGGTCAGAGTTGTAGAGAAAGATGCATGGAATACTGCTTTCAAGACAAAGCGGGGATTGTATGAATGGCTGGTTATGCCTTTTGGCTTAACTAATGCTCCTGCTACTTTCTTGAGATTAATGAATGATGTACTCAGAACTTTTCTTGATGATTTTGTTATTGTGTATCTGGATGACATTCTGATTTTTAGAAAAACGTGGGAAGAACATTTAAAGCATGTTAAGCAGACATTAGATGTTTTGAAAAGAGAAAAACTTTATGTTAAACTCTCAAAATGTGAATTTGGCAAAACATCTCTAAACTACTTGGGTCATATAGTAGGGGGAGGTGAATTGAACTAGCCTAAACCCAGGTTTGCTACAGAAGTGAGAAGCTTCTTAGGAGTAGCACAATATTGGAGGAAGTTCATTTCTAACTTCTCCTCGATTGTAGCTCCCTTACATGCTTTAACAGGATTGAATAAGGTGTTTCAGTGGGGAGGCAAACATCAGAAAGCCTTCGACACCTTGAAAGAAAAGATTAGTACAGCACCTATACTAGCACTGCCAGATCTACAAAGACCATTTGAGATCCAAACTGATGCCAGTGACTATGCCATGGGAGCAATGTTGACACAGCACGGTAAACCCATATGTTATCATTCTGAGACTTTTAATCCTGCAGTAGTTAACTATCCTACATATGATAAAGAATTGTATGCATTAGTTCAAAGTGTGAAAAAGTGGAAACATTACTTAATGGGCAAAGAGATAGTAATACAGACTGATCATCAACCACTTTAATATCTACACTCCCAAACTAAGTTGTAGCAATCAAAACATTACAGATGGATGGGTTTTCTACAACAGTTTCATTTAGTCATCAGATATAAAAAGGGCATACATAACAAGGTTGCAGACATGTTATCTAGACCCATTATAAATGCATCTACCATAATTAAGCATAATTTTGTGCTACATGAAAGCTAAATAGAACAATATGCTCAGGATATGGACTTTAAATATGTATATGCAACTTTGAGTCAAGGCAAAAGAGTAAGATAATTGGACTATCATATAAAAGACCGACTCTTATATCATTGTGGGAAACTCTGCATTCCACAAATTGAGAGAGTAAAGATAATTAGGAAAGCACACACTTCTCTAATATTAGGTCACTTTGGGGTAAGTAAAATAGTTGCATAGCTGCAAACATTTTGCTATTGGCCGAAAATGAACGAGACTGTTTCTAGATATGTAAGAGGGTGTTCCAAGTGCGCTAAAAGTAAGACTAGCAATAGAAAACTAGGCTTGTACACTCCATTGCTAGTTCCTTCTCACCCTTGGGAAAGTGTTTCCATGGATTTTGTTGGAGGACTGCCTAAATCTAGGAAATGTCATGATTATTTATATTTTGTTGTGGATAGGTTTAGCAAAATGTGTATTTTGATACCTTGTAGTAAATAGATTACAGCTGAACAGACTGCAAAATTGTTCTTTGAACATGTATGGGTTCATTTTGGATTACCCACTTCCATTGTATTTGATCGAGACACCCGATTTGTGGGGAAGTTTTGGTCTAGTCTGTGGGAACTGATGGACACCAAACTGAAGAAAAGCATAGCTTTTCATCCACAAACAGATGGCCAGACAGAAGTAGTAAACAGGACAGTGATCCAGTTACTGAGAGGTTATTGCAGCAAACATCCTAAGCTTTGGGATGAACACTTGTGTTATGTGCAGCATGCTTACAACAGAGCCAAACACTCTTCTACACAAAGATCTCCTTTTGAGACCTGTTTTGGTTTCACACCAAGGTCTCCTTTAGATTTTGTCTTTGGTAAAGATACCATGGTTGATGGACACTGTGATGTGGGCAAGGCAACTAGGTTCATTAAACAGATCCAGGAGATCCACCAAGCAGTATAGGAACAATTGGAAAAGAGCCAGGTCAAGTACAAGGCTAGGCATGATAAGCATCGGATGGAGCATAGTTTTCAAGTTGGAGACCAAGTCTGGTTGTATATCAGCAAGGACAGGATGCAAGGTGAAGTTAAAAAGCTAAAGCCTACCAGATATGGACCTTTTAGGATACTCGAGAAGATTGGTGAAAATGTTTTTCGCCTTGATTTACCAGCTTACATGCACATATACTCAGTCGTAAATACAGATTGCTTGAGATTGTTTGAACAATAATTGAGGACCCTGAAGAGCAAAGTCAATTGCCTTCTATTGATGACCTGCTACCTAAATATCTTAATGAATTGCAGGAAGACACAATGTTGGATAGGAAGATAAGGACAATGCATAGGGTAGATGTTGAGTACCTCAAGATTGGGTTCAAAGGTTCGAAGCGAAGCAGTGCAAAGTGGATTGAGATTGGACAAGTGAGAAAGCAATACCCTCACTTAGTCGATGATTGAAAACCAAATTTTGGTGGTCTAAAATATTTTTCAGTTGGAAGGTCGTGATCCGAATTGGATCCATAGAAGACTATCAAAGAACCATGACTGTATTAGGTCAGGAAAAATCTCCAAAAAATTCCAAAACAACAATAAAAAACACCCTAAACCAGTGGCAATGGCAGCTAGCGTGGAATGACGAGGACCTCGGTCAAAGCACGCTAACCGAGGCCCATGGAAACTGCACAGGAGGTCAAAGTAGCCTCGGATCGGGAAAAGAAGGAGGAATCCCGAGCACTAAAAGGCATGGGAAGCTAGAGAACCGCATGTGAAAAGGAAAAAAGCGCTAAATGTACAAAGTCAGGACCCATGCTCTGGAAACCAGTAGTATTGATCAGGGTGCCCAGAAACAATAAGAGGTTTTAGATGAGAGCAGAGCGATTCCATTCATTGATCGAAGCATGGCAAGCAGAGGTGAGAGAAAACCGCCGTTGATCACGCACTAAAAACCAAGCAAGTTAGTCGCATGAAAGGTGCGTATGGCATTGGATCTGGGGGACCCAGATCGAATGGATGAGATCGCGCCCGATGGAGGAAGCAGAATCGACGAAGGAATATGCCGCATTTTAGAAGGGATTTGGAATCCATTTGACTGCCACGGTGGAGAAAGACTTCATCCATGACGTATCTAAAGAAACGAATCAACGAAGCATGCTGGCGCCATTTAGAGGAGGACATGTGGCCACTCCCTGAGCCCTGATGATGACACCGAACAGGGAACTCCAAGCGCAGCTGTAGAAGGTGAATCGATAGAGGCAGAAGAGGAACCAAATAGGCTTTGGAACGAATGGCTAAAAGCCATGAACAAAGACAGTCGAATCAGTCAAGTTAGATAGTTACTGAGTCTATCCGAGAGATGAAGACAGAGAGACCAGAATCTCGAGAGGAGGACGAAACAGAGAGAACAGTAAAGCAAAGCAGAAGAGACAGAGGACCAAGCTAACGAGAGGCAGCATTGAGCACCAGAGAGCTTGAAGACTCAAGCCATCCCATAGAGGATCTATCTGGACTGAGCACCACATTTGGCTCTTTCCAGTGTAGACCAGAAGGTCACAGAGCTGCTAGAAGAAGAAGAGTCTGTGCACTCCAGTGGCTTTGGGAATCCAAGAACCACCTTGCCAAGCAAACCTACTTCAGGAGAACTCACATTGAGTCCCTGTATTGTAATTCTCTACTTAAAGGAACAATAAAACAAGGCCACCACTAAAAGTTGTACCAGAGATGTAGCCCTGGAGAATAGGGTGAACTCCTTATTAATTTCTTGTGTCTTTGTGGTTGCTTACTATATTTCTCTACTGCCTTTCCATTTTATTGTCTGTGTATTTGCAATCTGATCAATCTGTTGCTTCAATAACACAGAACACACACCAGCACATGAGTCTGTAATACCTTTAAACAATAATATTTCATTGATGTCACTCATAGGGTGAATATCAGATCATTTATAATAGAGTGTTAGCTGGATGGAAAGATTCTTTCTTTGGTGTCCTGCTATGCACGAATACCTTCGAAGATAGGGCCTTATGTAAAGGTAAGGTTCTATTCCCTGGTAAGGTAAGGTTCTATTGAGAAACACTTTTTGCTTTCATCTTGCCCATTGAAGCCACTTCACATCGCACCAAACTATCAACAATCAATCACTTAGTACTTTGATTTTCTTAGTATAAGATTGATAATGAAGAAGTCGGGTGCTTGCTTTGTTGATGCTGCTAGATTTGGTGTTGGTCTTTCTTACTCACTAGACATGCAAGCTTGCATTCAAGGAAGGAAAAGGATTACTTGACCAAAGGGAGAGGAAGATACTTGCTAGACCGAAAGGAGGGCAAGGAATATATGGCAGATGAAAAGACTACATATAGTGGCGTTCAAAAGGTCAGTTATGGTATGTTCAATAGACTGCCCATTGTGTGGTTAATAGTGGAAGTCGAGAGTAGCCTGGTAGGTTCTTTGTTAATTGTTGGAATTTTAGATAGGGTTTTGGCTATGGAAAGAGAAAGTATTCTGCATTAAATGCATTTTTCACAGACTCTACAATAAGCTCTGGCTTTGGGTAAAAAAGTTCCACCTTTTAAACAAGAAAGGATACCAGCGGAACTGTAACTTGTCCACGGTCAATGAGGTAATGAATATCAGTGGAGTACTTCTCACGTATGTTATGACTACTATGGGACTAGGGACCTTTTCACACTCAGTTAATGGAAACAAGGATGGAAATGCTTGGAAACAAGGTTGGACCAACTCTTGAAATTCATTTCATTCCAAGGTGTAGTAACTTCTCTATTATCAAACGAAGGAAAATTGAGCATTCTTTGTCTTTATCAATCCTTAATCAAATAGGTTTAGTTGCTTTTGCACATATATGCAACAACCAAAATCACTTTTAATGAGACCTAGTAAGAAAAAATAGGATGAGTTTCTTTAACAACTATATCCAACAGAGAATAGTGTGGCCCCTCCTTAAAAGATAGGTAAGTTGGCTAAAACCACTTCCATGGATGTTGGTCGAGGGATAAACCTATCTTTAGTAGTAAACATTTTTTCGCATTTCAGGTATATAGTTAGGCAGGCCAATAATTTTTAGAGTAATTCAAGAAAGCCAAGACTCCTACTTTTGATGGTGAGTTTACTAAGTCAGTAGATGTAGAAGTGTGGTTGAATGGGATGAGTTTGAAAGACTCTTCAAGAAGAAGTACCTGTATGAGAGATATCATGATGGAAAGGGAAAGGAATTCTATGAGCTCAGGATGAGAAAGAAAGGATTCAAAGGTTCATCATTGGGTTTCCACTAACATTCCAATATTGGATTAAGTATGATGGGCCTCAAACATTGGAAGAAACCATCAAAAAATTGAAGTATTGTGATGAACAATAAAAGCGCAAGCCTGAGTTCAAGCGTGACTAGAAGGGTAATGAAAAGACTAAAGGAAAAGGGTTTGAGGCACGACAAAGATCTATGGATGTAGGTGATAACGAAAATGTGGCATCCCATAAGAATTTCAATGCAACTGAGAGAGGACATGGGTCTAAACCTGAGGAGCAAAAGAACAAAGGTGATGGAAGGAAATCTTTGAGTTGTTGGACTTGTGGTGGAGATCATCACAAGAGGGATTTTCCTTCGCATATGCATCTTGGAGAAGAATTAGCTTATGCTTTGGGACTGAGAAATTGAGAAAGTTAAAGTGCATGGAAGCACTTTGGGGCCAAGGAAGCTACATGGAATATGGTTTATTAGATGCAGGCATAATAGATCGTTTCTAGTTATAGCTAGTTTCGTGAAAGGAATTAAAATCCATTGGGAGATGATATGTGCATGTTTTCAGTTGTAGGGAAACATGTCAGGTATAATAGGGTAAGGCAACTGTTATATTTTTGTATTTATTAATGGAATGACAATTGTGTATTTATGGTAGTATGATGTAAGGAATTGCATGGAGAAAGAGATTGCCATAGATCTTAAGGAAGGATCGGGCTGAGCTTTCTCTCATGAACCCTTGGAAGCACTAGGAAACCATGGCAATTGTGTCATGTTGTCTAATGATTTTTTTTTTTCTCTTAGTGTTTTGTGATTTTTTTGTGCTTGATTTGCAATTTTAGCTATGATTGGTGCATGGCCATGCCACTTTGTTTGTGGTGTTGTACAATTGTTTGTTTTTCCTTGTTTTCTTTATCTTTCATTATTTTTCTTTCCTTATGTGTTTTGAGGGTTTTCAGAATTGGTTGGGGAAAGGGGAAAGTAAATGGAGCTCTGGGAGATCTCAATGAAACCCAATAGGAAATATAATGCCTGAATGAAGCCCAAAGCATGAATAAAAGACAATTGAAGGCTAGAAATTGATAGCCAATTGGGCTAATTGGGTCAACTGGCGTAAATGGATAGTGGTAGGATAGTCATGAGAACACAGGTAATTTTTTTGTGATCATGATTATTCTAATGTTTTTTTTTTAGAATTACAACAACCCTCTCTTTATTTTTTATACAAAGGCCCCTACATAATGTTTTCTTGTTTTCCCTAAAAATATCAAAATATTTTGAAAAAATAAGAAAAAACAAAAAATAACTTAATAAGTGGAGGTTGAATTTATATTTTTCATGAATAATTCACATTTCAATCCTAACTCTCTGACCTCTTGGCTAAAATATTGGACCAAATTCCAATCTCTTCAATCATTTTTTAATCCTTACCACCTGAATCTCCGACCTCCCAACTATCTAACCATCCAACCTTTTAGTATCACTTGACTCCTATCTAGTTGGGTCGGAGGAAGGTAAATATTATTTTTATCGATTTGAGTATATTTTTGTTTTTATTGATTTATAATAAATTGATATGAAACTTGATTTTCTGTTGCTTCATGATTAAATGATTTTTATAGATCTGGATATCAAAATTACCCTACACTATCTCGATTTGCTATAAAAACAATTGGATTACATAATGGGAAATTAATAATCGAGTCATGTGAATTAATTCATGTGTTCTTTGATTTTTAATCAAAAATCATAACTTCCAAAGTCATTTTTAGTTTGCTTATTGTTTCAAATTGTTAGGCCCGTTTCAGGAAAATTTGAATTATAGGAAGAAAAGAACAAAGTTTCAGAGATTTTGTGTAGGTAAATTATATTTATAAAGGATTGATCATCCTTATTTCAAACTTTTTACCATAATAACTTACATTTTTCCATTTTTGTTCACAGACCATAAAATGGGAAAGAAGGGAAAATTTCTTACAATGAGACAAGCAGTGGAGCATATAAAAGGAAATCTGAAAGAAATCCAGAACCAAAGGAATATAGTCTCAACCCATCTATGATCTCTGACTCCACTTATAAAACTCAGAAAGCATGTATGATGAATTGGGAGGATATTTTTTATTTCTTTGAGAACAGAGGGTGGTTGAAAATTGCAAGAGCTTCTTAATAAAAGAATAATCTATTGGAGGGAATTAGGAAATATAATTGCATCAGGTAGCTACTAGGGATAAAACTTTCGCAACCAACATTGTGTCAGACCACAATAATAATGTTATATCCTCCTGGAAACCAAAAGTCATGTTTTCCATTTATAAGGTCAGTTCCACTGAAATCCATCTCAATGTTGAATTCCTCAACAATTTCTGAAATACTATTTTCAAACCATGTGAGGAGAATTGTGAAAAAGTGATTGAAATATGGTTATGAGAAGAAGAATAAAGGTTTAAGATTAGAGCTTCCAAAGAATATCCCATTTCTATTTTTAAGAAACTCTTCATATTTCTTCATCAAATTGTTAACTTGGCTATATGGGGAAAAAGATCGAGAACATTGTAAAATGAAATGGATTCCCATAATCCATAGTATCTTGCATGATGCAAATTGCCTAAATTGGGACAACATTTTATCACAAAACATCATAGATGCTTTAAAATTATCATTAATATCTCCTCTCGACTATAAAAAAATATTATGTATGTCTTCTTTCCAATGGATGTCATTATTGCCTCAGTCCCCTTTCCCCGAATGAAATGGAACTATCTTGTTAATCAACAACTCCCAATTTAGAATTATTCCCCAATCCTTTGGGAAATAAATTTTAGATTCCATATTATAATATTTGTCATTATGTTATGATCCCTCTTCATGAAATTATTTTCGGTAAAGCCCTCTTAGAATCAGTGAAACTCTCAAAGAAGGCCTATAATCAATTAGTCATTGGTTTGTTGAGGAATTATCTTCTTACATAAGAGTCTATGGTAGTGATGTTGGTCCTCACCTTTTACCTAGATACATTCCTAAAATACTTCCTATGAGGGAAGTAGCAAATCAAGTTGTTTTTTATGACCAAGCTCGAAAATTGAGAAAAATACAAAAGGAAATTTGGCATATGTTTCTAATTAAATTTGGAGAGATAAATATCAGAGACCAGGGACATGAATTCAAAGAAGCAGAGGAGATCCAAGACATTTCGTTGTATTCTTTACCTCATAATGAATATGACCCCCATGGAATCATTGGTAATGATTATAAAACAATAGGCCTTGTGAAAATATTTACTCACCGGGATCCACCTTTTGATGAGGTTTTCACAACCATTGATGATTTCCAACAATATTTTGAGAAAGGAAAGCTCTTAGATGTTGAAGTAAGAGCCAAATCACAAGAATTAAGGGAAAATATTTTTGAAGGATTCTTAAGGGAGAAAATTCTGCATGTCAATATATGTGTAGAAGAAATTAAAAATTTAGAGTTCCTTCAATTTAATTTCAAACAAATTACTTCAGATCCATCCTCTATCTTTCAAGAAGAGAAAGGAATTCAAATAGAAAAAACAACATATGTTTTTGTTATAGGTGAATAAGCAGTCACAAGAGAAGAAATAAAGAAATATCAGCATGTCATAAAATATGTTACAAATACATGAGTTCCTGAGAAAAAGAAAGAAGGTCGAGAAATAGTGAAGTCAGTAGACAAACAAACAATGCATTATCATGAGATCATTGAGATCAATTCTCCTTGTAGACACATAATAGAAGCAATCTGAGAACATAATAGGTCAAGAAATGGATATTGATGTAGAAAAGGATAAACAAATATCTGATGATATTTTTTTGAAAAAAATAAAGAGGCACTGGAACAACAGGCAAATATTGATAAATCTTCAGTTATTCAAACATCTCCCCATACTTTGATGACACCTTTTTCCAATAATATTCCTTGGGATTATTTTCTATTTAAGCTTATTTATGAACTAGAAACAATTTTTGATCTTCTCTCACATAGTATTTATTTAATTCCCAAACTAAGTGAGTGGTTAGAAAAAATAAGAAAATGAAGTTTGATTCTCTAGAAAATGTTACTGAATATAGTTGGAAAGTCCAAGGTGATGTTAAGGAAAAGGCCAAGGAATATTCCCAAGAATTGGATGCTTTTGTGAATTATAATAAATATCATATCAATGAGCTTGTAGCATCATATTGAGATAGTTTACAAATTAAAGGACTGGAAAAACAATTATAGATAGGAAAATTATTTAATGAATACAACTAGAAAAAGTAATATGTAACTCTTGTTCAAGGTTTTTCCATAGAAAGGGAAAATCTTCAAAATCTAAAATTAAAACATGATCTTCACATTCAAGGATTGAAAGAAGTCCATTAGAATCAAACACAAATATTGAAAGAAGAAAATAAAAGTAACATTGAAATCATGGCTACAACTCTATAAGAGAAAGCCAAGTCTCTTCAATTTCAAATCAATCAAAACGAGGGAGTAATACATAGTGTAGAAATTTTCAAATTGCATGCATTGCAAATCTGCTAAATTTTAAGGAAGGACCAATCCAATTTTTATAAACGCATGGATAAAATCTCAAGAATTTATCAAGAAAATTTAAATCTTAATGAAAGGATTGATTCCTTAGTAGAATAACATAAATACATCAAGGTTAGAGTTGTTTCCATCCTGGACTGGGAAAAGGAATTATAGTCTAAAGTAATTCCAAAAGTTCCTAACAATGATATAAGATTGATGCATGCATCCTTAAGCCGCGGATAAACAAAAGCCAAGGAAGTTAGAGAATGAGATAAAAATTCCCAAGGACAATGTTTAGAAATATAGGAAAATGGAACTAATTTTATTTAGGATTTTTATCTCCCAGGTTCTAAACCATTAAAAGAAGTCCTTCTAGGAGAGCTCAAGCAGTCAGTAGAAGACATCATCATCAAGGATTGTTAAAAATATGGAATTGTGGTAAAATTCAACCTTTTACAGCTAAATTGATGGAGATAATTATTACATTGAATTCCTCTGTTTTAGATGACCAAAATCGAACTAAATATCACTCAAATCAGATAAGGTAAAGTGTGTTTATGAAGAAATTCCCACATGTGCACAATTGATAACATTGTCCCTAAATCAAAGTGTACCAATTTGAAAGGATATAAATGCAATATCCCTCTACCTCATTTAGACACAATGATGAGACACTCTTTTATCTTATTTTTGGCTTACACAGGTCTAAGGCTAGTCCATGGAGGATTAGGTTCACTTTGAGATGAAATTGCAGGGTTCGAAGCTTGCATCTCTGATTTATGGTTTTTGGCCCTAATCACAGGAACATAACATGAAGGTATTTACTATAGTCACGCACATAGAATCTCATATGTGTGAATAGATCCTTTCAGTCACATAGACAACTCTCCATCCATGTGATCGAGGGTTTAGGGTTTCCACAGTCCACATCTGACCTCAGTCTCTCACATGTCAGGATTAAGGTAGTGACTAGGATAGCTATAATCACTCCTAGTCTTCCAAATATCTTGATAGTGACCACAAGGTTCGGCAATTGACTGCAGACAGTGATAGTTCATTACAGTCTTCATAATCATAGTTTTGAGCATATACATTGTTGGGTCCATTTCATGGATGTTGTAGTTCTTTCGCTCGTTAGTTTCATAGATGAAGATATGGATCATTGTACTCTCTTTTTCTGAATTATTTGATGATAATCTAAGAAGAAGAATCTGCAAGGGTTTTCCCCATAGTGGGTTTTTCCCTGATCTCCGACCAATCTTGGTGTTTCTATGTGTGAGTTCTTTTCTTCTATTGTTCCTTTATTTTTCACTGGATTGATGATGATGATATTGTTATTTCTAGATAGTTGCATCTGATGATGAATAGTGATGTAAATCTGAATAATGTTATGATGTTATGGGGTGCACATAATGTGTTAATGAATAAATGCAATTATGAAAGAAAATAGCAATATATCCCTATGAAAAATTAACTTGGTACTAGAGTCATGTTGAAGAAATGCCATGAAGATCACCCCCATGGAGACACCTTTAATGGAAACAAGAGAAGATGGAGGAGACCTAAAATAATTATATGGTTTGAAGATAACCTTAGGAAATTTTTTTATTAGGGTTTGATGGATATTATGAAGTTAGGTTTTTCTATAAACCCCGGTTTATGGAAAATATATGAGATGTGAAATCTAGCATGGTCAATGTGAATATGCTCAATTAATTGTGACAAATTTGATGAAGCCCTAGATGGGATAGACTCTAGTAAACCTGGTTGTTGATAAAATTGGTTGAAATTTTGAAGGAAACATTGTTATATGGAAAATGGATAGTGATGGCTCTTTAATTTTGGTTCAAGAGGCAGAGGATCACCTCTCAATGAAGATAAGTATCTCTTGAATTATGATGCTCCTTTATGTCTTTACTTTTGCTTAGACTTATAGATTTGATTATTGTTTTGATCACTAATTATACTTCTCGCATGTATATTTGAGTATTTGGATGTTTCTCACCTCCTAATGTGTTGTAATAAGAGGATCCTTCTTGAGGATCATTTGATATGTGGGAAGGAAAAGCTAGAGGTGGAAAAGGTAAGGAGTCACCTAATGAAAAGATGACTAAGTGCTACATGTTGCCTATGTCAAATAAAAGGATGCACAGGTATTTGAATGCTACAAGGTGTGCAAGGTATATTATTTCAATGTTATAGCAAGGTAAGTCCTAAGGTATGATGAGAATGTCTCCTTCTCAAATGGCTCATGCATGCATATGAAAGTGATTTGAATTCATGATTCTTATGGTGAAATGGTGCACTTGATGGTGAAAAAGTATATTACATAATCAACTTATTGACTATGAGGCTACTTAATATTGATCTTTGATATATTGGTATACTTTATCATATATCATTTTTGGATATGTCTATTCCATGAAATGTGAGCACCTTGATTCTGGTATATGGTAACTTGGTAGTATTGATATTGTTTGTGAAAAACATGATAGTCATGATGATAGAAGTGTAACAATGAGATTGAAATTCATGATCTTTTTTTTACCATGGTTATGCTTTGATGTGCTTAGTAATTATGTCATATTTGAATTCCCTAATTGGATGGATTGAATTACGTGACAAAGAAATAATGTTGTGATCATGATTCTCGAAATATGTTACTATTAGCTATTTGACACTAACCCTTGATGAAAAATTTATGTCATGATTTCATGGTGAAGTAGTTGATGCTAAAATATATGACCATGATGAATATGTGGATATAGTATAACTTTATGATCTAATGGATCTATTTATGCTTGATGGTAGTATAGATAGGTTAATGACTTGATTGAAGATGACTGAAGTGGATTCCCATTCAAAGGGAGAATCTCTCCATAATATCCATACTCCTATTACAATTGGAATATATATATATATATATATATATATATATATATATATATATATATATATATATATATATATATATATATATATATAGAGAGAGAGAGAGAGAGAGAGAGAGAGAGAGATAGATATATATATTTAATTCCAATGGTAATAGGAGTATTCTTTATTGTTGAAGTGTGATTTATGGGCATGAATAGACAAATATCTGACATTGTTGATCTATAGAAAACTTTTAATCTAATAAGAGAGATTTTTCCCTTACCCTAAACCTCATTTTCATGGAATCAAGTTCATATGTGTGACTATAGCCTTTCAGTCACATGAAATTAAGGTCAAGGGTGTGATTGGAGTCTCCCAGCCACTCGTAGAGGAAGGCCTATGGGTGCGACTATGCCTGCTAGACACAAAAATGAAGTTTTGTGCATGAAATCATATGTTCACCTGAAGGATGTCAATCATAATGATGTGGAGAAGACAACAAAAAAGATCTGTGAGCAGGAAAGTTTGAATGTTTGCTATACTATGAATATATATATATATATATATATATATATATATATATATATATATATATATATATATATATATATATATATATATATATATATATATATATATATATATGTATATATATGTATATATATGTATATATATATATATAGATATTGAACTTGTGTTTACGGGTGACCGACATATGCATATATCATTATGTTTGAAGTTTTTCTACAAGAGTTTGACATGATTTGGTTGTTTAATATAAGTAGCGTTTGGAGTTTTGACATGATGCTTGATAATGACTTAGATATTTTATATGATGATTGAGATATGTTCTAGACTATAGATCACACTATGACAACAAATTTGGGATATTGACATGATGACTAATGATTTGATTTGATGACTGATGATTTGTCTTGATGACAATGCTATATGGGCATGGTGACCTTCAGTGGCTAATATTGGTGTTTAATAATGGTTTTGTATTAGCCTCATTATTCCTAACACAGTGGTTGAAGTATTGATAGTTGTGATTCAATATGAAGTAACCACACAATAGATGGATGGAACCTGCATGACTTATTCTTGGTGTATGCATTTGCATCTAGTGACATATATTATGATCTTGAGGATGACTTGATGAAACTTGGATTGATATTGTGATATTTTGATGATCTTGATATTGGTTCTGATATGGCATCTAAACTTTGATAAGTTGACTTAGTTGATTTGACTGTACAATATTGTGATTCTGATCATAATGGTTTGGAAAAGTATTATGTTTGTAGAGATCACTATATGAATAAACCTCCTCGATCCATGTATGTTTGCATTAACAATTATTTGGCGAAGGCAAGACGATGTGTTGATCCAAACCTCTACTTTAGAAGTGTTCCAAGGTTTGACTTTGATTTTGAATTTGGTTATATATATTGATGGTCTACTCTTGACAAGAAATGAGCCTATGGTGATCTAAGTAAAGAGGGAGATGGCTTTTGAAGCTCAAAATATTGAATCATGGCATGATGAATCGATTTCTGATGTTGGGAAAATAAAATCTATATTGCGAAGCTATTGAAGAATTATTGGAAAGTGGAAATGCAAATTGTTGAACACACCGATTGAATTTCAAGAAGTTGTGAAGAGATATTATTGAACTTGACCTAGAAAGAGACAGTTGATTGAAGCATTGATATTTTGTTTTGAACATCCATCCATATATATACATTATGTGCATATAACCTGAATGAATTCATGATTGGGCCACTTCATACACATTGTGTTGCCACCAAGCATTCTTTGAGATACTTGGATGGGATGATCAATTTTTTTATCTAAGATACTCATTCTACAAAATGTGACTTCTTGGATGTACTTATGATGATTAGTATTGTTATCAATGAGAGGATCGCATTTGGATGTTTCCTTAGTATGAGATCTACCATGATATCTTGGATGAGAGGTCCATAGCATGACCGAGGTTGAGTATGATGTTGCTAGCATGACTATCCATGTGGTAGGATGAAGAATCTCCTTGGAGAGTCATCTGAGTAGGATCTCGATATCACATGGATACATTATGATGACAAAAAATGGGAACTAATTGGTAGAGGATCCCGCATATATATGGGACTGATTTACCTTCATATATTGAGACAATGATGTTATACGAGACAAGATTAGACATGTGTTTGGCACCTCCTTGAGAGGAAGGATGAATATGGTATCCTTTTATGATATATATATATATATATATATATATATATATATATATATATATATATATATATATATAGATATATATATATATATATATATAGATATATATATATATATATATATATATATATATATATATATATATATATATATATATATATATGTATGTATGTATGTATGTATGTATGTATATGTATATATGATTGTTTATGTTCTAATATGATATTTGATTTGATGACCTACATGAACAGGAGAAAACTGCTATTGAGACATGATGATTACCATATATCAGAAAAATGATATGTTTCTGATCTATAGAGAGTGGGATTGATCAAGAACACTGAGCCATCTCTTCCTCCCCTGTCTGAGCTCCCAAAGTGTGGAATTAAGATAGAGGCTATTGGGGTTTAGGGAACTCTAGACAATAGGATATCACCCTTGTATGTTACCCATAGGGTTGGAGTAGTACCTCACCCTATATCAGTCTTTGCAGAGTATACCCCAGTTGGCATCATACCCACAAGCAGGGCTTGTTGGGATTGTCCCTCCCCATCTAGAAAATGAGTTTAGGAGGCTTGGAGGCTTGTGATCCTTACCTCTTGGTAAGTCGAGTATCTTGTTCAAGCTTGGATTATGATTCAGTTGTTATACCACATGGCTATTGAGGTTCATTGTTGGGAAGATCAGTAGGAAATAGGATGGGTTGAGTAGTAGCTCCCCTATATCACCTACTCGATGGGGTCGTAGTAGTAGATCCCCCATGATATTTTAGGTTGAGATTGAACTGCCCAATGTTGTTTTAGGTTGAGATGTGCTCACTGATGATATGCTCTTTGATGATGATGCCGGTTGTAGATATGAATCCCTGCCAATATTTCTAAGTAGTAGTATGTTGATAGATATTTTGGGTAGTATCCCACTCACAGAGGTTCCGGGTAGTAGCCTAATGAATAGATAGTGGTAGCTTCGACTCCCCTTCGATGACAAATTATTGTTTTAGATTCGATAATATTCAGCATATGAGAAGGGACATTCAAGAGATGTAGAGGAATGAGCAAGAGATGAATTGATATGATCAGTGATGATATGAGATGATGAGATACATGAGATTGGATATGATTTGATGACAAGACACACATGACATGATGTAAGTGGAATTATCCCTAGTTGAGAGGACATGTTAAAAATATGCAATTACATTTAAATTCCCATTTGGACATCTCACTTGATGGAGATAATGATTGCATTGAATTCCTCTTTCGATAGGACCAAAATCGACCTAAATATCTCTCCATGCGACTAGGGGTTTAGGGTTTCTGAAGAACAGATTTGACCCTATTCACTCCCATGCCAGGCTTAAGGGAGCAACTGGGAAATATATAATCACTCTCATGTCACCTCCTCCATGCGACTGGAATCTAAAAGATGAAATCTCATTCTTATGAATATATCGCTCAATGACCATAGGGTTCTGTACAATCATACTTTTGAGAATATACATTGTTGGCTTCATTTCATGGATGTTGCAGTTGTTTTGTGGGTTAGTTGCATAAATCAAGAGATGGATCATTGTACTCTATTTTTCTAAATTAATTGATGACAATCTAAGAAGAAGAATCTGCATGGGCTTTCCCCATAATGGGTTTTGTGCTAGTCTCCGACCAATCCTGGTGTCTCTATGTGTGAATGCTTTCTTCTATTGTTCCTTTATGTTTGGTTTCATTGATGATGATGATATTACTCTTTTTACATAGTTGCATATGATTATTAATAGTTATGTAAATCTAAATAATGTTATGATGTTATGATGTGTTAATGAAGAAACGAAATTTTTAAAGCAAAGAATAATATATCCCTATGAAAAATTAACAAGGACCAGAAAGAAATAAGTGATATCAAAGTCTGGATGCAACAGGTTTCTAGAAATTTATACAATTCCCTTTTGAACAAATTAAACTCATTTCTAAGTTTGGAAATAAGTATAAGAAAAACAATAAAACAATCCAAAGTTTAATTTCAGATTTCCATGTTATCACAAGTCAATTTCATCTGATTCATTTCTCAATTGTTACTCAGGTATATTCAGAATGGGTGAGTCACATCCAAATCCATGCACCGTTACTCAACGTGGAGGATAAAGACTCTGAGGATGAAACATTTATTTTTAGAAGATTTTCTTTATTAGAGAAATATTTATGATTTTCCATGTTGTTATTTTCCAAATAGACTTATATTGTTTTTAAGTATTTATACGACATATTACTTTGGCGTAGAGTTCTAGAAATTGTGAAGACTCAAAACTTACATTTTTTAATCAAATTTTGAATTTGCAACTATTTTGAAGACCTATTTTAGAATAAAATGTGTCCTTGAGCTATGAGACTAATGTCTGGTCATCTTTTAATTCCTTAATGGATGCATCTAGTATTGTTCTTTAACTTGTGCATACTTTTTTTGAATGAATATTTGATTATTTTGTTTGAACATTTCTTAGGATATGTTGCAGTCTATATCTATTATCAATAGAAGTTTATGAATTGTTAACTTCTACACATTCTTGTCTGATGATTGGAATCTAATATTCAAGCGATAGAATATTAATTGCTCTCATTTTCGAGATAATGTTATTTCTCTATTTTTCTAGTTAATCCATGCATATTAATTCTAGAAAAACAAATAAAAATTAGTATGTAGGATGAAAATCTCATAAACATATTTTTGATTTGTTTATATAAACACTCCCAAAACCTAGTTGTGTCTCTAGCTAGACCTGAATACCAGCTAGATTTAAATAAACATGATATTTCACATGGTTTATTATGTTTGAATGAATCCCCTGCCCCACATCCTAAATATTTTTCAAATTGACCTCATCCAATCAGAAATTTGTTTATATATTTGTTGATATTTTTTAATATTAAAATATGTCAAATATTTTCCCTAATTTTTAAATTGTTTTATTTTTCATCTTCTTTAATTTTTTTGTTTAGTTTAGCACAGGCAACTGAGCCTTAGTTCCGGAGAGTATAAAATCATCTCAATGAAAAAGGATCTAATTAGGACTCTGATCGGGCCAATACTCACTCGTTGCAACATGAATTCTTCCGCATATCGACAGGTTTTTATATATGCATATGTATGAATGTCATTGTTTGACATGGTTGCTAAGGATCATTCTTATGGAAGAATGATTGCTTTATGCAAGTGAATGGCATGAAAATATTCCTGGTTTCAAGTGGGAAAGTAGCCCTAAAAGTTTTATGAGGTTAGTATCATGTGGATATGATTTTGATATTATGTTCTTATAACTATTCCTATGTTTATCTTCTGGACAAGAAATGTTGAAGAATACATCAATGGAATGAAAGCGGTGTGATCTATGACATGTTGGGACAAGCATGGATAGTGGAAATAACCATAGACCTAGGACTTCGGTTGTGGATGCACATGGTAAGGCATGGGAAAGATACTAGAGGAAATGTTTCATGATAGAGACAGTGTGGTCTTTGGATGTGTAATACTACTATTGTGTACATGTTTTACATGTTGTGTTGTATACATGTTGTACTGTGTAGTATGTATTATGTATTTGGTGTATTGTGACATGTGTATTTGTTGTGTTGTATTGTGTGTACATGTATGTGTTGTGTTATAGAATGTGGTCATGTGTACGAGTTGTAAAGGAAGTGGCTCTCAGGATCCATGGAGGTTTTTGGTTGGGACAGGATCTCTAGGGCCCTGTGATAACTTAGGCTCCATAGAGGCTATGGGTTGGATCATTGTAATAGCTTGGGTTCCCTGGATGTTTTGGTTTGAGATAGTAGTCCCTAGATCCCTGGAAAACTTGGGAAGAGACCAATCTTGAGTTGTTGATACTAAGGGTAGAGGTGGTACAGTCTCTGGATACCCTTTTTGTTGATATTGAGGGTAGAGTTAGAATAGTCTTTGGATACCCTTGTTGTTGATATTGAGGATATAGGCGGTATAGTCTATGAATACCCTTGTTTTTTATATTGAGGTTAGAAGCGGTATAGACTTTGGATACCCTTTTTGTTGATATTCAGAGTAGAGGTGGTATAGTATATGGATGCTTGTGTTACTGATACTGCATATGGAAGAGAAGAAAAGGCACTAGGTGTTTGTCGTGTTTGGGAAATCGATTCAATGTGTTTACGAAAAGGACAAAGAACAAAGGAAGAAGTAAAGAACAACTTAAAGATAAGTATCAGTATTATATTTCAGTTTTTAATTTCAAAATTATGGACATAATCTGGAATTATGATTTATGATGGTTGATTTTTGAGCTAACCGTATGTGATATGTTTATACATGATGATTTTATCAAGGAGCTAATTTGACGTGTTGCGACAAGAACTAAATAGAATTTCATGTTTCCCCTTATTGACGAGCTATCAATGAGTTGTGACAAGAACTAAATAGAATTGCAAGTTTCCCCTTATTGACGAGCTATCAATGAGGTATGATTTGAATTTATTACAATTCCTTTGGAGTGTAATGGGAATTATGTGTTTGACATAGGAAAGAATGGAAATTCCTAGGTTGGGGTGGTTGGAATTGTCTACAAGAGAATTAGTAGCACTATCAAAAGGTTTTGGAACATGCAAAAGTATGTTGGTAAAGAATTCATGGGCAGGGCCATTGTGGGACACTGGTATATAGTAGTATCCATTGAATTCCATAATCAAGCTATGACCGATATGATGGTTTTGAAGTAGGGATATGCCTTGGTTTTTGGACCTTCCAATGTGAGGAAACCTTTTTCAGGGGATGGATCACCCGAGGGGCTGGGAAGTGGGGAAGGGTATGTTGGGGAACTTGGAAGGTGAGTGATTGCATGAAACGGGGTAATAGGATTTCCTAAGGTATTAGGAAGTAGGGAAGGGAAGGTTGGGGAATAAATTTGTTCTGGTCAATAACAGTGCTAGATGGAATCATAAGCACATTGGGAGTGTGCCCAAAAACAATTAGTCAATAACTGTTCACTGAGAGAAAAAGTAGTTCAAGAATTTTAGTGTTGGAAATTGGAGGAAGACTTTGATCTTAGCAGTGGATTATGGACTTCCTGTGAAGGAGGTGAATCCTAGTACTACTTTTGAGGGTGGAGGTGCGAGCCTATGGATTCACTTGTCACTGAAGCAGACATTGTATCCTTTTATTTGCTGGTTGAAGAAAATGTGCATATGTATATATGTTTAAATATTTTATCGAGTTTTATTTATAAAGCTACAAAAGTAGTATGTTTGTCATGTTTTTAGTAGTTGTCATTGTAAATGTTGCATCAAGTTGTGTTTATAAAGATTCATAAGCATTATGTTTTGTTGGTAATAGGTATCATAGAACACTAAGGTCATGGGACACATACTCTAAGATGAATAGAGGGGAAAACATCACATTGTGTTCACTTGTGGTTAATTAATGGTGATGAAAATTAGCATTGCCATTGGTAAAAGGAAAAAGGCAATAAATGGAAATTAATTAATATAATAAATGAAAATAGGAGAAAAGGGACATGAAGGGACATGAATATGCATGCAAGAGAATTTTGAGAGAAAATAAAGGAAAATGAAAGAAAAGAGGAAAGGAAAGGAAGAGACATGACCAGACATCAAAGATAAAAAGGCATATGAGAAGTAGTTGACAAATTTTGCTCAACTTTTGACTAGTTTCAGAAATCAAACTCCAAGAGGAGAGAGAGAGAACTTGGACACAAGAAAGCAAGCAAGCAAAGAATAAGCAAGGAAATAAAGGGAACGAGAGAGGAATTTTGTACAACAGCGAGTAGGGACAAAAAATAGTTGTGTGTTTATAGATAAAAATGTGCATGTGTGATTTAGCATGCTTAGATTTGAATGCATGGTACATGCATTTGTTTGATGTAGCTAGTAAGAGAGGGAAGTAAGCCTTCTGGATCATTATTTGATGAATTTAATGAGCTATCATACATATATTCATTCATGACTTGTATATGCTATGTTTACCAAGTTTTTGCAAAAATGATTTCATGTATTTGCCAATTTTGGACCAGGAGTAGATCCTGGAATTAAGTATACAGACACACATACATTGTTGATAAAGTTTTGGAAGGTCCTGGGTAGATCTAGGTAGTTGGCCTAACGATTAGCCCACAAATCCAAATCTGGGTTTCCAGCCACACCCTTTGAACTGGGAGATCTTGGTTGCAACCATACAAAGGAAGGTGTGTGCGCGCAATTGGAGCTTTCCAATCACATGCACATCTTGGCATGCATGTGGCTGGGATGTAGAGTCAGGAAAAAGTTAGTTTCAACGTTGGGCAAGGTCATCAACAAATGTTGTCTATTATATGAGTGATATGGTGCTCCAAGGAGGTTGCAATATGTTTCCGATTAATAGACCCCACTTCCATAACTAGAACTTAGATGTTGGGTCATGTCATAGTAACTCGCAACTCATGTTACCCTAGACAGCTAGTAAAATCTGTTAAATGTGGGTTGGGGTGGTTACAACTAACCAAAACTATGTTAATGACTTAGTGAACTTTCATATTTGAAATTACCCTAATTAGAACCTCTTTTAACTCATTAATTACTTTCACTTCTGATCCCTATAGTTGAATGATGTGCATTGGACATGTTAGTGTCAGTCTTTGAAAGCCTTCCACCAGCGATCAAAAATGCTCTTACAAGGTGGTATTAGGGTGTCAAAGTCAAATTTTGTCATTTCAGTGAGTCTTCAAGTAAAATTTGGTCACTAGGGATTAGGTCTAGGATTTGTTTTCACTCCTTTAAACGTTTTCCAAGTGTCAGTCCATGTCACCATTTAGCTGAGTGTACCATCATTCAAAGAGATTTCATCATCATTTCAGATTCCAATGGGTCATTTTACACCTTGTTCGTGCTTTAGTTGTACTTGGGTAAGGCTCATTTCCCTCTCCTAGGGTTTTGAAGATATTTTTTCTTGGATGGTCAAATAATCAACAAAACTTGTATCATGATGCTCGTAAACCTTCCCCTATCCTTAATATACCTTCTTAAGCACTTCCCATCAATAATATCCCTCAAATTCATCATTTTCCCACAAACCCTAGGTTATTGCTACAATTTGATAATTTTCTAGGCTAGGCCTGTGTTTTTCCCTTTTGGACCCCTTCCCCTCACTCAATATTTGAAATTCCACTTTCCCTTGCTTCCTAACATCCCTCTCTATTTTCAAAAATTTTCTCAAGAATTTAGAAGCCCCTTATCCCCTTCATTTCCCTTCATTTCTACAAATCCCCTGTTCCACATATCGGGATAGGTTTTATTCAAATGATGTTTCTGAGAAATAGAAGATGAATTTGACAAAAGTGAGAGATTTATTTTTCCATCATTCACCCAAGAAGAAAAACCTCTTTCATCTTTTACACAGGTTCCATGGTTTGGGAGAAATGTCGAAAACATCATTTGGCTCAGGAGGGTTGATGCACCTCTGGAGTAACCTTGGTAAAATCAATTTTTCCTCCTTGATGGAATGATAAAATGACTTTATTGATGAGTCAACTAATCATTAGACACAAATAGCTTTCCAATGAACTATCATGAGCTCATTTTGGATTTGAGGAAGACCTTCAAATGTTGACTGCAAAACACTATGGATTTTGGCATCCTCATTCTACACATTTTGACCAGCCTTGGGAGATTGGAATTTGGACAAGGAAAATGAACACCAAATTGAAAAATTCAATATGTTCTGGAAAATAGACTTGACAAGATTTCCAACGAGCTATCCTACGCCCAATTTCGACACAGAGAAGGCCTTAAAAAGTGGTCTACAAAAAGGCACTACACATCTGGGAGGTGCTGCGCACCTGGCAGTGTTTTCTTTTGTAAAATTGCACAGGCGCTGCACACCTGTGTGAGGTGCTACGCATCTACCCAGCCAAACTCAAAACTTTCCCAAGCTGCCAATTCACTTCAAAATCTTCATTTTCTCCCTCTAAACATGTAAGTACATTAATCCTATCTTATGTGTTAGGGTTTGGTTTGCTAATCTTGGTAGTTAGCATTTTAAAAATTAAAACTCTAGCTTCTAGGGTGAAATCCTAGTTTTTCTCATCTCTCCATTATTCTATTTATTTATCCTATCATTTCCATTATTCCCTAAACTAAACCCCATTCCCCTCATACATTTTCCCCATTCCCACTTACACTCTCTCCAAACCCTAAAAACCCTACCCATTCTCCCCAAAGCCCTACTCATCCCTAAAAATCTCTTCATACTCATCTTCATTCCATTCCTCCACCCTATTTTCACTATATTATTCACTAATATAACCATAAGGGTTCACAACCACAAAAAGCAATGGAAATAGACAGTGAGTATGAGTTTGAAGAAGACACCCTTAGTGACAGCTCTAGGGAGAGAAACATACAACAAAGGAAGCCTCATAAAGGAGGAAGGATTATCAGAGAGGAGCCCACTAGTTTGAGGGAGTTACAAGCCTATCCACTTGCCATTTCTTGCTTTAAAGACCAAGCATGCTTTGATTTTAGTGAGATGACAGAAAGAGTCAAATTTCATCATGAGTTGGCTAGGTTATTTGTGACACATTTGCACAATAATGAAGTAACCCTTGCCGGAATAACATTCACCATATCACCAGCTGTCATCTCAGAGGCTACAGGTATTCCAGATGTGGGTGAAAATTGGAACAAAGGTCAGGATATTGATAGGGAGTACTATGATCCTTACATCAAGGCTAGATACAAAGACAAAATGAAGAGAGTATTCCCCTTCAAGTTTTTGGAAGACAGGTTTGCTCCATTGATGAAAATAATTATCAAGTACTTCACTTGTGAAGGTAGGTTCTCCTAGTTGTATGCCTACCACATTAGACTTCTCATGCATTTCACTAGAGTAAGAATGATGAATATCCCTTAATTCATGTTCAGAAACATTGAGAAAATGGCACATATTGTAAAGAGGAAGCCATACCCCCAGCAGTTGAATAGAATTTTCCATTACTCTTTGATTAAAATCATTGTTCTACATCAATTTAACTTTCTTAACATGCCATGGGAGACTTTCATTTCTCATGAGATGTTCAAAGGCCCACAAATCTTTTCATCAGTACCTGATGAAGAAGGTCGACCTTCAAACCATGAAAAAGTCGAAGAGACTGAAACTGTTGGAGTGCCAGTGTTTGTGACATATAATAGGGGTACTAGGAAACTTTTTGTAGCTACTAGGCGAGTATTATCTCCACAAGGTGTGGAAGGGGTCTTTCCTTCATCATCAGGCCACAGGAAAATGCTATCTCCACAAGGTGTGGAAGGGGCTTTGCCTTCTTCTTTAGAAAAACAGGTACAGGTTGAGCAGCAAAGCAAGGGCAAAAGTAAGGGCAAGAAAAAGATGCAAGAGAAGGATCTTAGTGATGAGCAGGAAAGAGATTTCAACCTTGTTGATCATGAGGAGCCACAACAGCATTTCACTCATCATGGAGTTGACATTATTGATTTGGAAGCTCAGGATCCAAAGACTGTCAAAGACAAGATCATAAGGGAACAAGAAGATGAAATACAATCCTTGTCAGATAACTTACAGAGAGCTAAGTTCATCATAAGATATTTGGAACAGTAGAACAAGCATCTGAGTGACAAACAAGTCCTCATGGAGCTCGAAATAGTCAAAGCAAATAGGAAAATTATCAAGGAGGCTAATGTTCCAATGACCCCTATTGAGCAAGAGATTGAAAATGATAGGGAAACATGGCTTGAGAGGGTAAAAATACACCTTGAGGGGCTGATTGAGAAGGCCAATAGGGATAAGAAGATGTTTCGCCACATGGCCTACCACTACATGACCCACAACAAAATCTGCAACATAAGGATGAGGAAGCTTAAGGCTAGCTTGAGGAAGGCCTTAAAGAGGAAAAAGGAGCAAGATAAGTTGAAAATATTGGCTGAAGCCTCACTAGCCCATCAAAGCAGCTAATGGTGGTGTCCCATGCCAAATCTGGGCAAGTTTTGATGATTTTTTGTCTTTTCCAAATTTTGAAATTTTGAAAACAGGAAATTAGCCTAGATGTGGTGTTGCGCTTTTACCTGGAGCACTTTTTGGAGGAAAGGCTTATATATTTGGATTCATCATGATGATAGCATTCATCCCTAAAATTTTTAGCAATTTTGGAGCAAAAATAGGTCACCAAAAGGTCAAAAGACTACCAAAAAATGACCTCTCTGCCTCTTTTTGGATACACAGAAGTAGCCTTGTGAGATTTCAGTTTTGAGAGGGCAAATGACCTCCAAATGCACAAATTCAAGATGTTCCAAAAACTAGACTGGAAGATCTTTTCAATGAGATATCTTGGGCTCAATTTTTCCAAGGGGAAGGCCTCCAAAAGTGGGTGGAAAGCGGCATGATGCATCTGCCCAGTGGTGCTACCATTGGGCCAGTTTGCCAGAAAATCAAATTTTCGCCTACTTTCACTGCAATTTGATTTTCTCTCTCTTCATGGATGATTTTATGATTGTAATTAATGCCTTGGTATGTAAATTTAATAGTGAAATGATCTTAGTGGGTAGATTCATCATTTTGAGGTGGTTTGGGGATCAATGAATTAGTTTCCATGCTTATAGAGACAAGTTGTTCCACTGCCCATATTCCTGTTCCTTGTTTGGAAATGGTTGTAACAACTTATTTTCTCTTGGATTCGACCCCTGATGGCTAGCATAGGTGGTTTGATGTCTATATTATGTATTTTTTCTATCATTAGCAAAGGTTGGATTCTCTTAGATGCTTTGAGCTACATTGTACACCTTTATCAGCAGTTTGGCGAGGAAATAAACCAAGATTTGTAGCTATTTTTATGGGATACTTGTGGTATGGTGTTTTTGCATAGTTTCTTCCTCTGATATCAGTTTGTCTAATGTTTTATGTATGCCACAATCTAATTCATTTCTTCTAGCTAGATAATATCAAGATAGATAGGTAGAATTCATTGTTTACAGTGCTTTGCCTTGGGAAGCCATTTAGTTTTCCATTTTTATATTGTTTGAGAAGGATACATGATCGTTGCATGCCCTCCTCAGCTCCTCACTAGTCTTAGACCTACCATCTCACTCAATTTCAAGTGCCAAAGCACCTACCTACCTCGCCCCATAGAACACCCTGCATCCTGACTTGATTTCCTGGACCCAAAACTACCTACTCCATTTGATCTAGCAACAAAACCAACAAAATCAATCAAAAACCCTAGAGCTACTATAACTAGCCTAAAATCCATATCTGATCCAGTCATCTTCACTGAGATTCATAAGGAGAGAGCCCTCGCCTGACCTGGTAGGGCTAGCTACCAGGTTGAGTGTGGTTTGTGGTTACCCTAGAATTGCCTCCCTTCAGCCTAAGGTTAATCTAGGCTCTAACATAGTGGTGACCATATTAGGGAATGTAGTGTTATATTCCTCAGTAAAATGTATCAAGTTTAGATCTGATTGTTGATGGTGGACAATGATCAAAACCCGGAAGGCTAAAATAATTCACCTGGCGACTCCAAATCAGTTTCGAGATTAGATCCAAGGACTCCATGGGAGGATGAAACTGACCAGCAGAAACATGAAAGGACAATATGGAAAGATCAGGGATTCAAGTTGGAATTTCATCCAAGAAATTATGTTCTTTGTTATAAATTATTTCTTCTCTTTTCCCGAGAATGTCAAGAAGGCTTTACAAAGTATACTATATTTGAGACAAGATCCTAGATCTGCATTTGATTCTTTCCCTTTGAAGATTGTGAATACAAAGTGTTTGCACACCTTTGATCTTGATCAAGACCCTTCTTCTGAAATTTATGATGATCGTCTTCAAACTGATGAGCCTCAAGAGACCAAGACTGATTCTACACCTTCTGTACATATTCCTATACCTTGTAAAATTCCAAATAGATACAAGCCTCTGATTTTACCTCCTATATCCCATGCTTTCCCTAAAAATCATTACCTATATCTACCAAGATTTGATGGTAACTGTGACAACATCACCGCTGAGAGACATGTATTGAACTTTGAGTCTTTTCTTGACCTTTTTGAAGTTGATGAAGAGGATGTCAGTATTAGGCTTTTTGCTCTTTCTTTACAAGGCAAAGTCAAGAGTTGGTTCAAAATCCTGCCTGATGCGAGCATCTCAGATTTGCAGCAGTTCGTCAAAGTTTTCATTGACAAGTGGGTGGTCAGACAGAACCCTTTCTTGATTCTAAAAGAATATAACCCGCTGAAAAGACTGTCAGGGGAGACATTGCAATAGTTTTCTACCAGGTTCAACCAAGTCTATTTTTTGATGCCTGCTAATCTAAGGCCTCCTCCTGGATCCGATCTCTTACACTACCTTGAAGCCTTTGATCCGGAAATGGAGTTTCAGCTGAGAGAAAGGAACCTTGCAACACTTGAAGAGATGTAAAACAATGCAGTAGATGTAGAGGCTAATTTGTTGATCAGAAGGGCAAAGTTGAAAGAAGAGACGAAGAACATAGATCCAGAGGAATCGACATCTTTAGAGGTAAAGCTTGACATTTTGGTAAGTGCAGTGGAAGAGATGATGCAAAATATCACCACAAGGAATGAGTATGATGTTCAAGACCATGGCTCGCTGATTGAAGAAAAAAAAATTGCTGATCCAAAATATTTTCTTTCTTATCCCAGTTGTCATAGACCTGATAATGGTTGTTTTATAGATCGTCATGGAGAAGAGAGATCTGTTGATATGACATTTATGCTTGATGATGTGTTTTATACTGATGATTTGTCTAAGTTTGATCAGTATGATGATGATTATGTTCTTCAAACAGAAGCTAGTCTTGCAGACAAATCAACAGCTCATTTGTGGAAGGAGGAAGTTCACTTTCAGCAGCTCGAATACAGTAATCAACTGATACATATCAGCTGTGGAAGTGAGGAGGAAAGTGTAGCAAATTTTGAAGTGAAGGATATTTTCCTTTTTGTTTTACTTCGTTTCATTTCATCAGAGACAACTTTCGTGCAATCAAAAATCAACTGTCCCTAAGTTTTTATATGGACCATCTTGAGGGCAAAGAAATCCTTGTTCAAGAATTCTCATATCCAGATTTGTAGCCTCTGAATGCCATTGAATGTTAGGTTGCATATGAAGACTTGGAAGCTGGAACATATGATCAAATGATGCAAGATGATTCCGTACCATTCTGCTTAGAAACATTTCAGTTTTTTAAGGGAAGTTCACATAGTATATATTCAAATGAGCAACCCATAGAAAATCATACAATCTCATTGGAACCGATAGAAAGTTGGTTGCAACGGTATTTTCAAGTTTTTCACGATCCAATAGCTGATGTGTTGGATGATATGTGCAGTCAAAGTCCTTCTCCAGTAGAAAACTGTGAGATTGAAAAAAGTATTGATACAAACTTGATCTGGTAGCTGGTTTCTTTGTCATTTTTAGCAGGAGTCTTGTCTCAAAGCTCAGATGAAAGTTTACATTCAGGGTATGAGGAGAAGCAAAGTAATCTATTGGATGAGCTAAGTCCCAGTGCACATAAATTTCAAGATCCTTATGCAGTATTTTTGGAGCCAAATAGAGCATACATATTATTCAATATGGGAAAATTTGGATCTGTTTACAAGTTTTCATGGGAGTTGCATTGCAGTAGTTTTCTCTTCTTTCTCATAAACAAGCACTTGTGGAGAATTCAAACAGTAGCTAGAATGCTTACTTGGTTGCATTGGTTGTTTCAATTCACTTCATCAGGTGATGAATGAAACAGTTAAAGTAGGTTTTATTGAATAAAGTCCATTTTGAGCATATTTTCTAGTTTGTCAGTTGTGTTTTAGTATTGAGTCAGTTTCAAGTTAGTTTGGGTCTTTGAGTCATCAGTATTCAGTTATGTAATTTTAGCTTGATTTTTTGGCTCCATGCCCAATGGATAAGGCTACTTGGTCTACGGTGTTTTTGTCACCTCCAAGGAGCTACCATTCCCAATGGAGCCAATGTTAGTGTTAGTCTTTGAAAGCCTTCCACCAATGATAAAAAATTCTCTTAAAAAGTGGTTTTAGGGTGTCAAAGTCAAATTTTATCATTTCAGCGAGTCTTCAAGTAAAATTTGGTCACTAGGTATTAGGTCTAGGATTTGTTTTCACTCCTTTCAAAGTTTTCAAAGTTTCGGTCCATGTCACCATTTGGCTAAGTGTACCATCATTTAAAGAGTTTTCATGTCATTTCAGGTTCCAATGGGTCATTTTACACCTTGTTCGTGCTTTAGTTGTACTTGGGTAAGGCTCATTTCCCTCTCCTAGGGTTTTGAAGATAATTTTTCTTGCATGGTCAAATCATCAACAAAACTTGTATCCTGATTCTCATACACCTTCCCCTATCTTTAGTATACCTTCTTAAGCACTTCCCATCACTGATATCCCTCAAATTCATCATTCTCCCACAAACCCTAGCTTATTGCTACAATTTGACAATTTTCTAGGCTAGGCCTGTGTTTTTCCATTTTGGATCCCTTCCCCTCACTCATTATTTGAAATTCCACTTTCCCTTGCTTCCTAACATCCCTATCTATTTTCCAAAATTTTCTCAAGAATTTAGAAGCCCCTTATCCCCTTCATTTCCCTTCATTTCTACAAATCCCCTGTTCCACATATTGGGATAGGTTTTATTCAAATGATCTTTCTGAGAAATAGAAGATGATTTTGAAAAACGTGAGAGAGGTTTTTTTCCATCATTTATCCAAGAAGAAACAAATCTTTTAGTTTTTACACAGGTTCCATGGTTTTGGAGAAATGTCTAAAACATCATTTGCCTCTGGAGGGTTGATGCACCTCTAGAGTGACCTTGGTAAAATCACATTTTCTCCTAGATGGAATGACCAAATTACTTTCTTGATGATTCAAATGATAGGTAGACACAAACAGCTTTCCAATGAGATATCATGAGCTCAATTTGGAGTTCAGGAATACCTTCAAAATTTGACTACAAAAACACTATTAATTTTGGCAGCCTCATTCTACACATTCTGACCAGTCTTGGGAGACTGGACTTTTGACAGGGAAAATGAACTCCAAATTGAAAAATTCAAGATGTTATGGAAATTAGACTCGAAAATATTTCCAACGAGATATATTTCACCTAATTTGGACATCGGGAAGGCCTTCAAAAGTGGTATACAAAAAGGAGCTGCGCATCTAGGAGGCGCTGCACACCTAGCAGTGTTTTCTTTTGTAAAATTGCACAGGAGCTGCGCAATTGGGAGGCACTGCGCACTTGTGTGAGGCACTGTGCATCTGCCCAACCAAGTTCAAAACTTTCCCAAGTTGCCAATTCACTTCAAAATCCTCATTTTTTACCTCTAAACAAGTACAATAATCCTAGCTTATGTGTTAGGGTTTGGTTTGCTAGTCTTGGTATTTAGCAGTTTTAAAATTAAAACCTTAGCTTCTAGGGTGAAATCCTAGTTTTTCTCATCTCTCCATTGTTCTATTTACTTACCCTATCATTTCCATTATTCCCTAAACTAAACCCCAATCCCATTTACATATTTCCTAAACCCCATTCCCCTCATACATTTTCCCCATTCCCACTTACTCTCTCTCCAAACCCTACAAACCCTATTCACATCACCAAACCCTACCCATTCTCCCCAAAACAATATTAATCCCTAAAAATCTCTTCATACTCATCTTCATTCCATTCCTCCACCCTGATTTCACTATATTATTCACTAATATAACCACAAGGGTTCACAACAACAAAAAGCAATGGAAAGAGACAGTGAGTATGAGTTTGAAGAAGACACCCTTAGTGATAGTTCCAAGGAGAGAAACATACAGCAAAGGAAGCCTCATAAAGGAGGAAGGATTATTAGAGAGGAGCCCACTAGTTTGAGGGAGTTACAAGCTTGTCCACTTGCCATTTCTTGCTTTAAACACCAGGCATGCTTTGATTTTTGTGAGATGATAGAAAGAGTCAAATTTCATCATGAGTTGGCTAGGTTATTTGTGACACATTTGCACAATAATGAAGTAGCCCTTGCCGAAATAACATTCACAATGTCACTAGCTGTGATCTCAGAGGCTACAGGTATTCCAAATGTGGGTGAAAATTGGAACAAAGATCAGGGTATTGATAGGGAGTATTATGAGCCTTACATCAAGGCTAGATACAAAGAAAAAATGAAGAGAGTATTCCCCTTCAAGTTTTTGGAAGACAGGTTTGCTCCATTCATGAAAATCATTATCAAGTACATCACTTGTGAAGGTAGGTTCTCCCGGTTGTATGCCTACCACATTACACTTCTCATGCATTTCACTAGAGTAAGAATGATGAATATCCCTTACTTCATGTTCAGAAACATTGAGAAAATCGCACATATTGTAAAGAGGAAGCCATACCCCCAGCAATTGAATACCATTTTCCATTAATATTTGATTAAAATCATTGTTCTACATCAGCTAAACTTTCTTAACATGCCATGGGAGACTTTCATTTCTCATGAGATGTTCAAAGGCCCATAAATATTTTGATCAGTACCTCATGAAGAAGGTGGACCTTCAAACCATTTAAAAGTCAAAGAGACTGAAACTGTTGGAGTGCCAGTGTTTGTGACATATAAGAGGGGTACTAGGAAACGTTTTGCAGCTGCTAGGTGAGTATTATCTCCACAAGGTGTGGAAGGGGTCTCGCTTTCATCAAGCCATAAGCAAATGCTATCTCCACAAGGTGTGGAAGGGACTTTGCCTTCTTCTTCAGCAAAACAGGTACAGGTTGAGCAGCAAAGAAAGGGAAAAAGTAAGGGCAAGAAAAAGATGCAAGAGAAGGATCTTAGTGATGAGCAGGAAAGATATTTCAACCTTGTTGATTAGGAGGAGCCACAGCAACATTTCATTCATCATGGAGTTGAAATTATTGATTTGGAAGCTCAGGATCCAAAGACTATCAAAGACATGATCATAAAGGAACAAGAGGCTGAAATACAATCCTTTTCAGATAACCTAGAGAGAGCCAATTTCATCATAAGATGTTTGGAATAGGAGAACAAGCAACTGAGTGACAAACATGTCCTCATGGAGCTGGAAATAGTCAAAGAAAATAGGAAAATTATCAAGGAGGCTAATGTTCCATTAACCCCTATTGAGCAAGAGATTGAGAATGATAAGGAAACATGAATTGAGAGGGTCAAAATACACCTTGAGGGGCTGATTGAGAAGGCCAACAGGGATAAGAAGATGCTTCGCCACATGGCCTACCACTACATGACCCGCAACAAAATCTGCAACATAAGGATGAGGAAGCTTAAGGCTAGGTTGAGGAAGGCCTTAAAGAGAAAAAAGGAGCAAGATAAGTTGAAAATCTTGGCTAAAGCCTCACTAGCCCATCAAAGTAGCTACTGGTGGTGTTCCATGCCAAATCTAAGCAAGTTTTGATGATTTTTTGTCTTTTTCAAATTTTGAAATTTTGAAAACAGGAAATTGGCCTAGATGCGCAACGCCACTGGTGCAACACTTTTCTCTGGAGCACTTGTTAGAGGAAAGGCTTATATATTTGGATTCGGAATGACGAGTGCATTCATCCTTGAAATTTTCAGCAATTTTGGAGAAAAAATAGGTCACCAAAAGGTCAAAAAACTACCAAAAAATGACCTCTTTGCCTCTTTTTGGACACGCAGAAGTAGCCTTGGGAGATTTTATTTGTGAGGGGGCAAATGACCTCCAAATGAAAAATTTCAAGATGTTCCAGAAACTAGTCAGGAATACCTTTATAATGAACTATTGTGGGCTCAATTTTTCCAAGGGGGAGGCCTCCCAAAGTGGGTGGAACGCGGAGCTGCGCATCTAGCCAGTAGCGCTGCACATTGGGGCAGTTTGCCAGAAAATCAAATTTTTGCCTACTTTCACTACAAGTTGACTTTCTCTCTCTTCATGGATGATTTTATGATTGTAATTAATGCCTTGGTATGTAAATGTAATATTGAAATTATCTTAGAGGGTAGATTCATCAGTTTGAGGTGGTTTAGGGATTAATGAATCAGTTTCCATGCTTATAGAGGCAAGTTGTTCCACTACCTATATTCCTGTTCCTTGTTTGGAAATGGTTGTAACAACTCCATTTCTCTTGGATTCGACTCTTGATGGCTAGCATAGGTGGTTTGATATCTATATTATGTATTTTTTCTGTCATTATCAAAGGTTGGACTCTCTTGGATGCTCTGAGCTACATTGTACACCTTTATCAGCAGTTTGGCAAGGAAATAAACTAGGATTTGCAACTATTTTTATGGGATACTTATGGTATGGTGTTTTTGCATAGTTTCTTCTTCTATTATCAGTTTGTCTCATGTTTTATGTATGCCACAATCTAATTCATTGCTTGTAGCTGGATAATATCAAGATAGAGAGGTAGAATTCATTATTTATAGTGCTCTGCCTTAGGAAGCCATTCAATTTTCCATGTTTTCTACTGTTTGAGAAGGATACATGATATTTGAATGCCCTCCTTAGCTCCTCACCAGTCTTAGACCTACCATATCACTCAATTTCAAGTGCCAAAGCACCTACCTACCTCGCCCCATAGAACACCCTGCATCCTGACTTGATTTCTCGGACCCAAAATTGCCTGCTCCATTTGATCTAGCAACAAAACCAACAAAATCAATCAAAAACCCTAGAGCTACTATACCTAGCCTAAAATCCATATCTGATCCATTCATCTTGACTGAGATTCTTAAGGAGAGAGCCCTCTCCCGACCTGGTAGGGCTAGCTACCAGGTTAAGCGTGGTTTGTGGTTACCCAAGAATTGCCTCCCTTCAGCCTAAGGTCAATCTAGGCTCTAACAAGACAGTTAGCCATTGTTGCATTCAACTTCTTACATATAGTGTAGGGAATAACATTCTATGGTTCCTCAAAATAAACCAATCAAATATGAATGCTGCGATGAATATCTCAAAATTCAACAAAAAAGAGGTGTTAAATATTTTTATTTTTACCAATTAAAGTAATATTTATTGTCAATGTTTACATATCTCTTCCTTTTTTTCTAGTGAAAAAAATAATATATTATTTGTATAAAATAATATAAAATTTATACATGTCGAGGCATTCTAATGGCCATAACCCAAAAAATTCTTCCTTTAGAAACAAGGAGGATTGACAATCTAAAACTCTTTAGAATACTTTCCTTGAAGTATTTTGTTCAAAAATCTAGTGTGCTTAAAGTCACATTCCCAAGGCACTATCCCAAAAATATTACTGATTTATAAATGTCAGTTTTATTTATATATATATATATAGATATATATATGTATATATATATATATATATATATATATATATATATATATATATATATATATATATATATATATATATATATATATATATATATATATATATATATCGAGATTATCAGCAATTTAGATTAAGATACAAAAAAACCATTAGATCAAATGTCATATAAATTATGTCAAAAAACCTCAGAGTGAAGGTCATAATAAGGATCTAGTATCATAGATTGTGTGAAAACTACATAAAAACAATAGTGAATTTGTGATTAGCCTCATGGGTTGAGAGAAGATTATTTGTTGCCATCGCATTTAACTTGTGTAATCTTCTAGCAACTTTGGTCCATTTTAAGTCCACACTTAGACTGTTTATTTTCTTGGTTGTTCCTACATCTGTAGATATGATCAAATGAGATAGTCTTAAAAGAAATGAGTATTGAAATAATTGTTTGGTATATAGGAAGAAAAGTATAGTGTGTGAGTTTGGTAGTCCCTTTCATCTAGCCAATAACAAACTTGGAGTTTCCATAAATGTGCAAATAAGTTATGTTTTTTAATAGGGAAAGTTACATTAAGAGCTTTAGAGTGAACAATTAAACATAGTTGTTTACGGCTGTCATGGCATTACAGGAAAAGATGAACTAATGAGAATATTAAATTAAAAGTATACTTCTTTCTCCACCAATAGGAGGTGATGAATGTGAGGCTCCATCAAAAAATCCCCATGTTGAGTCGTACATGTTTTCTACCTCTATAGGGGGAGAGAAGGTCCTCAAAAGAGAGTGAACAGAGAGGCATCCTTGTAGAAATAAACCTTGAAGAACAACACAGTTTTAGGAGGTTCCTTGGTTCTTAAAGATGGTTTGGTTATATTCAGACCAAATACCCCACACTATAATCAATGGAGGGCTTCAAATGTTTTGGGGTGCTTAGCCTAGATCCATGCTTTTAAGAAATATTCCACTGTATCACCTCGCAAGGTATAGGCTTGTCCTTCTCATCCTTTAATTTATTTCCAAAACACTTGGAAAAAAGGAAAAACAATAAAGAGACTCTTAATATTTCCTAATTTTGAAGATAAGGAGGACAACAATTAGGGCTAATGAAAGATTTTTTTTGCAGGATATCTCAAGTAGGAACTTTGTTTCTTAGCATAAGTCATGTGAACATCTTAGATTTTGGAGGGAATTTGAATTTCCAAATATTTTCTCCCCACAAAGCGGCTTCTTGGGGTCTACAAAGTTGAGTCAAGAAAGGGTATTAAACTTTAGGAGAATAATCCCATAAAGGATTTGGGGTCTAGATTAAAAAATCTTCATAATCGCTAACTTTTACCAAGGGATGAACCAAATCATTTCTATAATTCCACCATTCATTTTACCAAAAATCTTCATTTTTCAACTCTTCGATGGTTCAACATCCTTGAAAGTCTGATTGAATGTTCCAAATAGGTATTTTATTTAGAGTAAAGAAGACTCTTTCATTTAGGTACTAGATCATAGGATCAGGGAGGAGGTGGTTCCTTTGAATCCCTATCTAGGGGTATTTTCCAATAAGGATGTTTAATCTACTTCTAATTATCCATCTTAGAACATGAACAATGACAGGGAAATATTTATTCAATGATTTCTAAATAACTAAGCCTAAAAGAGTCTTCTAATTAATGCTCTAATCCAATCCAAAATGGATGTAGGAGAGATATACTTTTGAAACATAACCTAAGCCCACAAACCATTTCCTTGAATCAATTACCAAACATTTTTTGTAGCAAGAGATTTTGAAAACCATCCAAGTTTTTTAGCCACCATCCACCCAACACTTTCGGAATTGCTATGAAAGACAAGGAAGTTAGGGTGAAGTACCTTTTTTCCATCTTTCTTTTCCAGAAAAATATAAAGAAGTTGTTTAATTCAGTGGAGGATTACTGAAGGGGTCTAAGCAAGAGAAGCCCAATAAATTGGTATATCCTCCATAAAAAATTTGCACAAAACTAATATTCCCACTCTAAAGAACCATATATTGCACCAAGTGCAGATACAAAGCTCAATTTTCACCAAAAGTTAGGACCAGTATTATTTTTTGTAGTTATTGGGATTTAGATGAAACCTAAATATTTGAAGGGGACTCCCAGATTTTCTGAATATTTTACAAAATTCCTCCTAACTCTGTCCTTATCCTCATCATCAAATTCATTTGCAAACAAGGTAGATTTTCCTTGATTGATTTTCATTATTGAAGCAACAGAGAACATGACCAAAGTTTCTTGAATAACCTCACATTTCTTAAATCATCATTCAAGAAAATTAGAATATCACCCATGAAAAGAAAATGTGAGATGGAGCATGAATGGGAGATATTGATACTAGATATGAGATGATGTTTCTTTTCATTTAGAATAGAATTTCTTAAACCTTCTACCATGATAAGAAGAATGAGGGTAGAGATGGGACAACCCTGCTTGAGACCTTTTTTCGGGGGGTAAAAAAATAGAAGTAAATCCATTAATGAGGATGGAAAGGAAGGTTGTGCTGATGTAGATATAAATCTAATCAACAAAACTTGTAGTTGTAGCCAAGCTAAGTAGAAGAATCTTGATGTATAGGCATCAAACTTTGTCAAACGATTTTGAGAGGTACACCTTATAGATGAGGCATTTTAATTATTGGGTATACAAACTTTCTTGAGCCAATCCCATGGATTCATGGATCTAACTTCTATAAATCCAAATTGCTCCAAAGAAATATTATCAGGTAGTAATTGTATTAGTCTTCCCATTGTAATTTTACAGATGATTTTGTAGATTGTATTATCGAGTGAAATAGGGTAGAAATGCTCAAAGGAGGAAGGATTATTGGATTTTTGGATGAGAGCAATGAAAGTGGTATTTAAATGGGAAATAATTTTCCCATGAATCTTTGAGAATTCTACAACCTCAAGTAGGCCTTCACCATTGAAATTATAACAATGAGTATAAAATTCAATGGATAGGACATCAAACTGAGGGCTCTTGTTCTTCTGAAAAATGTACAAAAGAATTTCTAATTCCTTGTTGGTGACCTTCTCTAAAATAGATTGATTCCCTTCATCGTCCACAAATGTAAAAAAATGGTTGGAAAGTAGTATAATTTGGTTAATATTTTGCACCCTATTCTTTCCTTAAAAGGTTTTTGAAATAGTTACACCCTTCCTCTATGATTTTAGAGAAAGTTTTAACTTTTTGACCATCGAGATTTGCGATATCCCACATTGAGTTTGTGGCTTTCTTGGCATTTTGATCCAGTGAAAATTCTTAGTGTTTTCATCCCTATATTGAAGCCAAAGTGTTCAACTTTTCAGCCTCCACTCCTTTTCTTTATCCAAGAGAAACGACTTCCTTTCTTTTTATAGTGAACAATTAGTATCAAATTTGATGAAGGGATGAAAAGAGATAGGATTTGAATTTTCAAAAAAAAATTGTAGCTGATGTTCAATATTCAACAAGGCTTGATTATCTTGTTCCTTTTTCTTTCTTTCCCATTCTAAATTAACTTCTTTAGCGGTCTTAAGGTTTTTTTGAAACTAGATTGGGGGGGATTTATTACACAGTGTTTTGTCATGCCTCTAGCACTTCCCTGTGTCATATCCCAAAGTTCTTGAAACTTGGAAATAATGAAGTTTACCCATATTGGTATATAGCTCAGATCCTCCCTGAAACACTAATGGAAACGTACCTTGAGCGTTCCCTAAATAAGTGAGCTCTAAAACCCTAATTTCAGGATCAGTGTGGCCTTGACACTAGAAACTCGTGTTAACCACTAGTTGCACTATACTAGCCTTGCGATGCCGGCGTGCTTTTTCTTGGATACTTGTGTTGATCCCTAAAAGGAAATTTTTCCCAAATAGGAAAATAAGCTTCATGATCTAGAGGCTTCCAAAACGACGAGCTAGAGGTTGTTCAGTGTGGGTGTGGTTGATTTCTCCCAATATTTCCCTTTGATATTATCCCTATGAGCTACCTCCTTGAGATGAGGCCCTTCTCTTATATTTGGAGAGATCTTAACTCCCTTTCCCTACCTATATATTCATCCTCTCCTATTCCCAAATGGTCGGTCATTGGCTATTTGCACCCTTATGTTGAGATAGTGCCTACATGCTACTCATTTGGCTTGGAAAAGGAGTGCTTGGAGAACTTGAGATTGGACTTGGAAATTCACTCAAGGAGAGCTTATTGACATAAAGGCTTGGTTGTATGCTTCATCCTTTATTTCATTAATATATACAACGGTTGGTTCACTTTTCATAAATGTTTATGTTGATGCATCATTTATCACAATTCTCCTTGATATGTTAAGTGGATTACTTTCAATTATGGTTGTATTACTTGTATGCTTTTTTGTGTCTTTTATCTCTTGTGCAGGTATCCAAACATTGTGAGCAATAGAACTGAGATTAAAGCACAAGTGATTCGATGTCTTCAATAAAGGAGTAATTTATAACATCAGAATGAGGTAGGTCATCTTCCTCTTCTCTCATTTCGATTCTAATTTGGGAAAGTGTCCTTATAGATTTTCACATAGGTTTATAGTCCCACTCATTGAGCTAGAGGCACCGTCTCTATCCACAAAGAGGATTTGCTTAGACAAAAAATAGGCGACTCTGCTGGGGAATCTGTAACCCTTTCCATCCATTCCTCCAATCAGATTCTTTGATGAGTTTGACCAACCATCAATTTCTTGGCTTGTGTCTACCACTGTATCTATTTGCAGTCACTGGTTATTACCTAAGAATGTTTAGCTTGCTCTGATCTTGAATATTTTTTGTTTTTTCCTTATTTTTCTCGCCCAATGCGTTCTCTTCTCTGACAAAATCACCGTCAGTGCTAACTTTAAATTTACAGTCACGATGATCTGCTTTGCATCGCCCTTTTTCCTTTAATAGGAACATTGATCCCAAAGGATAGAACAAAATTAGGGTTTCTTCTTGTTTTCAATATTTTTGACCTCTCTTAGTGATTTTCCAGCATGACTACAATGTACTTATATTGATTCTTATGCCTTTATGATTGCAATTGTCTCTTGGCTTTGTTAATGTGTGTTTGAAGCTTGCTTTCCTTCTAGGGTTTCTAGGGTCTCTAGATCACCCTCTACTCATTGCGTGGTCTGCTTTTATGAGATTGATTTCTTCCATTTAGGAGTCTTCCTATAGTGAGGACATATTTTTCAATTCGCTTTCAATTTGTGAGTGTAAAGTTATTTTCATTAGTATTGAGTCATTTTGATGCGTTGAAGATTACTTTTTCTCTATTGTCAAGCATAGATTACAATTGAATGCTTTGGAAGGACTCAAAGTGAATGCTTGTTTGATTTCTTTGTTTTGAAAAGAAAAGTGAATTATTTCCTTATTTAATTATTTTTGAAACCATTTGCATTCGAAACCATAAGTGAATGAAAGTTGCATTTGGTTGTTTTGGATTTCATTTTCTCTTTTACTCATTGCATTAGTTTGAATTGTTAAATCAAAGTGAAAAGAAAAAGGTAAAAATAGTGCATCTTAGTGAAAGAAAAGTGATTTGTGTTTCTCTTAGGATTGAATCTTGGCATTACATTCATTTTTGAAAGTGAAAGAGTAGATCCCATTTTTTCATTTTGCATTGGGATGATAAAGAGTTTTGTTTTGATGCATTTTGCTTGATTGATGCATTATTTGGTTGTCTCTCTTCCTTCATTAGTTTAGCCTTCATCAAATGAATATATTTCATCTTTATCATTTAGATGCATTATAGGTACAGGTGACATCATTGAGCCATCAATCTGGAACAAAATTGAAGATAAACTTAAAATTTACCTCAATTAACCTAAGGAGAATTTGAAAACTAACACATATATATAGAGGTCTACGCTAGAGATGTGTTCCGATGTCTTTAAACATAGCAGCTATCGTTAACTGCCTGCAGTGTATCTCGGGGGTGAAATATCGTCCCAGTATGGACATATATAGAAGGTTCTCTAGTACTTTCGGGTATATATCAGGAACTTTAGTATGATAAGTATATAATCATGCTCTCATCGAATGATTCTGAATTATATAGTGCTAACACAGACTTGTGCTCCCTGTACCGTTGAGTATATATTGAGAGACCCCACTATGTTGCTATCTTTTATCCACAAGTAACTGAGTCAGTCACCATGTAAACGTGATACACCAAACACAACATTTGGGCAGATCAGTCATCGTATGTCAAGTCCTTAGTTTCGGCTAAGGTGTATATAACGGTTCACGAATACTTGGTAAACCCTCTTGCCTGGTATTACCCATTTTGATTTATCTGTTTTTTCATGTCATAAAATTAACTTCCAACAATAACATGTTGAACCCTTGCAGTTTCTTCTTGGCCCCATATTGATTAAATTCCTTGTAAATTTTAACTTTGACCATCCATCAACGAATCAACTATTCTCCTTCTGCTCTTGAGAGAAACTCACTGTGGCTGAACCATTGATTTCACCTCACACTTCACCTTTGTTGTCTAATACTAAAGGGTCTTCACAAGGATTTCACCTTAAACTTCTGTAATCAATTGAACCTCAAGTATTCGAACTTGGAATTGTCCCAAGCATCCAACCCCTTATTTCTTGTCCTCCACCTCGAGATTCATCATCATCTCAGGAATCTGATCGAAAAACCCCTAAGAGTCCACAGAGGTTTATTTTATACCCTCAGAATCCATTATTTGATCCAATTGTGATATCTCCTCAACACACTTATAGTGCATACGATCAATCGGGTGTTCCTTTGGAGTTATCTCCTAGTTCGTCTTGGATTCCTCCTCACCAGTTGTTTCCACCTATGGCTTCAGAAGGTGAAATTCCAACCTCTCCTCGAGGTCCTCTGGAAGCCTCTGCTACTCACACTCCCAATGTTGATAATGTGTTTGAATATGACTTTCCTCTGGAAGGCTTTCCTTATGAAGGAAGAGTTCCATCTCAACCATATCCTGAAAACAGTGGGCCTATGCTTCCACATGGTTATACAACCTTGGCTCAATTAGTTTCAGGAACTCCCAATGCTTCCTCTTTATACCAAAATCATATTTGTTCATCAAATGTTATGCCTACTTTTGGTATGTTTATTCCTAACAAGACCTCTCACATACCTGTGAAAACTATCATTACTTCAATTCTGATTCAACCGACGATTTTGTCACAACCATTACCAGCATTTCAACCTTCTATTCTGGTACAACCGACTGTATTTGTTCATGCATCTATAAGTTCCTCAGTCCCTCCATCAAGTAGGAAAAATTTACCACCGCCTCATTGATAGCCTAGGGGGGGGAATCCCTATATTCCTTTTGTGTCTGGTGGAACCCATGTGAGTGGATCACAACCTCACATGGTTGGAGTGAATCAACCTAATCCTAGTGGTATTCCTAATCTCATTGGTCCATCTGGGGTAGGTAATATCCAGTATCAACAACCTTACATGGCCTAGATACCCCTCCAACAGTCTTATGTTCCATATGGTTCACAAACATTGCAAAAGCCACCTTATATTCCACAAGTAGGTCCTCATGTGCAACCTAGTCAAAATTCTATTCCCGGTCCATATGGTCAAATCCCATTTGGAACTTACCAATACCCACAGGGAATCCCTCAAGGAGATATCCAATAACCGTTACTGCAACAAGTGAAACCTTTATAGCAGAAAGGGAAACCTTTGCAGCAGTTTCAACATCCTTTACAACTACAAATGTAGTTTGTTCAACAACCCAATCAACCCTTGATTCTGCAAGGTCAACCATTGTAGCAACAAGGTCAACCATTGCAGTAGGAAGCTCAACATGTATATCAACAAGGTCAAACCTTGTTGGCATGAGGACAACCCCTACATCAGCAGGGCCAGCAACTTTATTACCAGGGTCAGCAGGTGCAGCAACCCCACAATCCATATGCCGCGCATAATTCTTATCCTCCATATGGTTACCAACGGCCTATCGCAGGTCAAGGTACCCCTCAGTGGGTGCAAAATCAAGCCCTCTATGGTAAAAATCCTCCACTTTGGGGGAAAAATCCTTACCAAAAAGGTTGGAACCCACAGACTGGGCCTTATCAAAGGCCTTATACGTGTTTTAACCCGGAATTTCCATTTTTAGCAATGTTGGAACTGCCTGATCTCTCAAGGATTACTAATGATCCAATTATTCATTCACCTTATTGGCCTCTAGTTCCCACTAAAATCCCAAGTGTTTTCCCAAAATTTGAAGGAAAATCTAAAGAGGACCCTCAGGCCCATGTGATGACATATCACTTATGGTGTTCTTCCAATTCCTACATTAACGATTATGTTCGTCTCCACCTCTTTCAGTGAAACTTGACAAGTGTTGGCACAAAGTGCTATGCCAAGTTACCTTGAGGTACCTACACAGACTTCAACTCTTTCGCTATGGCCTTCCTTACCCACTTCCAACTATTATTTCTTTATGAAAATGGTACTCATTTTGTCATGTCTCTGAAGCAACATACTACAACACATATCTCCTATCATGTCCATGAATGGAGACATCAGCGTTGCCTCATAAAATTTGAAATTCTTGATGAGTTGTTGACCCAATGGTTTACCAATTCATTTGTAAACAAAATCACTAAAGATATAGCAATGGGTAGTTGTGTTATTGAGGACCAGGCTATTGCCTATGCCCAGTATTTGGATTTGGTTTATTCGCAATACGACACGCTATACAAAATGTTACTTGATGCTCCAAGAACATCTTTGGATCCAGCATCTTCAAATTCTCCCGGTGTACCAACTGCTGATGGTATAATTGGATCAATGTCACAAACTTATACCAAAGCTTATTCTAAGAAAAAATCTGTTTCGAATACTGATTCTAGTCATCCTTCACAAAATCCATTGAATCCTGGTAAGACCTCCAAGGTGAATGTCATTTAGTCTACCATGACAGGTAAAGCCTCGAAAGGTAAGAATAAGGGTAAATGTAAACAAAAATATGATACCCCGAAACAGGATCCTCCTAAGTCATCTGTTGATGATGCCTCCAAATTAAAGTCGAAATATCCTTGCCTCATTTGTGAGGAAGATCATTATATAAAGTATTATCCCCAAAGTTCTGAATTTAGTCATTTATTGAAAGGAACCCCGACTATTTTGAAAGATCCATTCCTGTCTCAGCAGACTCAGTTTGTAGACCAACCGCAGTCCTCTGCCTCATCTGTTTCTCAGTTTTATATTATGATGGGTTCATTACCAATATATGTAGCCACTTGATCGAAAGATTATCAAACCCTCAAAAGCATACAGTGGAAAAGGAAGCCACTAATATACCTTCTACTTCCACTCCACCCAGTTCTGGTCCTCTCCATATTGAGAGACCTAATAATGAATCTGTTATCCGACCACCTCCCAAAGGTGTGCTTCAGAAGTCATCCTATAATCCAAACACTAGAGATGCTCAACATTATAGTATTGTCAAAGATTTAGCTCAAGCACCTTTGGCGATGTCTACTTTGGAAGTTCTCCAAATTGTCTACTATAGGATGCATCGATCCTATTGATCAATCTTGATTACTTTTGATCTTGAAAACCATGTTCCTCATCTTCCTCATCAGATTTTCTTTTTGATTCAAGTCATTATAAAAGGAAAGACAATCCATGAGACTTCCACTGATGAAGGCGCTTCCACCTGCATCATGTATGTTTCATGTTGGAAAGCTATTAGCTTTCCACCTCTTAACCAACCCTAAACACCTTGGATGCCTTTGATGGCAGAGGCTCTCATCCCTATGGTATTCTCACAAGTTTTCCCTTCACTTTGGAAGGAAATACTTTCGAGGTAGAAGTGGAAGTTGTAGGCATGAATTTGAATTACAACCTTCTACGTGGGTGAGGTTGGGCCCGTGCCATGTTTTATGTGGTTTCCTCTTTGTTCTAAGTGCCCCATTTTCCCATGAAGGAAAAATTGTCACTGTTGATCAATTGTCAGTTTTCTCTTCTGGTGCCTCAAATGGCAACATCCCATATGTGGGAAATACCAATATTCCATATGAGAGCATGGGGCAGGTCATTTTAAAGATTCTTCTTTAATGGGAAATTTTTCTCTCCCACCTCTATATGTCACCTCGATCAACATGATCTCTATTTCTACATACCCATGTATTATTCCTTCTCTAGATCAGGTTATTTTGTTTGGTGATGCTATGTTGCTAAGTCTTTTGGAACAAACTTATCATAAAATTGTCTCAGCTTCAGTGACAACTTCTGAAAGTCATGTTGTTCTCAGTATGTACCTAGATAATTATTCACAATCTCCTTGGCTTGGTTCTTGGAATTCTCTGGATCCTTTGAACGAGATCTTCCCCACCAATGAGAGTATTTTTGAGGTTATGTCTCTTGATGAAACTCCTTGGGACGATATCCATCATCGTTCCTCATTTATTCCAATCCTAAGCAAGTTTACTTCATGTCTTGAAGATTTTTTTTCTCATAACCCAATGTATCCACTTCAAATACCTATTCTAGTGCATGAAGTTTTATCCAAAGGTAATATGGGAAATATTACTGCAACCTTGCCCATTGACATTTCGGTTCAACCTGAAATCATCAAAATCTTTCAACTAGGGGCATATGTTCCTCGTCATGAGATTAAGATTTTCTCACCAAGTTTTTACCATTTGCCCATTGTTGCAATGGGGTATTCATCCTCTAACTCGTAACCTTCACTCGCCTGGGGGGCATGGGGATGTAGCCATTTATGAATGTTATTCCACTTTTTGGTTGAGTCGATGCTTACATGTCATGCAAAATGTGAAACTTTGGTTTCATTCTCTATTGATCAATTACCCGAGTCTGAAAATGGGCTCCATAAAAACCTTTTACGCGTGATCATTTGTGTAAATACACATTTTTTACATTAGTGTGTGAATTCATTGGTGTGCAGTTTTGATTTTTGGTGTGATTGTTTTCTTTGCAGACATGTTCCATTTTATTACCTTGTGTTCCACTCGGTTTGTAGATGTCATCAAACCATTATGTTGGTTTTTCTGATGGTGCTTGTTGTAGCACACGGAACTTATCTTCCACAACTTGGGCACTCTTTGCCCCTGATGGCGAGTTGATCAATTTACAAGGTATTTGCCTAGGATGAACAACTAATAATATTGTCGAGTATAGTGCAGTTATTGAATTTTTATCAGAAGCAGTTGCTCTTGGAATTAGAAATTTAGTTGTTAAGTTGGATTCACAACTCGTTGTGTTACAATTAAATAGTTGTTACTCAGTAAGAAATCCAAAATTTTTGTGTATGTATCTACGTGTTTGATTACTGGAAATAAATTTTGATTATATCACATATAAACACATTCCATGCAATTTGAATACATTAACATATGCATTAGCGAATTATGTTCTTGATAGACATTTGTGTAATTTATAAAAATGATCATATCATCATGATAAATGAACACATAAGTAGAAGATGAAAAAATGCATATGTGTGTGTGTGTGTGTGTGTGTGTGTGTGTATCGCATATTTCAAATTTTGTTCATCAAAATCTCAAAAAATAAAGTGTTATGGGACACACGGCTTTCAAAGCCTACAACAGTGCAAAAAACATGACTAGAAATCGCTATTCAACCACATGATGCTCTCGATAGCATGAGATCGCTTTGATCACTCAGCCTAAAATTCGACGCAGTCTCGCAGAAACTCCTACTGTATGCCTTTGTTATCGCAGTGGCATGTCATCTATAGTCGCGGAATCCCTCGAGTGATCACTTCCACATTTCGTTCCATCTCTACCATAGGATATGTTCCTTCTGTTAGTGTCGGTATCTTCATCCCTCCATCAGAGATCAAATCCTCTTGTTGCATTGCATATTAGGTGTCTCATTCAGTCAGCTGCATTCCATTAGGCACATGGATCATTTGATGGTAGTGGCTTTCCTACAGTTTCCCTCATGTTATCTACCTGCTGGCTCATGTCTGTTCGTTTCAAATCATATACAGTCATATTTTGTCTTAAATATTGCAAAGGTTTTGCTTTAGGGTTTCATTGTCATTTAGGTCTAGGGTGTCATTAGGGTTTCATCAAAAGGAGTTTCAAAGTGTCCAATAATAACCAGCAAGCCATCAGGAGGTTCCAGCATCAAATAAATTTCATCATCAAGTGCTCAGAAATGTGTCTTTCCTCAAAACTCTGTTTTGAGGAAAAACAGAGTATTTTTTCTTTTATGGTATAAATTTATGTAATTTTTTTTCTTCATATGTAAATTACTTCCCCTACAACCTTGGTTTCTTTCCCTAGCCCCAGCAGTTCCAACACTTGCAAAACAAGCAAAGCTCAGGTCATTTAGTTCATCACAAAGCTCAAATGAAGTGAAAAAGTCCAAAAATGGAGTTTAAAAAATAAATTCATTTCAAAACATTATGAAAGTGGGTTTTGCAAAATTAAAATTTAAAATCTACATGTATAAGTCATGTCTCCAAATGTTTAAAGCTCATTTTCACTCCAAGGCCAAGTGAAAGCAAAGCAAAGTCGTTTTGGGGTTGAACAAGGAAAAATTGGTGAAAATCGCTCCAAGTCACTAGGTGCGGCGCACTGGGCAGGTGGCGCGGTGCACTAGGCCTCAAACTCCAGTTCAATTTTTCATAGGCGTGGCGCATACACTGGGCGCGGCACATTGGGTTTGTTGCGCGGCGCATACAGCCGACAAGCCCGAAAACTGCCAAAGCTTGCTCCAAATCGCTCTAAACATGTGGATTGTCATTGGTACAAGTAGGTTGAACCTCCATCACTCTTTTTCATCCAAGATTAATGCTTGCTTCATGGTGGTTGATGTATGGTGATTGTTTAAAGAAATCAAACCCTATCTCTTCAAAATTTCCAAAGCAAATTGCTGCCTAGGGTTTCAAACTATTGTTTTGCTGCCAAGTCCATCCTTTATTCCCTCACCACTCCCTTACTCCATTTCTCCCTTGATTTCCTTATTCCCCAAATTCACTAATCCCCTATCCCCATTCCCATTTCCCAAAGTCCCAAACTCAAACTCCCAAACCCTAGTCCTATACTAAAAACTCCCACACTACTCCCTAATTCCTTGTTCCCTTAACTAAAACCCTATCCCAACAATCCCTAAACCCCTCACTATTCCCCCCCAACCCCCCACAGTCCCTCATTTCACTATTTCCTTTGGTAGCAAAAGTTAAAAACATCACAATCACCTACTTCTCATCAAGGAAGCTCCAAGACAATTTATCCACTAGTAGAGATGGCATCTGATCCTTCATATGATTATGAAGAGGAGACCCACAGTGATTCACCTATAGAGGTACATGCACCCAGGAGGCCTCATAGAGGTGGCAAACATATTAGAGAAGAACCAACCACTCTTGTTGAATTACAGGCCTGCCCTCTTGCCATCTCTTGTTTCCAACATCAGTCCTGCTATGAATTTTGTGAGAAGGTTGCTAGCATTCAGTTTCATCATGAGTTGGCTCGTTTGTTTGTGCTGCATTTACATGATGGTCAAGCCACTCTAGCTGGTGTCACTTTCACATTAACACCAGAATCCATTTCACTAGCAACCGGTATTCCCAACATTGGAGAGCAATGGAACAAGAGGCAGCAAATTGACCAGCAGCATTATGAACCATACATCAAACTGGGCTATTTGAGACAACTCAGCAGAGTATTTCCTTTCCGATACCTCAAAGATGCTTATGCTCCTTTGATGAAATTGATCATGAGGTATTTCAACTGTGAAGACCGATTTTCACGTTTATATGCTTATCATATCAGGCTACTGATGCACTTTACCAGGGTAAGGATGATTAACATCCCTTACTTCATGTGCCAAAACATAGAGAAGATGACCACCCTAGTGCAACACAAGACTCCTCAGCAGCAATTCAACAGTATTTACCATTTTGCTCTCATTAAAATTGTGGTCATTCATCAGCTTGGCTTATAGGGCATCACTTGGGAGGACTTCATCTCTCGTGAGTTTTTCAGAGCTCCACAGGGACTTTCAGAGGCTTTACATGAGATAGGTGTACCTTCTTATCAGCATGAGGGCTGTTAGAGTCGGTCTTTACATCCCTCCATCAGAGATCATTTCTCTTTATTGCATTTCATTTTTAGGTGTCTCGCTCGTTTCACCCAGTTGCATTCCACTAGGGGCATGCCATAATCTGACGAAAGGGTTTGGTCATTCATCACCCCTCATGATTTTCACTGCTGGCTCAAGTTTGTTCATCAAAATCAAGTTTTCGTGTCTTTTGATCAGCAAGAGTTATTTTCAGTCACTAGGTCTAGGGTTTCACAAATTATGTCTTCACAATGTCCAATAAAGCCAGCAGGCCAGAGGGAGGTTCTTAAAAAGTTGTCATTCAAAGATTTTCATCATCATATGGATGGATTATGACTCTTCTTCAAAACTTTGTTTTGAAGAAAAGTCGACATTTCTTTTTTGTAAATTTTTAAAAGTTTTTTCAGTTGTTGAATTCTTCAAACGCAGCCCTAGTCTCCTTTGCCAAATTATATGTCAGCTATCCCTGCAAAAAATAACCGAAAGATTCATCATTCAAGCTAAACTTAAAGAGGAAACCAAAAGACAGAGTTTGTATTACTTGTGAAAAAGTGCCAAAGTGTAAACATTACAAAAATGGGTTTGAGAAAAGAAAAATCAAAATCCATGGCTATATGAGAGATTTTCCATTTTGAGAAATTCATTTGCATGCCAAGAAGCAAAGAGTAAACTATTCAAAGCAAGTTTGGTGCGTAAGAGTGAAATTGGGTGAAGTTGGATGAAGCCAGGTCGGTGCGGCGCATAGAGTAGGTGGTGCGGCGCACTGGAGAGGCGCGGCGCACTGGGACGGTGCAGCACACTAGGACAGCATGGCGCATTGGGTATGTTGTGCGACACATATAGTCCAAAGCCCGAAAACTTTTGAAATTTCTCCAAATTTCCATTTATTTGCGTGGATTTTCCAGGTAGGGTCGACATCTTGATGTTTCACCCATTTTTGTGCTGAGTGATGGTGGTTTATGGATGCTAATGATTGAAACAAAAATCCAAACCCTACTCCAACATGCCTCAAAAGAAATTGCTGTGATTTCCACAATTTACTGTTTTGCTACCAAAGTCACTCCTTCCCATTCCTCCCTTGTTTTTATCATTCCCTAATTTCCTACCCCCCTAAGCTCATTAATTCCTTCTCCTAAATGCTCTGTCCCAAATTCTCCAATCTCACACCTCAAACCCTACACAACAATTCCTAACCCTATACATCAAATCCCTCAAAACCCTCCTACATTTCCCTAATCCCTATAGTCCCAATGGTCCCTAATCCCTTACTACTTTCCCTCTTCCTAAAATTCCTTTGTTACATTTGTTTCCCCTTGGTGGCAGAATTTGAACACATCACTAAAAGATCAGTTCAGCACAATTTTCCTACACCAGCATCTTTTTCTCCAAGGCAGTTTGAAAAACAGTAGTCATGGCATCTGAGCATTCATCAGATTATGAAATGGAAACCCAAAGTGACTCCCACATGGAGGAACATGCACCCCATAGGCCTCATAGAGGAGGTAGACATATCAGAGAAGAACCAGTCACCCTCACTGAATTACAGGCCTACCCTCTTGCCATGTTTTTTTTCCAGCATCAGTCATGCTATGAGTTTTGTCGAAAGGTGGCTAATGTTCAATTTCATCATGAGTTGGCTCATCTATTTGTGCTGCATTTACATGGATATCAAGCTACCTTAGCCGGTGTCACCTTCACACTTACACCAGAATCTGTCTCACTAGCAACCGACATACCAAACATTGGGGAACCATGGACCAAGAGGAAGAAGATTGACCGGCAGTATTATGAGCCATACATTAAAACCAGTTTCTTGAGGTAGCTCAAGAGAGTGTTTCCATTCCGATATCTAAAAGATGAATATGCTCCACTAATGAAATTGATCATGAAGTATTTTAGTTGTGAGGGACGGTTCTCTCGTTTATATGCTTATCACATCAGGTTGCTCATGCATTTCACCAAGGTACGGATGATGAACATTCCGTATTTCATTTTCCGGAACATAGAGAAGATGACCACCCTTGTGCAGCACAAAAACCCTCAGCAGAAACTTAACAGTGTTTATCATTTTGCTCTTATTAAGATTTTGGTGGTTCATCAGCTTGGATTATAGGGCATCACTTGGGATGATTTCATCTCTCGTGACTTCTTTAGAGCTTCACAGGGATTATCAGAGGTTAAGCATGAGACAGGTGGACCTTCTCATCAGTATGAGTGCCATGAGACCGCTAGTGTGCTGGTATTAATCACATATCATAGGGGCACTAGACATTTGTTTGCAACAACGAAGCGAGTGTTATCTCCACCCGGGGTGGAAGGGGCCTCGCTTCCTCCATCAGCATCATAGGTACAGGACAAAGGCAAGAGGCCAATGTAAGATGAGGGGCCTTCAGGTGAACAAGAGACAAACTTCATTCTCATTCATGATGATGATACAGATACGGGCCCACAAAGTGCCAAACTTAGGGAGATCATCCAGGAGTAGCAAACAGAGATCCAAGCCTTATCCCTTGACTTGGAGAGAGCTAAGTGGACTATGAAATACTTGGAGTAGAGGAACAAATAGCTTGAAGATCAGCAAGCAATCATGGAGTTACAAAACATCTGCGAGAATCGCCAAGCTGCACAAAGGAGAAGAATTGAGCTCATGTCATTGGAGCAAGAGATTAATGAGGATCAGGAGTCTAATATCGAGAGAATCAACATCCACTTGGAGAGATTGCTGGACAAGGCTGATAAGGACCATGCATTGCTGAGACACATGGCTTTCCACTACATGGCACGGAACAAGGTCTGCAAGGCACGAATCAGGAATTTAAAGGCAAAACTAAAGAAGGCAATAAGGAAGCAAAAGAGGCAAAGGGAGCTTGATCATCTTTAGATATTGGCCGAAGCCTCTTTAGCCCAACATGAAACTTAATGAAGAAGCTCCAGCCCAAATTTCAAGAAATTTGGGGCATTTTTGGCATTTTGACAAATTTTGGCACAAAAAATAGGGTTTTTCTCCCTATGCGCCGCACCACGTGGCGCGCGCTTTTGCTAGGGAGATCCAAATTGCAAAAAGTTTACATCATTGGATTTGGCATGAAAAATCATGACTTCTGGTGCATGGCCAAGAAGTTTGGGCAAGTTTTGAGTCCTCAGGAGGTCAAAAACACTCACAAAATGACCTCTCTGCCCCTATTTTGACACACAGGAAGCAGTCCTGGGAGATTGCAGTTTTGGAGGGGCAAATGACATCCAAATTGAAAAATTCCACTTGGGTTGGAAAGTAGACAGGTAGGGATTTCCAATGAGCTATCTTGGGCTCAATTTGGACTTCAGAAAGTGCCTCAAACTCAGCCTCAAAGTGGCGCGATGCATAGAGGATTTGGCGCGGCGCATAGAGGATTTTTGCTCAATTTTTCACCTTCCAGCTCAGAAATTCGGCCAGTTTGACTAGTTTTTCTTTTTGATGTAATTTTTGATCTATCTTGATGTAATTGGATAAACATGATGTAATTTTGGCACTTATTTACTTGTTCTAGAGGATTCATTCACTAAAAAGTGAAAATTTAATGAATGAATCAGTTTCCTACCTTATAGAGGCAAGTTGTTTTGATTGCCTAGATTTTAGTGCTTTGTTTAGAATTGGTTGAAACAGCTCCTAGAATGATGAGCTTGATCCCTAGAGGCAAGGGAATGGGTTGGGCTAGTCTATATCATGTAATTCCTAAGTCATTTTCAGGGTTGGACACTTGGGATTGCTTGGCACTCTATTGTACATTTCATTTATGCAATTTTGGCAGAGGAAAGACCAGGGTTTTGCAGCACTGTTGGGATCGTTTTGGCCCTGTGTTTGAATGGTGTTTTTCTCCATGTATTTGTAAGTTCATGAATGTTTATGTATGCCATTTCCCTTCTCTTGCTTCTGAAATTAAACTGATGAGTACTTAAGGTGGAATTCATAAATTGCTATGCTTTGCCTTTGACTTTTGTTTAGTTTTATATGTTTTCTTCAGTCTATAGAGGATCCTTGATATAATCTTGCCCTCTTCAACTTCTCAGCAATCCTTTCTATCCATTCATTCAATTTAAGGCATCCTAACCATTGATTTTCTCACCCCAACTTGAACTCTGCAAGAACTGGTCCTCATCCCCGGACCCAAAATTTGCCTGTCCCTTTTTTTTCCAACAAAACCCCCAAAAACTCAACTGAAATCCATGCACTTCATACCTAGCCTAAGATTAGTTGTTAAATCAGGCATCTCAAGCCCCATCTGATTATCTTTTTCTGAGATTGACCCAGAGAGAGCCCTCTCCTGTCCTCGTAGGGCTAGCTACGAGGCTGAAGTGGTTTGATGTGGATCTAGAACCTTGCCTTTTCAGCCTGAGGTAAATCTAAGCTCTAACAAGGGCAATGAGACACAGACCGCTAGCATGCCAGTGTTCATCACCTATCAGAAGGGCACTAGACAGCTGTTTACAGCGGCAAAGCGAGTGTTATCTCCACCCGGGGTGGAAGGGGCCTCACTTCTGTCATCAGCGCAACAGCTTTAGGATAAAGGCAAGAGGCCACTACAGGACGAAGGACCATCAGGTGAGTGGGAGACTGATTTCATTCTCATTTAGAGTGATGATACTGAAATGGGCCCGCAAAGCACAAACCTTAGAGAAATCATTTAGGAGCAGCAGGCAGACATTGATGCCTTGTCTATCAACTTGGATAGAGCCCAATGGACAATACAGTACCCAGAGCAAAGGAATAAGCAGCTTGAGGATCAACAGGTGATTATGGAGTTGCAAAACATTCGATAGAATCGCCAAGCTGCCCAAAGGAGGAGGGTGGAGTTCACTTCATTTGAGCAGGAGATTAATGCTGATAGGGAGTCATAGCTTGAAAGAGCCAATATCCACTTGGAGAGGAAGCTAGAAAAGGCCATCAATGAGAAAAATATGCTTATAAACCTGTCATATCATTACTTGTCTAGGAACTTGGTGTGCCAAGCAAGAATCAGGAATTTAAAGGCAAAGCTGAAGAGAGCATCAAGGAGGAAAAAAGAGGATGAAGGAATTCAGATATTGGCTGAAGCTTCCTTGGCCCAACACCATGTTTGATGGAGGAGACTCAGCCCAAATTTCAAAAAATTTGGAGCACTTTTTACATTTTTGAAATTTTTGGCACAAAAAACAGGTTCTTCTGCCCTATGCACCGCGCCACGTGGCGCTCGCTTCTGCTAGGAGGCTCCAAAGCACAAGAACTCAGCATTTGTGGATTTGGCATGAAAAAATATTTTTTCCTACCAATGACCAAGAAGTTTGGACAGGTTTTGAGCCCTAAAAAAGGTCAAAAACACTCAAAAAATGACCTCACTGCCCTTATTTTGACACATAGGAAGCAGTGTTGGGAGAACTAACTTTTAGAGGAGCAAATGGAGGCCACATTGAAAAATTCCACTTGGGTTGGAAAGTAGAGTAGTATACCTTTCCAAAAAGCACACCTAGAGCTCATTTGGACACCGGGAAGGCCTCCAAAATTGGGTCCAAATAGGCGCTATGCATAGAGAATCAAGCGTGGCGCATAGAGGAAAAATTGCTAGTTTGACCAAGTTTTTGCTCTGTTTTTTGCCCAGCTTTGGCTAGTTTGACTTTTTCACTTTCCTAATGGAAAATTTTTGATGTAATTTGATGTACATTGATGGATCATGATGTAAATATGTTAAATTTTCACTTGTAGAGGTAGATTCATCAGTTTAAAGGTTGTTTGGAATTGAATGAATCAGTGCCCTTGTTTCTAGAGGCATGTTGTTCTGTTGCCTAGTTTCTAGTTCTCAGTTTAGAATTAGTTGAAACAGCTCCTAAACGTGTGAGCTCGACCCCTAGAGGCAAGGATGAGCTATGTTTGTCTATATTATGTTTTTTTTCAATCATTAGCATGGTTGGACTCTTGAGAAAGCCTTGAACTTCATTGTACATTTCATATGAGCATTTTGGCTAAGAAATTGAGACTAGGGTTTGCAACACTCTTTGGGATTCATGTGGCAATTTGTCTTGGTACAGTGCTTTTCTTTGTAATTGTGAATTTTCTTATATGTCATGTATACCATTCTCTATCTTGTTTCTTCTTAACTAAACAAACAAGAGTGTAAGTAGAATCCATTGAAATTGCAGTGCTCTACTTGAAGTTTGCTTTAGTTTCTTGATGTTTTCAGCTATTTGGGGAGGATCCATGATTTCTATTGCCCTCTTCAACACCTCACATGTCTATTCCTTCCATTTCATTCAATTTTAAGTGCAAAAATCAATTGCCTACCTTGCCCCATTTAGATCTCTGCAAAACTGAGCCTCATTCCCCGCACCCAATATCTGCTTTTCCGTTTGAGCCAACAAAATTATCATTTTATTCAATCAAACTCTCTTGCACATATACCTAGCCTAAGATCAAAAGATATTTCAGTCATCTCAAGCCCTCATTGATCATAATTTTTTCAGATTGACCCAAAGAGAGCCCTCTCCTGACCTGGTAAGGCTAGCTACCAATGAGCGTGGTTTGATGTTGGCCCTGGATCCTACCTTTTCAGCCTGAGGTAAATCTAGGCACTAACACCTTCCTCATATGGGGCATCCTATATCTGACATGCTACTCGTCATGCTATTGGCGACATTCCTGCAGGCCTTTCTGGTCCCACATCTATACATTTATCACAAGTAAACTCTCAAATACACTTTAATAAAAAAAACGCATAAAACTTGAAAAATCCAAAAACAAGTGTACCTACATTAGTCGACTGTTCACCCTATGGTAGAGGAAAATATGGATCCTAGCTGAAGTTTGTGCCTGCATATGCATAGACAATGATCATTTGTTGGCACAACTAACCGAAAAATTGTGGAGGAAAATGCATCTGTTGGTACCCTCCTCCACAAGGCATGAGCTCACTCCATCTGACCAACCTTGGATCTTGTGGAGCATGATCTAGTGCCTCTGTCCACTGATACCAAAATAGGGGCATGCGATCCAAAAAGAAAGTGACCAAAATCGAACCATATTTGAATTGCTTCAAATTTCCTTGCTTGCCTTTCATCAGTTGCCTCTTCATGTTGGCCAACAGTCCCTCACACAAGTTGAACACTTTTGGAGTAAGGAAGTCTATCGCATATTGGAATTGATATTTTCAAACCTCATGCAAATCCTGGGACCCAGCTATACGGACCATGGTGTGTATAATTGTCCTCAAGGAATGATTGTCGATATTCAGTGTCTTCACCTTCCTGCTCACTGTTTTCTCTGCACCCGGGAAACGTATTCTAATTAGGGAATTGGTGCTCTCACCTCCAGCACAAGATCCGAAGAGTTGAACCCTTTCTCCTCTTCTGGATAATCTAGTAATGAAGAAATTTTTTTCCACTTCTAGCTCCAATTCTTGGTCTCCAATGAGGAAAATATCCCTATCGACATCCCATAAACTGATCAGATAGTGTAGCAGCTCGTTTTGGGCTCTGAGTCCTAAGGTTCAGAAGAATTTTAGTAGCCCACAGTTCCTCAAAGCATTGACACATTCAATATCTTGGGCAACCTAGTGATCTTCTTACTCATGGCCTCTTTCCTTCCATTCGATGACCATTTTGTTGAAATTTCATGCAAAATTACCATTAACAATGATTAAATTATTTTTCATGGGATAAAAACTCAAAAATTTCACTCAAAAGAGAAGATTTCTCTTCAATTTTTCTGCCTACATCCAACGTGCTTATTTTAATTAATCTCACACTGGCAGTGCAAGAGCCTTTCAGGCTTAGGAACAATCAATGCAGACCTGATAAGCAAACTCGTGTTGATCGCCCCTGATTCAAAATTTTGAAATCCTCTCTTTTGGTTGATAAAAACCCTAAGAAATGGCATGAAAGTAAAATGAAAAGCAGGGAAAAAGGAAGAGCTCTTACCTACAGCTAACAGTTCCTGAAATGATTCCTTGGATCTCCCACACTATTGTTAGGCCAAGAGGTAACTCCTAAAATGAAATATGTTTATTCATTTAGATTCCTCATAGTTATATACATGAGGGAGTGACTCTTGAGTTTCATCTCCAAATGACTCTTCCTTTTCCATTATTTATTATTTGCACTATTTACAAGTGTTCACCCAATCCCCATGATTAGGTGTCAACATTCCCCCCTTCATTTGAAGGGAAGTTGGTGAGTCCAAGCATTGTTTTGAATATTTCAAGATTTTCTCTTCCAAGTGCTTTGGTGAAGACATCTGCAATCTTCTCATTAGTGGAACAATGTCGTAGATGAATTGTCTTGGCCTCAACATGATTTCAAATTAGATGGTATTTTGTATTGATGTGCTTTGTTCAATCATGGAAGTTTGGGTTCTTGCACAACTTTATTGCAGAGGTGTTTTCAATCATGAGTGGAGTCAAATATACTTGTTTTACCTGCAAATGTTCCGATATTTTCCTGAGCCACATAATTTCTTTTGTTGCCTCAACTGGTGCCACATATTCTACCTCTATTGTGGAATCTGTCGGAACTGATTGTTTGTGTGATCTCTAGGAGATAGCTCCTGATCCAAGACTCATAACATAACCAGAAGTAGATACCCCAGTGTCTTTTTCTCCATCAAAGTCTGAATTAGAGTATCCAATCAAGCTAAATTCGCCCACCTGTGTATAATTGAGTCCAAATTCTTGAGTTCCCTTCAAGTACTTTAGAACTCTTTTTGCAATAGAATAATGTCCCTCACAAGGCTTTTTCATAAACCTAGAGAAGATTCCAACAACAAACGAAATGTATGGTTTGGTAGTAGTCAGGTAGTTGAGACTTCCTACAAGTTGTCTATACTTTGTTGTATCCTCAAATTATTTTCCTTCAATGGATGTGAGCTTTAAGTTTTGTTCCTTTGGAGTAGTTAGAGGATTGCATTCAGTCATGCCTAACCTGTTTAACAGATCTCCAAAGTACTTCTTTTGAGAAAGGAATATGGACTTCGGATGTTGAGTTACTTCAATACCAAGATAGTAATGAACATAGCGCAAATCAATCATTTCAAAACCTTTCCTCAATTCCTTCTTTATGGATGAAATGTAGCTCTCATTGTTCCCTGTCATTAAAAGATCATCTACATATACCACAAGATATACAACTGTTTTCCAATTTTATTGACAAACAAATTTGCATCATCAAGATCATAATATTTGAAATTGATTTTCAGAAGATGCTCAGTTAATTTTTCATGCCAAGCTCATAGTGCTTTCTTGAGGCCATACAAGGATTTCACAATTTTTCATACTTCATGTTCATGTCCTTTCACAGCAAATCCTTTAGGTTGTGACATAAAAACATTTTCTTTTAGATCTCCATTCAAGAAAGCAGTTTTTACATCCATTTGATGGACTTTCCAACGATTCTAAGCTGTTAGGGAAAAGAGTGTCCAGATGGTAGCCCATTTTTCTGTGGGGGAAAAAGTCTCCTCATAATCAACCCCTTCCTTATATGAAAAACCTTTTTCCACAAGCCTGGTTTTGTGCTTGTCAAGTGAGCCATCAACTTTATACTTGTTCTTGTAGACCCACTTGTAGCCAATTGGTTTGGTTCCCAATGGAGGATAAACCACCTTCCAAGTGTCATTCTTTATCAAGACATCATACTCATTTTTCATCGCTTCTTTCTATTCGTCATGAGAAGCGACTTCTTTGAAGGAAGCTGGTTCAAAATCTGTAGACAAATTCAATTCACAATCATAAGAAACATCCATATCAGCAAGTGAATCAGAGTCAACTACATCACCTCCATTTTTCCGAGTTGAATTTCTTGTTCCTATCTTTCCAACCTCATTAGGTTGAACACTTTCAAGTGTCTTTGTCAGCCACTTTGGGGGACCTTTCTGAGATGGTCTAGGTTGCTTATTTGATTGAGTTGGGACTGAATCAAGATTGAGTCTCCTAATTTTGTCAATCACATCACTCAAAGGATCATTGCTGGTTAGAGTTTCGTGTGGGCGGGAGAGTGCTTAAGGAGAAGATTCCACATGTTGATCCAATATAGGAATCCCCCCTTCAAGATGTTGAATTGATTATCAAATTCTTGAAATGATTTTTCATTTGTGAACCTATCCAAGCGATCAAGTTGTCACTCAACAACAATGCCATATTTGGATGATTCAAGAAAGATTACCTCTCTAGAAACAACAAACATTTTGTTAACTTCATTATAGAGATGGTATGCTTTGGAGGTGTTTGAATACCCCAAGAAGATACACTTACAAACCCTTGCACCAAGTTTGTTTCTATGTAACTTTGGTATCAAGGCGTAATAGGTGGAACCAAAGACCCTGAGATACTTTACCGAAGTAATGTGCCCATACCACATTTCATAAGGAGTCTTGTTTATAATAACATTATATGGAAATATATTCTTTACATATACAACACATAGAACTGCATCATCCCAAAACATCAATTTTACATTCTTGAAAAACATCATGGAGCGCAACATATTTAAGATTGTCCTCTTCATTCTTTCAGTGACTCCATTCTGTTGGGGATTATAAGGAACAATTGTTTGATGTTTGATCCCATGTTGGTGAAGATAGTTTTCAAATTCATTTGAAGTGTATTCTTTTCCATTATTAGTGCGAATAGTGCCAATATGAGATTGTGCATTATTTTCAATCCATGTATGAAAGTTCTTGAATGTTTGAAAAGCATCAGATTTGTTCTTCAATAAATAAACCTAACACATTCTGGTGTAGTCATCAATAAATTTCATCATATATTTGTTTAAATTTGTAGAAGGAACATGCATTGGACCACATACATCTGAATGAATGAGTTCAAGTTTTCTATGTCCTCTAGAATGTGAATCATGAAAATATTGTTTGCTATGCTTTCCTAGAATGCAAGCATCACATTGCTTAAGTTTCCTAGGAATTGTAAGCAAACCAGTAACAATATTTTTCTTCAACAAGTGGAGGTTGTCATATTTCAAGTGTCCAAATCTAGCATGCCATAATAAACTTGATGGAAATGTACATTCATCATAATAAGAATTGTATGTGAAATTTTGTGCACAAGCCGAGGTACCTTACAACTTAAGAAGCCTTTCTTCTTCTATCCCTGTCATGACAAGTGAGTGATCTAGTGCTTTCTCACCTCAACCTTGCCATCAAACATATGAATAGAGTGTCCTTTTTGGTAGATGTGGACCAAGGACATCAAGTTTCTGCTCAGTTGTGGGAGATATAAAACATTATGCAGAAGAAAGTCTAGAAGACCAAGCAATTTGTGCCAGATTATGCCAAGCCCTGATGGCCTAAGTTTTGATTTGTCTACAAAGTAAACTGCTCCATCAACATTGTCAGTAAATTCTTCAAAAAAGTCTCTTCTAAAATTCATGTGGCAAGCTACTCTTGAATCAAGCAACAAATCATTTTTCCAAGAATCAAGTGAAGCATTAAATAAGTCTTCATTTACTCCAATATTACAATGTGCCACAAAATAGTGAGCGGATTCAAGTGCTTTATCTTTCTCTTTGTCATTAGTTTTACCTTTAGGTTGATTTCTTTCCTGCTTAATTTTGTCCCAAGGAAACTTGCATGTGGATGCATCATGCGATCCATCTCTATTGCAACATATGCAATGAAAATTTGACTTTTCTCCTTGAGATTGTCTGCCCCCCTGCCTCTGAAATTTCCTCTTCCTCTTCGATCACCTCTTCCTCTAGAAGAATCTTGAGCAAGATTCTTCTCTCTATGTGCAAGACACACAACCTCTTCAGAAGAATGAGGAGTTGTCTTCTTTCCAAAAGCTTTCTCTCTTTCAACAAATTTATTCACAAGGGAGTCAAAGGTAATTTCTTTGAGGTTTCCATTTGCTTGTAATGACTCAAGATAATTTGAGTAAGTGGTATAAAGTGCCTAGACAAAATTTATTAGAGGAATGTCCAGTTCAACATTAGTGACTTTGATATCATGCATAATAGATTTTACTTCTGATGCAAGAGCAAGAGTATCATCATTTTGTAATTCAAGGATGAAAAATTTAATCATGGGTTGAACAACTTCAAGTGCAAAATCTGAGTCGTAGACTTCCTTCAATTTTTGTAAGGCTTCAAAAGCATTTGAAAATGGCGAAATATGGTGACTCACCTCTTCATTTACTGATGCTACAATAAAGGTATAAGCCTTGATGTTCTTATTTTCCCAAATGGTGAATTCCTTGTTTGAGGTAGGATGTTGTGGTTCTTCGTATCCTTCTCCAACACACACTCCCTTCCACAGCTCATTAAAAATGAGAGTGTATTTGATTTTCTAAGGCCACTCAGGATAATTCTCCTTCCCGTTAAGAACCACTCCCACAATAGATATTAATGAGTGCATTTTAAAAAATGTACTCTGTTGTCAATATATAAAAAATGCACTTTTGTTGGTTAAAAATTGCAGTTCTGGTGATTATAAAAAAATGCAGTAAGGGAAGGTGGTATATGGAGGAGGTGGTATACGGGGGAGGGAGTATTTAGGGGAGGTAGTATATATGAAACAATATGGAATAGCCTTATACCATAATTCCAAGATAATAAAAACAATGAAACAAGGTAATGTGTATCATTGATGTGTGTATATATATACACACCACTATATAAAACAAACAACGTAACCTAGACAACATATAGAGAACGAATCTTGGATAACAACACAATGTATATAACCTGGACAACGGTTTTCCAAATGCTAGAAGCATATGGGGGAGTGGATTCACATATGCCAAGGGCCTAGTGGGAGGGAATATGGTAGCGAGAAGTATGGACTGTGTATTAGTAACCCGGTGGGTAGGATATGGTATGTGGGTGAAGGGAGGCACCACGATTCCAATTGAGGCCAACGAAATGGTATTATCAATTAAGCATTGTGGGAGGAGGTAGTGGGAGATACATGTAGCAATGCTATGGGAGGAGTCAGCATATGGGATCTGACTATGTATTGAGGAGGTCCGTGGTATATGCGCATCGAGGAGCGTTCAAAACTCGAAGCAGTAAGGAGTGTGAGTGGTATCCACCAATTCCTACAACTTTATTTGTGAATATACCAGGAGAAGGTTGCTACCTACCATATGATCCCCATCCATTTTCTTACAATGACTCTGCTACCTGGAGATCATATCACGCCTTTTCCTTTCTCATGCCACTCCACAGTCGGCCCTCCACGACTCCATTTACTTGCAATGACTCTGCCAACATCATTCAATGCACTGTAATGATTTTTCAAACTACAAAAATGTAGAATAGAGGCAGAATGGGAGTTACAAAGTATAGAGGGGCTTGGTACCATGTCAGGCCATGAGGTAACTCCTCAAATGAAATCATTTTATTCATTTAGATTGCTCATAGTTATATACATGAGGGAGTGACTCTTAAGTTTCATCTCCTGATAACTCTTCCTTTTCCATTATTCATTATTTACACTATTTACAACTACTCACCCAATCCCCATGATTAGGTTTCAACAACTACTTACTTGAAGAATCAAGGAAAATAGGGAAAACTGTGCTCTCCAATTTACTCCAAGTGAAAATGGTAAAAATGTTTTTACTTTTAGTATATTTATAATTTTTAAATACATTTTTACCAATATTTATTATTTTCCTCGATATCAATGCTTTGTGGTTGTCTTTGTGCAATTACAGGTTCTTTTCGGTGGTTACAGTGATCATTTTTTACTGATTCAATGAGTTGTTGTTTTATCTCTTTTTCAGATTGGTTAAAAATAAATGAAAAAGAAACCCCCTTGGAGTCATCTTTAAGCTTTTTTCAAACTCTCTAAATATGGAAAGATTATCGAGTACTTGTCCTTTCGAACTCGTTAAATTAAATGAATTGACGTCATCTCAATATACATTTACCCCATTTTTGGGCTGGGATTAACTATTTATGAAAAAGGTACACCTTGGTTGACATGGTCAAGAGGTTCTCTCAAATATTGTTTTCTAACTTTTCATATTCGAGAGACAAATTACAAAAAGGTACATGATCAACTTTTCTTTTTTGTCTCTTTTTGAAACACACATGAAAAAGATACTGACTTATCCTTCTGTTGAACTCGTTAAAAATTTAATGGTGAAAGACTTGTCACCATGACGAAATTAATTTTCATCTTCCTAGGACTCGTAAAACTTACTAGGATGGATTCATTTGAAGAATGAACTTATATGACAAGCATATGCTATCCCCTTCAATCTTTTGATAAAAATAATTGGGGTACTTGCTAGAAATAGTGGGGGAAAATGAAAGTGAAACATCTCTTGTATAGGCAGCATGTCACTCTTGAACATGACACCCATTTGTTTCTCGTGTCAGGTTTGGGATATTCTCGCTCAATCACTTGTCTTTACAGGTCCGGGTACTCCATTTTTCCTCTCATCTAACTATTCCATGTTTTCATCATGATTGTTAGTCCTATGTTGAGTCAAATGTTGCCACACTCTGGGGTCGTGTCGCTGATATGTTCAAGAGAAGTCCTATCTATTGTTTCTTACCTATACATTTTCTGAACTTTTTATATAGCTTTGATCATACTCATTCATTTCACTTTATTCCTCATTTCATGTCGATGATGGGGGAATCATCATGGCCCTCCTTTGACGGGTCACTTCCTGTCGACTTCAGCTCATTATCCAGGAATATGACTTAGAGACTCCCTTTCAGTACCTTAGAGCTGGCATGCCTCAATGGAAAGTTCTTCGCATCAGATGACAGGTTTACATCATTGGCCTTCGATCGAATGATTCCGTGAGTGCTTGACATCAGCTTCATTTTCACATTCACAGATTGTATTGTTGTACCTTGAGGACCATTTTCCTTATTTGTGGTTTCTCTCATGCCTGTTAACAATCCACATCATTGGTCGATAATCAAGTGTTTTTCTAGCATGTTCAAATTTTACACATTCATTCGCATGTTAGGATTCGCACTTGTTGGGTTGTGTTATATTCTTTCCCCGACTAGCCCACGTAGTTAAGAGGGGGGTTAGAGGGTGGGTGTAGACCCCCTTTGTTGCGCTGATTATGTAGCAAGGGGGGTGATAGGGGGTTCGAGGTGTACCTGTAACTCCACTTTATGGGGTCCATGGTAGCGCCCCAGAAAATTTTGGTTTTGGACTACATGTTAGGTTGGGTAGACCCACCTATGGTTTTGTGCATGATTTTCGCACATGTTTTTTGGACGTGATGGTTTTCGGTCCATGGTATTGGATGCTTCGGCATGTATAAATATGTATTATAATATTAAAAGGAACATAATGAAAAATCAAGCTGATAGTCCCGGTTTTGGGATCTATGGGAAATCTCTATGTATATGTGTTTTATGTGTTATTCTCTCGCATTGTTTATTTCCTGCATTTTAGAATTCGTATGCAGGTAACTCTGTATGGGGTTAAAACCTACGTTTGGTATCAGAGCAGTTTTGGCTTCAAGGGTATGCCTTTGTTGCTAAGGGGTTTCGATCGGGCCTATGGTAGACCCTATTTAGTGGGAGATCTGCGAGATTGATTCTGGTGGTGAAAGAAGATGGCAAGTAGTGGAAATATAGAGATTGAGAAATTTAATGGTTAGAGTTTTGAGTTGTGGAAACTCAGGATGGAGGATCTGTTGGTAGATAAAGATCAGTGGATCATGGTAGATCTGGGTACTAAACCAATGGGAGTGTCCGATGAATAATGGAAGAATTTGGATCAGAAGGCAAAGAGCACAATATGATTGTGTGCCTTAAATTCAGTATTGCTGAATGTATTAGGGGAAGCTACGACAAAGGCTTTGTGGGACAAGTTAGGGACTTTGTACCAATCTAAGTCTCTAGTGAATAAATTGTTCCTGTGGAAAAAGCTATATAACCTGAGGATGAAAGATGGAGACTCGGTGATAGAGCATCTGAACGCATTTAATACTGTGGTAAGTTAGTTAGCATTTGTTGATATTAAAATTTCAGATGAAGATAAGTGCATTAGTTTTTTGTTTTCTCTACCAAATTCATGGGATAATCTGGTTATTGCAATAGGTAGCAATGCAACTACCTTGCAGTTTGATGAAATAGTCTCATCCTTGCTGACAGAGGAGATGAGACAATATGGAGAGCCAAAATGGTGATGCCTTGTCTGTACAAGGACGATCCCAGAACAGAAACAAAAATAATTCATCGAGTGGGAGATCTAAATCTCCAGGAAAACCTGTAAAGGTGGTGTGTTGGAAATGCGAAAAGGAAGGGAACTTCAAAAGGGACTGTAAATCTAAAGCTCCTGATAAAGGAAACGGATCTGATGATGCTTCTTCTGTAGAGGTGAAAACCACCTTAGATGAAGGTGGGGATGTGTACTTGGCTTCTTCAAGTACACATGTAGATCATGAGGCATGGTTGATTGACTCAGGTGCATCCTTTCACTTCACTCCCCATAGAGAGTGGTTCTGCAAGTATGAGAAATATGATGGTGGGGATGTCTTCTTGGGGGATGATAGGAAGGCTAGAATCGTTAGTTGCGGAAAAGTAAAGTTGAAGTTGCAAGGTGGAAGGGTTAGAACACTTCCGGGTGTTCTACATATTCCTGCATTGGCCAGAAATCTGATTTTTGTAAGCAAGTTGGATGATGCAGGTGTAAAAATAGTGTTCGAGAAGGATACTTGCAAGATGGTTCGGGAAGTACTGGTATTGATGCGGGGAGTTTGGACTGGAACTCTGTACAAGCTACAAGGTAGCACTGTTGTTGATGGGTGCAATAGTTCTGTGGTTCCTGAAAGTGGAGCAGAAAATCTAGTGGTCTCTATAGAGAAGACCATGTTGTTGCATCAAAGGCTTGGACATATTGGAGAGAAGGGCCTTCGAATACTTATGGTAAAGATATGGTAGAAGGTATGAAAAACAACTCTCTGGATTTTGATTTTTGTGAAAATTTTGTATATGGGAAGCAGAATCGGGTGAGTTTCCCCTTTGGTGGTAAGAGGGCGAAATGGATATTATAACTTGTGCACAGTAATGCGTTTGGACCCGTGAAGGTTCCATCACTGGGTAAGTCTGTCTACTATGTATCATTTATAGATGACTTCTCTAGGAATACATGGATATATTTCCTTAAGAAGAAATCTGAAGTCTTTGACAGGTTTAAATAATTCAAGGCAATGGTGGAAAACCAGACAGAGACGAAGATAAAGCTACTAAGGATAGATAACGGTGGAGAGTTTTGCAGTAAGGAATTTGAAGAATTATGTAAGAAGTGTGGTATAGCAAAACAGAAGACTACTCCATATACACCTTAGAAAAATGGAGTTGCAGAAAGAATGAATAAGACATTGATGGAAAGGGCAAGAAGCATGCTCAGTGGTGTTGGTCTAGGACATGAATTCTAGGTAGAGGTGGTGGATACTGCATGTTACCTAGTCAATAGGTCACCTTCATCAGCATTGGAGGATAAGACTCCACAAGAGGTATGGACTGGTAAGAAACCCTCTCTTTCACATCTAAGGGTATTTGGATGTGATGCATATGTACATGTTCCAAAGAAGAAATGAACCAAGTTGGATAATAAGTTTGAAAAGTGCATCTTTATTGGGTATAAGGATGGTTTAAAGGGTTATAAGCTTTGGAACCCAGTCACAGGGAAGGTTGTGTATGGCTGAGATGTGGTGTTCAGAGATGTAAAAGATGTTATTAAACATGAAGTCCAAACAAAGGAACCTGAGAAGATAGAGTTTGAGCTTAAGGAGGAAGAATCAGACTCTACAACAGAGGAAGAATCAGAATATGAAGAACCACAAACTCCGAGTGTGAGAAGATCAGTTCAAGAAAGAAGGCAGCCAAAAAGGTATAGTCCATCTGCTTTTTGTTCAAATTTTTCTTTATCTATTACTGACAATGATCCCAAAACTGTGAAGGAAGCAGTAGATTCAGAGGATGGAAAACTCTGGAAAGAGGCCATGATTGATGAAATGGCATCTTTGCACAAAATGAGGCTTGGGATCTGGTGGAGTTTCCGGCTGGAAGGAAACCCATTGGTAGCAAATGGGTGTTCAAGAAGAAGACAAATGCCGAAGGAAAGGTGGAGAAACACAAAGCTTGGTTGGTAGCAAAAGCTTATTCCCAGGTGCTGGGAATTGATTTTGGTGATATTTTTCTCCTGTTGCCAAGGTAACTTCTATTAGATTACTTTTTCTGTTGCTATTGCTTTTGATTTTGAGGTAGAACAAATGGATGTGAAAACAACATTTCTTCATGGGGATCTAGAAGAGGAAATATACATGAAGCAACTTGAAGGCTTTGTGGTGAAGGGTAAGAAAGAACTAGTATGCAAGTTAGAAAAGTCTCTGTATGGGTTAAAACAGTCACCAAGGATGTGGTATCAGAAATTTGATACATTTATATGGGGACTTGGCTTCACTAGAAGCAAAGCAGATCACTTTGTGTATTTTAAATTAATTGGTGACCGTGTTATTTATTTGGTATTGTATGTGGATGATATGTTGTTGGCTGGAAATGACAAAGATTTTATCCGGGATTTGAAGACCCAATTGTCCTCCAAATTCGACATGAAAGATCTTGGTGCTGCAAACTATATTTTGGGCATGGAAATTAAAAGAGATCAGCCAAAGAGGAAGCTCTGATTAAACTAGAGGAAGTATGTCGAGACAATACTGCAAAGGTTTAATATGCATGATAGTAAACCAGTGAAGGTTCCTATTCCTATAGGTGTGAGGTTATCTACTGAATAGTGTCCCAAGACACAAGAATAGGAAGAGGACATGTCCTGTGTTCCATATGCAAGTGCAATCGGTAGTTTGATGTATGCAATGGTCTGTACTACACCAGACATTGCACATGTAGTGGGAGTATTGAGCAAGTTTATGTCAAAACTAGGGAAGGAGCACTAGACAGTAGTGAAGCAGGTTTTCAGGTATTTGCGTGGCACTAGTGATTATGGTTTGTGCTACCAAGGAAGATCAGGATTGGAAAGAATGTTGGATATTCGTGGCTTTGTTGATGCAGACTGGGCTGGAGATCTGGATCAGAGAAGATCTACAAGTGGGTATGTGTTTAACCTATTTGGAGGTGCAGTCAGTTGGATGAGTAAGAAACAATCTATAGTGGCACTATCAACTATAGGGGCAGAATACATGGCAGCCACTCATGCAAGCAAGGAATCAGTTTGGTTGTAGAGATTGTGCTCAAGTATGGGGTTAGTACAGGGAGCTATAAGGATAGACTGTGACAGCCAAAGTGCAATTTTCTTGGCAAAGAACACCGCATATCATTAAAAGACAAAGCACATTGATGTTCAGTATTACTTTGTGAGGGATATGATAGAAGACAAAAAGGTGTTACTGGTAAAGGTGGACACTTTGAAGAATACTGCAGATGCATTGAAAAAACCTATGAGCTCTGAGAAGTTCTTTTGGTGTAGAGAGACAATGGGTGTTTCAGGGCTGAAAAATGACTAAGCTCTCTTGTGGCCCCCTATGGAAAGAAAACAACAAGTGGGAGAATGTTGGGTTGTGTTATATTCTTTCCACGAACAACCCATGTAGTTAACCAGGGGGTTAGAGGGGGGGCGTAGCCCCCCTTTGTAGTGGGGGGGGGGGGTCACAAGGGGTTTGAGCTGTACCCATAACCCCACTTTATGGGGTCTGGGGCAGCACCCTAGAAAATGTTGGTTTTGGACCCTATGTTAGGTTGGGCAGACCCAACTATGGTTTTGTGCATGATTTTCGCACATGTTTTTTAGACGCGATGGTTTTCGGTCCATGGTATTTGATGCTTCAGCATGTATAAATATGTATTATAACATTAAAAGGAACATAATGAAAAATAAAGCTGATAGTCCCAGTTTTGGGATCTAGGGGAAATCACTGTGTATATGTGTTTTATGTGTTATGCTCTCGCATTGTTTATTTTCTGTGTTTTAGAATTCGTATGCAAGTAATTTTTGTACAGGGTTAAAACCTACAGTACTTTGATCGAATTGGGATGGAGCACAAGACCTGGACTTTTGTTTGATATGACTTTGTTTGTGTGGAGTTATGTATTGTTCATGATTGTACACATGTTTCTTCTATACAGATGGTTGTGACCATACCATGGGACTTTATATTTATGATGGTGATCCTTCTATATTGGATGGTTGTGTCCATGACCTAGATCTTATATTTACAAATGATCCTTTTCATTTGGATGGCTATGCCCATACCATGGATATTTTCACATATTCCTTTCTATCCGGATGGTTGCATCCATACCGTGATTCATGTTTTGATATCAGATATGTATATGTATATTCATCCTTGATTTGCAGGTCTCCTAACAATGTTTGTTTTCTTTCATTCATAATATCATAAATCATTTCATCCATCACTCTCTGTTCTGCCTTCATGCCTTAGGGAGCATTTGTTACATAGTATTTTGTCATGCCTCCTACACTTCCCTCTGTCATACCACGAAGTGCCCGAAACTTGGAAATCATGTAGTGTACCCATCTTGGTATACAACTTAGATCCTCCCTGAAACACTAATGGAAAAATGCCTTGAGACTTCCTTGAAGAAGTGAGCTCTAAAACCCTAATTTTAGGATCAGTGTGACCCTGACACTGGAACTTGTGTTGATTGCTAGTTGTACTATACTAGCCTCGCGATGCTAGCATTATTTTTGCTTGGATACCCACGTTAATCCCTAAAAGTAAATTTTTCCCAAAGAGGACAAGAAGCTTCAAGATCTAGAGGATTCCATAACGACGAGCTAGAGATTGTTTGGTGTGGATGTGGTTGAGTTTTCCCCATATTTCCCTTTGATCTTATCCCTATGAGCTACCTCCTTGAGATGAGGGCCTTCTCCTATCTTTGGATAGATCCTAACTCCCTTTCCCTACCTATAAATTCATCCTCTCTCATCCCCAAATGGTTAGTCTTTGGTTATTTGCACCCTTATGCTGAGATAGCACCTACATGCTACTCATTTGGCTTGGAGAAGGAGTGCTTGGAGAGCTTGAGCTTGGACTTGGACATTCACTCAAGGAGAGCTTATTGACATCAAGGCTTGGTTGTATGCTTCCTCCTTTATTTCATTAATATATACAATTGCTAGTTCATTTTCCATAAATATTTGTGTTGATGCATCATTTATCTTAATACTCCTTGATTTGTTAAGTGGATCACTTTCAATTATGCTTGTAGTAATTGTATGCTTTGTTGTGTCTTTGATATCTTGTGCAAGTATCCAAATGATGTGAGCTATAGAGATGAGCTTTAAGCACAAGAAATTTGAGGTATTCAACAAAGGAGTACGTTATAACATTAGAACAAGGTAGGCCATCTTCCTCTTCTCTCATTTCGACTGTAATTTAGGAAAGTGTCCTTATAGATTTTCATGTAGGTTGCTAGTCCCACTCATTGGGCTATAGGGATAGTCTTTGTCTGCACAGAGGATTTTCCTAGATAACAGGATTCCCTAGAATCAAGATCAAAGGGTCACCAAGTTGATTTAAGCTTATCCAAAATTGGTCTTCAAATCAGTGGGGGTTTAATTTGAAGGTACTAGGGGGCTTTGGGGGGGGAGGGGATATTCATATCAAGAAGGATCAAGCAATGATTTAATTCAACTCCATTCACCACTCATTTCTTTATTTGAATAATTAAATTAAACATATACTCTGAGATTAAAATATGTTCCTGTCTTTTCACAATCCCCTCACCCCTTTCTCGATTTTTTAACCACGTTATAATTGGTTTGGAAGGAAAGACATCTAAAAGTCCTGTAAAGTCCATTTTGTCAAGGAGGAAATAAAATATTGGTTTAGGTTGTGCAATAGATCCCCAAGTTTCAGATCTTCCAATGGTGAAATTGAATTCATCACTTATGACAATGGATTCAATAGATGAACTAGGAAGGTCGAAAAAATTCTACGAATATACCTTCCTTTCAAAGTAGGTCCCATAGAGAGTGGTAATATTTTAATCAAGATTATTTGCAAACACAATTAAAGTCTGAGATAGTCCCTAAGGCTTATGAGTGTGTCCTTTATCTGTCATAGAGGAAATCTTTGTTGAAAAGGGGAAAGGAAGGATATTTTTCACCCATGTCTTGGACCTTTTCCCCAAGGAGCACTCACTATTGAGATGTCCATATCTATGGCAGCATCCACATTTGAATGGAAGTTGTTCATAATCCAAATTTTTCTGTTGATAAATGTTGCATGCATGGATGGAATGGTGTCCAAAAGCCCAAAATCTAATTTAATTCCAATAAGGATACGAGGCATACCCATGTAACCCGACTAAATAAAATGCATGTCAACTTTGTAAAAAACCTTGGGATTTACTAAAACACTGCTTCTGACTAGAAAATAAGTGTAAGGCTTAGAAGATGAACCTAAACTATCACCATTGTAAGTTTTCTAGTTCTTCCATCAAAACCAATTGACCATTTTTTAACATAGAGGACTTGAGAGCTCCACTTCCACCTTTGAATAAGAATATTTTCAACATCCTCCTTAGATTTTATAACCCACCCCATCTACCTTTTCCTAATGTTAAGAAACGAGGAAAATACCCTAGTAGAGGTTAAAACTGTGCTTCCATCCATGATCTCATAGCTTGTATCATAATTGTTCAACTTGTAAACTTTCCAACCACCACTAAGTCCTCCATCTTTGAAATATCATTAAGTTGTATGTCCTTTCCTAGAATTAAGTTTGTTTTTTTATCTTCCCTTCGATACATTTTTTATTGTTTGACTTAGTAGGGGTCTTGTTCCAGTGAAGGGTAGGAGTTGATTGAGGAGAAAAAACCCCACATCCAGTCAACGTCTCGACAGTTAAAATATCACTAAAGAAACCAAGAAAGAAAAAATCTAGTCAATGATTGGATACAGTTCAGAAAACACCTAGAACAAAGTGTCGTGTAGTAGCCATCACCTTCAAAGGAGACTGATGAGAAAGGGGGTGCATAAAAAATGTAACAACCATGTCATAACATGGTAGAGTAAATGATTGCATGTGATGGAAAGAGAGGACATACTCGAATTTGGAGGAATTTGTAGGGGTCCATTCTACCAACACCTTGCACATATTATCCCCATCTTTTCGAATCGATATCTTTTTTTCCAAAACTATAAAAAGATATGAGGTTGTCGGATCCAAATGATTTTTAGAGGGTAAGTCCAAAGCATGAGGATTTGAAGGAAGGCCTCATATATGGAACCCCTCCAGTGGATCCTCTGAGTAATCAAGAAAGTATTCTTTGATGAAAGTAAGAGAAATATTTGCTCAAATTCAAATGGAGCTAGGGGTGATGTTTGTCAATCCCTTCTATTAGTTTTACTTGAAAAATGTGCAAGGGTTATAGATTGCACATTATCATCCTCTAAATCACTTAATAAAAGATTTCACTATTGAGAAATATTACATATATCCAAAATAGAAATGTTTGGGTTGATTTTCTTAAGATATTCCAAGGCATGATACTCTAGAAGCCCAACTTTAAGACTTATAGACCTAGACAAATTAGTGAATGAGGAAGTAGATCTAGAAATAGGATTTGATCCTTTCATCATTTGGTATCAGAGCTAGGTTAAGGATTTCCTGCAAAAAGGAAGAAGAGTGCAAGCAGAAGAAGAAGAGGTACAATTGTGTTGGAGACTAGAGAGTTATGGTCTTTACTGTCGTGTAGAGAACAACAACAGAAGGTGAGAAGACTTGCAGCAACCTAAAGCAAGGTGTGCTTAATTGAAAGTAGCAGTAGTGATAAAAGAAGAAAATGTACCAGAGATAGGATAATCTTTGGTAGTCAATGAAATTTTGCTCAAGCTAGCAAAGGAGATAGTTGAACCATCACAAATAAAGACTTTGTTCAGAACAATGTGTAAGGTTCAAGGGAAATGTTTTCAGATGATTATTGATAGTGGAAACACTGATAATTTGGTCTCTACAAAAGTGGTAGAGAAATTGAAGTTGAAGACAATGAGACATCCAACACCTTACAAAGTGTCATGGTTACAAAAGGGACATCAGTTGTTAGTGAATGAACAATGTGAAGTGGAGTTGCAGTTGGGAAAATATAAGGCTAAAATTGTATGTGATGTGATGCCTATGCATGTGTGTCACATATTGCTTGGGAGACATTGGAAATATGACAGAGGATCTATGCATGATGGGAATAAAAACACCTACAAGTTTGGTAAAGATGGTGTCAATCATACATTTCTACCTATGGGAGAAGAGGATGCATCAGGAAAGAAGACTGATCCAAAAACTCTATTACTAGGAGGAAAGGAATACTTACAACATATTGAAGAGAATGAGGTAAATTTTGCTGTAATTTGCAAGCCCTAGGTAATAATGACTTCTACTAAGGTTTTTGATCTACCCATTGAAATTCAAGAAATGTTGGACAACTATTGTGATATCATTGTTGATGATTTTCCTAATGAGTTACCACCCATTAGAAGAATTAGCCATCATATATATTTGATTCCTGGAGCAAATCTACCAAACAAAGCAACTTACAGAATGACTCCCATAGAAAATGAAGAGGTTAGGAAGCAGGTTCAGGAACTACTTGACAAAGGACTTATCAAAGAAAGTTTCAGTCCTTGTGCAGTACCAACAGTGTTGAGTCCAAAGAAAGATGGAGGCTGGAGAATGTGTACTGATTCAAGAGCCATCAATAAAATCACAATCAGGTATAGATTTCATTTACCTAGAATAGAAGATTTGATGGATTGGTTGAGTGGAGCAAAGTATTTTACAAAACTAGATCCTAATAGTGGGTATCATCAGATAAGGATAAGAGAAGGGGATGAGTGGAAAACTACTTTTAAGAAAAATGAAGGGTTATATGAATGGAGAGTATTTCCTTTTTGGATTGTCAAATGCACCAAGTACGTTTATGAGACTCATGAATGAATCTCTTAAAGAGTTTATTGGTAAATTTGTAATAGTATATCTGGACGATATATTAATTTACAACAGGTCTAAGGAGGAAGACTTTGCAAGAAGAAGGAGAAGAGGTATAGTTGTGTTGAAGTATGGAGAGTTATGGTATTTACTATTGTACAACGAATGGCAGTGGAAGGTGAGAAGACTTGCAGCAACCTAGAGCATGGAGTGCTCAAGTGGTTCCGAAGAAGAGAGAACCAGAAGGATGCCAAAAGACTAAGCTCAGAGGAGAAAGCTTGGTGAGGTATCGTGTAGCAGAGGAAGACTGTTACTGTAGAGGTTGGTTGCATCTCATAGAAGATCATGAAGGCAGTTCCACTGAGAAGTGGGTAGTGTTAGCCTCCTGTTTCAATAGGTGTTCATCTTTCATGATTGATAGTTGAAAGTGCCAAATATGTCATACTTTGCATGCTGCAATGCTCCATATTTCCAAAAGAGGCCAAAGAAAAGGCCATGAAAGTGTGCCAGTCTAGACGCCACTGCTGTATTCCAAATTTTGATGAGTTAACCATTTTTGAAGAATTTTCTGTTAAGGGAAGTCCAAACAGCTTAATCTTGGCTTCCCTAGGTTTCAATTTCTTGTTTTACAATATAGAGAATCATTATCTGTCCAAACAGTTTAATCTTGGCAGATTTGTAGATAGGTAGAGAAACAAAGGAGCCCAACTGCTTAATCTGGGCCCTTAGAAGAAATAAGTGTAGATTTAGATAGGAGGATAGCAAAAAGAAAAAAGGATAATCAGGGTTTGCAATTTCAAGTGCACCCATGCAAAAAGAAGGAAATAATGTTAGGTAAGTAGGTTGGGTAAGTAGTTTTGTGGTTGCAGAATCAAGCTGTGTGATCCATTTCATGTTTTCAAGTGTTATATCTTTTCATATCACAAGTGCAAGGCAATTCCCCTTTGGAGGAGCTTAATCGAGGCATGTCTAACTCCCCCTTCTTCTCATTCCCAAAATCACTCACTAACATCCCATTGAGGACCTTGGGATCTGCCCAACCAATCCTGTTATCACTTCTTTTTTTTAAAAGACCAAGTCAAGCTTTGAATTTCTTCAGTGAAAAGAAGCCACATTTCTTGTGTAAAATCATGTCTCCACAGTCCAATCACTTCCTATGTCTAAGTTTCAGCTCACAAACTTAGCCTCTCCCTTACACTTTGTTAGTGTCGGTCATGATGCCCTCCATCAGTGATCAAAAAACTCTTTGCATATGCATAAGTAGGTGTCTCATCAGTGTCAGTTTTGCATTCCGTTAGGCATGCCATAAAACTGATGGAGGAGCTGGTCCTTGTTCCCTTCTTGGCTTTGCTGGGTCATGTCATATCAGTTAATGAACTTGTGTCACGCTTGTTTTGTTTTGTCTTGAAGTCCAAAGTCTTAGGTCTAGGGTTTCGGTCAAATGTCATTGCAAGATCATGAGTCAGAGGTCCCTGGGTCCCCAGCAAGCCGGAAGGAGGTATGTAAATATGTTTCATGGATATTTTCATCAGGTACAGCTCATTTATACCTTGGATTTAAAAACCCTGTTTTTAAACCCAAGGTCATGTGAAATTTGCAAAAAATAAGGAAAATTTTCAAAATTCTTCAAAATGCCGGCAATAACCCTGGTCTCCTCGTCAGAGTCCATCAGATGGTCAACCTGCAAAATGAACGGAGTTAAAGCACTCGAAAGATCAAATTCAGGACAAAGTGAACTCAAAACAGTGTTAAAAGTGAATGTCAAAACAAAAACATTAGAAAGTGGGTTTGGTAAGTTAATTTTTTTCAAATTGGGCCTATAAAGAGTAAATTTCCCTCTAAACAGCCTCATTATGCATTTGTGAGCTTGCAAAAACGAGTGAGAGGTCAAAAGAGGCGATTTGCAGAAAGTTAGAGTCATTCTCAGGGGCGCGACCACTCAGGCAGGGCGCGACCACTCAGAGCAGGGGCGCGACCACTCAGGCAGGGCGCGACCACTCAGAGCAGGGGCGCGACCACTCAAGCTGTCTTCTACAGAACCACTCCAAATCGACTAAATCGCCCTCTTGCTTGCTCAACTGATCGAGGTAGGGTCTTCTAGTGCGTTTGAATGCTTGAAACATGAAATGATGGGCTTGCATATATATGTTTATCACCGAGAAATGTAAGGAGAAATGGATTTGGGTGATTGCTTGTTCATGTAGGCATTATGCTAGGGTTGATGTTTTTTCAAGGCTTTAAATCCCTATTTATTCCCTCCTTGTTTCCTATTAAATTCACAAATGTCATATATATCTTATCTCATTTGCAATAAATACTAAATCTCTCATCCCAAATTCCTAAAACCCTATCCCTCCCCCAAATCCCTTTACAAAACCCTAATGCCCTTTCATGTATTCTACCCAAACCCTAATACCCTCCACACGGCAAGGAAAATAAATGAACAACAGCAAGGATAAAAAATGTTATGTAAAAAGAGAAAAGAGCAATAATATGGCAAAATGACCAAATAAAAAAAAAAAGAGATATTGTTGTGCATAGTCATTGGAAAATAGAAGACACACTGCTGTTGCATATCCATAGCAAAAACAAGAAAAATGCAGCTGTGTATATGTATAAAATGGACATATTGCTGTAAATATTGTTTACAAAAGAATATTGTTGTGTCTCCCCAAAACCAAGCCCTGTTTTCCTCTCTACCCCTTCCCTAAAATCCTGTTCAATTAAGATCCCTTTTCCCTTATGACAAGATGTAAAAGAAGCCTTGTTCCCCTATGACTAAATGTACATAAAATCCTTTGAAAAACATTGTTTACCTTATGATGTACATTGAAAAAACAAAAACTCAAAGGAGCAAGCTATCTATGCTGTCCTATACTCCTGTTGCAAATGCATGTCCTTTCCCTTCATGACCATCATACGTATTTTCCCTAATAAAGTATTTCTTTGCAAATGATTTCCTAATGATGGAAGATGAGATGATATGTTTGACATTTTGTGAATTATCCCTTAAAAATCCCTGTTTTTACATATTTTCCCATTCCTTATTAAAAATCCCTCCCCTAACATTTCCCTTATGATTTTTTCCCCTTGAAAACAGCATACTTCTCAGCATTTTTGCAGGCAAGGGCAGCAGTTTACTCTATCTATTTGCTTCACTTTGCTCAAAAGCACCATGTCAACCACTGAAACCTATGAGCAAGGTGATGACCGGTCTTCTTCCACAGAAATCGAGGTACAGCAGAGGCCTCGTAAGGGTGGCAAAGGTGGTCATCATAGGAGAGAGGAACCCACCTCTTTGGCAGAATTGCAGGCCTGTCCTATGGCAGTGAATTGTTTCCGTTATTTGTCATGTTTTCAGTTCTGTGAGAGGCTTGCCCAGATTCAGCACCACAGGGAGTTGTTCCGCTTATTTGTTTTGCACCTTCATGATGGGCAGGTCACTCTTGCAGGGGTGAATTTTGTGCTATCTCCGGAGGTGATTTCAGAGGCTACCGGAATACCAAATGTGGGTGAGGTGTGGCCCAAGCGCAAAATGCTGGATTATGTTTATTTTGAGCCATATGTCAGGCCAGCATTCATGAGTCACTTGTCAGGGGTCTTTCCCTTCAGATTCCTCCGGGGGGAGTATGCTCCGATCATGCGGCTTATCATGCGTTACTTCACATGCGAGGGAAGATTTTCACAGGTCTTCTCTTGTCACATTCGCCTGTTGATGCACTTTACCCAAGTGAGGATGATGAACATCCCGGTTTTCTTCTTCCAGGACATTCAGAGGATGGTGTCCGTGTTTCAGAGGCAGTCCCCAGCTCAGCAGCATAGGAGTTTGTGCCATCATGGTCTCATCCAGCTCATTGTTTCCCATCAGTTGAGTCAGCAGGGCATTCCATGGGCAGACTTCATTTCTCATGAGTTCTTTACAGTGCCACCACAGCCACAACCAGAGCCAGAGGCCATTCATGAGGAGGGAGGTCCATCACACCAGCCCGAGATTATTGTTCCGAGACATGTTGCTTCCCCACCGCAGCTTACATATCAGAGGGGTCATAGGACCTTGTTTGCAGCAGCTCGACGAGTACTTTCTCCACAGCAGGTGGAAGGGGTCTCGTCATCATCTTTAGGTCAGCGAGTGTTATCTCCACATCAGGTGGAAGGGGCCTCGCATTCTTCATCAGAAGAGGCAGTACGGGAGGGCAAGCAGCCCATGGTTGAGGATGAGAGAGTTGGCGATACACATCATGATTTCATTGACCTTGACGCTCACTCTCCTTCTTCAGATTTTTATGAGCTTATCAGACAGAGAGAGGAGGAGAACCTCGTGTTGCAGCAAAAGCTTGAAATGGCTCAATGGACCATCACTTATCTAGAGCAGCGCAACAGACAATTGGAGGAGGAGAAAGAACTTGATGAGCTATGGAGGATCCGCGGTAATCGAGGTTTGAACCGTAGGAGGCCCGGGGACCCATTGCCTGCTGACCGGGAGTCTTTGCTCATTCAGGCAAATGCTCGCTTGGAGAGACTGTTGGAGAAAGCCAACCAGGACAAGAGGCTGCTACGGAACATGAAAAATCATTATTGGGCGAGAATGCATGTTTGCAAAGCAAAGATGAAGATATTCCAAAGGAAGTTGTCAGAGGCCCGCAAGAGGAAGAAGAAGACCAACCCGCTCCGTATCTTGGCTGAGGCCTCTCTCACTCACCATGATACTCATTAGCCTCCTCCTAGCAGCAAACCCAAGAAATTTTGAGAGTTTTGAGGCATTTTTGGCATTTTTGAGAATTTTACAGGTTTTGGCCATTTGAGTGGTCTCACCCCACGCGCGACCAGTCATGGGGACAGCTCAGAACGGGGAAAACTCTACATTTTTGGAATTGTCATGCAAAAATACACTTGCCTATGGATGGGTTTCAGATTTTAATTTGGGCTTCCAAAAGCTAAAAATACATGCAAATTTTGACTTTCTGCCCCTTTTTTGAGTTGCAGAAAGCTGCCTTGGGAGAAATGACTTTTGAGAGGTCAAATCAACTCCAAATTCAGAAATTCAAGTGGGGTTGGAAAGTAGACTCATAGACCTTTCCAATGAGCTATCTTGCACCTGATTTGGACACCGGGAAGGCCCTCAAACAGAGCTGTTAATGCGCGCGACCAGTCAAAGTGAGGGGTGCGACCACTCAGGGAAATTTCACTGTTTTGACCAGTTCGGCCAGCAAAACACTGTTTTTACTTTGGTTGACTTTTGAGGCATGTAAATGATGGATTTTTGTGTAATTTTCATAGCACTTGGACACATTTACTCTCCTTTGACACTTCTAGAAGTTTCTTTGATGTAAATAGTGAATATTTAATGCATGGATAGATTACCTAAGTTTTAGAGGCAAGTTGTTTTCACTGCCTATTATCTAGTGCTCAGTTTAGAATTAGTTGAAACAGCTCCTAGGAAGCTGAGCTCGACCCCTAGAGGTGGGGAAAGGAGTTAGATCATCTATATTATGCCTTCTCTTGCTCATTTTCATGGTTGGACTCTTGAGGGAGAAGCTCTATTGTATATTTTACTTGTATCTCTGCAATTTGAGGAAAAGGAAGGCCAGGGTTTTGCAGACATCATTGTGGATTCTTGTGGATTATTGTGTTGATGGTGTGTTTCCTACTTGTCATTGTAAGTGTGTTTATGTGTTCCATCTCTTATTCTATTGCTGCTAATTAAACAAAAGAAGTGATAAAGTTTGAATTCATGCATGCCATGCTCAGCTTTCAATTTTGTTTAATATTTATGTTTTCCACTGTCTAAAGAGGATTCAAAGTCATTGTTTGCCCTCTTTAGCTCCCTCTCTTTCTTCCTTGATCATCCATCTCAGCTTAAGGCATCAGCACAAACTCCTTCCTTGCCCCAAAGACCCACTTGCAAAAACTGAGCTCAATCCCCACACCCTGAATTGCACTCCCTCCAATTGCCACCAAAAACCCCAAAAACTTTAAATCAACCCTCCTCATCAGTTTACTAGCCTAATATCTTTGATCCTAATTGGTCAGCTCACCCCATTGAGAAAATACCTTGAGTCTGACCGGAGAGAGCCTTCTCCTTCCTCGTAGGGCTAGCTACGAGGTGTAATGGTTTGATGTAGCCTTGAGATTTGTCTATCTCAGCCTAGGTGAAATTTCAAGCGCTAACACACTTCACCTCACAAATTCATATTAACTCCTAACTCTACTATCTATCTCCCTAGATCATTTCCCTACCCCCTATTTCACAAAAACTATATAAAATCCCAAAAATATTACATATTCCCCTCCCCTTGGCATTATAGCCATATTTATCAAGTCCAAGAAATAGTAGTCCATCTAGGGCTCCTACTAACCCTTCTGTGTCCTAACCTGGAGTTAGTCTGACATCTGGTCACACTAATAACCGTTTCCCCTAAGTCCTAACCCTACAATACTCATTTCCCGCCCTTATCCTAAGGTCACGCATGTAAATATATTTCACCCTGCCTGTATATAACCCAAAACCCACTTTCCTAAAGTTTTTCCCCCCATCAGATTAAAAACAATTAATAAAAAGTGCGTGGGCCCCGTCCCTAACCCTCCGCCGCCTTGTCTGTCCCATCATCCGTCAGATCTGGCACACCCGAAAATCTACGGTGGGCGGGTCTTTTGGTGCCCCGACATGCCGAGGGTTAGCGTCAGGGAGATGGGCAGTTTTCCCGTCGCACTCCTGCCATGCGTCGCCCTCCCGGCTGTGGCGGAGCCCCCTCCTCCAAAACCGCTTCTGCACAAAAGCAGTGCGACATGAAACAGGATACCACCCTCCCCTGTGTGATGTCGGTGCCACGTCATCATGACATCATCATCATGCATCGACCTCCTGCCACCGTGTCCTTGCCACATCATTGCCACGTCGCTGCCACCGTACTACCACATCATCACCCCACCGTACCGCCACGTCACCCGGCCATACTGCTGACATCACCCTGCCACGTCACCACCGTACTGGGACCCACCGTTGACGTCATCGTCAAAAAGAGAAAAGCGCGAAATCTGCACAACGGATGCCCAAAATGGAAAACCGAGGCAGTTTTTGATGCACGATTAACGCTTAGCACTAATCGTGCATCGCTAAGGGAAATAGGCCAAAATGGAAAGCCCTTTCATGGCTCGGCCACCAGCAGGCCCGAAAGTTGCAAAATGACAAGAATTTCTTCACACAAGACTCAGAAAAGGGCAAAGACAGTTTTTAAAGCAACAAAGGGTCGAACAGTAGCCATAAGAGGTCGATGCAATAGTTTAAAGAGTATCACAAGTGAGAAAAGGCGCACATTCAGTGCCAAATCATATCAAGGAAGCGGCAAAGAGTATCAGTTAAATGTTTTAATGGAAATCTTTATTCCCCAAAGCAGGTGAACATTGAATGGCCTCCAACAAAGTCAAATAAAATGGTGGAGCTATATCAAGGCTCTCCCATCACAGTTAATGCACCTCAGAACCACTCAAGAGCATGGATCAAAACCCAAAGCACAGTTATGGCTAAGTGATCAGCACAGAGCCATAAAGACAACACATTAACTCTTTTTTTATACAGCTGCCCCCAGCGCAGCTCGAAGATATTTTCTCGCATTTATTGCAAACATATGTTAGGTTAAAGACACTTATTACAGCAGATCTATCTGAGATCTGATTTTGTAGATATTTTACTTATAAAACCACCCTAATTTACTGTTTAAAGGGTTGGTTGGTTGTATAGCTCCAAGAGAGACTCGCTCTGTATACTTAATGTTTTACTTAATCAAAGACTGCTCAAAAGCTTGGAGGAATGACTGTTTGCTATGTGTTTAATGGTTGAAGGATGAATACGGAATTCTTGTGCTGCAACATGACACAATAAGTGTTTCCTACTTTTGTTTTCCATTGATATACCATCTAAAATAGCAGAAAGAATGAATAGTTTAGACTTGGTTTAATTGCCCTCTATGCTCAATTTCTGTTGTTTCTTTATGTTTTCATCTGGATTAGTAATGAATATGAATTCCCTGTGGCTCATATTTCCCCTAATTCACTCATGTTTCACAGTTATCTAGGGATTATTCACTGCTCCTAGATAGAGCTCATTCACCTTCCCTCTGCTAAGCTGAACGAGAGATTGTTAACCGCCTCTCATTCCTTGGCCCTCATTCCATCCTTTTAAGCTTGAATCATTGTTTCATGTGCAGCTAGCTTGCTCCATATTCCTTTCTTGTGACCAAGAAAACACACCAGCAGTCCTAGTCCTTGACTCCACGCCCGATGGTTCTAAAACTTTCATGCCATCCCTGCCTCTCTACTTGAAAGCATCATCCTTCCCACCAAACTTAAACAAAACCCCTTGAACTCAATAACTAGCCTAAAATCATCTTCAACAAAGTTAAATTATAAAGAGAGAGCCCTCTCTGATTGCAGGTAGGCTAGGACCTGCAATCCAAAGATTGGTTTGTGGTTACCTCAGCCGTATTCTCTTGGGAGTCAAATGGAACAGCCTGAGTGATAACATAATGGTGACTCCACTGGGGACCAATGAATTTTCTAATTGCTATATATTCCTTAAAACTACAAATGAAGCCTGAATGTCAGCCAGGGAGCCTTTGAAACTGTTCTTGCTTTGCATTTACAGGAGTAAATAAATGTTGCTTCAGTCAATCTTCATGCTAGTTTTAAGCTATAGATAGCTATTCCAAAATTTGATTAGTTCCTTTCTAATTCTAAAAACGTTCATAGAAAATACCAAAAACAAATTCAGAATCTGGCTCCCAAAAGGAACTCACGTTATACAAGGTCAAATCCAGACCCGAATCCCCCAGTTTCTTTTGAAAATCCCAATCTGATCCAAAGAACCTCAAGAAGCTAGAACGAAGAGAAGATTTTAGACCCCTGTCAAGGTTTTATTTCGTTCAACCCCCACTTCCCCTTGTTCATCATCCCCCTCTTAAAGCACTCCTTCCACACCTCCATTTACTGCACATACTACCATTACCACCACCGTTGTTACAGCTGTTCCAGCCATCCCTGTTGTTCCACTTATCCCTGTAAACATGGCCAATAGATATGCACCCTTGCAATTACCTGCAAATCCTGGGGCTATGCCTCAGGATTATCAAACTAAAATCACATATTTTGATGGAACTGGTTCTTGCACAGCCCTTTAGCATACCAAGAAGATGCAAGACTATTTTGAGAACTACGAGATAGATGATGATAGCATGAGAATGGAGATTTTCGACCAAAGTTTGACAGGTGATGTCAGGACTTGGTTTAGAGCACTCATAATCAATTCCATAGTAGACCCAGAAGCCTTATACCAGTCATTTATCAACAGATGGGAGAAAAAGAAAGACCCCTTGCATATATTATCTGAATATGAAACCATCAAAAGAGGCCCTCAAGGGTCTGTCTTGGACTATTGTGCAAGATTCAATAATGTTTATAATGCAATACCACAGAACTTAAGACCTCCACCTGATCTTGCTTTGTATAAATTCCCTGATGGTTTTGATACTGACATGGCTTATCAGTTAAGGGAAAGAGCCCCTCAAACGCTCGCAGACATGCAAAATGTTGCTGTTAACGTAGAGGCAAATCTAATTGCCAAAAGAAACAGAGCTAGAATTGAGAGAAGAACCACCTTTAAAGAGGAACCCTCAGCCTTAGATCAAAAGCTAGATGTTATTATCAGTGGCATGCACAGGCTGGGAGATAGAGTAGAGAGTGTTGAGAGGAAATCATCATGGGATGGACAACAACCTAATACCATAAGGAACCCAAATTTCCGGAAAACTCAGAACACAAATGCTGGTAGATCTAGCCCAAACCATGATGTAAGGCCCCCTTTTCATGAAAATTATGCTGAAGCATCTACATCTAGCAAGCCCACAGAGGACACTCACATGAATTTGGTGGATTTGAAGGCTGAGCAACAAATTTTCCTAACTCGACAAGACCAAGATGAGCATGAATTTAATCGATTTCAAACTAAATCTGGTGAATCTTTTGATTTTAAACAAGGCTATGATATTGTTGTGTATGAGGTCCACAAACAATATAAGTTGAGGACAAGAACCATAGATGTGCCCGAAAAGGTTAAACCAAATGATACCAAGCAGCCGAAGAAGATCAAAGAAAAGGTTTCCCTCATAGAAAATGCTGATAAAATAGGCCCTAGTCCAAAGGATGTCACCATAGAGGATGTCACAGACATGCAGTCCTCTAATGATTAGCCTCTGCCACCTTCTTCCTCGAAAGAGAATTTGAACAACGTTCCAAAAAGCCCTCCTAAAACTGAAAAACCGCAAGCAATCACTTCCCTTAACACTGATAAACAAGACCAAATTGTTGATACTCCAATGGAAAAAGGGAAGCCTGCCTCTCACAATACTAAAACCCAATTTGAAAAATCATTCGATTTAGAGGCAGAAATAGGTAAATTGAAGATATCTGTCCCCCTCTCGGAACTTGCCAAACATGATGTGTATAGGCAACAAATTCAAAGATCACTTCAAATGCCAGAAGTCAAGGATGATGTGAATGTTCTAGATGATACCCTTGAACTGCTGTTCGGTCCAGAAGTTAATGGAAAATCAACATATGGATATGTTCTACCTTTTTATGTCAGTTTGCACATACATGACAAAGTCTTGCACAATGTTATGTTTGACTCAGGTGCCTCACAGAACCTTATGCCCAAAGCTGTAATGGAAAAGTTGAACCTTGATGTTACAAGACCCTACAAAGATCTATTTTCTTTTGAATCAAGTCAAGTCAAGTGTTTAGGCCTCATCAAAGACTTGTGTGTCTCCTTAGTCCAATATCCCAACAAGACAATCCTCATGGATGTGGTGGTTGCTGACATTCCACCAAAGTATGGCATGCTATTGTCAACATCTTGGGGAGAAAAACTCCAAGGATCTCTCCAACTAGACCTCTCTTATGCCACTATATCTGTCTTCAGGCAACCAAAGAGACTATATAGAGAAACACTGATGAAGTATGTGGTAACTAGTGAGGACAAGCCCCAAAATTTTCCTATTCACTCAATCCATTCTGATATGGATTCTTTTATTTTATTTAATGTTAAAAAAAATCCTCCCACTGATGATAAGTCGTTGGCTTTAGAACTGGACACACACATCGATGAAGAATCGGTTGCCCATACTGATGAAACTGTCAAAACAATCAGGGCAACCAGCATACAAGAAGAACCTCCCCAAACAGAAATTTCAAATCTGCCCAATCCTAAATTGACTGAAACTCTTGATACTAACCACAAGCAAGAAATCACATGGTATTTAGAGTTTGATGGCTCTGTTAATAAGTTAGGAGCAGGGGCGAGTGTATGGATTCACAATACACATAACAATCATGCAGAAGGCCATGTCTACAGACTAAATTTCAAATGCACCAATAACATGGCAAAGTATGAGGCTCTCCTTTTAGGCCTTAAACTGCTCAAAACTCTAGGAGCTGCAAAAGTGTCTATTCTAGGTGAATCTGATTTAATCATACAACAAATGAATGGCAACTTTGTTACCAATGACAATAGAATGAGGGCCTATAGGATTGCTGCCACTAATATACTCAATACATTCACTGAATCCAAGCTTGCCAAGATTTCAAGAGATCATAACATTCATGCACATAGCCTAGACACTTTTGCTAGTACATGAAAGCTTCCTTTTGAGCCAAATCACCATTTCACTGCTGAGATAAAACATAGGCCTGCTGTCCCAAATAATGTTAAAGATTGGCAAGTGTTTGAAAATGATGCCCAGATTAACAATTTCCTCACTCTTGAGCATGAGTTTTCAAATATGAACATTGACATAGATGCTATGATGGATGAATGACAGCAAACAAATGAAAATCAACAGGCTGTAATAGCTGTAACAGCCAAACAAATGCTGAACCCAACTGTTTTTGACAATGCAAACATAGAAGAGCTGAAACAGATGCATTTGGAGGAAATAGCAGAAACAGAGGCCGAGGTCATTGATCTAAAAGATAACTTTCTTCCTGCTAGCCTCACTCCGTTAGAAGATATGTTTGATGCAAATGATGTGCCCAAAAAACCAAAAATACAACTCTTAAACGCTGTTATAGAAGAACACAACATTGGGACAGCAGAGAAGCCCAAAATGATCAAACTATCTCAATCGTTGCCACACGATCAAAAGCCCAAATATGTTGATTTGTTCAAAGAATTCCAAGATGTATTTGCTTGGAGTTATGAGGACTTGAAGTCCTATGACACCTCAGTGATCCAACACACCATTCCCTTAAAACCAAATCAAAAGCCCTTCAAACAGAAATTAAGGAGAATCAATCTCGTGCTTCTCCCTTTGATTGAAAAGGAAGTGAAAAGAATGTTTGAAGCAGGCATCATAGCACCCATCATATTTTCTGAATGGGTATCCAATCTTGTTCCCACAAGAAAGAAGACATGTGAGATTAGGCTATGTGTAGATCTAATAAATTTAAACCAAGTCTCCCTAAAAGACCACTACCCATTGCCAAAAATGGACCACATCCTACAAAGAGTAGTGGGGTCATCTAGAATCTCTTTGCTAGATGGCTTTTCAGGTTTCAATCAAATACTAGTTCACCCAGATGACCAAGACAAGACAGCCTTTACCACACTGTGGGGAACATTTAAATATGTGAAGATGCCTTTCGGAATTAAAAACGCTGGTGCTACCTTTCAAAGGGCAATGGATATTGCATTTGCCAAGGAAATACATGATTTCCTAGTTTTCTACCTCGATGACTTAACCCCTTTCTCCAAATCTGATCAAGAGCACCTAAAAAATTTGAGGCAAATATTCATGACATGTAGGAAATATGGAATTTACTTGAACCCCAAGAAGTCTCTCTTTGGCCTTGAAGAAGGAAAACTGCTTGGCCATATCATCTCAAAAGATGGTATTAGAATAGATCTGGAAAGGATCCAAGCCATCCTCCAAATCCCATATCCAAGAAACATAAAAGAGTTGCAAGCTTTCCTTAGAAAGATCAATTTCCTAAGGAGATTTATCCCAAATCTAGTCGAGTTGATAAGACTGTTAAGCAACATGTTAAAAAAGTATGCTAAGGTAAAATGGTCTCTTGAAACCAAACAAGCCTTTGAGAGTATCAAAACTGCCTTAACCCAAGCCCCTGTCCTCACCAGTCCACAATTTGACAAAGATTTCATCATATTTTCATTTGCATCTGAGCACACCATAGCTGATGTCCTCTTGCAAAAGGATGATCAAGGAGCTGAAAAGCCAATTGCCTTTTTCAGTTGAGCCTTAAGAGATGCCCCTTTAAAGTACCAAATCATGGAGAAGCAGGCCTATGCCCTTGTTAAAACAATCAAAGATTTCCGAGTTTACATTTTATATTCACATGTGATTGCCTATGTCCCAAATGCTGTTGTAAAAGACATATTAACCCAAGAGGGGTTAGAGGGCAAAAGAGGTAAGTGGATTGCTAACATCCTTGAGTATGACATAGAAATAAAACCAACCAAGCTCATAAAGGGACAAGGTTTAGCGAAACTGATGTCCGAAACAAACTTTCAAGCCTTAGACATTAACCAACTGGACAATGAATAGGAGCTAGCGACTCCACAGATCAGTGAAACCTTTTTGCAATCCCCATGGTATGCTGATATATGCTTTGTATTATTAAACCTGTTTGCTCCCCCAGGATTGTCCAGAACCAAGAAAAGATTTTTAAAGATGAAAGCTTCAAAGTTTTGTGTCATAGATGGTGCATTATTTTGGAAAAATCATGAAGGCATATTGCTAAATTGTTTAGCCATGAATGAAACTAACAATTTCATGAAAGAATTACATGCAGGGGACTGTGGAGGACATCTATATTGGATTTCCACTGCTGATAAAATTTTAAGGGCTAGTTTCTATTGGCCCTCTTTGTTTGTAGATGTAAAGAAGTTTGCTATCTCATGTCATAAATGCCAAATCTTTGAGGGCAAAAGAAAGCTGTTACCCTTGCCTCTTAAGCCCATTTCAACTGAGAAGCCCTTTCAACAATGGGGTCTTGATTTCATTGGGGAAATCCATCCCTCTTCCTCAGGCCGGCACAATTGTATTTTAACAGCCACTGACTATTTCACTAAATGGGTTGAAGCCATCCCATGTAGGTAAGCCAATGACTCCATCATTATCGAATTCCTTTAGTGCAATATCCTTTCTAGATTTGGCTGCCCTGAGAAGATCATCACTGACAATGCTGCTGCTTTCAAATCCAAAAAGATGATCAATTTTTGCCATAAATTTCACATTACCTTGGGTCATTCCACAGCCTATTACCCTCAAGGTAATGGCTTGGCCGAGTCATCTAACAAGAGCCTGATTATTATTATCAAGAAGATCTTAGAAGAAAACAAAAAGAACTGGCACAGAAAGCTCACAAATGCCCTATGGGCAGACAGACTTTCAACAAAGAAATCCATTGGGATGAGCCCTTATGAGCTGGCGTATGGCAGGGAGGCTAGATTTCCTTCATCCTTGGGCATCCCTACTATTAAACTGTTACAGGAGATTCAGGCTGAACCAAATGACATTCAACGAAGAATCAATCAGACCATTCATCTTCAGCAAACCAGAGAGCAAGTTTATGACAGAGCTCAAATTTTGCAAGAGAAGCTCAAAAAGATGTTTGATAAGAGAGATAAGGCTGAATATTTCTGTGTTGGCAACAAATTTCTAAGGTGGGATTCACGAAGAGAAGACAAGGGAAAACATGCAAAATTTGATTTTTTAGGGAAAGGGCCATTTGTTATTTCTGTTGTTCAGGGAAATAACACATATTTCCTCAAACCTGTAGAGGGCAGCTCTACTGAAGAAGGCCCTGTTAATGGTTGAATGTTAAAACATTACCATGACCCCTTTTAAGGGATATAATTCAGCTTTGTATATCTCTTTGTACATTGATATTTGTATATATCAGCACTTTGTTTTTATTTTTTTATAAGCAGTTTGATTGTTAGAGGAGCAGCAGCAAAGTTTGTGAAGACACAGCCAATGCAAGTACTCCTTTTTTAAAGCTCTGTCTCTGCACTAATCTCAAAAAAACAGCAAGAGTAGCCCTGTCATATCACAACGATTCATGGTAAAAAGAAATTGTTTGCAGCTTGCAGTCTTTAGTCAGACAGTATCAATAAGAGAGGAGAATTTTTTAGTTTCACATCAGCAACTGTTTCTAAGATCAGAGGCTAAGGGAAATACATCAGTTTTGATCCATATCCTAGATCTATTTAAAGGACAATGCCTAAGAAACATTGTATATAATATCAAGCATGCACAAGAAAGCAGGCAGTGCTATGTATTTCACAATATTTCAGTTGAGGAGAGGGCTGCTCATATTTCAAAGTTTCACACTTTTGGCAGCCAGCACAAAGAAATTTTTCAGTCCACAACAAAAATAGAAGATCAAGGCAGTCTGACCTGCTGTTCTTGGCTTTTCACAAGGAAAAGACATCCCCAAGTGGAGCCACTATTAGCCTCCTGTTGCAACAGGTGTTCATCTTTCATGATTGATAGTTGAAAGTGCCAAATATGTCATACTTTGCATGCTGCAATGCTCCATATTTCCAAAAGAGGCCAAAGAAAAGGCCATGAAAGTGTGCCAGTCTAGATGCCACTGCTGTATTCCAAATTTTGATGAGTTAAACATTTTTGAAGAATTTTCTATTAAGGGAAGTCCAAACAGCTGAATCTTGGCTTCCCTAGGTTTCAATTTCTTGTTTTAGAATATAGAGAATCATTATCTGTCCAAACAGTTTAATCTTGGCAGATTTGCAGATAGGTAGAGAAACAAAGGAGCCCAACTACTTAATCTAGGCCCTTGGAAGAAATAAGTGTAGATTTAGATAGGAGGATAGCAAAAAGAAAAAAGGATAATCAAGGTTTGCAAGTTCAAGTGCACCCATGCAAAAAGAAGGAAAAAATGTTAGGTCAGTAGGCTGGGTAAGTAGTTTTGTGGTTGCAGAATCAAGCTGTGTGATCCATTTCATGTTTTCAAGTGTTATATCTTTTCATATCACAAGTGCAAGGCAATTCCCCTTTGGAGGAGCTCAAGCGAGGCATGTCTAACTCCCCCTTCTTCTCATTCCCCAAATCACTCACTAACATCCCATTGAGGAACTTGGGATCTGCCCAACCAGTCCTGTTATCACTTCTTTTTTTTAAAAGACCAAGTCAAGATTTGACTTTCTTTAGTGAAAAGAAGCCACATTTCTTGTGTAAAATCATGTCTCCACATTCCATTCACTTCCTATGTCTAAGTTTCAGCTCACAAACTTAGCCTCTCCCTTACACTTCACCTCACAAATTCATATTAACTCCTAACTCTACTATCTAGCTCCCTAGATCATTTCCCTACCCCCTATTTCACAAAAACTATATAAAATCCCAAAAATATTACATATTCCCCTCCCCTTGGCATTATAGCCATATTTATCAAGTCCAAGAAATAGTAGTCCATCTAGGGCTCCTACTAACCCTTCCGTGTCCTAACTTGGAGTTAGTCTGACATCTGGTCACACTAATAACCATTTCCCCTAAGTCCTAACCCTACAATACTCATTTCCCGCCCTTATCGTAAGGTCACGCATGTAAATATATTTCACCCGGCCTGTATATAACCCAAAACCCACTTTCCTAAAGTTTTCCCCCCCGCCAGATTAAAAACAATTAATAAAAAGCGCACGGGCCCCGTCCCTAACCCTCTGCCGCCTTGTCTATCCCGTCATCTGTCAGATCTGGCGCGCCCGAGATCTATGGTGGGTGGGTCTTTTGGTGCCCCGACATGCCGAGGGTTAGCATCCGAGAGATGGGTGGTTTTCCCATCGTACTCCCGCCACACGTTGCCCTCCCGACTGTGGCGGAGCCCGCTCCTCCAAAACCGCTTCTGCACAAAAGCGGTGCGACATGAAACAGGATACCGCCCTCCCCTGTGTGACGTCGGTGCCACGTCATCATGACATCATCATCATGCGTCGACCTCCTGCCACCGTGTCCTTGCCACATCATTGCCATGTCGCTGCCACCGTACTACCACGTCATCACCCCACCGTACCGCCACGTCACCCAGCCGTACTGCTAATGTCACCCTGCCACGTCACCACCGTACTGGGACCCACCGCTAACGTCATGTTGACGTCATCGTCAAAAAGAGAAAAGCGCGAAAGCTGCACAACGGATGCCTGGAATGGAAAACCGAGGCAGTTTTTGATGCGCGATTAGCGCTTAGCATAATCGCGCATCGCTAAGGGAAATAGGCCAAAATGGAAAGCCCTTTCATGGCTCGGCCACCAGCAGGCCCGAAAGTCTTAAAATTACAAGAATTTCTTCGCACAGGACTCAGAAAGGGGAAAAGATAGTTTTTAAAGCAACAGAGGGTTGAATAGCAGCCATAAGAGGTCGATGCAACAGTTTAAAGAGTATCAGAAGTGAGAAAAGACACACATTCAGTGCCAAAGCATATCAAGGAAGCGGCAAAGAGTATCAGTTAAATGTTTTAATGGAAATCTTTATTCCCCAAACTAGGTGAACATTGAATGGCCTCCAACAAAGTCAAAGAAAACGGTCAAGCTATATCAAGGCTCTCCCATCACAGTTAATGCACCTCAGAACCACTCAAGAGCATGGATCAAAACCCAAAGCACATTTATGGCTAAGTGATCAGCACAGAGCCATAAAGACAACACATTAACTCTTTTTTGATACAGCTTCCCCCAGCGCAGCTCGAAGATATTTTATTGCATTTATTGCAGACATATGTTAGGTTAAAGACACTTATTACAGCAGATCTGTCTGAGATCTGATTTTGTATATATTTTACTTATAAAACCACCCTAATTTACTGTTTAAAGGGTTGGTTGGTTGTATAGCTCCAAGAGAGACTCGCTCTGTATACTTAATGTTTTACTTAATCAAAGACTGCTCAAAAGCTTGGAGGAATGACTGTTTGTTGTGTGTTTAATAGTTGAAGGATGAATATGGAATTCTTGTGCTGCAACATGACTCAATAAGTGTTTCCTACCTTTGTTTTCCATTGGTATACCATCTAAAATAGCAGAAAGAATGAATAGTTTAGACTTGGTTTAATTTCCCTCTATGCTCAATTTCTGCTGTTTCTTTATGTTTTCATATGGATTAGTAATGAATATGAATTCCCTGTGGCTCATATTTCCCCTAATTCACTCATGTTTGAAAGTTATCTAGGGATTCTTCACTGCTCCTAGATAGAGCTCATTCACCTTCCCTCTGCTAAGCTGAACGAGAGATTCTTAACTGCCTCTCATTCCTTGGCCCTCATTCCATCCTTTTAAGCTTGAATCATTGTTTCATGTGCAGCTAGCTTGCTCCATATTCCTTTCTTGTGACCAAGAAAACGCACCAACAGTCCTACTCCTTGACTCCACACCCAATGGTTCTAAAACTTTCATGCCATCCCTGCCTCTCTACTTGAAAGCATCATCCTTCCCATCAAACTTAAACAAAACCCCTTGAACTCAATAACTAGCCAAAAATCATCTTCAACAAAGTTAAATTATAAAGAGAGAGCCCTCTCTGATTGCAGGTAGGCTAGGACCTGCAATCCAAATATTGGTTTGTGGTTACCTCAACCGTATTCCCTTGGGAGTCAAAGGGAACAACCTGAGTGATAACAGGTAGAATTTCTAAGCAATAAGGAGAAGCATTGACCAGGAGGTCATAAATTTTTGTGCCTCAAGAGTCTAATGTAAGACATTTTGGTATAGATAAGACTTATGAGGAGTTGAACATATTTTATTTATGGATGAAAATGTGATTTGAAGTGGAAAAGCATGTGAAAACTTATAAAATCTATCAATATGCAAAGGGAAGACGCCAAAACACAAGTTTGTGTGTTCCATTACCAATTCCAGATAGACCTTGGGATATGGTAAGTATGGATTTTGTTTTGGGCTTACCAAAGACTCAAAGAGAAAATGATTCAATTTTTGTTGTAGTGGACAGATTTTCAAAAATGGCACATTTTATTCCATGTTATAAAACTAGTGATGCTACTCACGTTGATAATTTGTTTTTCAAGGAGACTGTAAGATTGCATGGGTTGCCTAAGAGTATTGTCTCAAACAGGGATTCCAAATTTGTTGGACATTTCTGGAGGACACTATGGAAAAATTTGGGAACTAAACTGAGTTTTAGTTCTGCCTATCATCCACAGACTGATGGACAGACTGAAGTTGTGAACATGAGTTTGGGTAATCTTTTAAGGATTCTTACTGCAGAAAATCCAAAGCAGTGGGATCAAGTGTTGGCATAGGCTGAATATGCATATAATGACTCACCTAACAGGAGTACAGGGTAGAGTCCATTCCATATAGTTTATGGAATGCATCCAAGAGGAGTGTCTCAGTTAAGAAACTTGGGAAAAAATGAAATGAGAAGTGCAAAGGGAGAAGATTTTTCTTCAGAAATACAAGAAATACATGAACAAGTGAAACAACAGCTACAGGATAGCAACATCAAGTACAAAAACAGAGTAGACATGAGAAGAAGAGAAGTTAACTTTGAAGTTGGAGATTTGGTTTTAGCACACCTAAGGAAGGAAAGATTTCCAAAGAGGGAGTATAACAAATTGAAGTTAAACAAAATTGGATCATGCGGAGTATTAAGGAAATTTTCTGCAAATTCATATGAAATTGAATTACCCCCTAATGTTGGAATATCTCCAATTTTTAATGTTGATGATTTTTACAAGTATGAAGGTGAAATTGCAGGTGATATAGAAGAAGACCAAGAGATACAGGAAATTGACTGGGTAAAACAGTTACCTACAGCAAAGGAATTACATCCATAAAGTATTTTAGACAAGAAAGTGATCAAGAAAATTAGAGGATAGGAGTACTTTAAGTAGTGGTCAAATGGAAGAATCAACCAATTGTTGAAGTTACTTGGGTAACAAAAGACATGCTACAGAAATTGGGCAGATCTGTAGAAGAGCTCATGGATAGGAGCCCATGAAGAATTTTATCCTCAGGAGTTTAATGCAGGAGCATAAGGATTGAAGACAAATTTGAAGAATTATTCCAAAAATACAAAAAAGTTTACAAGCAAAGGAGTTGGATCCTTTAGCCATCAATTTCCATGTTTTTCTAGTTAAGCATATAACTAGAACATAGGATTTTATTATGACATAATAAATTTTAGTTAGTTAGCTGTAGTGGAGATTCTCGAGGAGAATTCCTCATAGGACAGATATGGTTAATAAATTTTAGCCTTTGAATTAGGATCTGGTTCTTAGGATGAACTAGTACTTATGTAATTTTCACGCTATTATAAGAGGATTTGGACCGATTGGATTTGGACTGATTGACTAAGGAAAGAGGAATTACATCTCTGTGTTGGTCAATCTTGGAGGTAATGCGACCTCTAAAATCTTCATGTGCATCATTAACACACTGATTTGTCTTTGAAATTTAGAATTTATGCATAATTGGTGTATTTTGTATCGCTTTCTTCTTAAGTCTTTTAACAATGCGATTGGCCTGGTTTCCCATCTAATGCTTTGATAAAGCTAGCAATAGTCATTTGTATGTTTTAATTCTAACGGCGTTCCCCCTATTTTCATTTTATATATCATTCTAAAATCCCGCAAGAAAATTTTCATTTTACACTAAGAATCAGTGAAAACACAGGACCGGATCCGAAATCTAGACTTGACAATTTATAGATTGGAATTTTTAACCTTATCAGGTCCATAAGGATATTGGATCGGTGCTTTGATGTAGACAGAGCCTGGCTTGGAGGATTTGCGACTTGCAATTGTGTGATTAAAACGCAACTGTTGGATTGCGATTAGTTGGGACCGTTGGATCAACAGAGCAATATCACATCGCTAAGCCGCATTCGGTTGTTATAAGTGCTATCGGAGGTGGACTTAGGAATGTTGTGATTGCGATTATGTGATAAGTGATAGCTGTGATATATTACAACGTTGTGTTATCGCATTGAGGTAAACACCACAATAATGTTGAGTCGGTGTATTGCGACTACCAATAACGAAGTGCAATAGTGTTATTCCATTTCTTATGGAATAACACCGTCGATAGTGTATTTTGCATGTTAACTCATTTCTTTTAGGAAAATAGGGCCGATAGTGTTAAGTGCCTCTGTTATGAAATTGTGCTCGATAACGAAGGTTTGGGCTATTAATAAAAAAGGATTGGTTATAATGGCCAAAAAGGGAAAAATTAATTAAACAGTCAGTCTAGAAGTAGATGACTTATACTTCAGTTGAGAAAGATGAAGGGATTCCCGTAGAATTAGAGGAAGTTGTATCGAGGTTTGAACATTTGTCAATATCACCTGCACCTAGGCCACCATTTGTATAACCAATTTCCCCTTTCTTTATAAGTTTTTGATCTTGTGGCCTGTGGGTTATCGGCCCACAAACCTATCGGAAGCATTATTCATTCACTTAGGCCATAAGCCTTTAAACCGGACCACAACACTTTATCGAATTTTCCCTTACAAACCTAGGACCACACTTCATATTGGATACACATGAATACACGGGAACAATGTGCCTGAACATATAAGCCAGACCCCAAAAAATATCCACCCGCATCTATAATTTTCATCGGGTCCGCTCATCGCTCGCTTTCGGTTGCGCTCCTCCTCTGATCTTCGATTGGCCTAATCACCGCCATCGATTTCATTCGCCAATCCAACAACTATCGGTGCATTGCTCAATTGGCCCAACGGCATATCACAATTCCATCTCCACCATCCCTTAACCTCTTTTTATGGAAAATTTCTATTAGATATTGGTCGTTGATCTGGCACTCGATCTGACAGTTGTCGCTAGCCTGATCAACCAACTTACACGACAAACCTCAAATGTTGATCTACTTGCGCTAGATCCAACGTTGTTAGGGATTTCAGGTGGACAAGTAGCACGAGGATTAACCGCCTGAAAAGCGGTTTCCTCTCTCCTCCTTGCTGCTACGTGTCACTTGATGAGTGGCATCAAGTGGTCATGCAATATTATCACTTATCAACTTTGCCTCACCCGATATACCACTCTTTCATATAAATCCGCTAATGTGAAATGAATGAATTACTCCGTAGCGATTCCATTTGGGTCATTGATCTTGCAGATCTAACGATCCCTGTGTATTGTTTCACCAACCTCCTCTTAGACTTGATCTCTCCTGCAATTGATGGGTTTACATTAAAACCATAATTTCTCTGCCATACTCTGCCTTCACACAGACACTCATATATAACAATATTTCGTTGGGTCGCCATTGATCCTACAGTAATCAATGGTCAATCAACGGTGTAGAAACATGGGATTCAAGCCATCAATGCATATATACACAACAGAACTGAAAATACGTAATACACAAACATGCAGAAATCCACAAAATGCACACTTTTATATTATGCACAGCATATTTACATTCTAAGGCATTCCAACCTTAGAACAAAATCTCATCTTGACTACATTGTGAATACTCTATGCTTACACAATTCTATTTGTTACTCTTTGTCCCTATTGAACACATAGGTTCATCATTTATAAAACACATTGGATCGGATCACTGAAAGGATCCGATCAAATCCTCTCCATGAATCTCTCAACGGTCCCTAATTCTCTCTACATGCATACATATGGCAGATTACATTAATTAACCAAGTCTTCTTGAGACTTATCGCTTCCATCATTTTAGACATATTTTAACAGAATTTCCCTTGTGTTTCTCTGATGGTCCACATCCTCTTTTTCTCCGCTTTGGATTCTGAATTTGATGATAAGTGTTGGATGCTCTTGCATCAGACTCCCGAGGCACAAAAATTTATGACCTCCTGGTCATATGCTTCTCCTTGACCTTAGCAATTCTACCCACTTCTTAGTGGAACTGCCTTCATGATCTTTTGTGAGCTGCAACCAACCTCTGCAGTAACAGACTTCCTCTGCTACACGATACCTCACCAATCTTTCACCTCTAAGCATAGTATTTTTTCATCCTTTTGGTTCTCTCTTCTTCGAAACCACTTGAGCACTCCATGCTCTAGGTTGCTGCAAGTCTTCTCACCTTCCACTGTTGTTCGATGTACGACAATAAAGACCATAACTCTCCATACTTCAACACAACTATACCTCTTCTCCTTCTACTTGCAAACTCTTCATCCTTCTCACAGGAAATACTTTCCCTTCTTTGATACCACTTGATGAAAGGATATTTTCGGGTATAACCAATTTCCCCTTTCTTTATAATTTTTCGATCCTGTGGCCTGTGGGTTATGGGCCCACAAACCTATCGAAATCATTATCCATTCACTTAGGCCATAATAATTTAAACTGGACCACAACACTTTATCGAATTTTCCCTTAAAAACCCGGGACCACACTTCATATCGAATACACAGGAATACATGGGAACAATGTGCCTGAACATATAAGCCAGACCTCAAAAACTATCCACCCACATCTATAATTATCGTCAGGTCCACTTATCCTTCACTTTCAGCTGCGCTCCTCCTCCGATCTCCAATCGGCCCAATCTCTTCCATTAATTTCATTTGCTGATCCAACGACTATCAGCACATCACTCAATTGGCCCATCGGTGTATCGCAATTCTATCTCTGCCATCCTTTAACCTCTGTTTATGGTGATTTGTGATTAGATCTTGGTCATTGATCTAGCGCTTGATCTAACGGTTATCATTGGCCTGATCAACCAACTTGCACATCAAACCTCAACTGTTGATCTACTCGTGCTAGATCCGACGATTCTTAGGGATTTCGGGTAAATAAGTAGCACGAGGATTAACCACCCAAAAAGTGGTTTCCTCTCTCCTCCTTGATGCTACGTGTCACTTGATGAGTGGCATCTGGTGGTCATGCAATATTACCACTTACCACCTTTGCCTCGCCAGATATACCATTGTTACATATAAATCTACCGATGAGATATGAATGAATTACTCTACAGAAATTCCATCTGGGTCGTTGATCTTACAGATCTAACGGTCCCTGTGTATTGTTTCACCAACCTCCTCTCGGACTTGATATCTCCTGCGATTGATGGGTTTACATTAAAAACATAGTTTCTCTGCCATACTCTACCTTCACACAGACACTCATATATAACAATATTTTGTTGGGTCATCATCGATCTATTATGAAAACAGCTCACAAAAAGATATAAAAGATAGATCAACGCCTTAGAATTCAGCCTCTTCGAGGGGGCAACCTCCTTTACATTACACAAATGAATGATTCTTCAATGATTCAAATGACAAAACCTCCTTTCTATATATAGGAGTCTAAGGAGTCACAATATAACCCAGCCGACCTAACAATAATAATATAAAGGCACAAAAATAACAACAGAGGGATTCTATGGGGCACAGTAATAACAATATGGGGACAATAGGGGCACAAAAATATTAATAAGGGATACAAATACAATAGTAATGGGGTAATCATTAGTATTATAGGGGCCTAACATGCCCCTCTCCTTCAAAAAAGTTTTGTCCTCAACACTTGAGTAGTTCTGGATGCTTCTGTATAAAATTCTCATCCTCCCATGTGGAATATTCAGTGGATAAGTTCTTCCACTTAATGAGATACTCTGAAATTGATCGATTTCGTAGATGTCGAGTTCTTGTTTCTGTGACTACTTCCAGTTCCAATATAATTTTTCCTTCCTTGTCAAAATCTAGAAATATTGTTTGAACTGGGAGCTTGTCACCTATAACCTTCTTTAAACATGAAACATGGAAAACTGGGTGCACTCGAGAAACTGCAGGAAGCTCCAATTTGTATGCCATAGTACCAATCTTTTGCAACACCTTGTACAGACCATAATACTTTGGTGATAATTTATTATCATTCTTAGCTTGCTTGAGGGACATTTGTTTATATGGTTGTAGCCGTAGGAATACCTAGTCACCTACATCAAAACTTCTTTCGCTGCAATGTTGATCTGCATGTTGTTTCATTCTATTCTGCTCCAACATGAGGTTATCCTTTAAGGGTTGGAGGACTTGTTGTTGATGCTCGATGTGATGTTCCAATGCTTGAACCTTAGAATTTTCTCTTAAATATGATGTGAAGGATGGTGGCTGATATCCATAAAGTGCCATAAATGGGGTCTTTTTTGTTGTTGTATGGAAGGAAGTGTTATACCACCATTCAGCCAGAGGAAACCATTTGACCCATTATGTCTGTTTATCAGATACAAAGCAACGAAGATATCCTTCCAAACATTTGTTTACTATCTCAGTTTGCCCATCAGATTGAGGATGTTAAGATGAGCTATGAGCTAACTGAGTACTGAGACAAGAAAATAATTATGTCCAAAAATTTCCAGTGAAAATGGGATCTCTGTCACTTACAATAATCTTTGGGTTTCCATGTAGCTTTTGAACTATTTCCATAAATGCAGTAGAAACTGTATTGGATTTAAATGGATGTGATAATGCACAAAAGTGTGCATATTTGGTAAGTCTGTCAACTACCACCATGATGACACTCTTTCCCTCAGACTTGGGTAAACCTATGATAAAATCCATTGAAACCTCCTCTAAACGTTGGCTTGGAATGGATAAAGGTTGCAATAGACCTGGGGTCTTAATTGTTTCAACTTTATTTTGTTGGCAAACCAAACATTTCGCCACAAACTTTTGAATATCCGATTTAAGGCCATCCAGAAAAAATTCCTTCTTAACCCTATGGTAAGTTTCTAAAAATCCTAAGTGCCCTCCTCAGGGAGAAGTGTGCAATTCCATAAGAATATTTTGTTTGATTTGGGAATTCTTACAGAGGTATAAGTGATCTTTGTACCATAACAAATCATTTTTCCAGATAAATGTATCAGATGTATTAGAATCTTGTTGTAACTTTCAAATAAGTGCCCACACTTCTTCATCATTCTTCTATTCCTCCCTTGCTTCGTTTATCCAATCTGGTTGGATAATAGAAATGGCACACAACAATGCTTCCACATCCTTATCCTTCCTTGATAGTGCATCTGCCACCACATTTTTCTTCCCTTTTTTGTAAATGATTTCAAAGTCATAACCCAACATCTTTGTGACCCACTTTTGTTTTTCTTCAAAGGATAATCTTTGTTCTAAAAAGTATTTAAGGCTATCATGATCCGTTTTTACCTTGAAGTGTCTTCCCATTAGGTAGGGTCACCATTTCTTAAGTGCATGTAGTATTGCCAACATTTCCTTCTCATAAATAGTGTTGTGTAAAAACTTTCCCTTGATTGGACGACTTTTAAAAGCAATGGGTCTTTCACCTTGCATTAAAACAGCACCAATTCCATTTCCTAAAGCATCACATTCCACAATAAAGGGTTTTGTGAAGTCCGGTGTAGCTAAGACCAGTGCTTGGCACATTGCCTCTTTAAGATGTTCGAAGGTCTTTGTTGCTTCTAGAGTCCATGAAAATGCATCTTTCTTCTATAATGTTGTTAGAGGTGCTACTATTCTCCGATAATTCTTAACAAACTTGCGATAATACCCTGTCAACCCGAGAAATCCTCACAGATGCTTATGGATGTGGGGATTTTCCATTCCTTAATGGCTTTAATTTTTCTAGGGTCTACCTTAACTCCTTCATGAGATACAATATGACCCAGATATTCCACTTCTTGTACTCCAAAGAAACATTTGGATCTTTTTTCATATAATTGTTTCTCCTCCAATAGTTGTAGCACCCTATCAACATGTTCAACATGATCCTTCCAAGACCTGTTGTAGATTAGTATATCATCAAAAAATACTAACACAAATTTTTTAAGGGTGGGTTTGAAAATGGAATTCATCAAACCTTGAAATGTAGAAGGTGCATTGGTAAGGCCAAAAGGCATGAAAAAAAATTCATAATGACCCTCATGAGTTCTAAATGATGTTTTCAGAATGTCTTCAGTCTTCATTCTAATTTGATGATATCCTAAACGAAGATCCAACTTGGTGAAGTAAATTGATCCATGCAATTCATCCAGTAATTCATCAATGACAGGAATGGGAAACTTATCTTTAATAGTGAGCTTGTTGAGATCCCTATAATTCGAACACATGCACCATGATCCATCCTTCTTGTGCACCAATACTACTAGAGTAGAGAAAGAACTTTGACTAGGTTGAATTATACCATCCTCTAGCATTTCTGCAACCATACGTTCAATTTCACTCTTTTGGGCAGAGGGATATCTGTATGCCCTGATGTTTGGAGGAACACTTCCTAGAATCAGATGAATAGCATGATCATGATCACGAATAGGTGGGATACCTTTGGGAGTCTCAAATACCTTGGAATGATTGTCCAAGACTTTTTGGAGATCTGGAGAAATAGACAATTTCGATGTGGAAACATCTAGCGAACATAATTGTTCAATTACACCTCTTTGTTCCTTTTTTAGAAGCTTTGTCATACTGTTAGAGCTAATTATGTTTTCCGATTTCCCTGCAATACCCCTTAATTGAACTTCCTTTCCTTCCATAGAAAATTTCATGAAACGTTTTTGAAAATTAAAAGCTATTGTACCCAAGGATTGTAGCCATTGGACTCCTAGTACAACATCAGCACCTCCCATTGGAATGGAAAGCATTGGGTTAGTCAATACATATTCTTCCATGGATAGCTTGATATTATGGCACTTTCCAGAGCAATTTATCATTCCTCCATTTGAAACCATCACTTGACACTCTGGTGCTAGATTTAGGAAGCAATTCAATTCTTTTGCTATCTTACAATGAATAAAATTGTGGGTACTTCCTGAATCAATCAACACTATTACATTTTTCTTCTTGATTTGTCCTTCTATTTTGATGGTTTGAGGAGTGGTAATTACAGCCAATGCATTACAAGATATGGTTGGATTCATTTCTTCTTTATCTAGGCTTTGTTCCTAGAGTATATCCTCTTCTTTTGACCTTTTTTGCTCCTTTTCTTCTTCCTCTTCACAATCTATGTAGAATAATTTCTTCTCAGCACACTTATGACCTTTAGTGTATTTGCTATCACAACTGTAACAAAGCCCTTTTTCTCTTTTTTCTTCCAATTATTGTGGTGTCAACCTTATAGGTTGTGGAAGACTAGGGGCAACAACACTTCCATCTTTATAGTTGTGAGTGGTATGCTTCCTAGTTGCCATAATTTTGCTTTCCATTTTTCTTGCTAACCTGAATGCCTTCTCTAATGAATTAGGTTCCCAAAGGCGAACGTCATGTTGGATATTATCCTTTAAAGTCCCTATGAACACATCAATCCTATGCTCCTCTAGAATATTTTTCACCCTTATGTTCAATTTTTAGAACTCCTCAATGTGTTCCATTATTGAACCCTTTTGTTTGAGACTTATCAATTGGCTAAAAAAAGTGTTTCTTTTTGTATCCTCATAATGTGATGTCAATTCTTTCGTAAAAATTGCCCAAGTGATAATTTCTTTACGAGAGCAAAGCCATTGATACCATACAAACTGATTTGGTTCCAAATATAATGTTGCAATACGTACCTTTTGTGTGTTTTGCACATTCTTGAGAACGAAAAATAACTTTATCTGTAATATCCATGTTGCGGAATCCTTGCCATCAAACTTCCTCATCTCAATTTTTGGAATATGGTGGGTCTTCGATCCAACATTAGAGTCTATGAAATCATGATTAACATTTCTTTTGTTTGCATCATGAGTTTCCTTTACTACCCTTTCTCCATTAGTAAGTATTTCTTGTAGAAAATTTGTCAAATTTGTCTTCAAATCTGCCATGCCTGTCTTCAAATATGTCTTCAAATCTATCTTCAAATCATCCATTTTAGCTTCCACACCATTCATCTTAGCTTCCATGCCCTTTATCTTAGATTCCACACCATTTATCTTAGCTTCTGTTAGCTTTTGTGAGAGTGACATTTGTTGCACTTGGTCTTGTAATTTTGATATATCATGTAGCATTTCTTCCTCTTCTTCATGGGTCATGCTAGATCTTTTAGATTGCTTACTAAGTGTTTACATTTTCTTTCCTCGGGGAATCAGTTACCGATAATAATGCTCTACTATGCCCTTTGAATTCCTTCAAAATAATTTTTCAAACCAAGCTTAAGAAAAAATTTAAAAAAAATCTACACACCTTTTTTCACTTTGTAGGAGCTCAATATTGCCTCTGATGTATCTCTGTAATTTTCTATCATCTAGTTCAGAAATTTCTACCTAAACTAGCCCTCTGTGTCCTCTTTCCAATTCCACTAGTTTGATCCAAATTGGATTCTCTAAGGAAGAGTAATAAAAAAACTCCCACAGTGACCTAATTATAGACTAGTTCAGTAGAGCGAACTTGTACGACGTACCACGTGTCCCTATTTCGACCTTTGGTTCTAAAAAATATATACAAGAAACTAAAGTCTGTCCTCTTTCTATACCTTCTTATGAAATTTCAATTTGATGCTCAGGGAGAAAGTTATGACGATTTCCCCCAAGTCACCTTCTTGGAATGTAATTCAGGAGTCTGCAAAAGACCAACTTCCTTAGATCATATCTCCACAAATATAGGGTGAAAAGCTTTGAAATTCGGATCCGAGGTTCAGTGCGATTTCATCTCAAATGGGTTTTTTTTCACTTCTGAAACGTTGCAGAAAAAAAGTTATAGTGAAAATGCCACGATGACCTATTTGGAGCAGCAAAACCATAAAATCCAAAGCTCTGATCCCAAATGTTATGATAACAGCTCACAAAAAGATAGAAAAGATAGATCAACACCTTAGAATTCAGCCTCTTCGAGGGGGAAACCTCCTTTACATTACACAAATGAATGATTCTTCAATGATTCAAATGACAAAACTTTCTTTCTATATATAGGAGTCTAAGGAGTCACAATATAACCCAGCCGACTTAACAATAATAATATAAAGGCACAAAAATAACAAGAGAGGGATTCTATGGGGCACAGTAACAACAATAGGGGCACAACAATATTAATAAGGGATACAAATACAATAGTAATGGGGTAATCACTAATATTATAGGGACCTAACATGATCATATAGTGATTGATGGTCAATCAACAGTCTATAAACACATGATTCAAGCCATCAACGCATATATACGCAACAAAACTAAAAAGGCATAATACACAGACATGCGGAAATCCACAGAATACACACTTTTATATTACACACAACATAATTACATTCTAAGGCATTCCAGCCTTAGAGCAAACTCTCCTCTTGACTACATTGTGAATACTCTATGCTTACACAATTCTATTTGTTAGTCTTTGTCCCTATTGAACACGCAGATTCATCATTTAGAAAACACATTGCCTCGGATCACTGAAAGGATCCGATCAAATCCTCTCCATGAATCTTTCAAATGTCCCTAATTCTCTCTACATGCATACATATGGCAGATTACATTAATTAACTAAGTCTTCTTGAGACTTATCGCTTCCATCATTTTAGCCCCGTTTTAACATAATTTCCCTTGTGTTGCTTCAATGGTCTACGTCCTCTCATTCTCCGCTTTAGATTTTGAATTTGATGATGAGTGTTGGATGCTCCTGCATCATAGACCTAGCCAAACTAGTGAATGAAGAAGTAGATCCAGAAATAGGATTTGATACACATGGTTTCCTATAAATAGAGGATTGAGGCATAGTAGGCTATGATGGCATCATGGCCCCTATTTATAGTATGTATTTCCAATGTTTCTTCTATGTTATCATCCTCTTTCATCACATTCAAACCAAGGATCATATCCCACAAAACCATAGCTATCTCTCCTAATTTCTCATATGATTCCTATTCTACAATCTCTTACACTTGGTCATTTGATTGGTCAATATGAGCACAACCATATAGATATGTATTTGCTAACAATTTCATGGCATTAACATGGGCATGTCCTCTTAAAATTATTAGCATGATGGTAGTTGTAGTAATTAAACATGGTTACATCTTCTAACTTGATGCTTAGGTTTGTGGGAGGGAGTTTAATGGATTTAGAAGAAAAGGGTCTTTTATAAAATTGTCTATGTGGTCTATTATTTGAGGTTACATCTCCTGAATTTCTCTTCATATCAAGTATTTCACTAGATAATTTTTTAATCATCTATTGTAGACCCTCCATGTTAATGGAATCCCTTTTTTTAGCTTCAATATGTTGTTATGTTTATAATGTCGCTAGAATAAGACATTTCCTTGGTGGCATCACATACTTTTTTACCTAAGATGGTTTGCTATTCCTTACAACCTTTTATCTCAAATTATATTTTCTTGGCTTCTTCAAAGTCTAAGGACAAAGTGTTTCTACCACTTGTTTTAAAAACATAGAAATTGTAGTTAGTAGACCATTCACATAGGCTTTGATTTGTAGTTCTTGTGTGGGGGAATTCCTTGATGAAATTTGTTGAATGTCATCATGAATCATTGGTTAAAATCCTTAAATTTTTATTTAGGTAACATACTCAAAGCAAAACGTTTTTCCATTAATTCCCTAGTAGTAGTTTCATCCCCAAATTTTCCTAGAAGGGCCTTTTGAAAATCAATCCAATTAGTCATAGATCCCACGTGTGAATTAAAATTCCAAGTGGAAGTTATATTTTCAAAGGTATATGGGAAGAGGTGAAAAAATACATTTTAATTTTGTACATTCATTAATATAATAGCAAGGATGGATTTCTTAATATGATCTTCAAGAAGACCTAAAGTCTTAATGCCATACTTAGGAAGCAATCTTTATGGATATTCAAGTAAATTAGGAAGTGGTCCGGGTATTGCCAAAGTAACTCTAGAAAACTAAGGTTGGTTCACATTATTAATGCATGCCATGTCATTAGCATCTAATTTGATCCTTCTAATTTGGAATCTAATTTTCCCTCATTATTGGAATGTACACTTTCTAATGGGGTTACAATGCGACTAATAAGATTAGTAGGAATCAAGCCAAAAGACTAGTCAATTTTTGGTAAGGCTAATTCTACCAAGACATCTACTATTGTTTACATGTTATATTATTGGCACGATTATCCTCATGTTGTACATTGCATTGGGCACTATGGGATGGTCATGGGGAGTGCAGCATCCCTAAAACAAAGGGGCAATTTTCACCATTTTTGGCAGTTTTCACCATTAGAAATTTTGTCATGCATGTTGCCTTTTCCTGTGATTTTGTAGTTACAGTTAAGGAACTATGGTTATATTCCAATACATGGTAAATGTAATGGTAGATTATGGATGTTTTAGGATATATATAATGTACCGTAATATTGTACAAAAGAACATATTGAAAAAATAATTTGGTTTTCATTGTTTTAGGTTTTCAAGGTAAAATCTTTATGTTAATGTGTGTGTCTGCCATTGTGTCTTTCCTTTTTTATTAAGAATACATTTTCATAAATTAATCGTACAAGGTTAAAACCTACATTTGGTATCATAGCAATTTTGGATTCAAGGGAACACTTTTGTGGCTAAGAGATTTTAGTCGAGCCAATGGTAGACCTTGTTCCAGTGGGAAATATGTGGAATTGATTATTCTCGTGAAAAGAAATGGTGATTAGTTCAAAGATAGAGATCAAGAAATTCAGTGGAAAAAAATTTAGTTGTGGAAGCTCAAAATATAAAATTTGTTGATGGACAAAGATCAATGGATTATTGTGAATCTAGGTATTGCACCAATGTGTATGTCGATAGAAGAATGGACCATGTTGGATTGAAAGGAAAAGAGAAAAATATGATTGTCTCTGATATTCAGTTTCACTAAATGTTTTAGGAGAATCTACAGTGAAGGCTTCGGGGAACAAGTTAATGACTTTGTATGAGTCTAAGTCTCTCATGAATAATTTGTTCCTCTGGAAAAAAAATTAAGTTGAGGATAAAGGATGGAGACTTGGCAACAAAGCATAGAAATGCCTTCAATAATATGGTAAATCAGCTTTTTTCTTTAAATATAAAGATTTCATATGAATATAAGTGCATCGGTTTTTTTGTTCTTTACTATAATCTTGGGATAGTTTGGTTGTTGACATAGGTAGTAATGCAACTACTTTAAGTTTTGGTGATATAGTATCATCCTTATTATCAAAGGAGATGAGATGGAAAAATATGTAAGTTATAAATACAGATGCCTTATCTATAATAAGGGACTCCCATAATAGAAATAAAAATAAGTCATTAGGTGGTAGATATATATCTAGAGTAGAATATAAATATCCAGGAAAATTTGTAAAGGCATGTTGGAGATGCCAAAAACAAGAGAATTACAAGAAAAATTGTAAATCCAAAATTGTTCATACAAGGAAGGGATATGATCAATGCTCCTTCTATTGAAGAAAAAAACACCTTATATGAATAAGGGGATGTGTATTTGGATTCTTAAAACACACATGTAGATCATGAGGCATGGATGGTTGACTCAGGTGCATCCTTTCATATGAATCCTCACAGGGAGTGGTTTTAGGAGTATGAAAGGTATGATGGAAGTGATGTTCTTAAGAGATGACTCGACGGCCAGAAACATAAGATGAGGAAAAGTGAAATTTAAGTTCATGGGTTTAAAGAGTATAACACTCCCTGGTCTTCTACACATCCCAAGATTGGGTGGAAGCTTTATTTTTGTAAGAAAAATGAGAGATGCACATGTCAAAACAATGTTTGAAAAGGATAATAGTGGAATAAGAGGAGAAATGGTATTGCTAAGGTGAGTTCAGATTGGACCTCTGTATAATATATTAGGAAGCATTGATAATTATGGGTGCAACACTTTCATTGTTCTTGGGAGTGGAACAAAAGAAGGAAGGACTCATACAGTCTCTAGAGAAAAGGCCCTATTATGGAATCAAAGGTTGGGACATACCGGAGACAATGGGACTTTGAGTACTAATTTGTATTGGAATAGTAAAAGTATGTTTAATTGGTCTTTGGAATTTTATTTATATGAGCATTGTTTATATGAAAAGAAAAATTGGGTAATATTCTTTGTTAGTTATACAAGGTCAGAGGGAATATTACAATTGATGCACAATGATGTGTTTGGACCCATGTTAGTTCCATCACTAGGTAAATTTGTGTACTATGTATAATTTATAGATGGAATCTTGAGGAATACATATATTTATTTTTCTCAAGGAGAAATATGAAGTAGCTAAAAATTCAAAGAGTTTAAGGCTCTTGTGGACAATCAAATAGAGAAGAAAATTAAGGTTTTAAGGACAGATAATGGTGTAGAATTCCGTGTGAATGAATTTGAAGAATTTTGCAACAAGTGTGGTATAAAAAACTACTCCATACACACCTCAATAGAATGGATTTGTAGAAAAAATGAAAATGATGTTGATGGAGAAAGAAAGGAGCATGCTCAGTGGTGTCAAGTTGGGACAAGAATTCTTGGCAGAGGTAGTAGACATTGCATGTTACCTAGTAAACAAAAAGCCCTCATCATTATTAGATTACAAGACTTCACATGAGGTATGTACTAGTAAGAAACCATCTATTAAACATCTTCGTGTATTTGGTTTTGATTCATATGTACACATTCCAAAGGAGAATAGGATTAATCTAGATAAGAATTCTAAAAAATGTATCTTTATTGGATACAAAGATGGTTTGAAAGGTTATCATCTTTTAACGCTGCAAACTAAGTAGGTAGTGTGTGATCAATATGTCGTATTTAGAGAAGTCAAATATGTTATCAAAAATGAATTCTTACTAAGAAAGAAATAACAAAAAAATATAGAGTTTGAATTTAAGGATGATGAATCAGACTCTACATAAGAACAAGAATTAGAAGAAGAACCACATACTCTGATATTGATGAGTAAGATTTGGAAAAGAAGGAAGTTAGAAAGGTATAATCCACCTTATTTACATTCAAATTTTGTTCTGATTTTTATGGATTATGATTCTAGAAGTGTTAGGGAGGAAATGGATCTAAAGGATGGAAAACTCTAGAAAAAAGCCATGGTTTAACAATTGGAAACCTTTAACAAAAATGAGGCTCTGATTTAATGGAATTACTATCCAAAAGAAAGCCCATTGGAAATAAATGGGTATTTAAGAATAATTTGAAATTAGAAGGTAAAGTGGAGAAATACAAAGCTCATTTAGTAGAAAAAGGTTATTCTTGGGTAGAGGGAATTAACTTTGGTGATATTTTTTCTCCTATTACCAAGTCAAATTCTATTAAAATTTTCGTTATCTTTGGTTGCTACTTTTTATTTTGAAGTAGAACATATGTATGTGAAAATAACATTACTACATGGGGATCTAGAAGAATAAATCTACGTGAAACAACCATAAAGTTTTGGTGTTAAAGGAAAGAAAGCATTGGTGCGTTATGTATCCAGATCAAAATAGCACAGAAACATAAGGAAATATAGATCAGAGATTATATAATAAGCCACTTAGAGGGGGAAACCTCTCTTTAAATCACATAAATGAACAATTATTGGATGATTCAAATGACAAGTCCTCCTTGGTATATATAGGATTCTAAAGGGTCAAAATATAATTAGGGCCTACATAACAACATAATGTAAGGGCACAAAAATAACAATAGTGTGCTTCTATGGGGCATAATAATAACAATATGGGGGATACACTAGTATTATAGAGACCTAACATGCCCCTCTCCTTCAAAAAAGTGTTGTCCTCAATAATTGAGTAGTCATGGATGCTTCTATATAAAATACACATCCTCACATGTGGAATTTTAGCAGGTAAGTTATTCCACTTAATGAGATACTCTGAAATTGATCGATTTCGTAGCTATCAGATTATTGTTTCCATGATTCCTTTAGGATCCAGTAATAATTTTCCTTCCTCACCAATTTCTTGCAATACAATTTGAATCGATATCTTTTCACCTATAAACTTCTTGAAGCATGAAACATAGGAAACTAGGTGTACTTGTGACGATGTAAGGAACTCCAATTTGAATGCCATAGTAACAATATTTTGCAACACCTTGTAAGGACCATAATACTTGGGTGATAATTTATTATCCTTCTCAGTTTGCTTGAGGGACATTTGTTTGTATGGGTGTAGCCATTTTGGGCCCTATTTTTCTTATCCTTTTGGTACCCTATTCTACTATTTCCACTACAACCTACAATATTTTACCCTTTTTGACACCTAGAAACCACTCTATGTTGGCTAAACTGTGTTGTTTTATAATGGAAGTAAGAATCACAATAAAGGTTGGTTTTACATATCTTTGGTTAGTATAAGTAGATGATTAAATTAGTTTATATTTATTGACTCATTTTTTATTTATTTTTTGATAGGGTTATTAAACCGTTAAGGATGGAAACTTGCATACATTGACAGGTCATTAGTGACCTAACATCCAACTCAAGAAACATATCAAAAATCCATTTAGTACTTATTTCTATACTCTATTTGGTACTCTACTCCAAGTTTGGTACCAGTCAACTGTTGGCATCCCAATGATAGCTTATTTTGTTCATGATCATGGTGTTAACTTCCTCAGCCTAAAGATAGGATCACATATAGAATAGTGCATTTACGATATGGATGAGTGATCAGGAGATTGTGACTGGAACACCATATAACTTTCCTTTATTTTAATTTTGGAATTCTTGAACTTATGTTTTATTTAAGGTTTTAATATATAATCAATCTTAGCTTTTATATTTGTGGATTCATGTCCTTTTAATATGTGAGTTACTAAGTTAAATTAGCTTGTCTCAAGTCGTGGAAAAGGCCCACCACAAACCTCAGCCAAGTTTTGTATCAATCTTGGTTAGGTAGAAAGTGTGTTTTCGAATTCGCTTTGGCAATACTATACTTAGAATTGTTGCTTCCTTTCTTTAGTAATTTTCAAAATTTGTGTACTTAGGATTTTAATTGAATTACATTTGAAATATCTCATAGATATGAATGATATGATAGTTATTAGATGCTTGTTTTGAATTGTGTGAGTTCATAAAACATTTCCATAGGAATTATTTGCATTCATAGGTTTCATTTTGTTGATCTCAAATACTAGAAAGTTTTAAAAGTAGGTTCCACCTTAGACGGATTTATGAGGAACAAATTTTCCATAGTTTTAGAATGAATCCTCTGATCTAAATGAAATAGATTGATTGTTTGTGGATCTATAATCCTTGAGAAGAAATCTTTGTAGTTGATGCTTAGCACATTTGAATTTTTGTGAAGATTAAGTAGAAACAGTGTGCCAATCATTTTGTTAAGGAATAGTGTGCTAATCATTTTAGGAAACAGTCTGTCATTCATTTTATTGAGAAACAGTGTGTCATTTACTCCATCTCTTAGCCAATTTCAAATAAGATTTATTGAATTAGGAAACTATGTGTTATTTGCTTAATTTCTCAATTAATTTTGAATGGGTTTATTGAAACACGCAGTTGTTTGAATGATTTTGCAGTTTAAAAACATTATTTGGTTTACTTTTTTATTTCTATCTTGACCCTGGGGTTAGTTTTGTGTAAAGATTTCTGAGTAGAACAGATTGTTAAATTGGATTTTGAGCATGGTTTACTATAATTGTTGAGTTTTTTTTAATGAACCTTTATTTGGTTGCATAGCTATTAAAAATGAATTAGTAAGTTTAATTGTGTGTGTGAAATTGAGTATAATAGGTTTCTTCACTTCGAAAAACTTTAGTGTAACAATTTTAAATTAGGAGTAGAGTTTGGTTATTCAGTACTTAAATTCATACTAAGCAAACATAGGTAAATAAATTTAGATTTGAATCATAATTCCTTGTAACTTGAAGCTTACAAACTCTAATTTGACATTTCTAAATTTAGGGTAAAAACCCTAATATTTTTGGCGTTGTTTTCAGGTTGTTGCAAATGGTACATGTAACATTGTTTTAATAGGTTTATGTGTGTGGTAAGGATTTTGCAAGCAAATCAAGGCAGAGAGTGTATGGTAAGATGTGAGTGAAGAGACATGCATCCCCTATGGTGGGGTTTCTCCAAAGTCTCGTTGTATTTGGTAAATTTTTGTAGTGCTTTGTCTCTTTATTATGTGCAAAAGTAGAGGTAGACCTGGAGATAATAAGGGGAGATTTATTCAAAGTACGAAATCAATTTCAAAATTATTTGGTCCTACAAAAACAACCCCAACTAACCATTTTAATTGCTACATAGGTATCATAGAGGAGGGAGAAATATCTACCACAAAAGTGACCTTAGAAAAGAAAGCATCACATCAAGAGGGGGCAATACAACTTCAAGATATACTACAATAATAATAGACTACAGAAGGAGTTGTTGTAGGAACAAAAGTTGTGGTAGTCTCACAGGTGGAGTCAGCAATAGGAGGAACTCAAAGGGACTTGGGACTTGGGTATATTAGATCCCATCCCGTTGAATCTTCTTCCAACTGGAACACCATACTAGAGCTTACTTCTAAACCTATTGCAAGGATGGCTAACAAAGGAGAAGTTGAGGAGAACAGAAAATGATAGAAATAATGGTGAGGCCAATCGTAGGGATAATGGTAGAATAAATACTTTACTCAATGGGAAAACCAAGGAGATGGGCCAAGAGGGGGACATGAGGAGCATGAGGAGGAATCAGAGACTACCTTCGGATTTCCAATTCTGGATTGTAGAAAATCTTGTAGATTCACAAGCTCAGGAAATGTACTAAAGCAAGAGACAAGAATCTACTTCTACTCTTTATAACATAAGCACATAAATATCGAGAAAAACAATAATCAATAGAGGAAGAGAATCAAATACAAATAACACAAGAAATATCCAGTGAAATCCAAAGCTCAAAACCCCACTACCTGTACTATATATATATACATATACATACATATATATATATATATATATATATATATCTATATATATATATATATATATATATATATATATATATATATTATAAAATCAAGATGATATTACAATGCTTGTTCTCTGAAGAACAATCCCAACACTCAGTAAAATCAATCTCCAACTCAAAAGCATGTACTAGGCCAATAATTAGCCAATTCACCAACTCTCCAAGTCCCTATTTCCTTGCGCAATTCCTATGGTTGATTAACCCATCTTAAAGGGAAATTAGTGCACTCAAAACTACGCAATCACTTCAAGGATCAATGCCTGATTGCATGCACTATCAATGAAACTCAAAAAAATCTAAAACAAATAGTACATTGTCCCTACACTCTAGTCTCAACTAGGTTTTTCTCAGAATCAGCATGCATAAGTTTCTGATGAGGGAATCTTCAGTTAACTGGAGTAGCACTAGTTGAGTTCACTAATGCATCAACTAACTATTAACTCACTATTAGTTCCTCAAACAATTTGGAACTAGTTTAACTAGAATTAACTCAATAAATTGAGTTAAATAATTACCAATCATACTTAACTCATCCTAGACCCCTATAATATAGGGAAACCATATATATGACTTCAGAAAGACTTCCAACTTGAAATTACTTAGCTAATTAAGTTTAATAAACTTAATTAACTATCTACAAGTTGTTATAAGAATAGAATTCGATTTTAATTCATAGCTTAATTCAAGGACAAATTAAACTATAATTTCTTGTTGTCATTTCTCAACATGGATATCACCAGAAACATTACTATGAAAATCATACCATTGTTATCCGATTGGTTGGCATGTACACCCGATAGTTGAGGGATGTATCAGTATACCCCACAAATATCCCCAACTCTATTGTCAGGTTAAGCTTCTTCCATGCATTTTTGGTCACATGGAAATATACCAATGACCCAAAAATTGTGAAGTGACCCAACATTTGGCCTCTTACCGGAATAAGCACCCTCTGGTGTCTTCATCTCAAGTATCTGATGTGGGCTACGAAACTAAACATAAATCCTTGTGTTGTAGCCTTAGCTCACAAGTGTAGTGGTAGGCCTTGATCATGCAACATTTCTCTCATTTCCCCTACTATTCTTTTATTCTTCCTCTCGGCCACCCCATTTTTTTGAGGGTTATGGGGTGTCATCAACTCTCGTTTAATCCCTTCCGTTGCACAGAAGTTTTTAAACTCATTTGAGACATACTCACCGTCATTATCACTCCGTAGAGCTTTAACCTTCTTTCTTGACTCTTTCTCCACCAATGCTTTGAACTCACAAAAATTTGTGAAAGTTTGATCCTTTTTCTGCATGAAAAATATCTAGCATTTACAAGAATAGTCATCAACGAATATAACATAATACCTATGTTTGGTTGTGGATGTTGTCGAGAATGGTCCACACAAATCTAAATGGACTCTCTCTAGAATAGAGTCTGATCGACTGTCTCTTTATCCAAAAGAATACTTGGTGTATTTTCCCAAAGTACACCCATTGCAAGTATCAACATGCTCAAGTGTACCTTTGGGAAGATCGATAGATATTTGTTGCAATATCTTCAAAGCCCCATGATGCAAGTGGCCCAATCGTGTGTGCCACAACTCACCAACATCTCGACTCTACATCTTTCTACTCTTGAACTCAAAGTAGCATACTCTTCTACCTCCAGCTTATAGAGATTCTTAACTTGAATCATTATCTTCTTTGCTTGACCCATGGCTATGTCTCCAAGGAATGCCTTTCCTTTCAAGAAGATCACATAATAGCTTTTATCCTCAAGCATGGCAATGGATACCAACTTCTTCTTCAGCCCGGGTACATACAAAATATTCTTCAAGGTGAGTGGAGTCCCATGCTTCCTCTAAAAATAAATCATGCCCAATCTAGAAACACATAAAGATCGAGAAAAACAATAATCGATAGAGGAAGAGAATCAAATACACATAACACAGTAAATATCAGGGAAAGCCACAACTCAAAACCCCACTATATGTATTGTATATATTGTAAAATCAAGATGATATTACAATGCTTTCTCTCTCAAGAATAATCCTAGTGCTCAGTAAAATCAATCTCCAACCCACAAGCAAGCACTAGGCCAATACTTAGCCAATTCATCATATCTCCAAGTCCTTATTTCCTTGCGCAATTCCTATGGCTGATTAACCCATCTTAAAGGGAAATATGTGCACTCAAAATTGTGTAATCCCTTCAAGGATCAGTTCTAGATTGCATGCACTATCAATGAAACTCAGAAAAATCTAGAACAAATAGTACATTGTCCCTACACTCTAGTCTCAACTGCGTCTTTCTCTAAATCGACATGCATGAGTTTATGATGAGGGAATCTTCAATTAACAGGAGTAGCACTAGTTGAGTGCACTAATGCATCAACTGACTGTTAACTCGCTATTAGTTCCTCAAACAGTTTGGAATTAATTTAACTGGACTTAACTCAATAAGCTAAGTTAACTAATTACCACTCATACTTAACTCATCCTGGACCCCTATAATATAGGGAGAACATATACATGACTTCAAAAATACTTCCAACTATAAATTCCTAAACTAATTAAGTTTAATAAATTTAATTAACTATTTACAAGTTGCTATGAGAATAGAATTCGATTTTAATTCATAGTTTAATTCAAGGACAAATTAAACTGGAATTTCTTGTTGCCATTTCTCAACATGGATATCACCAGCAATGTTACTATGAAAAACATACCTTTGGCATCTCTTCCACTTTTCCATGGTACATCCTCTGAAGACCTTGAATCTTTTGTATTTGCATTCGATATCCTTTTCAGAAGTTATAATTATTATGATGGTGCACATAAACTCAAACTATTTCTTGCTACCCCAAAGTATTCAGCTTAGATTTGGTTTTTGAGCTTGCGAGAACATACTATTTACTCATGGGATTATCTGAAGTTTGCTTCTCTTAATAAATATCAAGATTACTGTAAAATAAGAGATGTTAATGATATTTTTAGGATGCAACAGATGGAAGATGAGAGTTTGGAATAATACCTTGAAATGTTTCCTTATAATTATCATATATCCCGAATAGGTAACCTGGATGAAAGGACCTTTAGGACCTTTTTTCTAAGGGTTAAGGGAAGAGTGCATTGAAACATTAAATCTCTTGAGTTCTGGTGATATTTATAGGGAACCTTTTGATGAAATAGTTGAACTATGTAGAACTTATTCTAGAAGCCAAGCTAAGGTAGGAAAAAGGATTCGAGACAACCCAAGGGATTATGTTTCTAGGAATTCTAATCCAATGCTAGGTGGCGTCACTCAAATTGAACTAGGGAACCTCTTAGAAAAATTTTAAACAAATATCCTAAATACTATTAGTGATCCGTTGGATACTCTGAAAATTAAGAGGAAACAAGAGGAGGAGAAGGCTTCTTCGTCTATTTTCTATCCTAAATGTAGAAGAAAACATGTTGAAAGGGAATTCCCCATAAATGTAGTAGAAGTTTGTGGAATTTTCACCAATGAACACCCCACTGACCAATGCCCTTCTCTACTAAGATTACAAGCTCTTTATAAGGGAGGGGTTGAAGGAAGTGAGCTTCCCTAATCATCTAGGAAACCATCATGGAGGACAAAAAATAATAATCCTTACTAAGATCCTAACATACCGGGTTTTTCCCATTATCAACCATGGAACTCTCAGCCATCTTATTCTCCATGGTCTACTCATTCACCTCAGATTTCACCCTGGAACCAAGGGTGGAGGGGGAATTGTTATAAGTCTATTTGGGCACATCACTCCTGACATTCAGATCAGTACAATTAGGGCTCATAAAACCCTAATTCAGTTGCTACATGCCCTAGAGAAGTCATCACATTGAATTCTTCCATCCATGAAAGCTTCCTAGCCTAAAACCTTGCTGAAATGCCTCCTTGGGACACCAGTGCAGCCTTGGTCAGGGGTAACTATGCTGCATAGCAGGTAGGCCCATTCAGGCCTACACTTCAGTGCAGTTAGGCCCACTTACACCTATGCTGGGAGAGAATGAGTGAAATTTGCATAAGGTTCTGGGAATATTCCTTGATTCTAGATCATTATAGAAGGATCCCAGCTCTTATCTCATTCTATGAGATTGAATTTGGATAGGCTATGGATCAATTAAACTCCTATCCTCTCATCCCTTACTCCATGGAAATTAACTCCAATTTTGGAAGGCCATTCAATGCCCAATTTATGACATAACCACCTCCATTTCCCTATAAATTGATCACTCATCATAGTGATCAGGGGGATGGAATTTGAAGATTGTAGAGAAATACTATTGGTTTCATATTTGAGTTCACGTCAAGTAATGTTATGTTGCTGGATTGATGTGATTTTGGTGTGACAAGGATTAGACTGAAGTTGGATGAGTGACACAAGATCGAACCGCATTGGGTGTAACTCTTCCTTTTACATTAATAAAGTTGTTTATCCCTTTTCTCATATTCTTTTTCATATCTATGATGATTAAGTGTTTCAATGTTGTCGATTCCATTGGTTTATAGTAGATAGATCATGTATGCTTTAATCGTTGTCATTTCTGTTTCTGTTGACACAGGTACCAATTGATCAAATTTAGTTCAAGTGGGAGCGATGGGAGCAATTAAAAGGAGGTCAAGGAAGCGGAAGATTAAAAGTAAGTTCCTTCATCTCATCTATCTACTATAGGAAAAGGTTAACTACTTTCTTTTTTTTGTTCTAAGTGTAGCTACCCACTTAGGGAAAATGTGTTTATATGTAGATACAAATTCCATATAAAAAATTGGCGACCATAATAGGGAATGACTGTCGTAACTGGTATTTTATCCTCATCATATTACATCCTAGTAAACTTTACTTGACTTCATCTATCTTATTTCAATCATTTTGAAGTGTTTTTGGTCAAAAAATTGTGATTAGATGTCTCTTGATTGGGCTCTCTGGCACCAGCACAATGTTGGTCTTCACACAGTGCGCTACAGAGCACCCTTGGCTTAGAGGCAGTGCATTGTCTCCCACTTTGGGCTACACTAATCCTCCTCAACCCAAAAAACCCATCTTTTGCTTGGTTTGTTCCAAATTTTCTTCTGAAGTTGTTTGCTAAAAGATCAATGTTTTCTATGGCTCTAAAATCAGTTTCTATTTCTTCTCCTAGCCCTACTTTGGCCTTGATTGTTTAGTGTTTCTTAAGTGATTTCTTTATCATTATCAATTCATTGTCAAAGTTAGCTTATGTCAATTAGTATTTTCATAAAAGGAAGTGTCGTAAAGTCTGTGTTTCTTGTGAAAAGTATTGATTGATCGTTTGTGCATTTAGATTCCTTTTGTTCATCTAAACATTAAAGGGAATGAAAAGAAAAACATGCATTATGCATTTATAGGCTTGTGTGTGCTTGTAGGAATAGTATAGGTAAAGTTGCATTAGATGTGCTCTATGCTCTTTGTTTAAAGATTCTGATTGCTCTATCCCTTTTAGTTAAGGTTTTCATTATTCAAATCAAATGAAAAGAATGTTTCTCATCATAGTTGCATTCTAGGAATTTCGAAAACATCATGCGGTGAACCTAAAAGACAAACTCTTAAACAAGATCAACTTAAAAGTTATCTCAATTAACCTAATGGAGCATTGTAACTTAATGCATAACATTTAGAGGTTCTAGGCTAAAGACATGTTCCGACATCATTAAACATAGCAGCTATCGTTAATTGTATGTGATACATTCCGAGTGCAATACCTCATTCCACATACGTAAGTATATCATAGCTTTTCCACGTACCTTCGAGTATATAGGGCTGTGTTATAGTATGAAAAGTATAAAGGAATGCTCTCATTGTGGGATTTCACATTAGACAATGCTAACAAGGATTGGGCCTCCACGTATTTTCGAGCATATATGGGAGGACCACATTAGGTTTCTATCCATCATTAGGTAACCGAGTCGATCACCTTGTACATTGTGATACACCAAACACAACATTCAGGTAGATTACCTGCACGTATGTTAAGTCCTTGGTTTACTAAGGCAGTATATTGCATTTCACAGTGGCTTGGTAATCCTTTTACCTAGATTACCCTCTTTTTGTAATAAAATCAATCAGTAATCATGGAGGAACATCAACCTTTACCCTGTCGTTCATGGAGGACAACGATTAAACAACATTTACCCCTTGAAGCTACACCTAGTCAGTAAAAGTGGTCTTGTTTAACTGACTCTAGTACATCACAAACTTATGGTTCTTCATCTAATTTACCAAAGTCGCCTATACAGGTAAGTATTTTGACAAATACTGGTTCATCTACTGCTGAAGTGGAACCTTTACAATTACTTAAGGACACTAAAAGCCTACTTAGTGAAATGGTAACTGAAGTTGTCCAACAAGAAGTTGATCCTCAACCCAAAGTTGTTCAAAAAGAAATTACTTCTGAACTTGAATCTGCTCAACTGGAAGTTGATCCTAAACCTATCATAGTTCAGCCAGAAGTTACTTCTGAACCAGAAGTTACTTCTGAACCAGAAGTAGTTCAAGAAGCCCATCTTGAACCCATTGTTCTTTTACCAAAACACTTAGATCTTGAAGTTGAAAAATCAGAAGTTGTTCCTGTATCGGAAGACGATCAACCGGTTTACCCTCAAACATCTGTAACTGTTGAGACTTCCCCTTTACCGTAGATTCAAACACCAGAAATCTATTATGGACCTGATGATGAAATCCTTCCACCTAGTTTGATTGCTATTGAAGAGGAATCTAAAGAAGAAACACCTAGAACTCCAACTCGTTTTGGACCAAGGCTCTATAGTTATCCTTATACTCCTCATTTTACTACTCCTTTTGATCATATTTACTTTCAAAATCTCGTTGATTCATTAGGACATTTATTGGGTCATTTGACTATGGTTAAACCAACATCCTAGACTATACCATTTGTTACCTCTGTGGAAGAATCTACTGTCACAACACCTGAGTCACATGTGTATGGTGTTTTTTCCATCCCACTAGGTTACCAATAATTATCTGGAACTCACTTTGGTGTTGCTTCTAGTCCATGGTCTTCACCCATGTCGTCCACAAGAATTTTACCTAGTTCTTCACTTACGGATACTGAACAGCTTGATCCATCAAGTCAATATCAAGTTGGTCCATCTGGTTATCGTCCAATGTATCCACTTTACATTGGATTACCTCCATATGTATAACAATATGCCAAATCTACTTATCCTATTGTCTTTAGGTCCAACTGATTCTGGAATGATTTTTTTTCAGTGGCAGCCTACAATGCCCGTTCAACCAAGGCTTGTGTATGCATCACAACCAATGAAATATGTTTCATCCATACCTACTATGCCTGTCGTTATGACTTTACCACATTAACAAGCTCAATTAATTATATCTCAACCTTTACAAGCTCATCCTTCAACCTATGACACTCAAGTTTCAGGCCTATAGACTCAATCTTCTCAGGTAGTTTTATAACAATTACTTGTGCCTAGAATCCAACAACCTTAGGCCAATTTACCATTTACTGGAATGACTCAAACTTATACTGGTCTAATTTATTCACAACCTGGTCAAACTTACATTGGTGGGAAATAACTGTTACATCAACAACCGTGGCAACCACAATATCAACAATAGCAATTCCAACAGTACCAAACTTATCCTAGACTTGGTCAATAAGCCTATGTTCGGTTTCGTCAACAACAAGTTTACCTAGGTCCTAGTCAACAAGCCTATGTTGGGTTTGGACAACAGCAAATTTATCCTAGTGCCCAACAACCACCTTATACCGGATTTTCTCAAAAATCCTACCCTTATCAAGGTTACCAGCAACAGATTCCTTATGCTGGTATGCAAAGGCCTATTTCCGAGGAAATTCCATCTTACCCTGGTTACACTCAACCCGACCTAAACCGACAGTTGCTTTTTTTCGCAACACTTGAATTGCCAATTTAAATCGGCTTACCAATGATCCCATTCTTTATGCACCTTGGTGGCCGGTGATTCCTCACAAATTTCCTTATGATATTCCTATGTTCAATGGAAACCCTAGAGAAGATCCATCCAACCACGTTATGACTTTTCATTTATGGTGTTCATCCAACTCCCTAAATGATGATTCAGTTAGACTACGTCTTTTCCAACGAACAATCGTTGCTTCAACTGCAAAGTGGTATATTGAATTACCATGACCTTCATTTGACAACTTCACATCCTTAACCACCACATTTCTAACCCACTTCCAGTTACCCATTAGATATGAAATTGGAATGGAACTATTGAACAACTTTAAATAGACCATTGTTACTCACATTTCTTATCATATTCATGAGTGGCGTCATCATCATCAAATGGTCAAAACTTTTGTTCATGATCATCTTTTAGCTTAGTGGTTTATCAAATCCTTGTTGCCATCTATCACTGAGGATGTGGCTAAAGGAGGAGTTTTTACTGAAGAGCAATTAACTTCTCGTGCCCAATACTTAGACTTGATTTACACCCAGTCTAGCACATTCTATGATAAGATTCCAAATGCACCCAGACCAACTTTTATTGTTCCACCATCTCCATCTAGTAAGGACTCTCATGCCAGTGACAGTGTGATAGGTTCTTCTAGCACACAAACAGAGAGTAGACCATCTAGTCAAACATTTACTATTTCGAATCAAACTTCCAATGCACTTGATAATACACTTGCTTCCGAAATAAATGTCGTTTCATCTGACAAAGGTAAAAATGAAAAATAACCTAGAAGAAAGAAAAAGGGGAAAGCCAAGAAGAAAGAAAATCCTCCCCCTCAAGTGAAATCATCTGATTCCTCTTCTCCGGCCAGGAAACCTCATTACCCATGTTTAATCTGTAATGAGGAGCATTTTATGTGAGACTGTCCTCACCGCTCTGGAGTCTCAAAACTTCTTAAGGCTTCTACTGCATCCGTTGTGTTGACAAACCCTTTTCCAAATCCAAAGACTCATTTGGTTGCTACAGATCATGGTTCCACTTCACAAGTGCTTATGTTGTCTACCACTAAGCCTAAATCTGGTGTTTTTGTGACTACAAAAAGTAAATATTATGGTAATCCATCATCATCATCGAATAATTGGGCTATATATCAACCTAATGCTTTGACTTCGACTTTGTCTAAATCCATTCCACCACCCATTGCACCAAAGTTAACAATAAAACCGACTAAGGGAGTTGTTCATAAATCTGCATTCAACCCTCAAGCTCGAGCATCACAACATTATAACATAGTAGAATATTTGGCTCAGTCACCTTCTTCTATGTCGATTCCTGAGGTGCTTAAAAATTGTCCCTCCCAAAAGCAGGCTTTATTATAAGCAATTGGTGGAATCAATCCAACAAATTCCAATATTGTGGGTTTTAACCATGCAGTTATATGCCACAACTACCAGCACAATTAGCATTCTTGACCCAAGTAATGGCTTTGAATAAACTCATTCACCGAACCATTGTTGACGAGGGTGCATCTACTTGTATCGTGTCAATGAATTGCTAGAAACACTTGGCTCACCGCCTTTGTCATGATCACCTACAACATTAAAATATTTTGACGATCGAACTTATACACCTTGTGGAATTTTAAGTAACCTTCAAATAGAACTAGGGGCAAAAGTTTAACTATTGAAGTTGATGTTGTTGACGGACCCCTTAACTACAACATTTTACTAGAAAGACTGTGGGTTTATGCTACGAATGTTGTGGTTTCGATATCCTTTCGTATGATCACTTTCCCTCATAAAGGCGAAATCACAGTAATTGATAAACTCGCCTTCTTCGCCTCTAGTTCACAGGAAACTGGAAGCGTTCCGTTAGTTCACGAACCCCCAATATCTCTTTAGAATGTTGGAGTAGGTCTCTTCAAAGATTATTCCCTAATGGGTACCTTTTCGCTACCGTCACCATCACAAATGGTGGAAGTTGCGAAAGTTGATACATGTAATATGATATCTTCCACTTCATCTAACCCGTGGAATATTTCCACTAATTCTATAGTTGATATGCGTAATGAAACCATGCCGCTAAGACCCATTGAGCTCACATAGAAATCAATATTTTTGGCTTGCGCGAAAAATCCAAATCCATCATCAGCAATTGTATGGGTTAATCGTTTGTTAGAATATGGTACTTCCTCTGATCCTTTTTCACGTAAATTTTCTACTAATGAAGGAATCATCCAATCAATGATGATAGAAGAAGAACCATCGGCATATTATCATCATCGACCCCATCTTCTAGATCACTTAAAATATATTGCAAATGAACTAAATCACCCTTCAATTGTTGATTTCCTTATGAATTCTATATTTATAGACACAGTCAATTCTGAATGAAACTTATCAAATATCGAAGAAACCATTTCTATCAATATTTCGACCAAACTTGGAATTGTAGAAAACATCCATGTTGGCAAATCTTGTTCTCCATCAGAACTTGAAACTTACCATTTTCTTTTTGTGCCTGGTCATATGAGGAAATACCAGGTATTGATTCTAGTATAGTTGAACATGAGATTAAAATGTATCCTAATGTCAAACCAGTACGACAATGCCTCCGTCCTATTCATCTGAGGAAGGTTGTTGCCATAAGATAAGAAATTGAAAAAATTTTGCATGTTGGTTTCATATACCCCATTCCTCTTACCGATTGGGTTTCCAATCTTGTTCTTTTCATGAAGAAACAAGGAACAATACAAGTGTTTCTTGATTATAGGGATGTTAATAATGCTTGTCCAAAATAAAACTATCCCACTCCCTTTATCGACCAAATAATTGATGACTGTGTCGGATGTGAAATATTTTCATTTATGGATAGCTTTTTCAGCTATAATTAGATCAATATCCATCCAAAAGGCCAATATAAACTGCCTTTATCTGTCCATGGGGCACATTCGCATATAGGAAACTCCCTTTTGGTTTGAAGAATGTTGGGGAAACTTTTCATAAGGCAATGAATTATGCCTTCCATTACATCAAACACATTGTTCAACCCTATCAAGATGATTTACTTGCTCATTCATGAAAACGGGTTGATCACCTGCAACATTTGAAAGCCATCTTTTTACGGTGTCAACACTACAAATTTCGACTCAATCCACATAAATGTGTGTTTTGTGTTGGTTCTGGTCATTTGCTTGGTTTCATAGTGTCTAAAGAAGGAATTTGACTCGACCCATTGAAGGTTAAGGCAATTCTTGATCTATCTATACCTTCCAATTTACTGCAGTTATAGAGACTCTAAGGGAAGGCTAACTTTCTAAGGAGATTCATTCCCAACTATGTCGAAATGGCTAAAGGATTTACTCGTATTTTAAAAAATGGAATTCCCTTCCATTGGGACCAGGTTGTGCAAGCTTCTTTTGATTCCCTCAAAGATACCTTGATCTGACATCAATGTATGCCCCTAATTATCAAATCGACTATTTCTTATATCTTGTCGCTACAAATACAACCATTTCTATGGTTTTAGTCCAAGAAGAAGATGGGACTGAACATCTGATCTATTATTTGAGTCACAATCTCAATGTAACGAAAGTTAAGTACTTTTACATCGAAAAGCTAGCTTTGGCTATTGTTCAAGCTGTACATAAATTTCGCCATTATATCCTGCTCTGAAAGACCACTGTCATTTAAGATTGCAACCCTATAACATACATCTTGTCACATCAATTTTTTTGGGGGAAATATTCGAAATGGATCATCATTTTGCAGGAATTTGATTTGGAATTCATTAAATCCAAGTCAAAGAAAACTCTAGTTTTTGTCAAGCTTCTTTGCGACCTTCCCTCTACCGACATGGACTCAACAACGGAATCAACAATTTTATATGAGTCTCTATTTTTGATTTCATCATCTAACCCTTGGTATGGAGATATACCGATCTATCTCCAAACCCAAAATTTCCAGCCCAATACCTCTCACTCGCAACAACGACATATTTGATATCAAGCCAAACATTATCTGATCATTGGCGACACCCTTTACAATTGTGGTATCACTACAATTTTACAAAGGTGCCTCACACATGAGGAAGCCAAGAAAGTTTTGAATGATTTCCATTTTCGTGCTTGTGGTGGACATTTATCTAGTTATTCTACCACATAGAAGATTCTGTGTGCTGGTTACTTCTGGCCTACCATATTTAATGATTTCATTATTGCTATCAGAATTTGTCATGCATGCCAGGTTTTTGACCATAAAACTCGATTACCATTGGCACCATTGCATCCTATCGCCATTGTTGTACCATTTTCAAAATGGTGCATTGATTTTATGACATGTAACCCTACCTTGGTTAGGAGGCATGGGTATATTATTGTCGTCGTGGACTATTTTACGAAATGGGCTGAGGCAATGCCTACATTAAACAACAATGGTGAGACAGCTACTCTTTTTTTCTTCAACCATGTGGTTGCATGGTTTGGTGTACCACAAGATATAGTTACAGATCATGGTTCACATTTTTGCAACCATATGATGATTGAATTAACTGCCAAGTTAGGACTTTCACATGATAGTTCTACTCCTTATTATCCGCAAGCTAATGGACAAGTTGAAGCCATCAACAAAATCCTTAAGCGAATGCTTCAATGAATGATAGGAGTTCACAAACGAAACTAGCATTTGATCATGTACTCAGCTTTGTGGGCTTACCGAACCTTGGTAAGAAATGCAATTGGATTCACACATTTTCAATTGGTGTATGTTCTGGAGGCAATATTTCTCGTACAATGTGAAATTTCATCATTAAAACTTGCAATTGACCTATTACCTGACACTTCTGATGAAGAAGCACATTTCTTAGAACTCATCCATCTAGATGAAACATGTCATGAAGCCACATTGGCCAATGAAGCACATAAGAAACGAATTAAGGCACAATATGACTGCAATGTCAAGCCTCACATTTTCTCAGAAGGAGACCTAGTCTTGCTTTATGATTAGGAAGCCAATAATTAGGAGCAGGGAAATTTGAACCATTATGGATGGGCCCCTATATTGTCAAGTGTGTTTTTGTAAAAGGAACTTACAATTTAGTTGATTATGATGGAATTCCATTGTCGCAGCCCTGAAATAGGTTGTATCTGAAACATTACTATGCTTGATTTTGTGTAGTAACAAACATTGTCTATATGCTTTCATTGCATGTGTGTGTCATAGTGTGACTTTTAGAGTTTTTATATGGTTAAGTAATCCGCTTTTCATTCTTTTCAGATGTCGGAATCTTTGGAACCATTTAATGGTATGCTAACTGTGCCAGTCGTAGTACGCAGAACCTATCTTCTGTAGCATGGGCCATATTCACTCCAAGTGGCGAGTTAGTGAGTTTTCAAGAGATTTGTATCATTTGTTCTACGAACAATATCACTAAGTATAGTACATTGATCAAACTCCTCTCTGATGCCATTTCGCTTGGCATTCATCGAATCATCATTAGGTTGGACTCACAACTTGTCGTACTGCAACTTACAAATGTTTATACCATCCGAAATACAACTATTTATCATATGTTCCTTAGAGTTCGTCTCTTGGAAAGACATTTTGATTACATTCAATATCAACACACTTCTAGGAAATTTAACACATTGACTGATTATTTAGCAAACTATGTGTTAAAAAAACATTTACGACACGTAATAGTAAAATTTTCAATTCACATCAATAATTGAATAGGATTGCACATAACCATATAAAAAAACTGAAAGTAAAATAGATAGATGTTTAGAGTTTTTAAAAATTTGTGTCCAAGACATGTTCGTCATCTGACCTCAAAACTCAGAATGCATACAATAAATCATCCTAAGTAAACTTAATGATGCTCATGATAACAGGTCACAGACTGAGCTATCATGCGCAATAGCCTTATCCAACGGCTAGATACATCAATAGTATGGCATTGTAGCCTCATCGGTAACTCCTCAGTTCGAACATCTGGTATACCGAGGGTTAACCCCTCTATATGATCCTGCAACTCCGCTAGTGTCTTGGTCAAGTCTAAATCCTGGAGAACTACTCTTCTGACATTTCTTTGTGTTGGTTCACCTGCCTCTTGTTGATGACCCATTATTCGAATAGTGCCAACATCTGTATGCATGAGAACATTTTTAGTTTAGTCTTGGAAACATTAAAAAACACAAAAACATGTAAAAACTTAAAAAATCAAAACACTTGGTCAGAACAATTTACCTATAGCACCCCATTGAGCACCCACTGGTAATCTCAAATCTAGATCTCCATGAAAATCCATCCTTGCATATGGATTCTCCTCGATAACAATATGTGTTTGATGGAGCCAACTAAAGAATGCAGTAGAAAATGTGACTGATGACTAACCAGCATGTCTAGCCATCAACTCTACCCATATCTACATCCATGTATATCTAGGACTAGCTAAACTCAGTGTCACATGTTGAGGTTGCATCAATGGAAGTGTCTCTAAAGTAAAAGTGATTAAGATTGATCCATAACTGAAATTCTTCATCTTACCACTCTTTACTTTAGTCAACTGCTCTTTCATTAAATAAAGTAAAACCTCACACCAGTTGAACATAGTTGGCTCAAGACACTCAAGTGCATACTGCATGTGTGATCTATTCGCCATATGAAGTGTCGTGCTACCTGCCAACTTTGTGATAGTGTAAAGGATTGTCTGTAAGGGCATATCACGAACTTTTTAGATGATTATCTTTCCATATTTGCTAGGTTGTATACCTGGCCGACAGAATTGTTGAATTTAATCCATCACTGACTCACCCCGATGGGTAGAACCTGAAAGAGAAATGGGGGTGCCACGTCTTGACAACCCTGTGAGAAAGTAAATGTCATCAATAAATATAGGGAGCACTTTGTGCCCTATGTGAAAAGCCTGATCTGCTGGATCCCATGAATAAACTAAGAACTGCAATAGTTCTAATTGTTGCCTCATCTTGGATATCCTGAAGTATTTGAGTAACCCACAGTCTCTGAGGGCCTCAACAGTACCAGGATCATTTAGGGAAACCATATCCTATTCTTCATGTTCTCTTTCATGCCAAATAATAGCCATTCTTATCCAATCAAAGTTCGAAATCAAACCATAGGCTTAGTTAAGATCCATTTCATGCAAAAAAATTGAGGATTTTTGGGTAAAACAGGAGAAACAAATTTCTAAACTGCGCCCAGTGCAACCTTGGTCTTGAGACAGTGCACTGCAAATTAGGTACCCTTCTGCTTGGGTGCACTACAGCATAGTTTTCGATGTGAAAGGGTGCACTAATCCTAGGGCAAGGTATATTTTCCCTAGGGACCCCAAAACCCTAAAAAAATTGTCTAAAACTGCAAAAGAATGACCTTAAATGAAAGAGAAGAGGTAGATCTCCTACCTAGTCCTGAAGGCACGAAGAATGATCCATAGAAGCTCCTGTAATCAGCTGCTAAAGTTCGAGATAAAAACTAGTTCAGAGCACAAAATTGAATGGTAAATATCAAATGATGAAAATGACTTCGTAAATTCTTGTTTTATGGTTATTTCATATTCATTAAATGAATAAGCTATAGTTTTTACCTATTTTTACCAATGAAATGGATATGTTTAATTTGTTTGGTGGTTCTTTGAGTAGGTTTATAGCTGACATAGTGAATTTGACGTGCATGATAGTAAATTGTACTTTTCACCACAGAGCATACTTTTATCTCTTTTTCGAGCTCTGTTTAACATCGAAAAAGGAACCCCCCTGGAGTCCTCTTTAAGCTCTTTTCAGACTCTCGAAATATGAAAATATTACTGAGTGCTTGTCCTTTTCATCTCGTAAATGGATTGAAAATGACATCTACTCAATATAAGTTTAACCCTTTCTGGACTAAGAAAGATTATTTAAGAAAAAGGAATACGTTGATCAAACATGGTTAATAGGTTCTCTCATGTATTATTTTACACTTTTTCGAACTTGAGAGACAATTTTACGAAAAAGAACTTGTGGAGTTTTGTTTTTTGTCCCTTTTCAAGCTCTCTAAACATGAAAAGGACCAAGTTCTCATTGTCGTTAAACTTGTTAGAACATCAAATAGTGAAAAACTTGTCCATCATGACAAGACCAAGTTTCACCTTCGCTAGACTTGTTAAAACATCACATAGCGATGGATTCACCCAAAGGGTGGAATTATACTACAAGCATATGTTATCCTCCTCAAGCTTGTTAAAAAATAAAGAGGTACTGGTCAACAATGATTGGGGAAAATGGGAAAAGGGATAAATCACCTTATTGTAGCAAGTCACTCTTGAACATGACACTTTCACTTCATCTCTATGAATATTTGGGTTGCATTATCTACTTGATGGTTATCATACATATGGTCTATCACATGATACATCACTTTGGTTTTGGGTCAATGATGCCAATTCATTCAGTGTCGCCGACATGTTCAAGATAAGTCACTCAATAAACTTCATCCTTTGCAATACTCATAAACCTTCATTTTCATGACTGTCGTTCCTGAACATTGTGTCTTCAGTCACATTCTGTCTTCAAAATCATTACACTTGTTTCATGTCGTTGATGGGGGATACAAAAAGGCCCTCTTGCGATGAGTTGCTTCTTATTGACATCATCATATTATCCGGGAAGTTGACCTAGAAATACCCTTCCAGTACCTTGAAGCTTGCATACATCAAAGGCAAGTTTCTCGCTTCTGGCGACAAGTTAATATCACTGGCCTTCAGCCAAAATACTTTGTATGGTGTTCAACATCAAAACATCTATTCACACCATGCAGAATGTATTGTAGTACCTTGATAATCATTATCATTATCAGTGATCTCTCTTGCGTCTGTTAACAGCTTACATCATTGGCTGGTAATCCGACGGTGTCTTCCCATGTTCGACTTCAGATCACATTTTCACATGATTAGACTCATACTTGAGGGAACTATTGGACGAGACAGAAGACTTCGAATCTAGTTTCATCCATTTGGGCTGCGATTTAGGAGAGTACTAAATCATCTGTACAATGGATTTACACATATGGTCATCCTATCAAGGGTCTATATCTATAGACGACTAGCTAATTTACGTACATGTAATGAAAAGTTTATATGATGAGTATGAGCATGCCTTACCTCATAAATTCATGAAAAATTCAAAGATATCATGATATTATGTATTGTAATTAATGCAGGTCATCGTCCACTTCAGATCCTGCTCATTAGTGCATCATAAAGCATATCACTCGACATTATCATTTTCGACTTCATGCTCTAGGGGGAAACTATTACAGGTCTATTTGGTCACATCACTCCTGACATTCAGATCAGTACAATTAGGGCTAATCAAACCATAATTCAGTTGCTACATACCCTAGACAAGTCATCACATTGAATTCTTCCATCCATGAAAGTTTCCTAGCCTGAAACCTTGCTGAAATGCCTCCTTGGGACACCAGCGCAGCCTTGGTCAGGGGTGACTACGCTGCATAGCAAGTAGACCCATTCAGGCCTGCACTTAGTCCCACTTACACCTACACTGGGCGAGAATGAGTGAAATTTGCATAAGGTTCTGGGAGTATTCCTTGATTATATATCATTCTAGAAGGATCCTAGCTCTTATCTCATGCTATGAGCTCGAATTTGGATAGGCTCTGGATCAATTAACCTCCTATCCTCTCATCCCTTTCTCCATGGAAACTAACTCCAATTTTGGAAGGTCGTTCAATGCCAAATTTATGACATAACCACGTCCATTTCCCTATAAAATGATCACTCGTCATAGTGATCAAGGGGATAGAATTTGAATATTGTAGAGAAATACTATTGGTTTAAGATTTGAGTTCATGTCAAGTAATGTTATGCTGTTGAATTGATGTGCTTTTAGTGTGACGAGGATTGGACTGAAGTTGGATGAATGACACGGGATTGAACTGCATTGGGTGTAACTCTTCCTTCTATATTAATAAAGTTTTTTATCCCTTTTCTCATATTCTTGTTCATATCTATGATGATTATGTGTTTCAATGTTGTCAATTCCATTGGTTTATAGTATATAGATCATGTATGCATCGGTCATTATCATTTTTGTTTCTATTGGCACAGGTACCAATTGAGCGGATTCAGTTCAGGTGGGAGCGATGGGATCAATTCAAAGGAGGTCAAGGAAGCGAAAGATTACAAGTAAGTTCCTTCATCTCATCTATCTACTATAGGAAAAGGTTAAACAACTTTCTTTCTGTTTTTCTAATTGTAGCTACCCACTTAGGGCAAATGTGTTTATCTGTAGATACAAATTCCATATAACAGGAATCCTTATGGAAATATCTTTCATCCCCAAGCCCAGGCACCTTTGTACCCTCATTATAAACCACAATATCCACAATATCCACCCTATATTCCTTATGCATCAAATATAACTCAATTCCAACAAGGGTATAACCCACCTTATCACCAAAAATCTGCATTATTGTTACCACCTTTGTTACAATAGCCACAACCCTTACCACTACCTCAAAATACCAACCCATCTTCATAGAAGAAGCAACAATCATTTAACCCTCCTCGACCAACGTAGCTTCTTGCACAATCGATATATAATCCTAATAATAAACCTCCTCAACCTATACAGAACATTGAAATGCAACCTTTTCTAACTTATGTTATCACTACCTTTCCCATAAATGAAATTCAACTGAGATTTGGGAAAATCATTAAAAAAAATAAATCTGCAATAGTTATATAAGAGGAGGATCCCCATGTAGAGTCAGAACGAATGGAAAATGAAAATAACATTGAAGTAAAATAACCATGGGATCTCTTAGAATCCAAGGAGCCCCCTTTTCCTAAAATATTGCTTGTAAAGAAGACCGAGACACCAATACAGTATGATTTGGAATTTGAGCTAAGAAATGTTTGTATAAAGATCCCTTTGGTACAAGCTATTGAATACATTCTTATTTACAGTAAGATTGTTATGGATCTTTGCATTAAGAAACTAGGAAGGAAGAAAAACAATAATCAAACCATCAAAGTAATCAACTAAATGTCATAAATGAAATCTAGGCTACCACCAAAATACGATGATCCAGGGAACCCAGTGGTAACCGTAGGGATTAATTGAAATTTTCTGCCTAATACTCTTGTAGATCTTAGGGAAGCCATCAATGCAATGACCATTGATATAATGACATTATTTCAATTAAAAGAGATAAGATGCATGCCCATTGTGTTGGAATTAGTAGATAATTCCATCATCAAACCCATTGTGGTCCTAGAATATGTGGTGGTAACAACATCTTCTTTGGAATATCTAATTGATTTTATAGTAATTTCTCCAAAAACTACCAAACCAGGACACCAAATAGTCTTAAGTCAGCCCTGGCTAGCTACTATTGATGTTGTCATTGGGTTAAAAAATGGGGAAACGACTATCTCTAATGGGTCATAAATACAAAGGTTGATTATCTTTCCACCTGCCCAATTAGCTGGAGAAGTGCCTCTTTGGTTGGGAAATCCTTATGGGGAATAAGATTGCATGATTCCTTTCCTGACTTTAGAAAAATCAAGAGGGCTTCAAGAAAAAACAGAAGAACATGTTTTGCAACAATTTTTATATGATATAAGTTGTATAGAATATCATGTTCCTTTTAGTGGCTACCATCATGTTTTCAACAGTGGATTTTAGGAAACTTGTTATCCCGTTGTGTTTAAATTATTCACCCAAAGAAGAATGAAAAGAAGCAAGCACCCAATATATTGAAATTAGTTCTGGAAAGACATTGTATGTTGGTATAGGTTTAAGCACAAAACCAAGACAACAAGTAGTAGAAATTATCTAAAAACGGTCTGGGGAATTTGCTTTGGATTATTTAGATATGAAAGGAATTCATCTTGATACCTACATACATCACATTTATACTAATGAAGAAATCAGGCCTGTAAGATAGCCACAAAGACAAATCAATCCATCCCTCAAAGAAATTGTAAAATATGAACTGCAAAAATTTTTGAGTGCAAATTTTATATACCCCATAATCTAACAGTAAGTGGATATCTCCTTTAGTGGTGGTTCATAAGAAGAATGGGAAATTGATGATTTTCATTGATTATATGGAGTTGAACAAAGCCACCTTGAGGGACTATTTTTCTTTGCCTTTTATTGATCATGTACTTGATACTTTATCAGGGAAAAAATATTTCTCCTTCCTGGATGGGTACAACAGTGACAATCAAATCCAAATAGCCCCAGAAGACCAAGAGAATACTACTTTTACCAAACCATGGGGTACATATGCTTACAGAGTTGTTCTATTTGGCTTGTGTAATGCTCCAGCTACCTTTCAGAGGGTTGTCTTAGTTATTTTTGGTAATCTGGTACACGAATGTGTGGAAGTCTATATGGATGACTTCACAGTGTATGGAAATGATTACCAGTAGGCTCTGGAAAACTTAGAAAAAGTTATGATTCCTTTTCAGGAAAATCATCTACCTGTTTAGTCAATTTAGTGTCCTAATTGCTTGCATAAATTATCAACTGAGGTTCGTAAGCTGATGAAGTGTAGTTCATTTTATGTGCTTAGTTAACCCTTCTTACTTCATTTTTTTGTATTTTTATATTGTTTTGGGGGTTTCTGTTCTTTGATTCCTAATGATGTACAAACTTAACTATGAGAAACTGAATCTAAACCTCCTAAAGGTGAACCAAGAGCTTAAAACTAGTCAAAATCTAAGTAAAAGAAGGAAAAACAGAGCATCTGTCCTATCTTGCCATTAATCCTAAGTCATGAATCTAATTATTAAAATTAAAAGGTGAAGTTGTAAGGCATGTTGAAATAAATACAGAGAATGAAATTAACTAAATTACTTCTAGTTACTCTAACCTTCAATTTTGAAAGATAACCTTCATGAGATGGAATACAAGCAACTTTCTATACTTCATGATCTAGAGAACTAATAAAACATGCAGAAAGTAACTGATTGGTTTCAATCATTGTGTAAAGTGAATATTTAACCATTTATTTTAGGGTGGGTGTCAGCTTGAAATGGTGATAAAAAACATTCATTAACACAGTGCATTGACAATCTGAACTAGAAAATAAAAAACAAAAAAAAGCGAGTAAACTAGTCAACAATGCATTCTCATTACTTTCAACCTTACTCTGTTTAGAAACAAAGTCATTTCCTTTATGGAATGGGTTGGAGAAACAAGACTGTACAATTGAATTCTAACATTATGCTACTGACCAAAACTAAAAGAAGTCAAACTACAAGAAATCAACCTAAGTTAGAAATATCGTAAAAGCAAATGGTGAAATTAAAACTGAACAGAAAACAAATGGAACAAAAACCTCCTTGAGTGTAGGTGCCCTTTGCAGCTGACTGGGTTGAGCTGCTAACTAATTGAAAATGCTTTGTCAAACGATCATTAGTCAACACACGACTTTATATTATAAATAGGAACAAAGTCCAAAAATACAGAGCTGCGAGTCTGAACTCAATACATCAAAATCTTTGAACCCCTCTTGATTTTGTACAACCAGTACTTAAAAGAAAATATTCGTAATTGTCTTTGAGGAAAACTAGCTATAGGTGGCCTATACATATTACAACAAGGCTCCGTAAATGTCTAATCAGCTATAGGTGACTTGAATTCAAGCAATATGTTTGCATAGAACCGTTAACACAAGTGGTTGATCCGAGTTAATGTTGCAAAAGAAATGTTGGATTTATTAATTAACCACATAAGAGTAGACAAAGAGTCTTATTGCTTCTGGGTATCATACGTTTGACTCCACCTTTGACTACGATCTTGAGCTTGCTTCCTTGTCGATCTAGGCTAACTAACTAGGACGGAATCCATGTGTAGACGATTCTAGATATGCCCACGTGGCTGGTTTCTTCATTTGACACCTGGAACCTACCAGACCATGGAGGTAGCTATAGAATACACAGTTAGCTGTAGAATAGGTTTTATTCTGTAGCTAATTTGCAAAAACTTATTCAAATATCAAAAACATAAAAATATAACATGTCAATCATTTAATGCCCTCCTTAAGACAAAATCTATCATTTATCATTGATGGGAATCTATAATCTTATGGAAAAGCAAGGGAAAGAAGTGAGAAAGCTATCAAGGAGAGGGTAATTCTGAGGTTCAACATACCCCCACTACAAAATCATTGCATGTCCCCATGCAACTTGCCAAAAATGTGAATTGTTCTTTCCTATTGCATTTGCTCAGACACCTAGTACATCTAATTTTCTTATTTTGCTCCTCTTTGAAGTGACTGCCATTCTGTGTTTCTTCATAAGAAGCCTGCATTTAAGGTTGATGATTGTTCTGTTCAAGCTTCTATTCTTCCTCTTCAACTTCCTATTCTTATTATACCATAGCCCTAGGTGTTGTATTGTATTATCATGAATAGCCTTATCCAATTTACTTTGTTCCCTCAGGATTTTATTTTCTTTCTTGATATGTCTGTTCAATATATCTAACTCATAGATTTCCTATTTTAGAAAGTCAGTTAGAGGTTCTTGTGGATTGACAGAGGGTTCTAGATTGGCTGAGGATTCCGGATCCATTGAGGCACTTTTCTTCTCCAGTGATTCTATATAATCATAGATTTTTTGCTACACTGGGTCCATGCCTAGATATCCTCTGCTGGGGCTGCCTTCAAAATAGCGTTCAGGAGAATTTTGAGGACTGTGTGTAAATGGAACATTGTCAGGAGATGGTACTAGGGTTTCTTCTTCTAAATTTATGAACTATGTTCCCTTTGATGATATCTTCTTTACCATACCTCGGAGTCTAGAGCTCCTTCTAAGTTGTAGAGGGCTTATGTTCTCCTCCTTTATACCCTCTTTCTCCTTTTCTATCTTTTATTTTCTCTTGATTTTTTTCCTAATCTCTGTCAATTTTTCAAAGATTAATTGTTCATCATCTTGTTCTAATGAAGATTCAAGTTTGTTTCCAGTAATTCCACCAGCTTTCTTTTTCATTTCCCTTTTTGCTTGATTTGCTCCTTGATCTCTATCAATTTTTCAGAGACTAGCTCTTCATCATTTTTCTGTGTTGAGGACTCAGGCTTTCTTTGAATGGTTATACTAGTCTTCTTTATCCTACTCTTTCTGACATTACCCTCTTCAGGTGATTCTGTTTCCTCTTGGAAATAGTTTCTTATCAGGAAATTTTCCTGAGTATCTCCTCTTCTTTTTAAATGAAACTCAACCAGTATTTTTACCAACCCATGATGGTACATGGTTGTGTCTAGGAATTGTATTTTCTTCTGTAAATTTGAAGCCATCCTTCTTAAACTATTTAGTAGGAAGAAAGGGAGGTTGATGTCTCCATTTTCTAGAAATTTCATCAATAAACGTATATGATAGACATACATGCACCCGAATCTCCCTTCACAGGTAATGAATTTCTGTAATATCAAAAGCATGATTCCCCATTTACTTTTAAGTGCTGAAATAGGAATTCCTTTTCTAAACACAGATACATCCATACCTGGGTTCCTAAGGATTACTTTCCATGATTCACTGTGGAATTCCTTGTTTTTAAACCATCTCTCACCATGTCTTGGCAGTCCTATAGCCTCTGCTATGTAGGATTCTGTTGCTACAAACTTAATGTCTCAAATTTCTACTTTTGTACCATCAAATGATCTAGCAAAATATTTTATGATCTCTTTGTGGAAGCCATCAAATTTTTCAATGAAATTGAGCCATCCATCCTTCTGCAACATCTCCTTGAGTTGTGGGAATCCCTCCATATATTTTGCTCCTACTAACTCTATCCTAATAATGAGTCCCATGGCTTTTGTTTTGCAAAATTTCTTAACCTTCAGAATTACTCTCCTGGTCTATGAAATGGACTGACTGTGGGTATGGTGAAAAAGAACTACGGGTTTGCATGGAATAAGTAGACGGTGAGGGTTTAAAGAGACGTGGATACATTGGTCACATTGTAGTCTTGACCATTAATAGATGGAGTTATTAGGGACCGTTTATGTACAGAGTATGGAGAGTGTAGTAGAGATGTGGTATGATGAAATTATTATGGACCATTTAGTACCGAGTATGGAAGATGTGGCAGAGATGTGGTATAATGAAGTGGCATTCAAATCAAATGATGACTTGTTAAGGAGACATATGATTATTCATATTATACATGACTTATGTTTTTAACTTTCTGTTTGAAATAAATTTTGCATTTTACCTTTAGAACTTAACCTTTTGCTTGATAACTCCTTTGGTGTTGATCCATAGGTACTTTTAGCATGGTTGGTCTCCAAAACTTGATTCTTCAATTTCCTGCATTCATGATTTATTTGTGAGTTGTACAATTGTGCCAGAGCTGATAAGTAAGTTGTAGCTGCAGAATCAGATTAGCTGCAGAATGGAATCAACTGCAGAATGTGAAAAGAAGGAAAAGTGAAGTATGGCTATGGAATATGAGTGTAAAAATGAAATGGAAATGGGTTATGACAGTGAGATGAAATGAGATGTAAAATAAAATGGGAAATAGGGTGAAATGGATTAAAAATATAAAAATAAAATATAAATGGAATACGACAGTGAGATGAAATGGAACTGTAAAATAAAATGAAAACAGAATGAGATGGAATGAGACTATGAATTTTCAGACTCTAAACTGCAAATAAATGTAGCTTTTTGTCACTACTTATTACAGAAAGGAAATGGAAAATATAGGATGTCAGAAACCTTTGATTTTCACCCTGTATTTTCTGTATAAGTATGCCAATCAATGATTGGTTTCAAACTCATACAATTTTATATTTTATATTTATTTTATATATTTTTTTAGGAAAAATAAAGACCAAGTTAGTGGAGAAGAAGAATTCTTCTTCACTAGCTTCATCTTAGAGTTATTCTGGAAAATCTTAATGAACTCCTCTCTTGAAACTGGTTTCTGATATGTCTTCAATCGATGACCATTCACAAGAAGAGGTATTTTGCTTCCATCTATTGTCGTTATCCTTACTGCTCCATTATTAAAGACTTCTTCAATCTCATATGGCCCAAGCCAATGAGTTTGAAACTTCCCTTGAAAATCTTTGAACTTTGAATCGAACAACAGTGCCCAATCTCCTGCTTGAAACTTCTTCTCCTTAATATATTTATCGGCCATTTAGCCCTTTGCTGTTGGACTATACTGGTTCTTTGAATTGCATCTTGCCTGATTTCGTCAAGCTCATTGAGTTGCTCCAATATATGTTGATGTGCCTATGATAAATCCAGTCCCAATTGGACTGCCATCTTGAATGTTTTGATTTGAAACTCTATAGGGAATAGGACTTGTTTCCCATAAACAAGTTCATAGGGTGTGTGTCCTGTTGTGTTCCTTCATGTAGTTCTATAAGCCCATAAGGCTTTAGGAAGCCTTTCTGCCCAATCTTTTCTATGTAGATGCACAGTCTTAGTGAGAATTCCTTCAATCACCTTATTTGTAGATCCAATTGACCATTCGCTTGTGGATGATAGGGGGTATATTTCCTATGTTTTATCTTGTAATCTTCCACAAGACTCTTCACCATTTTAGATGTAAATTGAGATCCCTGATCTGTCACAATTTCTCTTGGAACACCAAAATGAATGAAGATGTCCTCAAAAAGAAAATTAACTACACATTTTTCATTAGCAAAAGGCAATTATTTAGCCTCTACCCATTTAGTGACATAATCAGTGCATACCAATACATACTTCTTTTGCTTAGATGGGGGATTAATTTGTCCAAAAAAATCCAAGGCCTATTTTTCAAAAGGTTTCAATGAGCACCTGAATTTGTAGTGGCATTTCATTTCAAGGAGCAAGTTTTCCTACCCTTTGGTAGCTTTCACACCTCCCGACATATTCTTTGGCATATTTGAAGATGGATGGCCAATAATATCCTAAAGAAAGGATTCTATAGGTTGTCATCTTGTCAACAAAGTGTCCACCACACGGTTCATCATGACATGCCTTAAGAATCTCAAGCATTTCATCTTCCCTCACACATATTCTAATCATGAGATCTGGACCTGTTTTATACAATTCATTAGTGATCCATGAGTATCTTGCACTTATTTGAATGATTTTTCTTTTCTCTCTAGGAAACAAATGTGAAGCAAATTTCCCTGTGACTAAGTAATTGGCAATATCTACAAACCAAGGGCTCTGAGTAGTCACTACAAAAACATATTCATCAGGAAACTTATCTTCAACCGGAGTGTCATCTTTGATATTTTTATTCTAGACAAGAAATCAACAACTGTGTTTTTTTTTCCAAGTCTATCTAGCACAGTAATATTGAATTCTGGCAAGAGTAATAGCCATCTTGTAACTCTGCCATTAGTAATAGGTTTATTCATTAAGTATCTAATTGCAAAGTGATCTGTATGAAAAAAGGTTTCATAGATTGTTATATAATGTCAAATTCTTACTTGTATAGTATATGGCATAGGGAATCAAATATTTTTGTCCTAATACAGCTCCCAGAGTTGTATCTAAAGCATCTGTTGAAATGTGAAAAGGTGGTTTCCAATTTGGACCTCTCAAGATGGATGCTTCAGAAATTCTTGCTTTAAAGTCTCAAATGCTAACTAGCAATCAGGATTCCAATTGAATTCACAATCCTTGGTGAGTAATTTGAATAGTGGGGATGCTATTTTAGTGAAATTTTCTATAAATCTTCAATAGTATCCTGTAAATCCTAGAAAAATTATAACATCCTTTTGGCAATTTGGAATTGATAATTTACAGATGACTTCAAATTTAGATTTATCAACTTTAATCCCATCTCCTAAAATGTGATGTCCTAAAACAATCCCTTCTATAAACATCATAAAAAAAAATTCATGGCTTAGTGAAAGGCTTGCTTCCTTACATCTTTAAAAAACATTTTCCAAATACTCTAAAACTTCTTCAAATTTATTCCCATAGACTGTAAAGTCGTCCATGTATACCTCTACATAATCATGTATTAGATCAAAAAAAATTCCCAGTACTGTTCTTTGGAATGTTGCAGGTGCATTACATAATCCAAAAGGAAGTACTTGGTAGGCATAGATTCCCCATGGAAAAGTAAATGTGGTTTTATCTTGATCTTCAGGTGCCACCTGAATCTAATTATAACCACTAAAACCATCCAAGAATAAGAAATACTTCTTACCTGCTAATGTATCTAACACTTGATCTATAAAGGGCAAAGGAAAATGACCTTTAAGGGTAGCTTTATTCAATTCTCAATAATCAATGCACACCCTCCATTTACCATTCTTTTAAGGCACAATCACTAAAGGGGAAACCCATTGGCTGTCTGAAATTGGGTAAATGATGTTTACATTTAGCAGTTTTTGCAGCTCTTCTTTCACAATTTCCCTAAGATTTGGATTCAAACTTCTTTGAGGTTGTCTGATAGGTTTACAATTTTGTTCAATGTAGATGTGATGTATACAAGTCTTATTAATAATTCCTTTCATGTTAGTATATTCCTATGCATATGCAGTAGAATGTTGTTGTAATGTTTTGATTAGCTTTTCCTGTTATAATTTCTCCAAGTTATTATTTATGTTCAATCTTCTCCCTGGAAATATTTCAATTGTAGAGCTACCAAATTCTTCCATAGAATAAAGAGACATCTACCTAGATGACAAATATTCAATACTGGATTTTTCTTGGAATTGATCATGTTCATATTCCGGAGATGGTTCAAAATTTTCCATTGTATTCAAGATTTGACTATTTTCACTAATATATGAAATAGTAGAGGTTGAATGTCATTTTCATCATCAATCCATTCTTTGTCATATATTTCTGTGATTGTTCTTGCTAGAGGATATAGAGTGAATTTCTTTGTTGAATTCCCATCAGAAATATACATGTCACCAGATCTACAGCTAATTAAAGCATTAGCTCTAGCCAGCCAAGGTCTTCCTAATATAAGTGAATGTCCTCCTAGATAAAATCATAAAATCAACAGGGTTTCCCCAAGAATCTAAGGATAATGAAGTATATTCTAACACACCATCTGGTTTGATTACAGATCTATCTGCTAATTACAGTAATGTAGGTGTGTAAAGAAGATTAGGAAGCTTGAGTTGTTCCATGGTTTGTTTGCTCATGATGTTTATAGTTGCTCCTAAATCAATCAATGTATTGGGAATTTCAACTCCATTGATATGTGTTTTAACAATTGGACTTCCTGGATCTACATATTTTTGTATGGCAATTTTTCCCATCATTATATCTTCTATTTTTTCCTACTAGGTGAATTCTTTTTGTTTCTTTTGCTTTTCTTCCCGGTTTCTTTATGCTCAACTCCTTTATTGTTTTAGCTAGGATTGGAATCTCCTTAATGGATTATAACAAAGGGATTTTGATACAGACATTTTTCAATTCATCTAGAAAATCATAATTAGGCAACATAATCTTCTTTTCTACTCCTCTATCAACTTGTAATCTTTCAGGAAAAGGAGGTGTAAAAGTAGATACTGGTTTCTCAATGATAGGAGTTGAGTTCACTGGTTCTTTCTATTTTTCATTTTCAGTATTTTGGTTTTGGAGAGATGTTCCTTCAAAAAATTTATTGGGTTGTAGAGAATCTTTCTCATAATTGTCTTGTTCTTGAATAACTACAGAAGGCCTTTCCTTTTCTAATATCCTACCAGATCTTAGTTGAACATCATTGAGATATAGATGAGTGATCATATAAGTTGGAAATTTGTGTCCTTCCACCATGTAAGTATTCTAGGGATTTTTATTGTTGGGGTTTGGTAATGGTTGGGCAGGTAGTTGATTTGCTCTCTGCTAAAATGGTAGTAAGAGTTGAGGATTTTGGTTTTGTTGTGCAATCTGTTGTGGATTTTGTTGTGGAAATGGTAGTGAAAGTTGAGGGTTCTGATTTTGAAGTTGTGGCTGCTGATTTTGTTGTGGAATTTGTGGGGGAGGATAATTCTAATATGATGGAAGATATTGATAATATTGAGAAAATCTTCCATAAGGATTTTGTACTCCTTGAGCCCAAGGTTGAGATTGAGATTGAAGCCAAGGTTGCTTCCAAGAACTCCAATTTTGTGGGGGTTGGAGATACATTTGATTGCTAAATCCCTGATTTTGTGGCCCCTGCCAAGGTCTTCTAGAGACAAAGCAAAGAGATTGTGCTGAATTTGGAATTGTTCCTTCTTGAAAAACAACCTTAAGACCTGGAATTAAAGTACAACCCTTGGTCTCATGTTTTTTTGAACAAATCATACAAGTCTCTATGAATTTTTGCATCCAAAGGACATTCTCTTAAAGCGTGTTTTTTTTCTGCATTTGGGATAGAAAATAGCTAAATAATCAGCCTCGGTTTTCTGCTTGTTTTGCAAACTAAGGGTGCCTATTTGCTCTCTAAGGCTCCCTAGAATATATGTTTTGAATTCATCAAGCATATTCCCAATTTCTTCCCTACTCACTGATCCAGTTGTAGACTTATTCACTCTAACAAGAGAAGGATCTCTTGGACCTTTCCCACTTTTGGATTTCCCTCTTGAGAGATGAACCATAATTCTCCTATGTCACTTAATGGGAGTTGAGATATATCTCCCTTCCCCGTCATGTTAAGGATATCTATCCACTCATCTCTAATGGCTTTTAATAGAAGAGCTTTTAAGGTATCTTCATCTAAATTTTCCATCTTTGCTCTTTTCAAGTTATAGTTGAATCTCTCAATTAAATCTTATAGATTTTCATCCTCTCGTTGCATCATTTTGAACACTTCATCCTTGTGATTGGTAGGCATGCAATAATCCAAATACCTATCCAAAAGCACTTTCTTCATTTCATTCCATGTTCTAATGGACTGAGTGACTAACCTCATGAACCACTTCAAAGAAACTCCTTTCAATGTTGAAGGAAATAACTTAAGTTTTTGAGAGTCTTCTAAGTAATCATAAGTTCTACACAAGACTTCAAACTCAAATAAAAATGTTTCAATATCCTCACTTTTTAACCCATGGAAATTTGGGAGGACATAAGGTGAGATATTTTTCATTGTGGCATTTGTTTCTTCATCAACTATAGGGAATCCAAAAGAATTATCTATTTCCCTATTTCCTCTACCTCCTCCATTATTTCCTCTACCTCTTCCTCTACCCCCTCCTCCAAACAGTGTGAATTCTCCATCCTCTCCTTCTTCTACCATTATACTTTCTTCGAGTCAATATAGGGTTCAACCTACAAGGTTACTTTTTCTTCCTTTGGTTCCTCTATTAATGGTATGTGGGAGAGAGGTTCTATTTCTTCTTCCTCACTAGGTATTCCTAATTCCTCAACTAAAATGTTCTCCCCTATGGAGGTGAAAAAGGCTACTCCTTCTATTGGAGACCCAAGATTTTTCTCCTTTAGGACTGCCTCAGTAGATGAAATAGGAGATCCTTTTGATTGGATTTCTAACCTTAGTACTTCAGGAGTTTTATGGCTAGAAGTATGATCTTGAGATGGAGGTGTATCTCTTCTTGTTCTTGGTGGAGTAGGTGGTGTTGTAGGAATTGAACTCCTGCCTCTAGCTATAAATCTACCCTTACAATCTCTTTCTCTATGCATATCATTTTTTTTTTAATGTAAGAGATAAGGTTACCTAATTACACTTCCCTGGAAACGGTGCCAAAATGTTTAGTCAATTTAGTGTCCTAAATTGCTTGCATAAATTATTAACTGAGGTTCGTAAGCTGATGAAGTGTAGTGCACTGTATGTGCTTAGTTAACCCTTCTTACTTCGTTGTTTTGTATTTTTATATTTTTTTGGGGGGGGCTTTTGTTCTTTGATTCCTAATGATGTACAAACTAAACTATGAGAAAATGAATCTAAACCTCCTAAAGGTGAACCAAGAACTTAAAACTAGTCAAAATCTAAGTTAAAAGAAGGAAAAACAGAGCATCAGTACTATCTGTCATTAATCCTAAGTGATGAATCTAATTCTTAAAATTAAAAGGTGGAGTTGTAAGGCATGTTGAAATAAATACAGAGAATGAAACTAACTGAAGTACCTCTAGTTACTCTAACCTTCAAATTTGAGAGATAACCTTCTTGAGATGGAATACAAGCAACTTTCTATACTTCATGATCTAGAGAACTAAATAAAACATGCAGAAAGTAACTGATTGATTTCAATCATTGAGTAAAGTGAATGTTTCACCATTTAGTTTAAGATGGGTATCAACTTGAAATGGTGATCAAAAACATTCATTAACACAGTGCATTGACAATCTGAACTAGAAAATAAATAACAAAAATAGTGGGTAAACTAGTCAACAATGCATTCTCATTACTTTCGACCTTACTCTGTTTAGAAACAAAATCGTTTCCTTTATGAAATGGGTTAGAGAAACACGATTGTACAATTGAATTCTAACATTATGTTACTAATCAAACTACAAGAAATTAATCTAAGCTAGAAATACTACTAAAAGCAAATGGTGAAATTAAAACTGAATAGAAAACAAATGGAAAGAAAACCTCCTTCAGTGTAGGGGCCCTCTGCAACTGACTGGGTTGAGTTGCTAACTAATTGAAAATTCTCTGTCAAGCGATCATTGGTCAACACATGACTTTATATTATAAACAGGAACAAAGTCCAAAAATACAGAGCTGAGAGTCTGAACTTAATACATCAAAATCTTTGAACCCCTCTCAGTTCTGTACAACCAGTATTTAAAAGAAAATATTCATAATTGTCTTTGAGGAAAACTAGCTACATATGGCTTATACGTATTACAAAAAGACTACGTAAATGTCTGATCAACTACATGTGACTTGAATTCGAGCAAGATGTTTGCACAGAACCGTTAACATAGGTGGTTGATTCGAATTAATGTTGTAAAAAAACTGTTGGATTTATTAATTAACCACAAAAGAGTAGATGAAGAGTCTTATTTCTTTCGAGTATCATACATTTGACTCCACCTTTGACTAAGATCTTGAGCTTTCTTCCTTGTCGATCTGGGCTGAGTGACTAGGACAGAATTCATGTGGAGATGATTCCAAAGATGCCCATGTGGCCGATTTCTTCATTTGACACCTGGAACTTGCCAGACCATGGAAGTAGCTATGAAATACACAGTTAGCTACAGAATAGGCTACATTATGTAGCTAATTTGTAAAAACTTATTCAAATAGAAAAAGCATAAAAATATAACATGTCAATGAGTTAATGTCCTCCTTAAGACAAAATCTATCATTTATCATTGATGGGGATTTGTAATCGTATGGAAAAGCAAGGGAAATAAGTAAGAAAAGTTGTCAAGGAGAGGGTAATTCTAAGGTTCAAAACTACCTCTTACTAATGAGAAATGCAAAATGATGCAGACCGAGGGATTTTTTCTGGGTCACTAGGTGTCACAAACAAGGATAAAAGTTGACCCTCCAAAATTTGAGGAAATTTCACAAATCTCAGTCCCAAAATCACAAAAAGAGGTAAGAAGTTTTTTGGGACATGTAGGGTATTATAGGAGATTCATTGAAAAGTTTACTAAAAATTTTTCACCTATGTTTAGATTTCTCATTAAAGATGTTGATTTTTGTGGGATATGGAATGTCAAAATGCTTTTCAGGTACTGAAATATAGAATGTTGAGGGGGCCTAATTGGTCTCTCCCTTTTCACATTTGTAATGATGCATCAGATACATCTCTTGGAGTTGTTCTAGGAAAAAGGGAGAATCACATTATGTGTGTTATGTAGGTTTTAACCCGATACAAAATTACCTGTATATGAATTCTAAAAGCAGAAAATAAACAATGGCAAGAGAATAACACATAAAACAAATATACACAGAGATTTTCCCCTGGATCCCAAAACCAGGACTACCAGATTGATTTTTCATTATGTTCCTTTCAATGTTACAGTACATATATATACATGCCAAAGCATCCATAAACCCCAATCCATTAACCCTAGATTAGAACAGAATCGTAGTTCCCTTGACCAGATCTATAAAAAAACCATGGACTAAAAACCATCGCACCCAAAACCATGTGTGAAATACATTCACAAAACTATAGGTAGGTGTGGTGTAGGTAAATATCCTATGCGGACAGAGGTGATCCCTCTAGCACTAGAGTGGATGTAGCTGCAAACAGAACAACCTAATGAAAGCTTCCTTAGACTAGAATTAAATAAGAGGGCCTACCTCTTGGAACACTATTTCGCTTGATGATGGCCTCACTCCTTTGCTCTAGCTTCCTTTTGTTATTCAAATATCTTGAAAAAATGCACAAGAAACAAAAACAAACATAAAATCATGCAAGCGCATTCAATCTACTTAAAAATTCAAGGAACCTTAAGCCACTAAATGTATTATGACACTCAATGTAGGAAATAAACCATTAGTTGTATTCATATAAAACTCATAAAGAAATACAACCAAAGCCTTGAAATTGCAGGTCTCCTCCAACTATCCTGGTTCCCATACCTCTGCTAGCATCTCATGGATATCCCCAACAATGGAAGTTTAAGGCTTCTTCCCTTTAGTTCGAAACCAAACCAAACACACTATTCTCCCTTCACAAACATAAATTAGAAGGCTAAAATCTATAGATATCTTGCTGGTTATTTAAGCTCCAAAAAATACTAGTTCAACTTGGAAAAGGAGGAGTTTATATAGCTTTAATGGAGGGGAGATGTTTCCTATTATTATGGGAGAGGCCTTATCTCTTGAGTTTGTTCCATATTAATAAGGAAAAGGAGCCCAAACTGAATTCCTCAGCTCTATCCGGCCCAACCATTTACCAGAATTCCATTATGAAGCTTCTAGACCTGGAAGCTTCGACTCCCTATTTAAAAAACTTGCCAAAAGAGGATTGGTGTGACTGATCAAGGGCTCAATTGCATCGTACATCATTAGGCCTGGTTTCAAATTCTAAAAATTGGCACAAGGAGGGAATTAGGCACTAGCTCCATTCTTGTAAACTAGGGTAAAAGGAAGATTCTTGGGAAAGGATGCAAAAGGGAAACATTCTGCTTATGAAGAGGGACATAAGGGAAGTCTCTTCACGATGGGAAAGCATGTAGGGTTCACTGTAGAGGTCCTTCAGGATCAAGGAATGGGGAATATAGGGACAGTGATAAAATGTTGTGTAACAGTAGGTCCGCCCACCTAATGTAGGAAAAGAGTATAACACAACGCAACATTCTCCCACTTGTTGTTTTCTTTTCATAGGAGGCCATAGGAGGGCTTAGTCATTGATCCAACCCTGCAATGCCCATTGTTTCTCTACACCAAGAAACTTCTCAGAGCTCACATAATTTTTCAATGCATCTGCAATAGTCTTCAAAGTGTCGACCTTTACCAGCAACACTTTTTTGTCGTCTACCATATCCCTCACAAAGTAATACTGAACATCAATGTGCTTTGTCTTTGAATGATAAGCATGGTTCTTTGCCAAGAAAATTTCACTTTGGTTATCACGGTCTATCCTTATAGCTCATCGTACTAACCCCATACTTGAACACAATCTCCACAACCAAACTACTTCCTTGCTTGCATGAGTGGCTGCCATGTATTCTGCCTCTATAGTTGACAATGCCACTACAGATTGTCTCTTACTCATCCAACTAACTGCACCTCCAAATAGGTCAAAAACATACCCACTTGTAGATCTTCTCTGATCCAAATCTCCAGCCCTGTGTGCATCAATAAAGCCACAAATTTCCAAAATTCTATCCAGTCCTAGTCTTCCTTGGTAGCACAAACCATAATCACTAGTTCCACGCAAATATCTGAGAACCCGCTTCATTGTTGTCCAATGCTCCTTCCATGGTTTTGACATAAACATGCTCAATACTCCCACTGCATGTGCAATGTCTGGTCTGGTATAGACCATCGCATACATCAGGCTACCGACTGCACTAGCATATGGAACACGAGACATGTCCTCTTCCTCTTCTTATGTCTTGGGACACTATTCAACAGATAAATTTACATCTACAGGAATATGAACCCTCACCGGTTTACTATCATGCATATTAAACCTCCACAGTATCGTCTCGACATACTTCTTCTAGTTTAACCAAAGCTTCCTCTTTGCCTGATCTGGCTTAATTTCCATTCCCAAAATGTAGTTTGTAGCACCAAGATATTTCATTTCAAATTTGGAGGGAAATTGGGTCTTCAAATCTTGGATAATTTCTTTGTCATTTCCAACTAACAACATATCATCCACATACAAGACCAAATAAATAACACGGTCACCAATTAATTTCAAATATACGCAGTGATACGCTTTGCTTCTAGTGAAGCCAAGTCCCTGTATAAATGTATCAAATTTCTGATACCACATTCTTGGCCATTTTTTTAATCCACAACGAGACTTTTTTAACTTACATACCAACTCTTTCTTACCCTTCACCGCAGAGCCTTCAGGTTGCTTCATGTAGATCTCTTCTTCCAGATCCCCGATCCCCATGAAGAAATAATGTCTTCACATCCATACTTTCTACCTCAAAATCAAAAGCAAAAGCAATAGATAAAAGTATTCTAGTAGAAGCTACCTTCGAAACAGGAGAAAAAATATCACCAAAATCAATTCCTGACACCTGGGAATAACCCTTTTATACCAACCAATCTTTTTATTTCCCCACCTTTCCTTTTGCATTCATCTTCTTCTTGAACACCCATTTGCTGCCAATGTGTTTCCTTCCAGCCAGCAACTCCACTAGATCCCAAGCCTCATTTTTGTGCAAAGATTCCATTTCATTAACCATGGCCTCTTTCTAGACTTTTCCATCCTCTGAATCCACTGCTTCCTTCAGAATTCTGGGATCATCATCAGTAATAGATAAAGAAAATTTTAAATGGAAAGCAAATGGACTATACATTTATGTCTGCCTTCTTTCTTGAACTGATCTTCTCACAACTGGATTTTGTGGCTCTTCCCCTTCTGATTCCTCTTATGTTGTAGAGTCTGATTCTTCCTCCTTTAGCTCAAAATCTATCTTCATAGGTTCCTTTGGTAGGACTTCATGTTTAATAACATCTTTCACCTCTCTAAAAACCACATCTCGGATGTACAAAACCTTCCTTGTTACTGGGTTCCAAAGCTTATAACCTTTTAAACCATTCTTATACCCAATAAAGATGCACTTTTCCAATTTAATATCCAAGTTTGTTCTTCTCTCCTTTGGAACATGTACATATGCATCACATCCAAATACCCTCAGATGTGAAAGAGAAGGTTTCTTACCAATCCATACCTCTTGTGGAGTCTTATCCTACAACGCTGATGAAGGTGATCTCCTAACTAGGTAACATGTAGTCTCCATCGCCTCTGCCAAGAATTCTTGTCCTAACGCAACACCACTGAGCATGCTTCTTGCCCTTTCCATCAGTGTCTTGTTCATTCTTTATGAAAATCCATTTTTCTCAAGTATGTATGGAGTAGTCTTATGTTGTGCTATACCATACTTCTTACAAATCTCTTCAAATTCCTTCTTGCAAAACTCTCCATCGCTATCTGTCCTCAACACCTTTATCTTCTTCTATGTCTGGTTTTCCACCAGAGCCTTAAATTCTTTAAACCTGTCAAAGGATTCAGCTTTATTCTTGAGGAAATATATCCATGTATTCCTTGAGAAGTCATCTATAAATAACACATAGTACACAAACTTACCCAGTGATGGAACCAACACAGGTCCAAACACGTCATTGTGCACAAGCTCTAATATATGTTTCGCCCTATTACCACCAGATGGGAAACTCACCCGATTCTTCTTCCCATATACACAATTTTCACAAAAATCAAAATCCAGAGAGATATTAGACAAACCTTCTACCATACCTTTACCATGAAGTATTCGAAGGCCCTTCTCTCCAATATATCTAAGCCTTTGATGCCATAGCATGGTATGTTCTCCAGAGACCACTATATTTTCTGCTCCACTTTCAAAAGCCACAAAACTATTGCACCCATCAATAACAGTGATACCTTGTAGCTTGCACAGAGTTCCAATCCAAACTCCCCGCATCAATACCAATGCTCCTCAAACCATCTTGTAGGTGTCTTTCTCGAACACTATTTTTACACCTGCATCATCCAACTTGCTTACAGAAATCAGATTTATGGCTAATTGATGCAGGAGCATCAAGGGCATTTTTTTTATTTTGTAAATATGTTAAAAGGGGGTGTGTTGATTTTTAATATTTTATTAAATTAATTTGAGTAAAATAGGAAAATGTGAGGATCTATTGTAAATATCTTTTTATTTAATAAAAGGATATGAGGGAATTTAATTAGGGGAAGGATTTTAGGGATAAAGAGTTATCCTTTAGGGATGTTGAGAGATTTAGGGGCTTGTTGAGGAATTGAAGGGATTGAGCATTTAATTTAATGATATTTTTTAAATTGTATAAACAGGAAGAAGTTTTAGAGAAAAAGGAGGGTGTGAGGAGTGAGTGTGGAGTGTGAGCCTTCGGGCAGTTTGTAAAAGGGTCATGGATTTGCTTATCTGGCCATGAATAGAATTTTTGTAAATACTTGTTTTATGTGAATATGAATCTGTTGTTTTATGTGAACATGACACTGTTGAATTCGATTGTACGGACATGGTTGTGTTAATAAAATTCTGAGATATGGTTTGGGTTGAAGTTGCCTTTTTTCCAATGCGCACTTACTGAGAGAACTTGATGTTTTGAAATGTTGGAATTGTGTGAAGTGCAGTGATTAAAGTTGTATATTTTTACAATACACACCGTGTGTATTAGTTCTTGACTGCGTGTTCAAATCTGGTTGTTTTCAAATCTGGCATCTATGTAAATTGTTGATGTGCGCTTCACATGAGCCACATCAAACCGATTGTTATGCAGAGATTTCCTTTGCAGGGATATAACTCCGAGAGCAACATGTTATGTATATTCAGCATTTGAAGTATGAATGTCGGTTGTATAAGGATCGGCGCTGTTAAAAGTTTAATTAAGGACTGATTTTAATTGATACGCATATATTCTTTACTCTTTGTCTTGCGGAGGAGCGTATGGGGAAAGGCATATGCCCATATAGTATGTGAAGGTAAGCCGTATCAGTGTACAGTTTCGGTTATGAAAATACTGTTGACAATCTGCCGTTCGATCTTCATTTGATAACAGGCTTGGACGTGATAATGCGCATGTAACCAGAACCTGTGCAATAGATACATATATAATCAAGACTCGTTCTTTATTTACCTGCGTATTGTGGCTTGATTACCAAGGAAGCATATGGGCGTAAAAGGGTTATGCCAAGAACGAATCGGGACTGTCATGTGGAGTTGCCTATGGTAAATCACTGTCTTTATATATACAACGGCGCTCTTGTTATATTTTACATTCCATGGCAGGTGTTGAAACTGACATAAAAAGTCCGAAGTTTTAAAGCTGTATATGTAGACAATTCCGATGCCAGAATTATATGTCTTCGCCATAGAATAAAATCACATTTTCCTCCATATGACTCAGGACAGGGAACATAGCGTAGTATAGTTATTATGATGGGTAACCAAATTGAGGAATTCTTTTAAGAATTCTGGAAGCGGCCGGTGGTTGTTTGAACGCATCGAAGTTTAAACCATTCCGGTTGGGATCTTATCTGCATTAAAGATTGTATGGCAGGCGAACCATAGTGCTACAGCGACCGAGGACCGGAAATTGGAAGTGAATATATAACCAGTGGGGAAAACCATTAAAGATTTAATAATTCGGGTCCGTTTGAGCTTGGCGATTGCGATTTATGCAAGCGCATTGATCGAACCTGTATGGAGGACCAATAGAGGTATGTATACGCCTTATCTATGGCAAGCCAATGTATGTGTTCCGATGCTCCATATCTTGGTTAAAGTAAAGGCGATATATATCTACTCTCGAGCTTCTGTTTAGAAGCCAGGCTTTAAACCAGCACCATATCAACGAGGAGGGGAGAATATACTATGAGTATATATAACACTTGTGTGTAAGTCCGCCTGTTGAATATCGCTTCACCGAAAGCCACGGTTTGTCATAAGAATTGAAGTTTAAAGGTAAGGGTGTACTCTTCTATTGAATCCTGCCCAAAATATGGAAATTGTTTGTGGAATTTGAGTTGTGAATTGGATTTGATGTCAAGCATGGTTTTGTAATTCATGAAAATTACCATATCATGAAATAAGCTTCCGGAATTTAAGTATACACTCTGCGTGTATTGAGGAAAAGTTGAGGCGGATGCTTGTATATGAATGTATGAAAAAGATCCTGGTTATTTGCAGGCCTAGCCTGCGTCACTAATGTAGGAAAATGAAGAACACCCAGAAGTGTTCTAATCCTTCCACCTTGCAACTTCAACTTGACTTTTCCATGACCAATGATTCTAGACTTCCTATCATCCCCTAAGAAGACATCACCACCATCATATTTCTCATACTCACAGAACCGCTCTCTATGGGGAGTTAAGTGAAAGGATGCACCTGATTCAATCAACCATGCCTCATGATCTACATGTGTACTTGAAGAAGAATCCAAGTACATGTCCCCACCTTCATCTGAGGTGGTTTTTGCCTCTACAGAAGGAACATCATCAGATTCCTTTCCTTTCTCAGGAGTTCTAGATTTACAGTCCCTTTTGTAGTGCCCTTCCTTTCTGCATTTCCAACACACCTTTACAGGTTTTCCTAGAGATTTAGATCTCCCTCTAGATTTAGATCTCCAACTCGAGGACTTATTTTTGCTTATGTTTTGGGACCATCCTCGTACAGACAAGGTATCACAATTATTTCTCTCCATATTTTTCTATTTCATCTCCTCTGTCAACAAGGATGAGACTATTTCATCAAACTCCAAGGCAGTTCATTGCTCCCTATTGCGACAACCAGAATATCCCATGAATCTAGGAGAGAACGGAATAAATTGATGCACATATCTTCATCTGAAATTTTAATATCAATAGGTAATAACTCACTTACCACAATATTAAATGCGTTCAGATGCTTTGTCACCAAGTCTCCATCTTTCATCCTCAAGTTATATAGCTTTTTCCATAGGAACAATTTATCTGTTGGGTCCCTATAATACTAGTAATTACCCCATTACTATTGTAGTTATACCCCTTATTTATATTGTTGTGCCCCTATTACCCCCATATTGTTATTTCTGTGCCCCATAGAATCCCTCTATTGTTATTTTTGGGCTTTATATTATTATTGTTAGGTCGGCTGGATTATATTGTGACTCCTTAGACTCCTATATATAGAAAGGAGGTTTTGTCATTTGTATCATCCAAGAATTGTTCATTTATGTAATGTAAAGGAGGTTTCCCCCTCGAAGAGGCTGAATTCTAAAGCGTTGATCTCTCTTTTCTATCTTTTCTTGAGCTGGTTTCATAACATTTGGTATCAGAGCTTTGGATTCTAGGGTTTCGCTGCTCCAAACAGGTCATCGTGGCAATTTTGCTATAAATTTTTTTCTGTGATGTTTCAGAAGTCACAAAAAAAACCCATTTGAGAAGAAATCGTTCTGAACCTTGGGTCCGAATTTCAGAGCTTTTCGCGCGATATTTTCGGAGATATGATCTGAGGAAGTTGGTCTTTTTGCAGACTCCTGAATTACATTCAAAACAGGTGACCTGGGGAAAATCGTCATAACTTTCTTTCTGAGCATCGGATTGAAATTTGTAAGAAGGTACAGAAAGAGGACGGACTGTAGTTTTCTTTATATATTTTTCAGAGTCAAAGGTTGAAACAGTGACACGTGGCACTTCATACAAGTTCGCTCTACTGAACTAGTCTATAATCAGGTCACTGTGGGAGATTGTGCATAACTCTTTCTTGGAGAATCCAATTTGGATCAGACTAGTGGCATTGGAAAGAGGACATAGAAGGCTACTACAGGTCACAATTTCAGAACTGGATGATTCGAAATTACAGAGATACATCAGATTCAATATCAGGCTTCTACAAAGTAAAAAAAGGTGTGTAGTTTTTTTTTTTTTTTTTGCATAAGCTTGGTTTGAAGGAATTCAAAGGGCATAGTAAAGCATTATTATCGGTAACTGATGCCCCGAGGAAAGAAAATGCAAACACCTAGTAAGGAACCTGAAAGCTCTAGCATGACTCATGAAGAAGAGGAAGAAATGCTACATGATATATCAAAATTACAAGAACAAGTGCAACAAATGTCACGCTCACAAAAGCTAACAGATGCTAAGATAAATGGCATGGAATCTAAGATAAAGGGCATGGAAGCTTAGGTGAATGGCATGGACGCTAAAATTGATGGCATGGATGATAAGATGGAAGAATTGAAGATAAATATGAATAAGTTGCTACAAGAAATGGTCACTAAGGGTGAAAGAGTACTAAAGGAAACTCATGATGAGAACAAAAGAAATGTTAATCATGATTCCATAGACTCTAATGTTGGATCGAAGACTCACCATGTTCCAAAAATCGATATGAGGAAGTTTGATGGCAAGGATCCCGCCACATGGATATTACAGATGGAGCAATTCTTCGATCTCAATAATGTGCAAAACACACAAAAGGTACGTATGGCAACTTTATATTTGGAACCAAATCAGTTTGTATGGTATCAATGGCTTTGTTCTCGTAAACAATTTATCACTTGGGCAATTTTTACGGAAGAATTGATAGCACATTATGAGGATACAAAAAGCAACACTTTTTTTAGCCAATTGATAAGTCTCAAACAAAAGGGTTCAATAATGGAGCACATTGAGGAGTTCCAAAAATTGAACATAAGGGTAAAAGATATTCCAGAGGAGCATAGGATTGATGTGTTCATAGGGTCTTTAAAGGATAATATCCAACATGATGTGCGCCTTTGGGAACCTGATTCATTAGAGAAGGCATTCAGGTTAGCAAGAAAAATGGAAAGCAAAATTATGGCAACTAGGAAGCATACCATTCACAACTATAAAGACGGAAGTGTTGTTGCCCATAGTCTTCCACAACCTACAAGGTTGACACCACAACAATTGGAAGAAAAAAGAGCAAAAGGGCTTTGTTACAATTGTGATAGCAAATACACAAAGGTCATAAGTGTGCTGAGAAGAAATTATTCTACATAGATTGTGAAGAGGAAGAAGAAAAGGAGCAAGAAAGGTCAAAAGAAGAGGATATATTCCAGGAACAAAGCCTAGATGAAGAACAAATAAATCCGACCATATCTTGTAATGCATTGGCGGGAATTACCACTCCTCAAACCATCAAGATAGAAGGACAAATCAAGAAGAAAAAGGTAATAGTGTTGATTGATTCAGGAAGCACCCACAATTTTATTCATTGTAGGGTAGCAAAAGAATTGAATTGCTTCCTATATCCAGCACCAGAGTGTCAAGTGATGATTGCAAATGGAGGAACAATAAATTGTTCTGGAAAGTGCCATAATATCAAGCTATCCATGGGAGAATATGTATTGACTAGCCCAATGCTTTCCATTCCAATGGGAGGTGCTGATGTTGTACTAGGAGTCCAATGGCTACAATCCTTGGGTACAATAGCTTTTAATTTTCAAGAACTTTTCATGAAATTTTCTGTGGAAGGAAAGGAAGTTGAATTAAGGGGTATTGCAGGGAAACCAGGAAAGATAATCAGCTCTAATGGCATGACAAAGCTTCTAAAAAAGGAGCAAAGAGGTGTAATTGCACAATTATGTTCGCTAGATGTTTCCACATTGGAATCATCTATTTCTCCAGATCTCCAAAAAGTCCTGGACAATCATTCCAAGGTATTTGAGACTCCCAAAGGTCTCCCACCTATGCGTGATCATGATCATGCTATTCATCTGATTCCAGGAAGTGTTCCTCCAAACATCAGGCCGTACAGATATCCATATGTCCAAAAAAGTGAAATTGAACGTATGGTTGCAGAAATGCTAGAGGCTGGTATAATTCAACCGAGTCAAAGTTCTTTCTCAGCTCCAGTAGTATTGGTGCACAAGAAGGATGGATCATGGCGCATGTGTCCAGATTATAGGGAGCTCAACAAGCTCACTATTAAAGATAAGTTCCCCATTCCTGTCATTGATGAATTACTGGATGAATTGCATGGATCAATTTACTTCACCAAGTTGGATCTTCGTTCGGGATATCATCAAATCAGAATGAAGATTGAAGACATTCCGAAAACAGCATTTAGAACTCATGAGGGTCATTATGAATTTTTGGTCATGCCTTTTGGCCTTACCAATGCACCTTCAACATTTCAAGGTTTGATGAATTCAATTTTCAAACCATTCCTTAGAAAATTTGTGTTAGTATTTTTTGATGATATACTAATCTACAGCAAGTCTTGGAAGGATCATGTTGAACATGTTGACAGGTGCTACAACTATTGGAGGAGAAACAATTATATGCAAAAAGATCCAAATGTTTCTTTGGAGTCCAGGAGGTGGAATATTTGGGTCATATTGTATCTCATGAAGGAGTTAAGGTAGACCCTAGCAAAATTAAAGCCATTAAGGAATGGAAAATCCCCACATCCATAAAGCATCTGCGAGGATTTCTTGGGTTGACAGGGTATTATCGCAAGTTTGTTAAGAATTATGGGAGAATAGCAGCACCTCTAACAACATTATTGAAGAAAGATTCATTTTCATGGACTCCGGAAGCAACAAAGGCCTTTGAACATCTTAAAGAGGCAATGTGCCAAGCACCGGTCTTAGCTACACCGGACTTCACAAAAACCTTTATTGTGGAATGTGATGCTTCAGGAAATGGAATTGGTGTTGTTCTAATGCAAGATGAAAGACCCATTGCTTTTGAAAGTCGTCCAATCAAGGGAAAGTTTTTAAGCAAAGCTATTTATGAGAAGGAAATGTTGGCAATACTCCATGCACTTAAGAAATGGCGACCCTACCTAATGGGAAGACACTTCAAGGTAAAAACGGATCATGATAGCCTTAAATACTTTTTAGAACAAAGATTATCCTCTGAAGAGCAACAAAAGTGGGTCACAAAGATGTTGGGTTATGACTTTGAAATCATCTACAAAAAAGGGAAGCAAAATGTGGTGGCAGATGCACTCTCAAGAAAGGATGAGGATGTGGAAGCATTGTTGTGTGCCATTTCTATTATCCAACCAGATTGGATAAACGAAGCAAAGGAGGAATGGAAGAATGACGAAGAAGTGTGGGCACTTATTCGAAAGCTACAACAAGATTCCAGTACTTCTGATACATTTAGCTGGAAAAATGATTCGTTATGGTACAAAGATCGCTTATACCTCTGTAAGAATTCCCAGCTAAAACAAAAGATTCTTATGGAATTGCACACTTCTCCCTTAGGAGGGCACTCAGGATTTTTAAAAACTTACCACAGGGTTAAGAAGGAATTTTTTTGGGATGGCCTTAAATCAGATATTCAAAAGTTTGTGGCGGAATGTTTGGTTTGCCAACAAAATAAAGTTGAAACAATTAAGACACCGGGTCTATTACAACCTTTATCCATTCCAAGCCAACGTTGGGAGGAGGTTTCAATGGATTTTATCACAGGTTTACCCAAGTCTGAGGGAAAGAGTGTCATCATGGTGGTAGTTGACAGACTTACCAAGTATGCACACTTTTGTGCATTATCACATCCATTTAAAGCCAGTACAGTTTCTACTGCATTTATGGAAACAGTTCAAAAGCTACATGGAAACCCAAAGATTATTGTAAGTGACAGAGATCCCATTTTCACTGGAAATTTTTGGACAGAATTATTTTCTTGTCTTGGTACTCAGTTAGCTCATAGCTCATCTTATCATCCTCAATCTGATGGGCAAACTGAGATAGTAAACAAATGTTTGGAAGGATATCTTCGTTGCTTTGTATCTGATAAACAGACACAATGGGTCAAATGGTTGCCTCTGGCTGAATGGTGGTATAACACTTCCTTCCATACAGCAACAAAAATGACCCCATTTATGGCACTTTATGGGTATCAACCACCATCCATCACATCATATTTAAGAGAAAATTCTAAGGTTCAGGCAGTGGAACATCACATCGAACATCAACAACAAGTCCTCCAACTCTTAAAGGATAACCTCGTGTTGGCACAAAATAGAATGAAACAACAGGCAGATCAACATCGCAGTGAAAGAAGTTTTGATGTAGGTGATTGGGTATTCCTACGGCTACAACCATATAAGCAAATGTCCCTAAAGCAAGCTAAGAAGGATAATAAATTATCACCAAAGTATTATGGTCCGTACAAGGTGTTGGAAAAGATTGGTACTATGGCATACAAATTGGAGCTTCCTGCAGCTTCTCGATTGCACCCAGTTTTCCATGTTTCATGTTTAAAGAAGGTTATAGGCGACAAGCTCCCAGTTCAAACAATATTGCCAGAACTTGACGAGGAAGGAAAAATTATATTGGAACCGGAAGCAGTCACAGAAACAAGAACTCGACAGCTACGAAATCGATCAATTTCAGAGTATCTTATCAAGTGGAAGAACTTATCCGCTGAAGATTCCACATGGGAGGATGAGAATTTTATGCAGAAGTATCCAGAACTACTCAAGCGTTGAGGACAACACTTTTTTGAAGGAGAGGGGCATGTTGGGTCCCTATAATACTAGTGATTACCCCATTACTATTGTAGTTATACCCCTTATTTATATTGTTGTGCCCCTATTACCCCCATATTGTTATTTCTGTGCCCCATAGAATCCCTCTATTGTTATTTTTGGGCTTTATATTATTATTGTTAGGTCGGCTGGATTATATTGTGACTCCTTAGACTCCTATATATAGAAAGGAGGTTTTGTCATTTGTATCATCCAAGAATTGTTCATTTATGTAATGTAAAGGAGGTTGCCCCCTCGAAGAGGCTGAATTCTAAGGCGTTGATCTCTCTTTTCTATCTTTTCTTGAGCTGGCTTCATAACATTATCCACCAAAGACATAGATTGGTACAAAATCCCTAACTTGTCCCACAAAGCCTTCATTGTAGCTTCCCCTTATACATTCAGCAATACTAAATCTGAGACACACAATCATATTGTGATTTTTTCCTTTCGATCCAACTTCTTCCAGTCTTCATCGGACATTTTCGTTGGTTTAGTAATTGGATCTACTGTGATCCATTGGTCTTTATCCACCAACAGATCCTCCATCTTGACTTTCCACAACTCAAAACTCTGACCATTAAATTTATTGATCTCTATCTTTCCACTGTTCACCATCTTCTTTCACCACAAGAATCGATCTCGTAGATCTCCCACTGAGCAGGGTCTACCATAGGCCCGAGCAAAACCCCTTAGCAGTAAAGGCATCCCCTTGAATCCAAAACTATTATGATACCAAATGTAGGTTTTAACCTTGTACAAAAATTACCAGCATATGAATTCTAAAAATATAAAATAAATAATGGCGAGAGCATAACACACAAAAAAAACTATACACAAACATTTTCCCCTGATCCCAAAATCGAGACTACCATGTTGATTTTTCATTATGTTACTTTCAATGTTACAATACATATATATACATTCCAAAGCATCCATAAACCTCAATCCATTAACCATGGATTAGAACATAACCGTAGTTCCATTGAATGGATCTACAAAAAATACAATGGACCGAAAACCATCACGCCCAAAACCATGTGTGAAATACATGCAGAAAACCATAGGTAGGTCTGCCCACCTAATATAGGGTCCAAAAAAAAATTCCCTGGGGCGCTGCCTGAACCCCGTAGAGGGGAGATACCACCCCCCTCAAACTCCCTGACAGGGGGGGATGCCGCCCCCCTCAAACCCCCCAACAGGGGGGGCTGCTACCCCCCCTATGACCCAACATGTTATTTATTTCATTAGCAAAAATATCTCACATGCATAATTAAATTGCACTATTACTGAAAAGGAATTAATAGCAGTAGTCCATACTATCAACAGATTTTAGCACTAGATTACTGGTTACGAAACTTTTGTCCATAATAATCGTTTAGCTATTATATTCCTCATGCATAAACCAATTACGAATGGAATAATTACTAGATGGATATTTTTACTTCAGGAATTTAATATTACTGTGATTGACATGCCTGGACAGGATAATTAAGTTGCATATTTCTTGTCTGGAATGAATGTTTCACACGACATTGCTCCAATTCCATCTGACTTTCTTGATGAGAACTTGTTTACTATTTCCACTTATACTTGGTTTTATGATGTGGCTAACTATCTGGTAACAGGAAAGTTGCCACAAAATCTGTTCACCAGGGAGAAACATACTATTGTGTAGTGGAGTGCCAATTATTCTTGGATAGGAGACCTATACCGCACCGGACCCGATCTTATCATGAGGAGGTGTGTACGAGAGGATGTAATGTATAATGTCTTAAATTCTTGCCATAGTGAACCCTATGGTGGGAATTTTTTAGGTAAAATAATAGCCTACATGGTGCTACATGTGGGTTAGTATTGGCCCAATCTTTTCAAGGATTTCAAGAAGTTTGTCTCCAGCTGTGATGCTTGTCAAAGGATGGGAAGGCTTGTTCCAAGTGACGAAATTCCTATTCAAACTCAAGTATCGATAGAACCCTTTGAAAAGTGGGCATTATATTTTCTAGGGCCTATTTCTCTTATGTCCAGAAAGAAGAGGTATATATTAGTCTGTATTGGTTATGTGACAAAGTGGGTGGAAGCTAAGGCTTTATATTCTGCCACTGAGAAGTCTGTTGTAGATTTCCTTTTTGAAGACATATTTGCTCTGTTTGGGATGCCTAGAGAGATTTACATTGATCAAGGGACACAATTTACTTCGAAACTGGTTATGCTATTACCAAACAGTATCAAATTAAGCCCCAAAAATCTACCCCATACCACCCTCGGGAAAATGGACAGGTCGAATCTACTAACAAAGTCTTGGAGTCTATTCTCACTAAAAAAGTTCAGCTACACAATGGAGATTGGGTTGATAGGTTGCCATAATAATTATGGGCTTATCGAATAACATGGATAAATGTGGCAGGATATACTCCCTATTAGTTAGTGTATGAGAAGAAAATTTTTCTCCCCGTCGAGTTTCAAGTAAGAACATTTCGAATTGTTGCTCAATTGAGAATGGATCTAACTGAAGCTCAAAAACAAAGAGTACTTCAGCTTAATGAACTCGATGAAATCAGACAATATGCCTTCCAAAGAAATATGTTGGTATACGACCAAAAAGCTTGGTGGCATGATAAGTATATCAAGAAGAAATCCTTCCAACCAAGAGACTGGGCACTATTGTATGATAGCAATCTTAAATACTTCAAAGGGAAATTTTCAACTAGATGGTTGGGACCCTATGAAGTAGAGGAATTTTTTGACAATGGATCAGTCAATATTAAGACCATTTATGATGATCATACTTCATTTTTGGTAAATGGATTCAAAATTAAAATCTTCCACCACCCGCTCTCCCGACAATAATTTTTGCAAGATGTGATGCACGATCCAGAAATGGACCTAATTCATAAAGGGGATCTAGCTCCTGTTGGTTCTTCAAATTAATTTCTTTTTATTATTTTAATATATGTATATATGTACATAGTATAAATAATATTGGGTTGATTCTTATTTTCCTTCACAACTCACATAGAATAAAGAGGAAACCTGACAAGGCTAGGTTTATTCCTTTATTCGGACTTGACAAATTATTTACAAAAAAAGATATTCTGGAGTTTGCTTTGAACATTTTAGACTCTCTAAAATTAAATGTTCCAAGCATTAACTGACCTAGGCTCATCAACGTTAATGGGACAATGGTAGTTAGGTATTTTCCAAGTACATAATTATTCTTTTCCATCCCAGGCATAATAATTACGGAAAAGAAACTCCCTAGAGAATTTGGGTTCTTTAGACTCTCTAAAATTGAATACCCCGAGCAATAGCTAACTCAGGCCCGTTAAAATTTATGAGAATGCAGTAGATAGGGCTTTGTTAAGTATAGACTTATTATTTTCTGGGCTTAGCATAATCATTATGGGGAAGAATCCCCTTGGAGTCTTCTTTTGTGCATTTCAAACTCTCAAAAAATTGAAATGTCCCCCAGGCCATGACCATTCCAAGCCTAGTCAAAATGCATGGATTGGTGGCACTAGTGTTGATATACAACAACAACAATTAGACTTTAGTTGCAATTCTTAAAGTTGCCTTGTATTAAGCTTTAAGCTCATATGGGAAGACTTCTATTTACGTTTCCAACACAGTCACAATTTCTCACTGTTTTCATGACTTAACGAGAAAATTCAAAGTTCATGCACTTAATTCAATACTTGTAACAGACTGAAAGTTTAGGGTACGAAATAAATTTTGTATTTGAGAATGTGAATATCAAGTAAATAAATTTTAAGTGGTGCCAACTTTGGTTCAACAACATTAAAATTGATGGAGGTATCAAGATTACAAGTTTTTATTTTATTCATGATTAAAGTAGCAGCCTTCTTGTAATGGACTCAATGAATGGTAAAGACACTCAGTTGATCATCAAGGTGTCATATCCTTTATCATTTTTGAGCTCCTTGACATATTTAAACAGTCAATCAACATATTAATGAGTTTTCGTTTATTTATATTAATACATAGAATGTGAATAATAGGACTTAATTGTCGATCTACCTCCATTTATTTAAATTATATGCACGTCCCTTCCATATAATATTGAAATCTAATTGGTGTCATGTTGTCTTATCCAATCACTCATTTCACTCATTCATTTTTCATTATGATACATTTGTCTAGTACCTATTCCATTATTGCAAGAAACCAGTTTATAGCATAGTTAAAAGAACACATAGTTACTCTTTTGAATTAATTCAAGCGTATTTGAAACCCCAAAAAGCAAGAAATAGTTTGTCTTGACAATCTCACTAAATTCAATGGTTAATTAACCTGTGATTCTCTACATCTCCTCCTTTGAATTTGACATTGCTTCAACGTTGGCATGGGGGTCAATAGGCATGAACCTACCTTTTCCCAATTTCTTCCTAGCCCCAAATATACATCGTACAAGAGTCAATTTGAGGAAAAAGGGTGGATATACTTCCTCCAAAAGTTTCAGGGATACAGTGACAAGTTTTCCATGGAATTCACGTGGAGCTCCGATGGGAAAGTAGAAGAGGTTGGGAATTTGTGGATTAAGGTCACACAAAAAATTGATAAGTAAGGCAACAATGTTTCCTTTGACCAGTGAAAGATACTTCAAAGGAGGACTGCTTGAATGGGATGACTTCCAAATATATTAAGCCTGCATATAAAACTATTAGTTGGTTGAAACGGTTTCTTAGGAGTTGTGTAGAAGAGAAGTGGTGGCCAATTATTACTACACTGAAAAGGTTCATCACCTGTGAGGAAAGGTATGCAGTTGTATTTCTCTACAACATTAGGCTTCTCCTACATTTCACGAATCGGAATGAGGTTAATTTTCCATTTTTCCTTTATCAAAGTTTGTACAAATTTTCTCAAGGCATTCAATCTACTACTAAAAATGTTGAAACTATTCTATGTCATCACAATTTTATAAAAATGTTGGTCTTTTATGACCTAGGTCGACGAAAAAATACATGGGAGGAATTTTTTATTGATAATTTTCCTGGGGAGGAAAATTAAATCAAAGGCTGACAACATATTATCAGTGCCCATTCTAAGAAGCTAGACCAAGAGATCGAGGCCCCTCCTGAATTTGTTTCCAAACAAGAAAAAAGCCTTGATAAAACCCCTGTATCGGCAAAAGTGGAGGGAAGATTGATGAATCCCGTGGATAATCCTATATTTACAAACCCTATCTCTTCTATAAAGAAATGATCCCTAGCGTCAAAGGGAAAGAAACATAAAGAAGATAGTGAACAAAAGAAGGAACATGTGACCAAGGATGTAGTAGCCAAAAGACTCTAGCAGAGTAAGTAAAGGAAAACTTAGGTGGATTTCATGAATCTGTTCAATTCGCCAACAAAAGAACGACTTGAAAAAACCAAAACAGCTCCTAAGAAAGGGAATAGTAAACTCTTCCGAGAAAAGGAGGAAGTAGCACCAGCACCAACTCCACCATTGTAAGAAACCACAAAATAATCTAAATATTCAACCATACCACAAGGTTAGCAACATACCAGGAGTATGACTCAACAATAATATCCACCTTCAGGTACTCAAACCCTCAATCCTGTCACTGTTTTTTCTTCTCCAGAAATAGAAGTGAAAATCCCCTCTTGGGTATTTGAAGAAACAGAGAAACTAGAAAAAATTTCACCTAAGGAGGAAGGGTCAGTTGAAAATTCAAATATCTTTTAAATGACTCTCCATAACATGACTGACCTGAGATGGAATCGATAATGGGGAAACAAGGAGTTAAAACTATGGTAAGCCAAATGCATAAAAGATCAACTCAAAAAGGGAGCAATTCGCAAAAGAAAATCATGCCTAGTGAGGAAACCTCTATTCATGATGAAGAAGACTTGCAACCACAAGTAAACAAGCTATAGAAAAAAAAATATGAAAGTCAAAGAGAGGTCTCATAAGTACAAAACTTTGTTTCATCATGTTCAGAAGGAAAATGAAATGTATAGAAACCAAAATCTAGTTTTGGTATCCAAGAACGATGCACTAATCCTGGAAAATAAATGACTTCTTAGTTGGAAGGTGAGACAACTAAATACCCTCAAAATACTTAGTGGCCATGAACGATCCTGAAGGTTTCAGTGATAGTCAATCCAAAAAAACCATGGTTTGGAAGTATTAGTTAGCACGACAGGAATCTAGAAACAGGGGTGGCCCAATTTTGATGACTGGTCAATTTCGAAAAGGATAGTTACATGAGGGCATGCATTCCCTCTAGCATGGGGGGTGTTGGACCACTAATTTTTCATTAGTATTATCACTTTTTAATGTCTATTTCATTTATTTCTACCATTCTTTATCACATCATTTATCATATAATTCCATTCAAAAGTAGGGGATAATTAAAAGATCTGTATTTAAATGAAAACAAAGATCAAAGAAGGATGGGATAATTAGGAGACAGGATATGGACAATTATTAGATAGGATGTAGGAGAAGAGATTAGAGATGAGAGATGGGAGATGAACAATTGTTCAATTTGAGGCAAATCTAAGAGCTTCATTATGTTGCAATTATTTCTCTCATATATTTTAATGAATGAAGTTATCCATTGAGTTTTACATATGTTATCTGTAATCTAATCTAAGTTATTTTTCAAGGTGGAATTGAGTCTTCGGTAGTTGGGCCCACTACCTTGGATGAGGATGTTGCCTTGAACATGTAAATTAGTGTAGTTATGTGTTTGTTTATTTGAATTTCAATTGTCATTCCTTAAAGTAGATTTCCTTTCTTTTAATTAATTTGTTGTTTGCTGCATTTTCGAGATTTGTTATTTCATCCAATTTCTAGATTTCATTTAATTTACTGCTTTAGATTAGAATTTGAATTATGTTGAGTGTAATAGATTAAATTTCCAATTCAGCAATGTGTAGTTTAATTTAGCAATTCAAGTTGTGTGATTAGCATAATTGTTTTTCCTGTCATTTACTCTCTTCTTTTTAATGTTAGTTTTATTATTCACGTCTTACATTTTATTTCTTATTGAATGAGCTTGTTAGTATAGAATACAATCATATAGAACCAATGTTAGCTATTGGTATTTGTTATGCATATATTTTTCCAATTACATTGAAATAAAGAGACGCTCCTTGGGTTGATAATTAATGTTCAAGTGATTAGTTGTTTTTATTAAGCAATCAATTTTCCCCAACAGGAGGATCTTGGACCCTGCTTTTGTTGTCCTTTTGGTACCCCATTCTACTATTTCCACTACAACCTACCATATTTTACCCTTTTGGACACCTAGAAACTACTCTATATTGGCTAAATTGTATTATTTTATAATGGAGGTAAGAATCACAATAAAGTTTGTTTTTACATATCTTTGGTTAGTCTAAGTATATGATTAAATGATTTTATATTTCGTGACTCACTTTTGATTAATTTATTGTTAGGTTTCTTAAACATAAGGATGGAAACTTGCATATATTGACAAGTCATCAGTGACCTAGCATCCAATGTCCAACTCAAGAAACATATCGGACATCCATTCAGTACTTAGTTATGTATGCTATTCTATACTCTACTCCAGGTTTGGTACCATTCAACTAGTCAACTGTTGGCATCTCAAAGATAACTTCTTTTTTTCATGAGCGTGGTGTTAACTTCCTCAGGATAAATATAGTTCCACATATAGAACAGTGCATATATGATATGGATGGGTGATCTTTGGAATTTGGATTAGCTCAATTAAGCCTAGATCGCACATGTATTTACTTTTCTAGTTCATTTTGTTGTAACTATATTCAATCCATAAACTCTTTATGAAGGCCCATCATTAGTATGAGAGGTTACACTTAATGAACTAGTGATCAGGAGATTGCGACTAAAAAACCATATAACTTTGTTTTATTTTAATTTTGGAATGCTTGAACTTATGTGTCATTTAAGGTTTTAATATATAATCGATCTCGGATTTTATATTTGTGGATTCATGTCCTTTTAATCTTTGAGTTAATGAGTTAAATTAGCTCGTTAGGATATTTCGACACATAGGAATAGTTAAGTATAATTTGGTCTAGTGTAGAGTTAGGTAAAGTGTGTTTCTTTACTATGTACTTTTGTAACTTACAATCTGACGGTCACGATATGTAGTGATCCAACGGTTCATTCTCTCCTCGGTATTACCGACACTTGATTCATGGCTTAACACCCGATTGGTCCATGATCTCTATTTAAAGAGCATGGAGGGTCATTTTTAGGGTAACCGTTCATGAGAGAAGCTTATGTAAATTTTCATTCTTTTATTAATAAAGTTTTTGACGTGGTCGCATTGGCTCAGGCTGTGGATTTTTTTCCTCTTTTAGAGTTTTAACCACATCAAGAATAATGGTGTATTGATCTGTGATCTATTTATGAGAAGTGTCCTTTGGTGTCATGTCTAAGGAACTTACTCTTTAAATTCTGGCATGGTATCACAGCTATTTGAGGGCCACATCCATTGGTGATCCAAATCTAAAGCTGATTCAACTGCATCCGACCATCATTCCTAGATCTACTATTTTTGACTACTTTCAAACCAAGAGGACTACTCTATTGTGTTAGGAGCATCTGTTCCAATGAGGAACCCCTTTCGTTTCACACGAAAAGGTTTCTGGTAGCCCTAGCTACATCATTTTTTTAGATCTAGAGGTATACAATCTTTATTTGCAGTTCTAGCTATTCATCTCTCAGTTTATTTCGGTTTATTTATATTTCTATTTTTTATTACCAGATTTGTTTCCGACTAAACCTAACTTCAAGCTGTAAGGTTTGTTTTTTTTTGTATGTTTGTTTTGGGTTTTGTGGTTTTTGTTTTGTAGGAAAAAAAGGAGTTTTTTCAAGTAAGCACACACCCCAAAGCTTGAGTGAACGAAAAAAAAAAACTTCTTCCTCTTTTCCAAAAATTACTAATCTTTTAAACTAGCTTACTTGGTCCAAACTTACTTTATGAGAATAGAGGTCTTGAGTTCAAGTCTTTCTTTTTGTTGAGTTATTTTTTCAAAAGCGCATGTAATTTATGTTTTAAAGTTACTTTATGTAAAAGTGTTCTCACCCATTATAAAAAGTGAGTCACTTATAATTCTAAAGTCTTTTTATCTTTTATTTAAATTACAATTCAGTGGGTATCTCATAAAGTACCATTGTAAAAGTGACTTTCACTTGTTTATAAAAGTGAGTCACATAAAAAAAAAAAAAATTAAGTCAAATAATTAGATTAAGTTTAGAAAAGGGGGGGATTTTTTTTTTAAATATAACATTATCATTCATTTCCGCACATTCACACACTTTGTTGGCATCTTCAACAACTTTTCTTCAAAAAGCGATAACTTTTTCATCGGGAAGCCATTTTCAGAGCCATTTTTTTTTAATCAACCTAATTTTTCGATATATTTCCATTGGAATACTTAGTTTCAGTATCTACAGCTTCAGTTGTTGTTAAAATGGGAATTCCATGCCAAGTTATTTTTGACAGCACCAACTACTTCCAATGGTGGTCCTACATTGTGGATTTACTTAGAAGTAAATGTCTTTACAAAATAGCCTCAGGCCAAGAAACCAAACCTCAAGATGAAGATAAGGCAGCCAAATGGAAAAATAGGCAGATCAAGCACATGGGTTGATAGGGATGTCTGTTTCTCTAGACCTTAGATTCAATATCGCAGAACTTGATACTCCTAATGAAGCAACGAAACAACTCACTAAATTTTTTGGAATTAAAAATGAAATTAGAGCCCATCAACTCAAAAATGAGTTGCTTACATTGGACCCCAATAATTTTTCTTCCATTGAAGATTTTTTGTCCAAGTTCAAGACCCTTACACTTCTCTTGGAAGATGTTAAGGTTAAGAAAGAATATGGCAACCTTATTTATTCCATTCTTACTAAGTTGGGACCAGCCTACTCTGTGTTTGTTTCCACCTTCCATTCTACTAGAGAAGTCTTTATTTCTCAAGGACAAGACTACAAGCCCCCCTCTTTTGATGCCTTTTGTGATTATCTAATAAGAGAACAAGAAAGCTCTTATATTTTGGTCTTCTTAATCTTGTAAGCTCTTCTAAGAAAGCCTTAGCCATCCAACATCAACCAAATTCAAAGAATCCTAAGAAGAAGTATCCTAAAAAGAATGGTCCTAAACTAAACAAGGGTCCTAAGCAATTTCAGTCTCAAAATAAAAATTCATTTCAACAAAATGATAAGGAAAATAAAAACAAAGGGAAGAAGACTAATAGACATTGCCACTTTTGTAATCGAGATGGCCACTTAGAATCCAAATGCTTTAAGAAGATGGAAGCCTTGGAAGCAGCAATGAAGAAGCATAACATCCATTTGAATTTTGGAGCACTCTTCAACTTCAACTTCATCCTCAGGAATAACACTTTTTTGCATGTGGTTGTCAAGCATCTCGGTCTAGTTATGCACTAAATTTATCTTCTTCTTCTCATCATCATGGGTGGATCATTGATTCTGGAGCTTCTTATCACATGGCCAAAAACAAAGCCATGTTTTCTTCTTTAAATGATTGTAACACCAAAAACATATATGTTGGTGATGATAGATCTCTTAGTGTTGTAGGGACTGGAACTATTCATCTAGACAATGGTCAATTTAATGATGTATTATGTGTTCCAACCTTATCCTATAACCTTCTATTTGTATATCAAATAAATCATTTAGGTGAAGGTAAAATCGTTGAATTTTCACCTCACGATGTTGTAATTAAGGACCTAAGAGGTCCTAGACAGATTTTAGCTACCGGCATTACTGATGATTCTACAAGGTTGTATAAGTTTAATAAATTTGGGTCATCAAATCTTCCCTTGGTATTCGTTTCTCATAATGATGAAGTGAGAAAACTTTGGCATGAGCGATTTGGTCACTTAAACTATCGCTCCCTTCAGAATCTATGTAAAGAAAATATGGTGACAGGACTTCCAATGGTATCTTGCAGAAATGGTGTTTTCTCTGGATGTGTACTCAGAAAACATCATTGGGATAGTTTTGAAAAACGTGCCTCTTGGCATGCCTCATCCCCTTTATAGCTTGTGCATAATGATTTATGTGGTCCACTTCCAGTTGTTGCATTCTCTGGCTATAAGTATTTCTTAACTTTCATTGATGATTTCTCTAGACGCACTTGGGTATACTTCTTAAAACTCAATAGTGAAGTATTAACATGTTCTTGGCCTTTAAGGCCTTTGTTGAAAAACAATCTGGACATTAAATTCTTAAGCTAAGATCTGATAATGGTGGAGAATATGTTAACAACAAATTCATCAACTTTTGCACTAAGAACGGAATTCAAATGCAACATATTGTTCCATATACTCCACAACAAAATGGTGTAGCTGAAAGGAAGAATCGCACCTTAAATGAAATGGCTGATTGTATGCTTCAATCTAAAGGACTTAGCCTTAATTTTTGGGTAGAAGCAATTAAATATGAAAATTACATAGTAAATCGTACTCCTACTAAGATTTTAAAGAATATCACTCCAGAAGAAGCATGGAGCTCAATTAAACCAGATGTAAGTCACTTTCATGTTTTTGGAAGTGAAGCATGGGCCCATATTCCAGATGAGAAACATAAAGCTTTAGAACCTAAGAGTGAAAAATGTAATTTTGTTGGATATTCTAAAGATGTCAAAGGATATAGAATTATTCCACTTAAGTCCAAAAACGTTATCATTAGAAGAGATGTAAATTTTGCTGAAAATATATCAGCCTACGAGCCTAGTTTGGCAGATGTGCCACCTCTCTCTATCCCTTCTACTTCTGAAAATATTTCTTCTTTAGATGATGACAACAAGGATGACAGTCCTCCCCCACCTTCTTAGGATCCACTTTAGCTCCTCATCTTCCAAAATGGGTCTGTGCTACTCGAGATGCAACAGGTTCTCTTGTCGTTGATCCTACAGATCAGCGACGTATACATTCTCAATTTGAAACCTTTGCAGAAGCTTTGTGCCATCCAGATTGGGATGCATCCATGAATGAATAATATCATTCGTTATTTGCAAATGATACATGGGATCTTGTTCCTCTTCCAAAGGGATGAAAACTTGTTAGATGCAAATGGGTTTACAGAACCACGTATGGACCAGAAGGAAAAGTTGATAAACATAAAGCTCGTCTTATTACTAAGGGTTTTTCATAAGTTGAAGGCATTGACTATACTGAAACATTCTCCCCTGTTGCCAAAATGAACTCTATCTGCCTTGTTATTTCCCTTGCTGCCTCTTTCAAATGGGAAGTCCATCAGATGGATGTTAAAGCTACCTTCTTGCATGAAGAAATCTATATGGAACAACCTACTAGCTTTATACAAATAGACTCCAGCCTTGTGTGTCGGCTTAAGAAATCCATTTATGGTCTCAAGTAAGCCCTTCGGGCTTGGTATGCTAAAATGGATAGCTTTCTTTTAGAAACTAGCTTTTTTAGGTGTCATTCTGACAATATTGTCTACACCAAGAAAGTGGGCAAGTCTCTTATCATTCTTGTTCTTTATGTCGATGACCTTATCCTTTCTGGTAGTGATCCCAACCTTATAAACCATTTGAAGTCCATCCTTAAAAAGAAGTTTTAAATTATAGACTTAGGACACTTACGTTATTTTCTTTGTCTTCAAGTCTTGCAATCCAAGGAAGGTATTTCCCTTTCCCTATCCAAGTATGCCTGTGATATTCTACGCCATTTTCACATCGAAGACTATAAGCCAGCCCCTTCTCCCTTTCAGTCTGGAGCCAAACTTTCAATCACTTGTACTTCCCCTGAAGTTTATGCTACCTTATACTGTCAACTTGTAGGAAAACTTTTGTATCTGACCCATACTCATCCTGACATTTCCTTTGTTGTTGGACTTATTGCTCGGTTTATGCAAAACCCACATGAAAGTAATTGGAAAGAAGCTAAAAGAATACTTCATTATGTTTGAGGTACAACTCAGTTTGGGATTCATTACAGTGCAGAAGCATCTCCTCTATTGGTTGGTTTCACTGATTCTGATTGGGCTGGTGACCCTGATGATTGGAAGTCTATTGTAGGTTATGTATTCACTCTTGGTTCAGGACCTATTACATGGGCTTGCAAGAAACAAAGTGCCATTTCTCTTTCTTAATCAAAAGCAGAGTATCATGGTACTGTAGAAGCTAGTAAGGAAGCCTTGTGGCTTCGTCATATCCTGTCAGAGTTTGGATTTCAACAATAGCATCCGACTACACTTTGGTGTGATAATCAAAGTGCCATTCAACTATGCAAATATCCAGTCCAACATCAGCATAGAAAACACATTGAATTTCACATGCACTTCATTAGAAAGCTCATTCATGACCATATTCTTGAGTGCAATATTGTTCAACAATGATCAAGTTGCACACATCTTTACAAAGGCTCTCACAGAGGCGAAGTTTACTAAACTTCGATTTATGGTTGGATTTCAAGAAGTTTTCACTAAGGGGGGATAGGCTTTAATGCCTCCTTCCTTCTCCTATTGTGCCATATTTGTACACTATACCAAGTTATACTTAACTATTTCCTATGTGTCGGAATATCCTATCCCAAGTTGTTCTTAAGGGGGGATGTTAGGATATTCCGACACATAGGAAATAGTTAAGTATAACTTGGTCTAGTGTAGATTTAGGTCAAGTGTGTTTCTTTATTATGTAATTTTATAACTTACGATCTGACGGCCACAATATGTAGTGATCCTATAGTTCATTCTCTCCTCGGTATTACCAACACACTATTTATGGCCTAACACTCGATTGGTCCATGATCTCTATTTAAAGAGCATGGAGGGTCATTTGTAGGGTAACCGTTCATGAGAGAAGCTTATGTAAATTTTCATTCTTTTATTAATAAATTGCATGAAGTGGCCGTGTTGGCTCAAGTTGTGGATTGTTTCCCTCTTTGAGGGTTTTAACCACGTCAAGAATACTGGTGTATTGATATGTGATATGTTTGTGAGTGGTTTCCTTTGGTATTCTGTCTAAGGAACTTACTCTGTAAATTCCTACATAGCTTGTCTCAAGTGGTGGAAAGGGCCTACCACATACCTCATCCAAGTTCTGTATCAATCTTTGTTAGGTAGAAAGTGTGTTTTTTAATTCACTTTGGCAATAATTTACTTAGAGTCGATGATTCCTTTATTTAGTAATTTTCATAATTTCTATACTTAGGACTGTAATTGAATTACATTTGAAATCTCTCATAGATCTGAATGATATGATAGTTGTTAGATGCTTATTTTGAATTGTGTGAGTTCGTAAATCATTTCGATAGGAATTATTTTCATTCATAGGTTTCTTTTTGTTGATCTCAAATATTGATAAGTTTGAAAAGTAGGTTCTACGTTAGAACAATTTTTCGAGGAACAAGTTTCCCACAGTTTTAGAATGAATCCTCTGATCTAAATGAAATAGATTGATTGTTTGTGGATCTATAATCCTTTATAAGAAATATTTGTAGTTGATGCTAAGTGCGTTTGAATTTTCGTGAAGATTTAGTAGGAATAGTGTGCCAATCATTTTAGTAAGGAACAATGTGCTAATAATTTTAGGAAACAATGTGTCATTAATTTTATTGACAAACAATGTTCCATTTACTCCATCCTGTAGCCAATTTAGAATAATATTTGTTGAATTAGGAAACTGTATGTTATTCGTTTAGTTTACCAGTTAATTTTGAATGGATTTATCAAAATAGGAAGTTGTGTGAATGATTTCGAAGTTTAATAGTGTTGTTGGGTTTACTTTTTAATTTCTATCTTGACCCTAGGGTTAGTTTTGTGTAGATATTCCTAGTAAAACATATTGTTAAATTGAATTTTGAGCATGGTTTATGATAATTTTTTAGTTTATTTTTGAATGAATTTTCTATTAGTTGCATAGCTATTAAAAAATAATTAGCAATTTGAATTGTGTGTATGAAATTAAGGATTATAACAGGCTTATTCACTTCTGAAAACTTTAGTGTAATGTTTTTAAATTAGGAATAGAGTTTGACTATGGTACTTAAATTCCTACTAAGAAAGCATAGGGAAATAAATTTAGATATGAACCATAATGCATTGTAACTTGAATCTTATGAACTCCGGTTTGACAATTCTAAAATTATGGAATTAAATGACATATAAAAACCCTAACAAGCCATTAAAAAACTCATCACCCACGTCAAAACTTCTTTCACTTCGACACTGATGTGCCTGTTGTATCATTCAATTTTGTTCTAGAATTAGGTTATCCTTTAAGAGTTGGAGAATTTGTTGTTGATGCTTGATGTGATATTCCACCACTTGAACCTCAAAATTTTCTCTTAAATATGATGTATTGAATGGTGGATGATATCCATAAAGCGCCATAAATGGGGTCAAGGAAAATTTTAAGGATGGAAAATTTTCTTGAAGTTTAAAACATTGGCGAATCTCACTAATCCCTAATATGCAAATTATAAATGTTTATTGATATATTTGTAAAATTATTCAAATTTATAATTATTTTATATATAGTCTCTATATAATGTTGGCGATTTTTAAGGTAAAATAATTTTATATTCTAAAATTTGGGCGAATCGTCTTTTATAAAATTGGAAATTGGCGAATCTTTTTTGTGGAAAAATCATGGAAAATTAGCCCACTGGGCGAACATTAGCCCCTAAAATTTTCCATGAATGGGGTCATTTTTGTTATTATATGGAAGGTAGTGTTATACCACTACTTTTCCAGAGGTAACCATTGACCCATTGTGTTTTTTTATCATATAAAAAGCAATGAAGACATCCTTCTAAACATGTGTTCACTATCTCAATTAACCCATCATATTGAGGATGATAAGATGAGATATGAGCTAATTGAGTGCCATGACAAGAAAATAATTTTGTCCAAAATTTCCAGTGAAAATGGGATCTTTGTCACTTATAATAATCTTTGGGTTTCCATGTAGCTTTTGAACCATTTCCACAAATACAGTAGTGACTGTACTACCTTAGAAGGGATGAGAGAGTGCACAAAAGTGTGCATTCTTGGTAAGTCTATCAACTACCACCATGATGACACTCTTTCCTTTGGACTTGGGTAAACATGTGATAAAATCCATTGATACCTCCTCCCAATGTGTTACAGGGAAAAGTGTCTACTCAGAACTGCTTATCCCACTAAGGTGTGATAGCTGCCTTAGAAACAAACAAAGTAAAGCTACTTTCATTTTTCCTTTATGAAGTATAGATAAAGAAGAACAAAGAAGACCAACCTCTGTCTTGCGCTAATCTCCTGGTTCGATTCCTCTCTTTCTTGATAGTCTTTCACTACTTGTTCCCTTGCACTCCCAGCTTCACAGAGTACCTGTAAGATCACAGTAGCATAGCACTATACAAGAACAAGGATATATAATCATAAACAATCTAGGATCAGATGTAAATTGACCATACAAATGCAGTGAACATAAATGACACAAGAGTATGGAGGAAAACTTGAATAGCTTTTATTGATAAACAAGAAAGAGCCAAGGGGAGTTACAACCAGTTGTTCTCACCCAGCATCATCCTCTCAGCAAGGAAGCCCCTCTTCACCTCATACAAAGCTTATATCACCCAACAATCTGATGTTTTGTCTCAAGAAACCAATATCAATTCCTTACAATATGCAAAATTCCAGCCTCTGGATCTCTGGGATGAGGGATCCATATATAGATATCTGTAAGGTAGATGAGTCAGCTTGTGATTTGATTAGTGTCTTCCCTTTGATAGTTCTTGCTTCCACTTGGAGATTGATGATCTCTTACTCATACTTGGTCGAATTCAGAGAGGCAAGTGTCACAGGAGAAGTTTCTGGAAGCTTCCATTGCCTCTCCACCTCGCGGAATGACACTGCCATTTGTCATTTCTCGCCCATTACACCCCATATAAGGGATTTTTGAAATGTAACGCACCCACACAGTGTATTTAGGTGAGATGCAACGCACTTGGCTTGTGGAGCAGCTGAAATGATCCTGTTTTGACCAATTCTGAGCAGTTTTTCATGGAGAACTTCTGGGAGAAGCTGTAATCAGTTGACCTTGTTCCTTTAGGGGTTAGAACAACACTTTTAGGGACTTAGGAGCCCTTGGTTTATGGACATTTCATGCTTGGGGTTGTAGTGCCCAAAAATGTCTATAACAGTTTCCCCCTAAAGCATGAGGTCGTTAATCTTTTGATGTCGGGTGAAATGCTTTATTATGAGGATCCGAAGTTATTTCAAGCTGGGAGGAGACCTGTAATAAGATACAATACAATACATTATTTTCATAATATTTTCATGATCTAGCTGAGGCGGGCATTCCCATGCTCAGCTTTATAAATTCATTTTCATGTACATAGGACAGACAATCGTCTGAGTGTAGACTGATGATTCTGGTAGAGCCATCATCCCTTTGATTGGATGATTATCTGTGCAGCAATGATGTACATTTGATGTCTTTATTTCCCTGAATATATATCGCAACCCGGATGGATGAAACTAGATCTGGGGTCTTCAATCTCGTTCGATCTTCACTCGAAGTACAAGTCTATCCATGTGAGAGATGTTCTGGAGTCGAACATGGAAAGACATCGCTTGATTACCAGCCAATGATGTAAGTTGTTAACAAGCGCGAGAGGAATCACTGATAATGATAATGACCCTCAAGGTACTGCAGTACAATTCACGTGGTGTGAATAAAGGACTTGGCGTCGAACACCACGCAAAATCTTTCGGTCGAAGGTCATTGATGTAAACCTGTCGCCGGAAGTGAGAAACTTGCCATTGAGGCATGCAAGCTTCAAAGTACTGAATGGGGTGTTCCTAGATCAACTTCTTGGATAATGAGCTGATGTCGACAAGAAGCGATCTGTCATAGGAGGGCCTTAATGAATCCCACATCAATGACATGGAACAGAGCAAATGATTTTAATGGAGGTGAAAACGATCTGGTGATATAAGGTTCAGGGTGGCGGTCATGAAAGAATGGAGTGTAAATGTATTGTAGCGGGTGAGACATAGGTGAATTCTCTGAATGACTTCTCTTGAACATATCGGCGACACTGACATGATGGATTGGTAGCATTATCCCCAAATGTGGATGGTGTGATGGGACCATGGCGATGTGACCAGTGAATGAAACAACCCAACCCGACTTAGATGCGGAGTGAAAGTGTCATGTTCAAGAGCGACTTGCTACCAACAAAGTTTCTTCAAGTTTTCTTCCCAATTTTTCCCCAGTCATTGCTGACCAGTACCTCTTTATTTTTGTCAAGCTTGAGGAGGATAACATATGCTTGTTCTATAATTTTCCCTTCAGGCAAACCCATCGCTATGTTTTAACGAGCCTAGCGATAGTGAAACTCGTTCTCGTCTATACACAAGTTTGTCACTATTAAAATTTTAACAAGTTTAACGACAAAGATAACTCGGTCCTTTTCAATTTTAGAGAGTCTAAAAAGGAACGTAAAGGAAACTCCAAAATTCCTTTTTCATCATCTAATCCCTTAAGTTCGAAAAAGTATAAAACAATACAGAAGGGATGAATTTTCGATCCTTTTAACGAGCCGAACAAAACAAGAGCTCGATCTTTTTGTGTAATAATCCCTCAGGTCCAAAAAGATTAAAATTTAGAGGAGGGATATCACTTCCGGTCCCTTTAACAAGCTGGAGAGGCCAATGGCTCGGAAATCTTTTCATATTTTACGAGTCAATTTGAAAAGAGCTTAAAGGAGACTCATCTTTTGAGGAACGAGTGATAAAAGTGGGTAGCAACTAATTCCAGGTAAGGTTTGGAATTTTCCAATCACGGCAATGTTACAAGGATGGCTAGTGAGATCACTCTTCGCAGTTGTTCCTCAAAAAGGGGTAAACAATCAAATGTAGGTGAATTATCAGCCAATACAGAGTGGAGGTGATGATGAGAACACGACCAAGGCTTTTAAAAGGCTGAAATAATACATTCATGATGGTTATTTACCAGGAAATCGGTTCATTTTTTTTATTGAGCTTAAAAACTGGGGGGGAAACATTTGCTCATGACTTATGTTTATTTTTTAACGAGCTTGAACTATGTCCTAAAACTGCTTGATTAATCCAGTCGTATAATAAGAATGTATCATATATAAAAATGGCAATTTTTAGAGTTTTGCCCCACATCCTTCCTTTATGCAAGTTAGGAAACGACCAATCCTACAAGTTTAAAGGGTTAGAGGACCTACAAATTAAAAAAAAAAAATAGTCGCTCTTCGCTTGCACGCTAAAAGGTTTGCATGCCCCCAGGTATAAAACCGAATTTCAAGGTTACCTCTTCTTCCTTCCGTTAAAACATTTGTTTTATCAGGAGAGGTCTACCTCTTACAGGTTACCAAAGATTGTTCTATTTACAACGTAAACAAAACACTTCTTCGGCGATGTTTATCGAAATAAACAAAGGTGAGTGGCAATGCCTGCCAACCCACATAACTTTGACAAGAGAATCTTATTCCAGAATAACCCCCTCTTCCAATCAGAGACGGGAGTACAGACTAGTCATATTTTCTCGCGGAAACCTACCCTATACCCAAAGTTTTCGTGCCGAAGCAAACCAGGGTGCATGCCCCCTGGGTTTCAGTCATGTCCCTTGAATCACTCGCGCTCATCAGGCAGACGGACTGGAGATTGATGAGACATTCCTTGTGTGAAAAGACCATTCAGGGATGGCATATGACTATTTGCTCTGTGTGATCCGGGAAATGAAAGTTGGTCTACGAGCTTGACCACTCTTCCTTCATGCGGAAAACACATTACTCTAAAGAGTTAGGAGACAATCGCTCCCATGCAATAAATATAGTCTCGTCCAAGGAGTAGATTATAATCCAAGGGTCCTTGAACTACCATTATGTTCATTTGAACAATTTTCCCTCTCAATGTTATGGGCACATTGGGAAGGATCCCTAACGGTCGACTGGTTCCTTTGTCAAAGCCTGTTAGATTTCTCATTTCAGGCAAAAGCGATGGCGAACCAAGCACTTTCCAAGCAGTCGAGGAAAGGATACTCACAGAAGCCCCTTCATCTATGATGGTACCAGCCATAACCATCCTATATATTTGAACAATGATGCGGAATGGTACACTAGCCGGTAAACGGGGTCTGCCTAGTTGATTCCAATCGAAGGAGACAACTAGGTTGCTTGGAGGTGGGACCAAATAGATGGCCGGGTATGACTCTGATGAATTTCCTTCCTGCGGTAAAGGAACGGGTAAATTGCCCCTATGTTCATCGGAGTCTGTGCTTACGAAAAGAATTTGGACGGTGTCATCCTTATTCTCTTCTGTGATTGTATCATCTGAAGACGGAACCTCTGAAGGCAAGAACGGTTCAACTACCGCCTCGACCTTTTGACTTTCATCTGGTATGGGTTCAGATGGTTTGTCTTCAATGATAGATGCTTCAGCCAACCATCTAGGCGAGTCAGCCGGTTTTTCAACTAGTGACGGACTCGGCAAGAGTTTTTTATATCCAGGAGGAAGTTGTAATGGCGAAAATAGAAGATCGTCCAAAACTCTTTTTTCCTCGTCTAAGAAGGGACAACGGTGGACGGCATGGTCACCTTCACACAGTTTACAAGGAAATCTATATTTTCCTTTTTGTCCTGGGGCTTCACTTTCACTAGTCGACGGTGTGTTTTCAACATGATCATCAGAGGTTGACGACATCGGGTTGTGCAAACGAGGAGACCATTCCCTTAAGATCCGAGGGATGCAAGGAAAATCTCTATGATAATGGTCTCCTTTGCAAATGACACATGGCGATCTAGGCCTGGTCGGTGCAGTGTGTGGATTTTCACTAGACGATGCTTGGTTGCCTCCTTTCGCTTTTGGCTTCTTCTTCTTCTTCTCTTTCTTCTTCTTTTCCTTCTTCTTCTCAGGTACTTGATTTTTGGCTTTACCAGCCCCATCAAGCGAAGAGGAAGGAGGAGAGGAAGAATTGGAGGAAGTAGAAGGTTGGTGGGTAACTCTGGACTCGTCTAGTTGCTGACTCGATTATTCAAGAATTACGGTGTTCTGAACGACAGAGGTTGAGAACAGCCATATGGGCAAGCCGATTGTCAATCCTGGAAGCGACAATGTGGCCATATGGGGTGCACCAACATCTCCCCAAGAGGAGAAGGGACTAGGATTTCCTCCAAGGGGAACTCCTTGGTTGGTGGACTCCATTTTCTTCAACCTAAGATCAACGTAGGAAAGGGTGATGATTATTCCGTTTAAAATAAATTTTAGACGCTTTGACACAACTTGTTTTTTCAATTTTTAAGAGTCGAGAAAAAACAAAAGATGACTCTAGTCGCCTTCGATTTTTAATGAGCCTGAAGTGACAAGTGCTCAAATGGACCTTTTCCGTTAAAGAGTCTGAAAAGGAACGAAAGGGACTGCTCTGGAAATCTAGGTAGAGGGATTACCAAACCAATCGCAAAACTGCAGAATACTTTTTACGGTACGGCAGTCAATCTTCCTGAATGCTGTGTTCAGTGCATTGCGATCAATAGGGCGGCAGACACGGCTTCCTATGGATAAAGGATTAAGCCTATTGGGGTCTCCCAAAATATACTCGATGGTACGTGGGAGCACAAGTCCGTACTGGCACTTATCGTCTCAAAGTGGAGGAATCACCCAACCATCAGTGAGAACAACAGTTACCAGGCTTTACGACGCCGGAATACATCTCTAGCCTAGACTTCTAAATGTTGTGCGTTAGGTTCCAAAGCGTTGTTAGATTCATTGAATTTATTTTATAGTTGATCTTGTTTATGAAGTTTGCCTTTCAGGTTCACCGCGAGATGTAGTATAATTCCTAAAATGCAATCTAAGATGATAAACAATCTTTTTATCTTCTTTGTGCAATGAAAATCCTAGCTACTAAGGAAAGAAAGATAGAATTCTTTCGCAAAGAGCAAAGAGCACACTCTAAATGCACTTTCCTAAATCAAACCAATCAGACTGTCTAAATGCAAATGCACATGCATGTATTTGTTTTCGACTTTCTTAGTATGTGAATGATAAAAAGAAAGTTGATGCACAAATCTGAATTACTTTTCAAGCGACAGTTATCAACAAGTTTCCTTTCGAAATCAAAAATGGAGACAATCACAACACCTTACGATTTGGAAATGAATACTTGTTTTCGACACTAGAAAAATTACAAATTCAGACCAAAAACAATAGTAACAGGATAATCGACTATCTACAGCAATCAAACTTTTTCCTATGTCTGAAAACGACACTTGCGACACTTTCAAATCAAAGGACGACAGTGCGATTATGTTACTTTTTGTAAAGGAGAACTGGAAATGACTCAACAAACACACAAAAACATTTACAGTTCTTTTGTACAAAGGAGGTGGAATAACAGCAAGGAAAAGGGGTTTCAAACAGAGATATACTGATCACAGGCAGCAAAATTTATGAATAGAACTGGAAAGAATGAATCATAGAAACCAAAACTCCACAATGCCCAGTCTGATCAGCGCACCTGTAACACAGGGAATTTGAAATGCAATGCACCTACTACACTCGGGAAGTGCGCTGAATTTCAGATTCTCAGAACAGTACCTGCGCTGGGCCAGAGACGAGACTTTTCTTAGGTTCCGGGTCACAGTTTGCAGTTCAGTTCATGGGTTTTGGCCGAGTAAATGGTAATCAGTAATGCAACAATCAGGGGTAGATCTAAGGAGGATCTAAGAGCTACCGCAAGGGGCAATCAGAGAGTTTGTGAATCAGGTGTTTAAATCATAAACAGATCCCGAAGATTGACTAAAGTGGCATTTATCTACTTTGCATTTGCATAGAAAATGCAGTTCGAAAGCTACCTGGCACGACTTCAGACTCTGTCTGTAAGTTTATGAAATAAACAACAAGGAAGATAAACAAACAAACTAGTTCGTCCCCAATGGAGTTGCCATTTTGTTACAGGGAAAAGTGTCTACTCAGAACTGCTTATCCCACTAAGGTGTGATAGCTGCCTTAGAAACAAACAAAGTAAAGCTACCTTCGTTTTTCCTTTATGAAGTATAGATAAAGAAGAACAAAGAAGACCAACCTCTGTCTTGCGCTAATCTCCTGTTTCGATTCCTCTCTTTCTTGATAGTCTTTCGCTACTTGTTCCCTTGCACTCCCAGCTTCACAAAGTACCTGTAAGATCACAGTAGCATAGCACTATACAAGAACATGGATCTATAATCATAAACAATCTAGGATCAGATGTAAATTGACCATACAAATGCAACGAACATAAATGACACAAGAGTATGGAGGAAAACTTGAATAGCTTTTATTGATAAACAAGAAAGAGCCAAGGGGAGTTACAACCAGTTGTTCTGACCCAGCATCATCCTCTCAGCAAGGAAGCCCCTCTTCACCTCATATAAAGCTTATATCACCCAACAATCTGATGTTTTGTCTCAAGAAACCAACAACAATTCCTTACAATATGAAAAATTCTAGCCTCTAGATCTCTGGGATGAGGGATCCATATATAGATATCTATAAGGGAGATGAGTCAGCTTTTGATTTGATTAGTGTCTTCCCTCTGATAGTTCTTGCTTCCACTTGGAGATTGATGATCTCTTACTCATCCTTGGTCGAATTCAGAGAGGCAAGTGTCACAGGAGAAGTTTCTGGAAGCTTCCATTGCCTCTCCACCTCGCGGAATGACACTGACATTTGTCATTTCTCGCCCATTGCACCCCATAGAAGGGAGTTTTGAAATGAAATGCACCCACACAGTGTATTTAGGTGAGATGCAACGCACTTGGCCTGTGGAGCAGCTGAAATGATCCTATTTTGACCAATTCTAAGCAGTTTTTCATGGAGAACTTCTGGGAGAAGCTGTAATCAGTTGACCATGTTCCTTTAGGGGTTAGAACAACACTTTTAGGGACTTAGGAGCCCTTGGTTTATGGAAATTTCATGCTTGGGGTTGTAGTGCCCAAAAATGTCTATAACACATTGCTCACTTGGAGTGGAGAATGGTTGTAAAAGACCTAGGGTCTTAATTGTCTCAACTTTATTTTGTAAAAAAACCAAACATTCTTCCACAAACTTTTGAATATCAAATTTAAATTGATCCCAAAAAAATTTCTTCTTGACCTTGTGGTAAGTTTTTAAAAATCCTAAGTTCCCTCCTATAGGAGAGGTGTGCAATTCCAAAAGAGCCTTTTGTTTGAGTTGGGATTTCTTACATAGATATAAGTGATCTTTGTACCATGGTGAATCATTTTTCTAGATAAATGTATCAGATGCATTGTGATCTTGCTACAACTTTTGAATGAGTATCCACACCTCTTTTTCATTCTTCCCATTATCCCTTACTTTAGTTCTCCATTCAAATTGGATGATATAAATGACATAGAGTAATTCCTCCACATCCTCATCCTTTCTTAAGAGTGCATTTACAACAAAATTTTGATTCCCTTCTTTGTAGATGATTTCAAAGTCATAAACCAACATCTTTGTGACCCATTTTTGTTGCTCTTCTGAAGATAATAATTGTTCCAATAAGTATTTAAGATTATCATGATCTATTTTTACCTTGAAGTTTATTCCCATTAGGTAAGGGAACGATTTCTTTAGGGTATGTAGTATTGCCAACATTTCCTTCTCATAAATACGTTTATGTAAATACTTTCCCTTAATTGGAGAACTTTCAAAAGAAATGGGTCATCTTCCTTCTTGCATTAAGATAGCACCAATGCCATTTCTTGAGGCATCACATTCCACAAAAAAAAAATTGTGAATTTTAGTGGAGCTAAGACTGGAGCTCACTAGATTTGCTCTTCAACATGTTCAAAGGCCTTAGTTTCTTCTGGAGTCCAAAAAAAAAAAAGAAACTTTCTTCAATAATGTTGGAGGTGCTAATATTTTCCCATAATTTTTAACAAACTTTCCATAATACCTTATCAACGCAAGAAATTCTCAAAGATTCATTAAGGTTGTGGGGATTTCCCATTCCTTTATGGATTTAATTTTGTTAGGGTCTACCTTAACAACCTCATGAGATACAATATTACCAAATATTCCACTTCCTATACCCCAAAGAAACATTTGGATGGATTTTCATACAATTGTTTCTCCTCCAATAGTTTGAGCACCTTATGAACATGTTGAAAATGATCTTCCCAAGACTTGTTGTAAATTAATATATAATCAAAAAATAACAACACGAGTTTTCTAAGGAAGGGTTTGAAAGTGAAATTCATCAAACCTTGAAATGTGAAAGGTGCATTACTAAGGCTGAGGCATGACCAAAAATTCATATTGATATTCATGCGTTTTGAATGTTGTTTTTGCAATGCCTTTTATATTCATTCTAATTTGATGATATGCTTGTTGAAAATGCAGTAAGAAAATCTAGTTTTGACTTTTCCTTGGTCAAACTAGATTAAAATTTCTATTTCTATTTCAGCAGAATACTTGGAGGTAGTTAACTGAGCTGACATGGTACTTTTCACTTAGTTAACTCAGTAAATTCGAGTTGGGGAAGCTTGAGTTGAATTTTACATGATTGATTGCTAATTCGTAGAAATCTATTTCATTTAATTTGAGTTATTGTCAGTTTAACTAGTTCTAACTGTCAAAAGAACTAGTGGAGGTCAAGTTGTGGAAATGGAACTTCAACCACACTCAGTGATCAATCAGCCCAAATAATTGTTGCATGCAGAGAATTGAAGTTACACATTTGAGATGGAGATTCCAAGGTAGTGTAATATCAGTTGTAGCATATTCCCATGTGTGCATGTGGTGCATGTAGACGGAGAATGAACTAATGTAATTGTGTAATTCCCTGGTGTGAAATTCCTAAAAAATAGGGGCAATTTCCCAAGGGAACACTACAAGGAAATAAGAGCTTGGGAAGGCGTTAAATTGGTCCAGTCATTCAGGTAGATGGATAGACTATACACTTGTGGGGAGTGCTCAAGCTTGAGGAAGCATTGTATTTCTTCTCTATTCTTTGATTAATGCAATATAGATAGTAAGGCGTTTTGAGAAGTTGTTTTCCCCTATATAAATATTTGTGCATGTGTCATGTTTCATTTGCATGTCTATGATTCTTGTTTTAAATTTTGAATTAACTTCTGTAGATCATTAGAGTAGCTTCAAGTCTTTTGATTTAACAAATTTCATGAGAAGTATTGAATCTACACATTGATTTCTACAATGTTGAATGAAGATCTAGCTTGGTGAAGTAAATTTTTCCATGTAGTTCATCTAACAATTCATCAATGATAGGAATGGGAAATTTATCTTTAATTATGAGATTGTTGAGCTCTCTATAATATAGACACATATGTGATTATCCATCCTTCTTATGCATCAATACTACTAGACAAAATAAATAACTTTGGCTAGGTTGAATTATACCTGCCTTTATCATTTCTGCAACTATACATTCAAGTTCACTGTTCTAGCATAGGGATATTTGTAAGGTCTGATGTTTGGAGGAACACATCCTGGAACCAAGTGAATAACATGATCATGATCATGAATAGGTGGTAGAACTTTGGGAGTCTCAAATACCTTGGAATGATTTTTAAGGTCTCTTTGGATAATTGGAAAAATGGATGACTTAGATATTTGAACAACTAGTGAGCATAAGTGTGCAATTACCCCTCGTTATTCCTTCTTCAAAATATTTTTCATGCCATGAGAGTTTATCATCTTCCCAAGTTTCTCTGTAATACCCTTTAATTAAATTTCATTTTATTCCTAGAAAAATTTCAAGAAAAGTTTTGAAAATGAAAAGTTATCATCCCCAGAGATTGTAACCAGTGGACTTCTAATACAACGTCAGCACTACCCATTGGAATGGAAAGCACTGGAATCTTCAATAAATATTCCCCCGTTGTTATATTGATATTATGTCACTTCTCTGAGAAAATGTATAGTTCCTCCATATGCAACCATCACTTAGCACTCTGATGCTAGATATAGAAAGCAATTCAAATCCTTGGCTATCTTACAATGAATAAAAATATGGGTACTACCTGAATCAATTAATACTATTACCTTTTTCTTCTTAATATATCATTCTATCTTGAGAGATTGATGACATGTAATTATTTCCAATAAATTACAATATATGGTTAGATTTGTTTCTTAATTTTCAACCCGTGGGGTTGGTTCCTAATGTATTTCTTCTTCTTTTGATGTTTCTTGTTCCTTTTCTTCCTTTTCTTCATAACCTATGTAAAATAATTTCTCCTCGACACACTTATTACCTTTAGTGTACTTGTTATCACATCTGTAACAAATACTTTTTTATCCTTTTCCCTTGAGTTGTTGTGGTGTCAACCTTGTAGGATGTGGGATGCTAGGAGCATAAACACTTCCATTTGTTTAGTTGTGAGTGATATACCTCCTTGTCGCCATAATTTTTCTTTCAACTTTTATTACCACCCTGAATGCATTATCCAATGAATTAGGTTCCCAAAGGTGAACCTCATGTTGTATGTTATCCTTTGAAGTTCTCAATGTCCTCTACAACTAAACCTTTTTGTTTGGGATTTATCAATTGGATAAAGAATGTATTGTTCTTTGTGTCCTCATAATGTGCTATCAATTCCTCTGTAAAAAATCTCCAAGTGACAAGTTGTTTATCAGAACAAATCCATTGATACCACCAATTGAACCGATTGGGTTCTAAATATAAAGATGTAATGTGTACCTTTTGTGTGTGTTGCACATCGCATGGATCAAAGAAATTTTCCATCTATAGTATCCATGTTACTGGACCCTTGCCATAAAACTTACTTATATCGATGTTTGGAATATGTTTGGTCTTCAACCCAAAGTAAGAGTCTCTAAAATCATTATCCACATTCCTTTTGTTCTTATATGAGTTTCATGGTGTACCTTGTCACCACTAGGAAGCCTTTCTTGTATAAATTTTGTCAAACCTTCAAACCTTCCATGTTTTCTTTTAGACCATCCATCTTAGCTTACATTTCATTTTTGGTTTCTCTTTGTGAGAGAGAAATTTTTTGCACATGGTCCCATGATTTTTACATATCATGTTGCATTTTCTTCATGTTGTTCATGTGTCATAATAGATATTTCTAAGGGCTTAATGGGTGTAGAAATTTTTTATTTGGGAGGAATTTTAGAAAAAATTGATGATATTTTTCTTCGTTATTCCCTTTGAATCACTTCAAACTATTTTTTCAAATAAAACTTATGCAACTTTAAAAATACACACGTTTTAAGAGCTTGATTTTGAGCTTGTTAATACGTCAAAGCTTGACATCATTGTATATTTGTGATTTCAACATCCCAAGTTCTGAAATTCCATATTAAATTAGCTATGTGTGTCTTCTTTCCAACCCCACAAGTTAGATTGATATTAGATTCTCTAAGATAAATTTTGGATAAATCTCCCATGATGACCTAATTATGGACTAGTTCAACATAACGAACTTGTAGTCGCTACGTGTCACTATTTTAACCTTCAGACTTAAAACTTGTACTCAAAAAACTACAGTCTGTGAAATTTTAATCACTTTTTTGAAAATTCAAATTCAATGCTAGGGGGCGAATTTATGACGATTTTCCTCGGGACACATGTTTGAGACTAAATTCTAAACTATACAGAAACCTTAACATCCTCGGACCATAACTTGAATAATATAGCAAACCAAGGTCTAAAATTGTAACCAGATGTTCGTCACAATTTTTCCTCTACAGTCCAAAGCTTTCCAAAAAAAATGTTATAGTGAAAATTCCACAATGAACTGTTTGAAGCAAAAAAACCCTAAGATCAAGAGCTATGATACCAATTATTATGTATCTAGATCAAAATAACACAGAAACAAAGAAAACATAGATCAACGACTAGATAATAAGCCACTTTGAGGGGGAAGTCTCCATTTACATCACATAAATGAACAATTCTTGGATGATTCAAATGACAAGAGTTTCTTCTTAAATATAGGAGTCTAAAAGGTTAAAATATAATTAGGGCTTACATAAGAATAATAATGTAAGGGCACAACAATTACAATAGTGGGCTTCTATGGGGCACATCAATAAGAATATGGGGGTTACACTAGTATTATAGGGACCTAACATGGTATGTAGGTTGAAAAGGTCCCTATATGGGTTAAAGAAGCCACCAAGGATGTGGTATCAAAAAATTGATACTTATATATTGGGACTTGGCTTCACAAGGAGTAAAGTGGATCACTGTGTATGTTAAATTAGTTGATGTTTCTATTATTTATTATGTGCTATATGTGGATGATATGTTGTTGATTGGAAATGACAAGAGAAAATAAACTAGACAGTGAAAACTTAGTTACCCTATAAATTACACATGAAGGATCTTAGTGATACCAATTTCATTTTAGACATGAAAACTAAGAGAGATCATGCAAATAGGAAACTCTAGTTAAATCGGAGGAAAAATTATGACACAATTTTGTAGAGATTTATTGTGAAAGACAGTTAAATGCTAAAGGTCCCTATTTCTAGAGGTGTAACACTATCTACATAGAAGTGTTCCAAGACATAGGAATAGGAACATGACTTATGTTCCATATTCTAGTGCAGTTGGAAGTTTAATGTATGCAATGGTTTGTCCTAGACCAAACATTGCACATGCATTGGGAGTGTTGAGAAAGTGTATTCAGAACTAGGGAAGGAGCATTATACAACAATAAAGAGGGTTTTTAAGTATTTACATGGCACTGTTGGTTATGGATTGCGCTATTGAGGAAGTTAGGGTTTGGATAGAGCGTTGGAAATACATGGTTTTATTAATACAAACTAGATTGGAGATTTCAATAGTGGAATATCTACAAGTGGGTACACATTTAATATATTTGGAGGAGCAATTAATTGGAGGAGCATCAGATAGTCTACATTGGCACTCTCAACTATAGAAGTTGAATACATGGTAGCCACACATGTGAGCAAGGAAGCAATATAGTTGCAAAGATTGTGTTCATGTATTGGGTTGGTACAGTGAGTTGTGAAAAAAGATTGTGATAGCAAAAGTATAATCTTCCTAAGAAAGGACCAAGCATATCATTCTAACACAAATCATATTGATGCACTTTGTGAGAAATATGGTTGAGCAAAAGAAGGTTTTGCTAGTGAAGGTAGAAACATTGAAAAATGGTGTAGATTCATTAACAAAATATGTGAGCAATGATGATTTATCTAGGTATATAGAAACAATGAGAATTATTTCCCTATATTATTGATCATGCACTCCCTGCGATTGCCTGTGTGCAAAGAAAAAAACAAGTGGTGTAATTTTGGGTGTGTCTTATATTCTTTGCATGATTATCCACATGCATTGGACTTTGCACCAAGTGCAGCGAGGTCACAAGGGGGTGTTGATATGCAGAAAAATTACACCTGGAAATAGGGGCTATATCACCCACTCAAGGCCAAAATTAGACCCCTATTTTTTTAATGGAGTGATACTCACCAGAATCTAGGCTCATTTTTTTGTACTAATCTAACCTAAAAATGATAAAACTAAGTGTGCATATTTCCACAAATATTCGTCATATTGGTTGTCAATATTCTGGAATTTAACTAGTCACCATATTCATATAGATGTGATTCTATCCTTGATGATGGGTGGAAATTCGACCCAAACCATTGGACTATCCAAAATCTATACATAATTAAATTCTAGAAGATTAGTAACCAATATGATAAAATTAATTTAAACTAGGGAAAATATACGACCTAAAATATTTTCAAGTAAATATTACCTAATCTATACAAATCATTAGTGTTTTAGATGGTTGTGTGTTATCCAATCAACAACGAAAAGGGACTAATTACCAAAATACATTCCTTTAAGAGTTTTATAGTTGTTTGGGGTAGTAACCTTTCTGACTGATATGTTGTCTCAATTAGCCATGTGATAAATGTGTGCTCTGGTGTGAGATTTTTAACAAACTATATATATATATATATATATTCCCGTAGAAAAAGTCGTAATTTTATTCATATGAAAAAAATTACATTTTGTAGATGCTGAAGCATATGCAGATGACTGTCCCTGTATTTGCAAGCGAACAGAGATTACAAAATAATAAAAAATAAATGTCGGCGGGCCTATGCTTTCCTACCCTTCTTCTTCTCCATCCTTCTCCAGCCATCAGAGTTGGAGTTGGGTGCAGTGGTAGCCAGCTGATTTTCCGTTGTATTTATTAGTTGTTCCTTGTCAGATTCCGAGCCTTCAGATCCATGAGTTCATTTGATGCCGCTTACTTCCAACTGTATTTCTTGTTGTTGTTTCATATTGTCAGGCCCTGATTGTGTGTCTGAGGCATTTCCTTCCTGTGTATATTTCTGTTCCATTTGTGTGTCAGGTTTTGATTGGTTCCCTATAGGTTCTATTTTCATATCCTCTTTTTCCCTCCAATTGGTGTGCTGCCATCCTTTCGGCTTTTTTTGTTGTTTCTTGTTCTCTTTGGGGTCCTTCTTTCCCAGTGGGCAGGTGTTTTGAAGATGCCCTGTTTGCATGCATCTTAGGCACCTGAATGCTGTATTTTCATAATCAAGCGGTTGTATCCTCTGTGTATTATTATAGTTCAATGTAATGTGATCAGGTAGCCCCAGACTTAGATCCACTTCTACACATATTCTAGCATAGGTGAATATTCCTTGGTTAACTCTTTCTCCATCTATTTTAAGGAATTTCCCCAAAGAATTTCCAATGGCTGATAAAACTTTGTAGTGCCAGAAGTGGAGAGGGAGGTTGTGAAGCCTCACCCAAACAGGAACTGTTGATACTTTCATAGTATTTGCATCAAATTCGGGAAACCAGGGGGTGGTGAAGAGGCCAGCCTTGCCCCAGAACCAAGGCCCCTGATTGATAATATTGTCACGTTCTTGTTCTGTTGTAAAACTAACTATGAAGAAACCCTTTGAGCATAGGTGAATTTCACAGTCAGGTGACCATGTTGAGAAGATCCAGTGATGCAGTGCATCTGATTTTGGCCAGAACCCATTAAATCTACATATAACAGCATGTGTGGCTAGATCAGTGTGTAGATTAGTTACCTCCGGCGAAGTTACTTGGATCGTTGGAGATTCCAGTGTTTGTTCCACAATATAGGGACCTGGTAGCTCTGGTGCTGGTGCTGGTTTGGGTTGAATGTTTTCCCCTTTACCTTTCACCGCGTCCTTGAAGGAGCCTGTATTCTTTGAACTGGATCCAGAGCATCCTCCTCTCAGACGAAGGTTTATGATGATTGTTGAATCTGTGGTTATATTGTATTCCTGGAGGGTGTAGTGGTCCTGTAGGCTGCGCCCCTTGTAGATCAGATTTTGCCCTTGTTCGGGGATGCCAAGAAGGGTTTGTATTCTATTTCGTAGTTCTAGGATACTACTGCCCCTCCATAATCTCAAGCAGTAACTTCTTCCTTCCGGTGCTTTCAAAAGGAGCTGTGTGAAGTCTGCTTCTCTGGGGTTTGAGCCCTTCTGAGGTTGCTGCCTGACGGTTGCATGTCCACAGATCTGGGTTCTTTTAAGGCTCCCTGTTCTTCTGGGCGTCTGATCTGGTGATTTAATGGCAGATCTGGGCAACTGATAACCTGCCGTGGATGGGATGCCCGATCCAGTTCTTTGCATTGACCCTGCAAATGCATCTTGGGCAAGATTGGGTATGTAGGAAGGAAAAAACGAAGTTTCCCTTACCACAGTAACAGTACCTTGTAAATTACGTGCTCTGTCTTCGTCTGCGTTCAGGGTTCTCTCCCTCCACATGGCCACATCATAGGTTTGGAATCGCAGGTCTGGGCTGATCTCTTGTCTGTTCTTCTTAACGGCTGTCGTATATGTAGGTTCGAAAGGGTCCGCTCCCCTCAGCAATCGTCGGCTTCCATCATCATTTCGGGTTGCTTCTCGATGGAGATGTCCAGAGCCCTCGCTGCTACCAGATATCAGAAACCCATATAAATTGCGAGGCCGCTTGGGCGCAGAGACTAGGGCCATAGCTGCGAAACAGGTCCGGGATTCTGCCATTCTCTCAACGGTTTTTTTGAAATTATTTATAACCCTTGTTTGTGTGTGTGTGTTTTTAAATGTTTATTTGCATGCAATATTTAATCTACATTACAGAAAATAAAACTATCCCAAGGGTGAGAGAAAATCTCATAACTAATGGGTGAATATATAATAATGAAAATTGATATATTTAAAGAGTCAAAATTAATCTAAAATAATTTGAATAACTCAACAAAACATTTTCACATTCCATTTCAAAAGAAAAGGAAAAAACATTCTAATACTTGGTTTCGGGAAGTATTTCAATGAATGAAAGTATGTAAAAATGAAAAACATGGATACATATAACACAATTATAACACATATAGTACTCCATGCACAAAAATTTGCCAAATTGACTCCCAAATTGACTTATAATAAAAATATCAATTTTGATTGCAAATAATTATTTCCAACCCCTTCTCCAACAAAGAGGGTTATATAAATAACAAAAATAAATAAAATATATCCATTTTTTTATAAAAATAGAAATTTTTTTTTTTGCTAATGCAAGAGTCGTACCTTCTATTCAAAATAACCAAAAAGGATTAATTACATAAATTACAACCCCAAGGGCATGGGGCTACGAACCAAAGGCTAAACCATTGTGCCATGGGTAAACTCCCCAGAAAAAAGTTCTGCCACTAAGCTGGACAAGCACGGACAATGACAGAGAGACATGCATAATGCATCTGGGCCATTGATCTGCATCGCAAGATCCAATGGCTGAGGAACATATCGGAAGGCAAAGAAGCCCAGAGAATACCCACCCGATGAGGGTGGTATTCTCTCTCCTACTGTAGCCACGTGTTGCATGTTGAGTGGCATCGGGCTCAAATCGGTGAAACCACTCCTGGTGTTGAGAGCTTCCGATAAACCGTAAACCACCTTAAACCATAAACCCGGACCCACCAACATGCATAATGCATCTGGGCCGTTGATCTACATTGCAAGATCCAATGGCTGAGGAACATATCAAAAGGCAAAGAAGCCCAGAGAATACCCGCTTGATGAGGGTGGTATTCTCTCTCCTACTGTGGCCACGTGTTGCATGTTGAGTGGCATCGGGCTCAAATCGGTGAAACCGCTCCCGGTGTTGAGAGCTTCCGATAAACCATAAACCACCTTTAGGGCGGTATTGACACTACATGTTGTTATGAGGAAAGCTTCGAGTCCACTGTGGAAACCAAGACCCTAGCCGGAACCCATCGAACTGCAATTTGACTCTCCACATTGGATCCCCAGACGCTTGATCCAACGAATGAGAGGAGTCTCCCTTTGAATAAATCCAGGAGGGAATCCCGCCATCTGAGCACCCAAAAACCTGTAGACCAACCCTACTGGTTCATTGTGACCATTGCCAACAATTATGTACCTATGGTGGGAATCTGCTATACTTTCTGACTGAAGGCTCTTCATCCCCTCTTCCCACCGGTCAAAACTGAGATGATCTGTATTAGGAGAAAGTTTAGAAAAATTCCACAAGCTGCCAATCAACTTCCCCCCAAGAACTCTATGTCTGAGCTGTTCTGGGCTTATATAACTAACAATGGCCTGCGTACCGCTTTCAAAATTACCTCTGGAGAACCACTTCATGTTAAAAGTATATCGACTAAACCCAGCCTCTACTACTGTTGACATTCTCTGGTCAGATATGTCTCTCGGTCCTCATTCTCCTGGTTGAGGCAGTCATCCCTTAGTCTGCCCTATGGAACATCTTGCCATCTATATGTATTGTTGCTTTTAGTACAGAGAGCCCCTTTATTGGCAAGTATGTCTACCAATTTATTGGCTGTCCTTCGCACATGTGTGAAACTCAAGGTCCTCATGTTCTGAAGGTGGAGATGAATTCTTTGATAAACCTGAAGCAGCCTCCAGTGTCTCGAGACCTTTTCCAGAGCCGAACCACAATAGATTCTCTTGACCGAATTGATGATTAGCTCAGAATCAGCTTCAATTATGATATTCTGAAGATTGTTGTGCTTCAGGATTTCTAAACATTGTTCCAGTGCCATTAGCTCCGCCATATTGTTTGTGGCTCTTCCCAAATTGAAATGAAAAATATGATGTATGCAGCCCTTTTCATCCCTTAATACACCACCATAACCAGCTATACCCGGATTTCCTTTTGAGGCCCCATCTATGTTATATTTCATAAATCCCTAAGGGGGAAGATGCCAGAAGTCTTTCTCAGTGACTAGTTGCTTAACCATCCTATTCATACCCTGAGGAATAAGCCCCTGCATACCCAACTGAAGAAGTATCTGCATATCTGCATTTGAAGGGGGATTTTTAGGGGATGTTTGTAGTAGAGTGCCAACCGTCTCCTTAAGTTGTCTTAAGATCTGTTCCATAATGCTCTGAGAGGAAGTTTTTTTATTTTTGAAAATTCTATTGTTGCGCTCTTTCCAGACATTCCATATTAGGAAGCTTGGAGTTAATGCCCAAGCTCTGTTTATCATTTCATTATCAGAGAAGTTTCTTCGCCAGTTACTAAGGGTATTGGTAATACTTCCTCTATCCCTGTCTGTTTGTCTGAAAATTAAGGCAATGCCATCCCACAACATGGAGGTAAAAATACAGGTGTTGAGGAGGTGCTCCATTGTCTCCTCTTGAGACTCACATAGTTGGCATCTGGATGGGCCCAAAACACCCCTTTTCTGGATGTTCTCCCAAGTCAAAATTTTCTTATGATGTACCAACCACATGAATAGTTTGGTTTTCATCCATCCTTGGTTCTTCCAGAGATTCTTCCAAACCCAATCTGGTTCTGTAGAATCAAGCTCAAGGGCTAAGCACTTTGCCTCTTTAAGATTAAAGGTGCCTTCATTGTTATTGCCCCATCTAAGTTGGTCTTGATCAGTTGATATCAGTATTTTTCTTTGATCCAAAATTGCTATTAGAGCATCAGCCTTTGCTTTCAAGGGGCTATTATCCCTGTATTCCATTTTCTTCCAGGTTCTCCATTTCCTTCACTATTTGTCTGATCCCAAAAATCTTTTACCTGTTGTAACCCTTTGGTGTCAGTGTCATTCTTGAGATCCACAAAGTCCTCTCTTAACAGTTTAGGTTCCTGTTGCCACTTATCCTCCCAAAACCATGCCAGGTCTCCCACTCTAATTTCCCAAAAGCTATTCTTTTGAACTATGCCTCTATTCTCCCAAGCTTTATTCTAGATGTGGGAGCCTTTTATGATACCAGACATCCTTATGTGGTCCTTGGTTTGCCAATTACTTGCATATTTTTCTTTCCAAATCCGAGCCCATGGAGCATCTGAGTCTTTTATCCATCTCCACCATAATTTTGCCCCTAAAACTTTATTTAGCACTTCAGGATCATCCAATCCAAGACCTCCATGGTTTTTAGGTTTACAAATTGTTTCCCAGGCTACCAAGGCCCATTTTTTCCTCTCCTCCCCTTTACCCCAAAGAAAATCCCTTTGGATATTTCTACATTGTTGCATAACTCCTTTTGGAGTTGGAAGGGCTGAAAACATGAATATGGGGATTGTTTGAAGGACCGCTTTTGTAAGCACTAATCAGCTCACCAGGTTCAAAGATCTGATTGTCCATTTTTTAATCTTGTCCTGCAGCTTATTGATAATTGGCTCCCAAACATTCTTGTTCAAAGGTCTATCTGTGAGCGGTACTCCGAAATATTTGGAAGGTAGCATATCTCTTTGAAAGCCCAGAATTCTGGAGATATTCCGCTGAATAGCAATGTTAGTATTGAAAAATAAAATCTTTGATTTGGAGAGGCTTACCTCTATACCCACCGCCATAGCATAGTCACTTAGAATTTGTTTGTAGGTTAGAGCTTGTTTGACTATGGGATGCCCTGTAGCATGGTATCATCTACAAATTGTTGATGGGTCAAGGCCTGCCTGTTCTTGGAAAGTTTGATGCCCTGGATCTTACCTGCTTCTTTAGTGGACGTGATGGTTCATCCTAGTCCTTCCATCATGAGAATGAAGAGAAAGGGGGAGAGAGGATCTCCCTACCTGAGGCCTCTTGAGGGTTTAAAGGTCTTAGATGGAGAACCATTAACCAAAATTGAAAAACTAGAGGAAGTCACCAGGGCCATTACCCATCTTACCCAGTTGTGGTCAAATCCAAAGGCTAGAAGGACCTTCCTAATATAGGTCCAATTTAACTTATCATAAGCCTTTTCTAGGTCCAGTTGCATAATCATTCCTGCCTGCCTATTACTCATCAATGAATGAACCACCTCATGTGCTTGAAGGATATTATTGAGAATTTGTCTGCCTTCCACATATCCCGTTTGCTCCACAGAAACCAGAGTTGGAAGCAGGGGTTTAAGTCTATTGGCAATTATTTTGGATAGAATCTTATACACCACGTTGCACAAAGCTATAGGTCTGAATCTATCTGGAGTCATAGCATTGTCCTGTTTGGGAATCAAGGAGATAAAGGATGTATTGAGCACCTTCAATATGGTTCTATTATTCCTGGAGTCCTCCACTACATTCAGAATATCTTGCTTGACAATATTCCAGCATGCTTTAAAGAAATCTACATTGAAACCATCTGGGCCTGGCGCTTTTCCATTCTGCATTTCTTTGATGACTTCACTAACCTCCTCTTCTTTCACTGGCCTATTAAGATTGTGATTATCTTCTCTAGTTACTAGCTTAGGAATGTGCTTTGTGAAGTCCCTGATAAATAGTGATCTATCTAAGAGAGGTTCCTCTGCTATGCTTTGAAAATGTTGCACCAACACATCTTCTATATCTTTATGGGTGTTGAGAAGTTGGCCTCTAGAGTCCTTGATCATTGAGATCCTGTTGTGAGACCTATTCTCCATTGTAGATCTGTGGAAAAACCTTGTGTTTCTCTCCCCTTCTTTTAGCCATTGAACTCTTGATTTTTGTCTCCAAAATATTTCCTCTTGTTTACATAAGTCCTCCCAATCCTATTGATACTTGTTGGCTTGTTCATTTCTTTCCCCATCAAAGCCATCTGTGATAAGGGTTTGATTAATTTCCTGCATTTTTCTTTCAACAACTTTTTTCGCTTCAAAAATGTTACCAAACTCATTCTTATTCCAATCTTTGAGCCTAAGCTTGATGTGTTTCAATCTTTTGTGTAATAGAAACATTCTCATTCCCTGGATCTGCAGATCTTCTTTCCACCATTTTTCAATGTTGCTAATAAATTCTAGATGGGTGAGCCAGATATTTTCAAATCTAAAAGGTTTGTTCTTTGGGGTTCCAATGCCAATAACCTCAAATTGAACTGGCCAATGGTCCAAGCCACCAAAGGGGAGAATTCTCACTGTCATATCAAGGCCTGTGAACATAAGGTCCTCAGATATTATGAACCTGTCTAACTTTGAGGCTACTTGAGACTCTCCTCCTCTTTTTTTGTTCCAGGTGAAGAGTCCATTACTAGTGTCTATGTCAACTAGCTTCATATTGTCTATAAAATTCTGAAATGCTATAGAGTCTCTACTTATAGCTCTAGTCCCACCTTTTTTTTCTGACAGGGATTTGATTATGTTAAAGTCCCCACCCATAATCCTTGGTATTCCTGAATGTCTATCTCTTAGATCCTCTAGAGAAGTGAGTAGCCTAAGTTTATCATTAGTTCTTTGAGGGCCATAAATGTTTTTGATTAAATAAATCTCCCTGTCTCCCACAGGTTGAATAACCACTGATAAATAATTCCTAGATGCCTCTGCATCCACTATGCCAATCTTTTGGGGGTTCCAAAGTGTAAGAATGCCTCCTACTGTCTTGTCTGCCTTGACTTCTAGAAAATCATATCTATTTAGCCATTTGCTGTGTATTTCTCTAATTTTTTGAATTGAACATTTAGTTTCCTAGATAAAAATCATATCTGGAGTTTCTTGTTTCATTCTGTTGTTGAGAATCCTTTGTTTCCTTTTACTTCCTAGACCTCTAATATTCCAAGACGTGAGCTTCATTAAGAATGATTTGTAAAGGAGTAGCTGGTTAGATCTTTCATCTTACCTGAATCTATCATCAGTTTTCCACATTCAATCAGAAGCTCATTTTTCTTTTTTCTACCCCTTTTCCTTCCTAGGTTTCTGGGAGCGAGTCCTGATGTGGTTTTCATGGTTTTTACCCCTTCATTGTCCTGCCTTTCAAGGTTTCTTTTCCCTCCCGGCCCTTTAGTCTGAGTTCTCCATAAAAACAGTTGTTGCACTCTATTAAACTCCTCTTGAGGAAGTGAATCCACCCCTTCCATGGTGCCCTGTTTCAAGAACCTTTCCAGATCTAGGTGTTCTCTTTCAAGAATGTCCTGCAGTTCATGATCCTCCATTTCTACCTCACTGGGGTCATTTCTTGGTCCATTTCCAGTTCCATATTGCTCAACATATTCCCATTTTGCTGGTTAATGTCCTGTATCTTCTCACTATTTTCTTCCTTTTCCCTCTCCCCTGGGCTGCCCTCCATGGCCTGATCTACCTTTGTTACCTCTTCCTCTTCTTCTAGAACTTTGTACCTATTCAGACTTGCCTGTTGTCCCTCTGTGTGGTTTTTTTTTTGCAACCTTTTACTTCCTTTTCCTCTATTTCCCACTTTATGAAAGCTCTCAGTATCTTTCCCTACTGTTACTTTACTTCTTCTCTCTGTTTTGTTGAGAGGGCATTCTCTGAATAGATGCCCATGTTCATGGCATTTGCGACATCTAAAAGGAATATGTTCATAATCCATTGTTTACACCCATTCTTCATCAAAATCTTCCAGGATCACCTCATCCGATAGAGCTATAGAGAGATCCATCTCCACACATATCCAGGTGAAGGAGGTGTACTTTCCCCTTTTGGTTGCCTCAGATATTTTAACAAAACACCCTAATTTATTTCCTATTGCTGATAAAGATTTTGGTTGCCAGTAATCTAGAGGTAAGGAGTAGAGACGTACCCAAACCAGGACTGAAGTGAAGGTCTCACGCTCCAGGACAAAATTCATCATCCAAGGCCGCATATAGAGGCCTGCAGCTGCATAGAAGTAGGGCCCTCCTTCAAACACCCTGTCTTTATCCTCGATGTTAGTAAAGACTACAGTAAAGAAACCCTTTGACCCAAGATGTAGGTCTATATCCCCTTTAGGTTTCCAGTGATATTTAATCCATGCCTATAACACCTTCTCTATGGGCCATAACCCCATGAATTTACAAATGATAGCATAAGTCCTCATATGATCCCTATGTGCCTGCAGTGCGGGATCACTTAAAACCACTCTGGGTATGACCTCGGTCTTAGGCTTACATGGACCCTTTTGTTTTTTATTTTCTGCTTCATGTTTCTTGTCCTCTTCCTCTTTTTCTTTTATTCGGTCTTCCTCCCTTTTATTATTCTACTCCTGTTCATCATCGATGTTCCCTTTCCCTCCTCCTGAAAGACCTTTTTCAACCTCCAATGGTTTCTTGCCTCGACTAGAGACTGCCTGACTATAGGAGGGAGTGGAGCTCCCCCCTTTATGCCTCTCCATGGCGTTCAATGTCTGAATAATTTTGGTGAACCCTAGCTCTTACCAGTCGTCTCTCACCTTCCTATAAAAATAGAAAATCATTTGACTTTTGCATGATAATTTTCTTGCACATTAAAAGCAATTGGACATCTCATTGTCTTCAACCACAAATGACTTTCACTCTATTTGTTGAGGAAATTGGCGTGAATCTTTCATTGGTTGTAAGGGAATTGATTCCCTTTCTTTCTCCTTAATGTATTTGTCCCCTTAGTTGTATCTATCGGATATCTAAGGTAAGTAGATGGGAATGTTGTTTTATAGACCAATCTGACACTCACTCATACACTTAAGAAAATATCTCTTCTTCCATCTATACTTAAAAAAATGAGATTAATTTCATACACTCAGAGCGAAACTAGAGGAATATATGGATCTCTTTTCTAGTAATTTGATAAATTTCACTGTTGTTGGCCTTGATCTTATCATTAATTAATTGGGTGAAAATAGTCAAAGGAAAAACCCCATTAATTCCCCTTAGATGAGGCATATTTAATTCATCAATCACATCCAATGCATTGTCCCATATTGAAGTGCATCAATCATAAGACTCTTTAATCCTTTCTTTTATGATGTAGAAATCATATTTTCTTTGATTTAAGGATATTTGCATCATTTTTCTCTTCCTTTGAAATTTTACCAAAACTTCAGTTTTTTCTTTAGTTTCCCACATGATAACTTTATCAAATTGGTCTAATATTACACTATCATCCAACATATAATCATTGACCTGATTTTTAAAAGTTAGCAAGTTGTCATATAAATTATAAATTGTGTTCATATGTCTGAAGAATTTCAACTTGAATTGCTTGAGTTGATCATTAACAACACTAGCTTGATCTTAAAACACGTAACCTCCATAGGTTTGCTCTTGAGTTGCTCTATTTTTTCTTGCTGAGAATTAATATGAACTTGAAATGTTGTAGAAATTGTTTGAGCATCAATCTAAAATTCCTCTTTTAATATTTCAATTTCTCTTGTATGAGCTTCCCTCATATCTTCTAATATTTTATCATATTTATTCTTAATCTCGGCAAATTGCTTCCTGGACCGCTCCCCTAGTTGATTTTTTTCATTTCAGTGGTTCCCCGATGATCAAATGTCCAGGTAATGTCTATGCCTTTCTCTAATTTAAGTTTTTAGTGGATTAAAATTGCAAATTAGCTTGAATTTTCCATTGTTTAAAAAAAAAACAAAAAATTCCTTAAGCAATGCACTCAATATGTTTGGCTCGCACCAATAGCAGTGCACCTTGTAAATTTACAAGGCCCACTACATTTTGGTGTGTGAACATAATGCATCAATATTTTTGTGATGTGTTTCTTAAATGAAAACACACTGGGAAATCAATAAATTGTGTGTCGGTGCATTACTACTGGTGCGTTTATATTTTCCAAATGCACTGCAAAAATAATATTCAAAAATATAGTTATAGCTCAGTATGTTCGATAACTTGGATGTTTCATACTGGTGAAAAAAGGTTATATCTATGCAACGGTGCATAAGCGTGATGCACCACGATGAAAATTTAAATTTGTGAACCAACAACAGTTCGGCATACTCATGTGTGCAGTGAGATTGGTGTGGTTATGTTTGAAAGTGCATTGGAGATGGTGCATGACTATGTTTCTAAGGCACCGATTATTTTTTTTTAATTGGAAGTTATGTTTCCATATTTATAAATACATGTTTCATTTAATAAATAAAAAAATGTATGTTATGTATGAGGCTAATGTATTTTATATGTCAATCATGTAGCAAAGACATCAACAGAGGGAGCAGCAACAGGAGAAAGAGCAGCAGGAAAAACCCATACAATATGGTCTGAACATGGGAGGCAAAAGAGAGGTAGAGGGATTTATACCCTTGCCATATTACTATAGTGAATTGACCACTCTTAAGGAATGTAGGCCTCCTCAAGTACTATGAGGAGGCTACATCCCTGAAGGCACACTCTATCTTATTAGAAAATCTGATCCGCCGATGGAGTGCCCAGGATAAATCTTTCCATGTCAATCTTGGGGCATGGTATAGCCCTTATGAGGAGGATATATAGTTTATCACTACCCTATCCAAGAGAGGGGATGAGTTTCCCCATTTCCCTAATGTCCCTCATGGGGTTTTAGCTAAGACTCAATTTTCCTACACTCAGAGATATGTAGGGCCTCATGCAATACATCCAGCATACTTTTAGGTATGTGGTGGACAGCTACGTATTTCTTCTTTAGCCGTAAAGGAGGTTAGGTGATTCTCATTATTAATCACCACCATTGCACACTCTAGTAGTGATGGGTAGCACATTAGTTTCCATCTTTTGTATTATGTTGATTCCTTGATTCAGGTTCCATGTTGTATCATATGGTCTACCATTTTTTTGAGGAAGCTTTGTATGGCTTTAGATAGATGCCATGCATTGATACATGGGAGGGAACCTTCTTTTTCACTTCAGATCTTATTTGTTTATTTTTTGAAAGGTTTCCAGAGACAAGACAGACATTTGATCGTCACCCTCCTAGGTCTATCACTAAGTTCTGGATGCACATGTGGGGGTAGATGATACCCAAGAGGGATATGCTGGAGTACCTAACCAATATTTTTGTCAAGGCACTGGCACTACTGCCTAGTGAGGATGACCATATTTTTTCACGTTGGCATTTCTCTACATGGGGATTGATTGGATATAGTTTCCCAACATCCTCTTCACAATGGCTGAGCCTCCAGATGATAGAAGTAATATTAGTGTTTTCTTTAAATTAATCTAGTTTCATTTTATTGTTTTAATTAATTAGAATAATTTTTTTTCTAGTATGTTCTTTAATGCAATTGTCTAATTATTATTATGTACTATATATTTTGTATGCATCGGAACATTCGATGGGGACATGCCTCCTTCCCCACCGGATGGAGGAGATGAGGAGATGGGTGAGGCACATCTTTGAGGGGGCGTGGTTTTTTGGGGTTGTAGGGCTGATGTTTGATTCCAAATGGACTATTGCAATAGAATAGTCAGTGTTTTGGTTGATGATGGAGTCCTACATGTGAGGGTTTGAGATATCAGTGCAAATCCTAGGTTCATGGATTTATATAGGTACTTTTCACGCAAGATGATGTCCCTTATGCATCGTATCATCAGAGATAGTAGGGTACTCGTAGTGATGAGGGATGCAGGGAATGCAACAACAGATACATCAGATGAGGGTGGTCATGATGATGATGAGGGTGGTGATCATAATCATGATGACAAGAGTGGTGATCATGATCACAATGATGATGGTGGTGATCATGATGCTTCTGATAGTACTACCCCATCAGATCATGGTTTTCAGGGTGTCAATATCGTTATGGTTGTACACCTTGTTAGTTGCATGATTATGAGATACCATAGCTAGAAGATGTGCCTTATGTTTCTCCTGACAGAACATACCAACCACCTCCTCCTCCACCTCAACTAAGTTCAACAAACATTGATACAGTAGTTAAACATCCATCGTCTTTGACTACAGACTAGGCTAGCACTACTATGTATGTTGTATCAGATATTTGATTGCAATTATTTGACTTGATGTATTTACTTGACTTTTTTATCTATCTATCTATCTATCTATCTATCTATCTATCTATCTATCTATATATATATATATATATATATATATATATATATATATATATATATATATATATATATATATATATATATATATATATATTATATATATATATATATATATCTATATATATATATATATATATATATCTATATATATATAGATAGATATATATATATAGATATAGATATATTGCATTTTTTTGTTCATGTTTATGTACTTTATTTATATGTCGATGTTGATGTGAATATTGTTAGGTCATGTTAGATATGTTCATTTAATGTGTTTGCAGATAGATTGTATGTGATAGGAGTTATTTGGCATGAGATTTATGTTAATGTGAGGATGTGTGTGGTGATGATGTTAGATTACAATGTTTGTGTTTTGTTAGATGTGATCACAATGATGATGCCCTATTAGATTATTATATTTTTGTGCTAGCTAATGACATTTATATGTGCTAGAGGTGTATATAATTAGATGATGGTAGTGAATTTGAATTTGTATCTTAGATTATGTTTATGTTAGTTAGATGATTATCGTCATGACATTTAATTTTATGAAATAATATTTATTATAGATTATGTCTCGGTGAACTTATATCAAACTTTTATATATGAAATTGCATGCAAAACAACTTACTTAAAAAAAAATGCAAATATATTTTTATAAATTACAAATTTTAGTATGGTTCAAACTATGACTGTAAAATCATGATAATATTTTTCTATTGCTTATATAGTTCATTGATATTCAATCTAACTTAATTAGTAAAATATTTCAATACTCACAAGGAAAAATAACTAAAGGTAAAATTGTAGAAATTCCCACTTGTAGATCACCTAGAAATGCAATATACTAAAGCGAAACACTTGATCTACTTCTACAAACAATTTAGCAGAAGCTTAATTGAACATGAGCAACATCAATAAGAACACATATAACTAATAAGAAGGAATCAATCACACATAACACAGAAGATATAACTTGGGAAAGCCTCAACCTAAAACCCCAACTCTGTATTGTCATACAAGTGGAAATATAGCCAGTATTACAAAAAGAATCAGCTCAAAAGCTATCCTGCTCTCTCTGCAATACCTTTGCTGCTCATAGATAGTCAAAGGCCTCTATCTAAACTATGGTCTACCCTCCAAGCCTCCTATTTCTTTTTTCAATTTTGATTGGGGTCCAGTGCAGCCACTTGTGTGAATTGGTCTCTTCACGCACTTACTAACCTCTGATCCAACTATGCAGTCCTGAAGGAGATAAATCCTCATCATGGATGAGCTTCCTTTATAGGAAAAGTATTCATCCAACTGATAGTACATTGTCCCTTCTTTGATCTCAACTCGGTTTCTGTCTGAACTGACATGCATGAGTTATTCATGAGAGAATCTTCAATTATCTGAAGTGCAGCAGTTATATGAAAGCATGCATTAATTAACTGAACTTACTTAATTTAAACAAACTATTTAAATCAATTATAACTGGACTTGACTCAATTAACTGAGCCAACTAATTACTACTCAAATTAGAACTCATCCTTATCTCTTTAACTAATGGATAAATTCCTCAATTAATAGATAAATTATTGCATGTCCTCACATAGACTTCATGTTTGATTTTTCACAACTAATTAACTCATGGAGAATTAATTAATTTATTTTCAAACAGCTGTTAAGTTCAAATTCGAATTTTACTTCCTATTTTTAGTCCAGGGACTGACTAAAATAGGAATCCATCCTGAACTACTAAAAATATCATTCTATTTTTATTACTTCCATTTTTCATTCCCTGTTGCTCAATCTAGCACTGATACCCAAATTGCTATTTATAGCAGTGCTATTTTTAGCACTTCTATTTTTAGCATTTCTTGTTGCTATTTTCAACACTCCCTCTCAACAAGAAAGGCATTCAACTCAAACCTGATCCTATACCTCTGCAATGTTTTGCATGCAACACTTCTACCATGTGTAGTTGCTCCAACAACTTTCAAAACAAAAAACTCCCAACTGACCTCTCTATTGGGCTAGAAACATACTCTGATGATGAGGCTCTACTTACTACTGACAAGTGCTCCCTCCCTAACCTCTGAGCTATTGCAAGACTCCATGCATCTCTCACCACTGCACACCTCTCTGTGCCATCCTACACTGGTGCAACACTCCTGTGCCTCGACTCCAGAACTATAGCTCTCTCTGCCGCTCCATCCACATCTATCTCTACCCAATCATTCAGTCTTGCTACTCCTCATCAGGGCTCCTATAGCAAAAGTCGAATGAAAGAGGTTGGGTACCTCAAGGATCCTGCCCCTTCTCCTTGGGACATCACTCCAGACCGCCCCACCTCCTACCTGGAGGTATGGATGCATGTGATCCCTCTGCCCACTTGGCTCGAAATTTCCCCCTACTAGAGGTCTCTGCATGAGTGGATGCCTCCACTCAGTCTCCTCTCGGCTTCTTTAGTTGTGGCTGCTCCAAAACCTCCTGAAGCTACTTCACCAATTGTGGCTCCTCCACAATTGTCTGAGACTTCTTCTGGTGCTACATGTTGAGAGGTAATGTACTCTCCCTCTCAACTGCCAAGTCTCCATTAGTTTCCTTGCTGCTCAAGGCTTTGCATGCATCTTGAACCTCAAGAGCATACAAGTTCTTGACCCATGAACTGATCTTCTTCACCTATCTAATGATGATGTGTCTAAGGAAAATCTTTCCCTTATTGAAGACTACATCATAGCATCTATCTTCTAGCATCGTGATCGACACCAAGTTTCTCTTCAGTCCTGGTACATACTTGACATCGGTCAAGGTAAGGTGAGCTCCATGCTCCCTCTAAAAAATAACCGTGCCTACACTTGAGACACTGTACTTTTCATCATTACCCATCGTTATGAGTATCTGGAGATCTTTCTCCTCCAAAGTATTAAACAAACTCTTGTTGTTGGTCATGTGGAAAGAAGCTCCACTGTCAATAAACCAACCGCTTCCCACCATGGATGAAACCATGCATGCGAGCAGTGTGAAATCCAAATCGAACTGTGAGGCCAGTGCCTCACCTTCTGATCCTTCCACGGATCCCTTCTTGGATTTCCTCAGTGGATAATTTGTAGCAAAATGGCCCACCTCATGAAAACAAAAGCATCGCACTTTCAGTTTGTCAACCTCCTTCCCACCATGAGAAGAACTAGATTCAGAATGAGAAACCTTCTCCTTCCCCTTCTTTGCCTTACTCGCTAAGGCACAATTTTATTCATCCTCCATGGATGAAGAACCATCTATGGTGCTTCTTCTGATCTTCTCTTGCATCAAATCTGACCAAAATCGTTCCCAGGGTGGAAATTTCTCTCTTCCATTAACTGAGTCCCGGTAGCTATGCAAGCTCTCAGGAAGACTGAGGAGTGCAAGACACACCATGACATCATCAGCTATCACAATCCCTACACTACTAATCTCATCCCTGCATGCGAAGAGCTTGTTCAGATACATAGAGATCGCGTCGCCATTTTCACACTTGATCTTTCAAAGCTTGTCTTTTAGTGCCAACTTCCTCTGATCACTGCTATTCTGATATAGCTCTTTCAATGTTTTCTACATTGAAAAACTATGTCTCCTTCCCATGGAGACTTGAGACTATGTGATCTCGAACTCCCTCCAGAAGGATTCTCCTTGCTCTAGCCACACATTTCTTCCATTCAGCCAATTCAACAGCACCAGTTGGCTTGAGTACTTCTTGATCAATGAAGTCCTTTAGACCGTTGTCCTCTAGTACTGCTTCCATGTGATCCTTCCATGCTATATAATTCACATTTCCATCAAGGGCATATTCGAGTCTCAAACCATAGAATGCCATAGGTGAAATAGAGATGTGATAAGAACTCAATTTCTATATTCAAGAATCACAAACTTCAACTTCTTGTATACTGTTCTTCCTTGATCACCTGTGCTCGGATACCATGTAGAAATTCCCACTTGCAGATCACCTGGTAATGCAATATACTAAAGAAAAACACTTTATCTACTTCTACAAATAGTTTACTGAAAGCTTAATCGAACATGAGAAACATCAATAAGAACACATATAACTGATAAGAAGGAATCAATCACACATAACGTAGAAGATATAACACGGGGAAAGCCTCAACCTAAAACCCCAACTCTGTATTATCATACAAGTGGAAATATAGCCAGTATTACAAAAAGAATCAACTCAAAATCTTTCATGCTCTCTCTGCAATACCTTTGCTGCTCATAGACAATCAAAAGCCTCTATCTAACCTCTGGTCTACCCTCCAAGTCTCCTATTTCTTTGTGCAATTTTGATTGGGGTCCAGTGTAGCCACTTGTGTGAATTAGCCTCTCCACACACTCACTAACCTCTTATCCAACTACATAGTCCTGAAGGAGATAAATCCTCATCATGGATGAGCTTCCTTTATAGGAAAAATATTCATCCAACTCATAGTACATTATCTCTTCTCTGATCTCAACTGGGTCTCTGTCTGAACTGACATGCATGAGTTATTCATGAGAGAATCTTCAGTTATCTGAAGTGCAGCAGTTATATGCAAACATGCATTAACTAATTGAACTTACTTAATTTAAACAAACTATTTAAATCAATTATAACTGGAATTGACTTAGTTAACTGAGCCAACTAATTACTACTCAAAATAGAACTCATCGTTATCTCTTTAACTAATGGATAAATTCCTAAATTAATAGATAAATTATTGCATGTCCTCACATAGACTTCATGTTTGATTTTTCACAACTAATTAACTCATGGAGAATTAATTAATTTATTTTCAAACAACTGTTAAGTTCAAATTCGAATTTTACTTCCTATTTTTAGTACAGGGACTGACTAAAATTGGAATCCATCCTGAACTGCTAAAAATAGAATGCTATTTTTAGTACTTCCATTTTTCATTCCCTATTGCTCAATCCAGCACTGATACCCAAACTACTATTTATAGCAATGCTATTTTTAGCATTTCTTGTTGCTATTTTCAACAAAAATAATTTAGTTAGTTCTTAATAAGACGAAAATGTGTAACTCATTCAATTTTTAATATGAAATATCAAGATGAATGGGCCACAGGAAAACCGCCATGAATATTGTTCTCAGAGACGCCCCAAAGCTCAACAGCTCGCAGTGCAGGGCTCGACTTTGATATCCTAAAGCTCGTTGCTAGACGTTGTGGCTCCCACGCGCACCCTCCACTAACTGCTATCTGCTTGCGGCCACCTAGGCCTCGGCCCCAACCATGGATCCTTCGGATCCCCCTTCGGAAGGGTTGGATCAGCAAAGCACCTTCTCAGCCCTGGTGAAATCGCTCCCTCTGCATCGCCCCAGACCTTCCCTCTCAAAATTTGTGAAAAAGCTGGATGGGCTCCAAGAGGTTCAGTTGCCTCCAGTCTTGCCCCGCATGGACGCTCTGTCTCTGGCTGAAAAGGGCCTCGTAGGCCAATTCACAGGCCTCTGGCCTTCTCCTCGAACCGTTCAAAGATGGGTTGAAAGAAATTGGACTGATAAAATTCAAGGGAAGATCTCCATAGGGTTTTGTGGGAAAGGTTATTTCACATTCCACTATGAATCTAAAGAGGATAAGGACTTAATTTTTAGAAATGGGCCCTATTTTATGGACTCCAGGGGCCTGTACCTGAACAAATGGACACCAGATTTTGACCCTGAACTGGATGTTCCCAGCATCATTCTGGTTTGGGTTCGTCTTCCTCATCTCCCTCTCCACTGTTGGGGAGATGAATCTGTTCGAGCCATCGGGAATGCAGTAGGCAAATACATAGATCCCAGCGAACCGAAAGAGAACATGCAGGCTTGTGCGAGGATTTGTGTTGAAGTGGACCTTGGCAAAGGACTCCCTGAAGCGATAAAACTGAAAGTGGACGAATGGAGCCATATCCAGCAGCTCGATTACAAGCAGATTCCTTTTAAATGCAAGGTATGTCACGAATACGGCCACTTTGCCAATCGATGTCCTAAACTTGTTGATGCAGAGAATGATGATCAAGAAGGCCATTGGGAACCAGTCAAAAAGAAGAAGTATGCCCCAACATCCAAAGCTCCTCTGGAATATGATCCTCCTGTTCCCTCTGCTCCTCGCCCCTCCTCATCCTCCGCTCCCCTTTCTGCTCAACCCCCTCCTGATCTGCCCCTCCCTTCCTCTTCCAACCCCTTCTTTGTTTTATCTTCCCTCGACCCTCCTCCCAAGGATCCCTCTCTGCTCCCCTTGATCCCCTCCAAACCTTCAGATCCTTCTGCATCCCTGATCATCCCTTCGCAGGCTTCTCTTGATCCCCCTCTTCCTAGGCTTACTAGAAGCACGTCTAAAGACCATGGATCCTCCTGCGACTCTTTCAAGAAACCAGGTCCTAGTAGAAAATCGGCCTAGTAGCATAGAGACGAGAACGCTCAAAAAGACATAGCCATGGGCACCCAAACCCCTATAGAAGCTTTCATCCTGGGGCAACATGAGAAGGATACAACTCAAGAGAGGTGAGCACCTCTCCGTAAACCAGTCACCCAATGATGAAAATGTTGTCTTGGAATAGCAGGGGTCTAGGACACCCCTCAAAAGTTTTAGCCCTCAAAGATCTTATACATAGTGAAAAACCAGATATAATTTTGATTCAGGAGACAAAACTAGAGCAGCAAGAAATAAGAGGAATAATAGATCAGCAGAAACAATACAAAGGCTGTGCCAGTGACTCAAGAGGAGCTTCCGGTGGAATTTCCACCCTTTGGGATCACAGCAAATGGAACTGCACATTAGTTAATCTACATCAGCACTGGATCAAAACGGTTCTGGATAATAAAATCGATGATCAATCAGCAGTTGTCTACAATGTCTATGCCCCCAACCATTACAAAGAAAAGGAAAGTTGTTGGGATGATTTGAAGGCTATTATCGATATAGAAACAACTTCAAACATTATAGTGGCAGGCGATCTTAACCTGATCTTACACGCCAATGAAAAAAGGGGAGGCTGCTTTTCGCCTGACCCTTCCAGAGGCCATTTGGAAGCAATCATCCGAGACCATGAACTGGTGGATGTTGTACCAAAAAATTGCAGGTACACCTGGAGCAACCACAGGCTTCGCAATGGTAATATAATGGAAAGGCTGGACAGATTCTTAATCAATGTATCTTTCCTCTCCTCCTTTTCTATGGGGTATGCTAGCATTTTATCCACCTCAACCTCTGATCATTACACCATTACACTTACGCTGGATACTCACTGTCCTCTGGGGGCCAATTCCATTTAGATACAGTCCTCTTTGGAATTGGGTTCCGGCGGTCAGAGAAATTGTACAGGGATCCTGGAACTAGCACGTTGAAGGCTCACCAGGTCTCATATGGGAAACTAAACTGAGAAGAACCAAACAGGTCATCAAAGAATGGGCTAGAACCAATTACAAAGAACCTGAAGAGACCAAAAAGAAAATTAAGAATGAACTTGAATGCATTCAAAGAACGATAGAGGTTCAGGGCCTCTCTCATCAAAATAAGGAGCAAGAAGGCTCACTCTATGCACAGCTGAGTCACATAAACAGAGAAGAAGAGCTAAAATGGAGACTAAAGTCAAGGCAGCTCTGGCTTCAAGGCGGTGATAAAAATACTGCATTTTTTCACAAACAGGCCACGACAAGAAAAATCAGGAACAATGTCAGCTCAATTTTGGACAATGAAGGCAACCAGAAAAATACCCAAGAAGCCATTAAAAGAGCTACCACTGAATATTACAAAGAGCTTCTAACATAAACCAAAGGAGAAGAGGACTATGCCAACTTTCTTCAATACTTGCCCATGGAAATCACTAGAGAAATGAACGACAGCCTGACAAAGGAAATTGAAGAGGAAGAAATCAGAAGAACGATTTGGGCTATGAATCCTGATAAGGCTCCCGGGCCTGATGGATTCCCCATTTGTTTCTACAGGGCTTTTTGGGGTTTAATAAAAAATGACTTGACAAAGATGATCAGATGGATCCAGAGAAAGGGTAAAATAGGAGGATACGCCAATGCCACTTTTCTGGCTCTCATCCCTAAAGAAAACAGGCCCACTTCTTTTTCTCGCTTTAGACCCATTTCCCTCTGCAACTTGTCCTATAAATTTTTGTCTAAACTCCTTGCCTCTCGCCTCAAACCCCTCCTCCCCTCTCTGATCTCATACAATCAAGGAGGGTTCTTGGCCAATAGACAAATCATTGACTCCATTCTCTTAGTCCAAGAAGGCATTCACTCGAGCCTCTCTAGGAAGGAGAAAGGGTTTATCCTTAAACTCGACCTTGCTAACGCCTTTGACAGAGTTAGGCATTCTTTCCTTATAGCTGTATTAAAAAAGATGGGATTTGAGCTACCTTTCATTAGCCTCATCACTGCTTGCATTTTTGGGCCTTGGATCTCCCCCTTAGTTAATGTTAGACCGGGTAAAGCCTTTCAATCCTCCCGGGGTCTTAGACAGGGCTACCCCCTTTCCCTGTATTTATTCATCCTTATGGCTGAATCCTTTAGTCAAGCTCTAGACTTCAATAGAAGGGTGGGCCTCATCACTGGAATCAAATATGGAAATGGAGTCAAGAATATCAATCACTCTCAGTTCGTCGATGACACCTTGCTAATTGGAGGAGCCTCCACCACTATAGCAAGGAGATTCAAGATCCTTCTCGACAAATTTATGGGGTACTTAGGAGGTTTGGTTAATCAGTTAAAAAGTTGTATATATGGATGGAATACAAAAAATCAGGTCATCCACAATATCGAAAATATTTTTGGAGTCCCTTGCAACCTTGAGTGGACGCATTTCTCATATTTGGGCATGCATGTGAGCCTAGGAACTCTGAAGGCAGGAATGTGGGACATCATCATCGACAAGGTGAAGCGGAAAGTGAAATAGTGGGGTTCAGCTTGGCTCAACCCAGTAGGCTAGCTCATCCTCCTTAAATCTGGTATTTCCTCTCTCCCCCTTTATCGATTCTCTTTATATCAAGCCACAACTTCCTTTCATAACAAAATGGATGTAATCCTTCATCACTTCCTTTGGCAAGGAGGGAAAACTGATAAAAAGAAATTCAATTTAGTTAGTTGGAAATAAGTCATCCAAACCCAGGACAGAGGAGGCCTCGGCATTAGATCCCCCAAATTTCTAAATCTTGCCTTCAGAGGGAAGATCGTTTGGAGGCTCGTCACTGGTCCTTCTACCTGGTGGAAAAGAGTTCTGGAAATCAAATATTTGAACTACCTGAGATAGCATCTGTTAGACTCTGTTATACCCAACAGAGATTCTTCAAAAATCTGGCGCTTATGCAAAAAATCCATTTCGTTCATTGCCCAAAATATATCTAAAGTGCCTAAAGGAGGAACCAGTAATAAGATTGGGGCTGACAAAATCCTGGGATAGTAACCAATAAATAGTCATGATGAAACCATTCCTATTCTCTCTTATCTCAACAACAAAGGTATCCATTACCTGGATCAAATTTCCAGCTGGGATCCTTTATCCCATCTCTGGCTTGGTTGGTCTTTCCCTGATGTTCCCATTGCTCTCAATTCTAGTCTTTCCATTCTGCAGTCTCTCCTCCACAACAAAGCTCCAGTAAAAAAGAACGAGTTGGATGGTTTTCGATGGGACCCAACTGGTTTAGATTACTCAGTTCAAGTAGCCCACCAACACATTTGCCACAGCACCTTCCCCATGCTAATATGGAATCACTGGAAAATGGTGTGGAAGTCAGAGGCTCTTCCAAAAATTAAGTTTTTTATCTGGACCTTGCTAAAAGAAAAAAAATTTAACAGCAGAGAATTTACAAAAGAGGGGGATCAACAGTCCATCTCGCTGCCTAAACTACTACACTGCGGAAGAAACCATGAAACACCTCTTTTTAGATTGTTCCTTTGCGATTGACTGTTGGAAATATCTGTACCCCAATGTCAACTTCCCTTGCATTTCTCAGCATTCCATAGGTGACGTGATTCAACATTAGAAAATGAACTGCCCCTGGAAAAATAAGAAGAGCAACTTAGCGCAGAGGGTCTGGAACACTCTTCCATACACCATGTTATGGAGTATCTGGCTTGTTAGAAATCGAAAAATCTTCAAGGATAAGAACTCGACTCCAAGATTTGCCTGCAAGCAAACCAAAGTCTCTAGCTCTTGAAACGATTGTTGTAAAGGCTCATAGCAGCATCGATGCAACTCTGTATAGTGTGGAAGAAAGGAGCTTCATCAGCTATATCCTGGAAAAAAATCAAAGCACTCAGAATGGCAGTATAATGAGAGAACAGCGCACTCAGGAAACCCACAGTTGGAAGATAAGGTACAAAGAGGAGGAGTTCGCAACTTGGCTGCAAAAATGTAATATTTTCTGCCTTTTCTTCGATGGGGCATCCAAGTCAAACCCAGGTATTGCTGGAGCAGGGGGCTTGATCTCCAATGCCAATGGGGACTGCGTTCTCTATTTTGAATGGGGTTTAGGGAAGATCTCCAACAACAGGGCAGAAGCGTTGGCCCTGTATCAAGGGCTAAAACAACTCATCAGACTTGGTATTAGATCAGCTAAAGTTTTTGGAGATTCTTCGATAGTAATTAGTCTAATGGCTCAAATGAAAAAATCTCTGAATGCTCTTTTACAACAGATCATCTAGCACTGCCAACTCCTGCATCAGGCAATGGGAAATTTACAGTTTCATCACATCCTCCGCTCCATCAACAAGCAAGCAGACAGGCATGCCAACAATGCTTATGACAGAGCAATGGGAAGTCTTCTGTGCAACGCCGAGGATTCTCTGCAGCCACTGCCATGAATAGAAATAGTTCACTCAGCATCATTCCGGACAGCGCTATCAAGAGGAACTACCTTCAGATGTTCCAGGCCATCATTATGATCATCATCAGTGATGGAATATGGCCTAGTTTCGCTTCATTTACAGTGTTGATCATTCAGATTAATCCTATTCACCCTTTCCATAATCGCTCCCTCTTGTGTCTGCTTTGTGTAGGATCATGGATTCAATGTGGCCTGGATGTGTCCATTATCTCATACTCTGCCCGAGTTCAGCTGCTGTTCACTCTCGCCCCAATCTGTAAACAGAGGCGCGCAATGAGGACTGTCTCCCCGTCTATGCTAACATAATTTATAAATGCTATGCAAATGTCAGTTTCTATTGCTCCAATTTGTCAGAGTATATCTCAATTTAGATTTTTTCAAAGCCAGAGCATCCAGGACTAAGGAGAAAATTTCTTTCTATAACTCCTCTGTTCCTGAGCCATCCCGGCTCTTCATGTACCTCAAGGCTCAAATTCCTGTCTCTTTTTTTTTCAGATTTAATACAACAGCCGACTTTGTCAAAAAAAAAAATATGAAATATCAATAATAATAAACTATTAAAAAATACAATTTAACTAATTCAATATTGTTTATAAAATTCAATCTATTGTTAAATTTAGAAAACATAATAATTTTTTATCATTAACTTAGATTTATTGTGACTTAAAAAATTATAATTTTATAAAATTTAATTTATTACTAAAGTTGTGAGATTTTCAAGAAATTTAAATTTAATATTTATAGCAACTCTTACCAATTTAAATTTAAATTTTATCTCTTTAAAGATGAGGATGAAGAAATGTAAAATAAGGCTTGTGAAGTTACTTGTAGTTGGGGATTTGTTCTATTGGAAGTTCTCCCTTAAAGAGGAAAGTGAACATTTTTCTATTAATAAATATATAATATTTTGGTGTTATTTTGGTTCTTTATTTGCTATTGCACTAGTTTAAATTTAACTATTTTTAATAATAAATATGACTTAAATAATACAAAATTGATACTGTATTATATTTAAACTTTTGAAAAATAATATATTTGATTATTTCTTAATGAGCAACTCAAAAAATATTATTGTTTTCACACTTATCACGAGATACTCACTAAAATTCATGTTTTCACATTTCTTCTAGCTAATATTACATCATGTTCACAATGATAAAGACATGTCTACTTTAAATAATTTACTTATAAATATATAAAAATGGATATTATTTTACATAATATAAATAGGAAACAAAAATGCATCACCGCATTTATTTGAAATTCAAACAAATGCTTCTTAATCACCATCACAAATGTGGTGCACTTGATATGTTCGGTGCTTGAACATAATGCATGCTACTATTGTGGTGTCTTTCGTAAATCAATCCACATTGGGAAAGCTATAAATTGTACGTTGGTGTGTACAATTTTTAGGTTGCGACCAGTGCATTCATATTTACAAAACGCACCATAGAAATTATATTTAAAAATATAGCTATAGCTCGATGCATTCGATAACTTGAATGTTTTGTACTGGTGCTAAAAGGTTATACGTGTGCATCGGTGCATAAGTGTGACACGTTGCAATGAAAATTTAAATTTGTGAACCAATAGCAGTGATTCATACATATGTACACATCGTTGTTGGTGCAATTGTGTTCGACGGCGCACCAGAGTCTGCACATGACTGTGCTTTGGGCACATCAATGATTTTTTGTTTTAATTGAAGGTTATGTTTCCATATTAATAAATGTATTTTTAATTTAATAAAAAAAAATGTATTTTTATGTATGAGGTTGATGTATTTTATATGTCAATCAAGTAGCAAATACGTAATCAGAGGGAGAAGCAACAAGTTAAGAGAAAATCGTAGATCCATACAATATGGTTCGACCATTGGACGCCAAAGAGAGGGAGAAAACCTAATTGTTGTCGTGCAATACACACTCCACGTGGCTTACCTAGATCTCAATTTCCCTGCTAAAAGTCGCCATGGCGCCATGGATTTCAAAAATGGAACTATGAAAAATATATATGTTGTTTAATGTTGTCGGTTTAAATGGTAAAATAAGAGTGAAATGAGAAGATAGTGGTACAAAGAAAATATATCATATTAGGGTTTCATGCATCTTATCAGCCACACACCAAACATCATGAAAACTTGCATGATTGTCTTCAATTCCATTGTCATATTGTATAGTTGATGTCCTTCAAACCAACGACATGATGTATATGGTTTAGGCTCGTGACTTTCAGTGACATGATGTATATGACTTGGGCTCCTGACCTTCAATGATCATTCTATGTAAGGTAGATTTAAATAATATATCACATGTGACACCTTATTATCTAGCCTTATCACTTATTATTACTGAAATTATAAAGACATGTTTACTTTATATAATTTACTTATAAATACATAAAAATAGATATTTATTTTAAATAATCTAAATAGGAAAGAAAAATGCATCACCAAGTCTATTTGAAATTCAAACAAATGCCTCTTAATCACCATCACATTATTTATCATTTAATTCTTAGCCATAGAATATTTATTAATTCAACTTTTATTTATAATTACAATTGAAAAGGTAAGTCAAAATTGGTCCGTTATCCATGAATAAAAAATTAAAACGTCTCATGCATCCATATAAGCCCATTTGTTTCTTTTATGGTCCATAAAAAATGTAATCAACATTTTGTATATGCATAAGACCTCATTTTAGTGAACTAATTAATAAACCAATAAGTATCTAAATCGGGACTAAATATTCAATCTTATTTCTAAATACACTATTTTGTTCTCATTTTCCTATTTGAGAAGGGTTGTGACCTTGAATCCTTATTATCATAGATATTGTACACAATTGGAAATATGTAGTTTTAAGTGTAAAAATGTTTCCATTGCAAAAAAAATATGTAAAAACATTCATGAATATTACCAATTATATTATAAAATTCCAACAAGATGAATAAAAAGTTAATACAATTAGTGAAATAAAGAAACAAAAACATACAACAATGGTATAAATGATGAATTAACACAAGTACATATCATTCTCCATTGTCATCACCTTGATTATCTTCCTCTCTTGGAATGGTAACATTATTGTTATCAAAAATATGTTTTGATCTAGGTTCGTGTCTTAATATGAACCACCAATCCCTATTGAACACATATGGGTGAAAAAACACTCGGTTGCAGTATTTTTGGAAAACATAAGGCTCTTTAGCTTCATGCCACATATTTCTAGAGTTGATAGATATTAGCCCACTATCGCAATCTTCCTGTACATTATTCCAATCAAATGTGTCTCGCCACTTGCACATACAAATAACACATTGGAATGAAGGGAAGTCCACTTGAATGATCTCTTGTATATTTCCAATGTAACCTAACGTCCCCTGCATTAGGTTTTGATCACGATAGCTAGCACAACTAGATTGATCGAACTCGACTTCCTCTCCATAGTCTTGTGCCATGCATCCATCATAGGCATCCTCCATGTGAAAATGATGTGCATATTCCCACATAGATGGGAACAAATGAACCTACAAAAAAGTAAAAAAATCACAGTGTCATGTGTCTAATAACCTAAACATAATTAAATATATATATATATATATATATATATATATATATATATATATATATATATATATATATATATATATATATATATATATATATATATATATATATATATATATATATATATATATATATATATATATATATATATATATATATATATGTTATAATTCAAAGGTGCAGTATGAAGTTAAAATTGTATAGCAAGAGATTATAATTACGAAGTTGTTCCACCCAATCCCTATGTTTAGCGTATCCTCTTCAACACATGGGTAACGACTAGATGCATCATATTTCTCTCTAACTTGATCAACAACCCAACTATTAGGGAATTTCATTGGCATATTTGATTTTAAATGGTCAAGATAAGGCACACTTCTACTATTCTACCATTTCAATTATTTCCTGTCACTATCCCATTTCCTCCTCTCTTTTCTGTACAATGTGACCCACGGTTGTGTCGCTTCCATATTGTAAAAAATGAATTTGTTGATGGCTTCAATTTCAGTTGTTGTCGACCTACTTCATGTACTCACTAGAATAATATAAAGACTCATATGATATATACCCCTATGTTGTATACCCCTCAGGTCTTTCCCTTTGTTGAAGAAACCTTTCAATTTATTCATGTACCTTTCTAAGAAGAACAACCAATGAGAAGAAACCACCCCAACTAATTCAACCTCATCTACCACGTGAATTAGAGGATGAACCTGCAAGTCCATGAAAGTCGTCAACAGTTCCTTCTCAAACATACCAACAATATCAGTTGTCTCTTAAATCCACCATGAAATGCTAGCCATATGAATCTCACTTGATGTGATCCAATGTACAAATGTAGATAATTTAGGTATGGCATATCATAACTCTTGCGGGAAGTCATGGTTCACACACCCACGCACGAGTAGAGGGTAATAACATTTCACAGTAAATAGTGCATTATACAAAAATTAATTATAAAATATCCCATTACATAAAAATAAAAAATGAAATAGTAAAATCATGTTTTTGACATACGTACTCTTAGAAGGTTCAAATGGTCATGTGATTTCAACCTTGACAAACATTCTTCCACAGTGAAGCAATGTCATAGTGAAGAACCATATAAAAAAAGAACCCTCACACTCATTATAACTTCCTTAGCTAAGGAAATATCATCTTTATTTACAATCCATGGGACATTACCTTCTTTGAAAGACCAAGAGGGACCAACCTCTCCTCTCGTTTCTTGTCCTGGCCAATGTTTCTTTTTAGTTTTTGAAGAAATAAGATCTGTCCTAACTCCTAATGTGCCACTTTATTTCAATGATATCTGCCTCCATAAAGAAGATGAAACATTTTTAAATGTATGCATGGGATCTAGTAAGTGCGCAATCTTAAGATGCTCCCAATATGGGAACTCATAAAAGACATATTTCCTTTTCATCCCAATGGGAAATTTCTCAACATAGATGTCGAAGAATTATGGATCATCGAACATAGGCTCCCCATTTGAATAAATTTTTTTTGGAAAACTCATTCTCCTTCTCTCTCTCATATGCTCTAATCCATTCAACTGGTGTCATTATTGCATGCATTTCGGTTCTCTCTGGTTTACCATTGAAAGCAGATGTTGCTCTTTTGTAACGGTGTTCTTCTGGGTGGAATACCCTAGAGAATACATACACTAGCTTTCGTAGGTGTTTGGACCACCTAACCTTCAGATAAGGTCTGCAAAATTTACATACATGATACCCTTTTGTTACAAGACATATGAAATTATTTTATATAGGTCGACACGTTAGTGAGCATGAATATTTGAACAATTGCAGTGAAATAAATTAATATGCGAAACAATATTGTTACGTATATAAACAAATCAATAAAAGTGTAATTTACTAGAGAAAACTCCTAATCCTGGATAATCATGTATGGTGTAAGCACATATGCCATACAACGTAAAAATCCTCTCTGTTGCGATGGGTCTTGATACATTGTACACATGTATCCCTTCCCATAATTCCTTAAATTCATCTACCAATTGTTGTAAGTAGACATCCATATTCTTCACTTGTCTTCTACCAAGGACTATGAGAGCCAACATAAGATATGCGTTCTTCATGGACAACCATGGGGAGTATTGTTATTGATCACTACTATAGGAAAAATAGAATATTTGGTGTTTTGGAGGGAATATGGGTTGGCACCATCTATGGATATGCTGAGTCATAGACTTCATACTTCATCCTTGAAATTTTCAAGCCATGTGTCCTCTATATTCTTCATGGTTATTGAAGCTATTGGGATTCACATAACTCCTTAATCTCTTCTGTGTGAGGCATGTTATCCCTGCAACATAGCTAATTCTTTGCAACAAAAGAGTATTTTAATCCTTTGGATTATAGGCATGTTCCTTAATATTTTATGAGAAGGACCATGTGATTTACCCTCCTTTTTTTTAATTACAATACCTACCATGCCCACATTTCCAATAGATCTCTTTGTTTTCATATTCTCCTATATATAGAATACAATCATTCGGACATGCATAATATGATATGTACTCAACACCCAACATTTTCAACAATTACTTTTCCTCTTCGCAGCTACCTGGCAAGATATTATCACTCAGAAGAACCTTATCTTTGAATAACCTGCAATTGGTGGGGAATATAATTGTACAATGTCAATATTTAACATTCATAAAAATGACCATTTTTAATTTTGATTGTGTGACAAAATATAAGGAACTTGATCGATCATGCTGGTCAATTACCTCAATATTACTGAGAAACATGCATTCGACATGCCAAACTTTGCTTTAAAGTTGTACAACAACATCGTTTTCCCCATTTGAGTAGACTTTGACTTGCCACCAGGTCCAAAGAGAGGGGTGGTGGAAGAATATTTCAAGATTTCGAATAAAGTATCAGTGATATGAGCATCATCCCTAGCTAATCATTCTGGAATGCATCTAACAAAATTACCTCCATGGAAATCATATCCTATAAGTAATCATTCATACCAGCCTATATTTGATTTCCTCCATTGCCAACTTGTGATGAAGAACTATTATTATTGTAGTCATTCCTAACTGCTGAATTTGGATGTAGTGGGAATTGAATAAGTGGTTGACTCAACCATTCTTTATATGCTTCCTCTCCAAGTATTTCTCTAAATGAAACCTTCTCTCCAGTTGAAATCATAGTGGCATGCACTAAAAGATGGTAGGTGGGTCACTCATCATCACTTGAATCCTAATTTCAAACAATATTGAACGTTATTAGTACAATATCAATGATATTAGTGCATATAAATGCAATTGGTTTGTTGAAATTACATTATAACAAACAATTATTACCATTGTTGATCCAACATTCTCGCTAGAAGATGTCATGTTCCAATTGGGAAGGTGAAGAGGTTGTCCACTTGCATCTACCAACTGCCTGTGTTATGCTACTCCCGATAAGATATTCTGATGTTTTTGAAATGGAGGAATACTTTAGGCATCTAAACTCAATTCTGAATTAGGATCTTGCAAATTTGGATACATTTTTATTCAAATTGACATGGATAAAAAAAAAAGTAAATCAGATAATCGAAATATAAATAAAATATGAACTTACTAGAGATGGAAAGGGAGAAATATGTGAAGGACTTTGATAAGCAATATGGAATGAGCTGGAATTTGAAGAATTGACCATTTTATATTATTGAGATTTTGTCCCTGTATTTGACAAAAATCAAAAATAAAATTTTGTGTGCATATCTAACAGTAATCTCGAGAACCATATAACCACAATATGAATTTCAATATAGTTTTCAAACCATTTTTCAATAATAAGGTGACTTTAAGCGCGAAATGTATATTATGAACTATTGTAATTCATGTGGATTCCTCATAAAGGATAATTTGATATTAATATGTCATTTTATGTGAAAATAAAATTTGAGATAGTTTTTAAACCATACTAGTTCACTTATCGGAACAAAGCACACCAATATGTTTAAATAACACTAGTACCGAGGCATTTAAATAATACCTGCACTGGTTTACAACATTCAAAAGATAAAAAAATAAAAATAATAAAAATAAAAATCATATCGGTGCTCTTGTACAAAAATGCATTGATGCATTGAAAACAAACAACATCAGTACACCCCTGTTACCCCTGTTTCCGTATTTAAAGAAATAAAAATGAATTCAACCAACTCAATGCTCTTAAAATGTATACTATGAACTATTGTAATTCATAGCTTTTAAAACCTACTAGTGCGCTTATCATAATAAAGTGCATCGATGCATTTAAAAAATACCAGCACTGGGGCGTTAAAATAATACCCACATCAATTTATGGCATTCTAAACAAAAATAAAATAAAAATAAATAAAAATAAATAAAAATGTTATCATATCAGTGCTTTTGTACAAAAGTGCATTGATGCGTTTAAAAAAAAAAAATCATCGTTATGCACTTGTTGCCAGATTTTAGAAAATAAAAACTAATTCAACCAATTTAGTGCTCTTATAACAATTAGAGCACTGAAGCTTTTAAATAGAAATCACATTGTTGCGTTAAAAAAATAATCACACCATTATGAGATTTTGAAAATAAATAAAAAATCGTATCATGTCAGTGCGTTGAAAAAACTTGGCTCCTTAACAATGTCGGTGTGTGTTTCCTATAAATGTACCGGTGTGCTTGACTATCGAACACATCAATATACGGAGAAATTGAAAAGAAAAAAAATGCAATTTTTTTGTCATTTTTTAAAATTCAAAAATGAGCAGCAGTTGATTTTTCGAAATATAATTTCATAGTCTTTTAAATAGTAAAAATTTATTCACTATTTCATTATTTTACCCAAAATTTCAAGGAAATTATTTGCAAAAGAGACACACTAGGAGCACTATGCAACAACAGAATACTTTGGAGCAACATAACTATTCAGAAGATTAGAAGCTAAAAGGTATGGTGATTCACTCAAAACCAAGCATAATAAAAAATTTAAATTTTATTGTTTATTTTACAAAAAAAAAGTTTTACAATTTCTATTAGGGTTTTATTAAAAGATATATCATTTGTAAGAGAGGCATACTGGGAGCACTATGGAGCAGCAAAATATTTTGGAACCACAAAAAGATTAGAATTTGAAAAGTATGGTGGATAGCAAAAATTTTAAATTTTACTATTAATTTTTTTTTACAATTTTTGTCAGATTTATTCACAATTCAGAATATATATATATATATATATATATATATATATATATATATATATATATATATATATATATATATATATATATATATAAAATTTAAAAACCTTGTATAAAAAAAATTACTATAAATTTTACTAGTAACTTTTTTTATGATCTATGTTCCTATTTAAATTTAATTAAAATTCATCCATGAAGTCTTGGATAGATGGTGGTCGGTTGCTCTGTTAAGGCACTCCTTGATGCGAAGTCACTGGTTCAATTCCCCACCCCAATCAAGGTGATACATTGGACATGATGAAGATGTAGTCCTACCAAGCTTACAATATATATATATATATCAATACTTATCTTAAACCCTTGCTTCCTCGTGCAAAATTTCACCTTAGGATTTAACCTCCTCTACCACTTCACAATTATGGTTTTTCATTTTAGGCATTTTAGATTTAATGGGTTTGTGTACTTACTATGTATTGGGTAGTAGACATGTAAAGTAGGCAAATCACTTATTGAATTACATCCAAACCCATCCGAACCTCTTCTTTCTTTTAAAACGTCTATATGTTTTGTAGTGCTCCCTCAGTAATGTTTAAGGGGTGTACCCTTTGTAACGCAACGCACCGATATGTTATAACACTTTCGATTATGTCAATTTTTTTCATCTTTGCTCCTGGTGTAATATAACGCACGAGTGTGCCTCTTCCAAATAGCATCATTAAATCATTACAGTGTGTTTAGCCTTACATTTGCACTGTCATAATTTAAAATTATTTTAAGAAAATAAATTTTATTAACGGTGTCAAACAATTAAATTCCAGGTGTGTTTATTCAGATAAATTCACCAACTACCAGATCTCCCTTTGGATTAAAATTATTTGATTTATTTTTAAAATATATTGAATGGTTTTTGTATTTAATGGTACAGGTTGTATATTGATAAAAAAATGTCTCAGTAGGTGTCAAGTACCAAAATATTGATCGACACAATGGTAACACATAAAAAAAATGCAGAGAAGGCAAGTTCTTTGTAAATTCTTTACAAATTTAATATGTTTGAACTATATGTGAGTTTAAATAATATGAATTGGTTGGTGTGTGTCATGCAGGACCACAACATGAATAAGGTTTGTTGAAAAATGCAGCAAGAAAATCTCAATTTGATTTTTCCTTGGTCAAATTGAGATAATTTGAATTTCCACATCAACAGACAACTTGGGTGCAGTTAACTTGTGTGACATGGCTCTTATCACTCAATTATCTCATTAAATTCGAGTTAGAGGGCTTTGATTGCAACCAATCGTGAGTGATTTCTAATTTGTATCAATCAAGGTTAGTTATTTCAAGTTGTTTTCAATTAAACTAGTTCTAACTATTGAAGGAACTAGTGGAAGGTTAGTTGTGCAGTGGGACAATAGTCTAACTCAATGATCTTCTAGTTAACTGATCAATCAACCCAAAATAGCCATTGCATTCAGAGAATTCAATTTCCCCTATTGTGGTGGAGATCCCAAGGCAGCATAACATCATTTGTAGACTAGTTTTGAGTGTACAAGTGTTGCATGTAACCAGATGAGCAACCTCAAGAATTATGCAATCAATTGAAGGAAAATTCCTAAATAATACAGGCCTAATTCCTCAGGAATTTCGAAAGGAAATAGGGGCTCAAGTAGAGGAAGAATTTGACTTAGTTTGGGTCAGATTTTCTCATTGAGCAGAGAGATAGGTTATTCACTTGTAGGTTGAGATCAAATTGAGCTAGAAATTGTAATATAGTCTTTATTCAGCTGATTAATGCAAGCATGCTTAAGGGATTTTAACAGTTTCTTTCCCATGGAAAATTGTTGTTCATATGTTTTATTTCTTATTGCATGTCTGATATTATTGTTCTAAATTGTGAATTGAATTTCGCAAAGTAGTAGAGTAGAATTGTGTCCCTTAATTTAGATTAATTTTTTTTTAGAAATTGCAATTCTACACCATAATTCTACATGGTATCAGAGATGGATTCACATTAGAACATGAATTTTGAAGTTTTTCCTCAAGAGGTTCGAATTTTCAGCTTCAGTGTAGCATGATTTCTTCAGAGTTGGGAAGATGACCTTGAATGGGTATAGATTAGAGTATGCCTTGGAAGGCATCTCGAGTTTCATTGCATGGAAGGATCGCATGAAGGCGGTGCTTGAGACAACAGGTTTCTATAATATGTCAAGACATACATTGCAAAACCAATATTAGTTGATGCCCAAAACCTAGCTCGAGCAAAGAAATATGTAGCCAAGGTGAGGAGAATAGTCTTGGATGGAGTGTGAGACCACATTGTCTCAAAATACATGGGAAAGAAACGCCATTCACAATGTGGTAGGAACTGACATATATATTACAAAATAGAATCAACCATATGAAATTGTCCCTTAAGACAAACTTCAAAATATCAATATGTAGAAGAATAACACTATCCCACAATATCTCAATAGATTTACACAAGTTCGTGATGAGCTTGGAGGGGTTGGTGTGATTGTTGTAGAAGATGACTTGGTGATCATGTCTCTTCTAGGCCTTCCCAAAAATTGGCATAACTACTAGGACTCAGTGAATGGAAGATAAAATTTACTGAAGTGGGAAAGGGTATGGTCCTATTTTTTCCAAGAAAAGTTTCGAAGAAATAATTAGGATGGAACTTCATACAAGGTAGATGATGGAGAAAATTTAGCATTGGTTGGAAAGGGAAAGAAGGGAAAAAGGAAGAAATTTAAAACCAAACCAAAATCCAACCAAGGGGGAAATAAGAAATACTTTTTTTAAAATCAAATGCTTCAATTGTCATGAATTCAACCATTATGCTATGAAGTTTCCACACAAAAATTATAGCAAGAAGAACTCAAGAGGAGTAGCAAGTGAAGCTTTGGCTTCATAGTTCGAGCTTCACTTCACCCTTATCACATGCATGGCCAGCATAGTGATGGGGAGTGTATGGTACTTAGACTCATATGCCTCGTTCCACATGATAGGGTGTAGATATTTTTTCAGTGACCTAGAGGAGAAAGATCTCCAGATGCATATTGAGTTGGGGGACAATGGAAGCTACAGTGCAATCGGGATTGGTACACCTTTCAGAGGGAGTCAAGATCCCCTCTTCACCTCAAATATGTCATGTTTGTGCCAGGCCTAAAGAAGAATCTCATCTCTATTGTAGCTTTGGAAGATTTTAGTTACGATGTGATCTTCAACAAAGTGAAAGCATTCTTGAGACACATAGCCACTGGATAGGTGAAGTTGATTGGGGTGCGTGTGAAGAACCTGTAAAATTTTGATGTGGAATATTGTGTGGAATTAAGAATCAAGGCAAAGAAATTGCAGAGTCACGATGTTTGTGAGCTCTGGCACATAATATTGGACCATTTTCATCATGCAGCAAATACCCACTAGCCTTCCCAAAGGATCAATTGAGCAGCAGGATGTATGCAAAGATTGTACATTAGGGAAGTATGTAAAATACTCATTCCATGATCGAGACAGCAAAGCACATGTAGTCTTGGAAAGATTCCACTCTAATGTTTGTGGATCTTGCTTGACAACCTCCATTGCCAGGCACAAATATTTTGTTATTTTTATTGATGATTTCTCAAGGAAGTGTTGGATCTTCTTTGTGTGGAAGAAGGATGATACATTCTCCAAGTTTGTAGAATTCAAGGCACTATATAAGAAAGAGACTGGCAAGAAGGTGAAGGATATTAGGAGCAACAATGGAGTTGTGTATGTTTCGAATGACTTCAAATATTTTTGTTTGAAAGAAGGCATTTGGAGAGAGATGAAAACACCCCACAACCCACAGAAGAATGGGATTGTTGATAGAAATAACCGTAGCATTGTTGGAGCTACAAGAGCTATGCTACATAACCAAGGGCTAACACTACATTTTTGGGAAGAGGCATGTAACACAATGGTCTACTTGTAGAATTGGAGTCCTCATCGGATTCTTAATATGATTACACCAAAGGAAGCTTTATCGAGGAACAAGTCAAATGTATCTCACTTTAGGATTTTTGGAGCCTTTATTTACTTCCATGTCTCTAAATATTCAAGGAATAATATTGAGATGATAGTAGAGTTTGGAGTATTTATGGTTACACAAAAACTCCACACATTTACTGTGTGTACTTACCTTCCCTCAAAATGACAGTTTTGCAAACGAATGTAAAGTTTGATGAGGAGAAAGTGATGTGGTGCTCTCTTGAGAGGGAGCTTCAGATCCCACCAGAAGAGGAGCTTTTAGCTCCAAAGGAGGAGCCTCATGAAGTTGTGGAGAAGCCACAAATTGAGGATAAGAGAGTGGGGACATCCACTCAAGTAGAACCATCTATAAAAGATAGAAAAAGAGTTAGGGAAGCTAATATATTGGTGCAAGATGTGAGGGAGAATGTGGGAGCTCCTTCAAATTTGCACAGACAATGGAGGTCACTTGAGAGGTACATTGGTTACATGGTTCTAATGGTTGAGCTTATAGGGGCTAAGCCATCCTATTTTGAGGAATTAGTAGAGAAATTTATTTGGGTTGATGTAATGGTGGAAGAATATGAATTCGTCATGAAGAACACTATTTGGGAAGTGGTCCCAAGACCAATAGATAAATTAGTTGGGGGTTTGAGATGGATCTTCAAGGTTAATCATGCAGCAGACAGAAGCATAGAGAAGTATAAGTCCAGATTTACGTCCAAAGGATTCTCTCAATTTGAGGAAATTGACGATGAGGAAACATTTGGTCATGTAGAAAGGTATTCATCCATTACATCAATTCTTTCACTAGTTGTGCAGATGTGGTAGAAGATGCCCCAGATGGATGTAAAAATAGAATGTACCAATTGTGTTATTGAGGAGGAGGTGTACATCAAGCAACCAAAAGATTTTGAGACATTTGATTAAGAGCCTCATATGTGCAAACTCAAGTGAGCATTGTATAGTCTCAAACAAGAACCTTATTCCTGGTACACTAGGATCGACAGTTATCTCATTGGTTTTGGCTTCACCAAAAGTGAAGTGGATGCGAACCTATATTGCATCTTCAAAGAAGGTAAATTAATTATTATTGTCTTATATGTTGATGATTTAATTTTGGCTGGTAATGAGCATTTGATTATATCTTGCAACAAGGACCTTGCAAGGGAATTTGAAATGAAGGACATGAAACTCATGCACTACTTCCTTAGGTTGGAAGTATGGCAAGGTGATGGGGAATTGTTTGTGTCTTAAGGAAAGTATGCAAATGAGATGCTGCATAGTTTTCGCATGGAGAGTTGTAAACCCATGGAGGAAGGAGGATGCCACTTGATGTGAAGAGGTGAATGCTACCATTTACTGGTAGCTAGTGGGTTCACTGATGTATCTTGTGAAAACATGGCTAGATATGTGTTATGCAGACAACCAGCTAAGCCAAGGTATGGTTAGGCCAACCAAATTATATTGGAAGGAAGCAAAGGAGGTTTTATGGTACCTAAAAGGCACTACCCACTATGGATAATGGTATAGACGGATAGAGGGAGCGAAGCTGTGTGGCTTCAAAGATACAAATTGGGAAGGGAGTCCATTTGAACTGAAGAGTACATCGGGTAGAATTTTTAGTGTTAGGACCACAGTGGTTTCTTGGTACAATAAGAAGCAAAGATATATGGTGCTTATCTCAGCAAAAGTAGACTACATCACTTCAATTCAAGTAGCATGTGAGGCAATTTGGATGATAAATATACTTGTGGGATTGTTTGGTTAGATCATGGATCCAAATATGATTTATTGTGATAATAATATTTGCATTAATCTCTCTGAGAATTTGGTATTTCATGATCGATCCAACCATATAGGTATTTTGTATCTTCATTTACGGGATTATGTGTAGAGGCAAATAATGTTGCTAATATACTTATGGTAGAGGAACAAGATGTTGACATTTTGACAAAGGATTTGTTAAGAGGGAATTTCAAGTTCCATAGGTGCAAAATAGGGGTGTTTGATAATCTCTTTCTTGTTGAGAGGAAATGTTGAAAAATGCAGCAAAAAAATCTCAATTTGATTTTACCTTGGACAAATCGTGAAATTTTGAATTTCCACATTCGCAGACAACTTGGGTGAAGTTAAATTGTGAGACATGGCTCTTTTCACTTAGTTATCTCAGTAAATTCCAGTTAGAGGGCTTATATTTTAGTTAAGAATATGTGATTTCTAATTTGTAGCAATCAAGGTTGGTTATTTCAAGTTTTTTTTTTTCAGTTAAACTAGTTCTAATTATTGAAATAACTAGTGGAAGGTCAATTGTGCAGTGGGTCAGTAATCTAACTCAGTGATCATCCAATTAACTAATAACAACCCAAAATATCTTGTGCGTGTAGAGAATTAAATTTCCCTCATTGTGGTGGAGATTGCAAGCCAGTGTAACATCATTTGTAGACTAGTCTTGAGTGTACAAGTATTGCATGCAACTAGATGAGGAACCTTGGGAATTGTGCAATCAATTAGAGGAAAATTCCTAAATAATAGGGGCCTAATTCCTCAGCGATTGCGTAAGGAAATACAAGCTCAAGCAGAGGCATAAATTGAATAATTTTGGGTCAGAGCTTCTCATTGAGCATAAAGATAGGTTATTCACTTGCAGGTTGACCTCAGATTGAGCTAGCAATTGTAATACAATCTCTATTCATATTATTAATGCATGCAATCTTAAGGAGTTTTTAGCAATTTCTTTCCCCTAGAAAAATATTTTGCATATGTTATATTTCTTATTTGCATGTATGAGATTGTTATTCTAAATTGTCAATTGAATTCCACAGAGCAGCAGAGTAGAATTGTGTCCCTTGATTTAAATTAAAATTTCTTGAGAAGTTGCAACTCTACACCATATTTGTACAAGGTCAATAATATTATTTCTAATCTAAGTGCAAAAGAATGTAAAAGCATGGTAGAGAAATTGCCAAGTGATGAATTAGGTGAATTAAAAAATATTATTCAATATGAATTTTTTTCATTAATAATATATTTAAGAATATTAGATAACATGTTTCAAACAATCTATTAATTCATCTATTTTTAATGTTCTACAGGGAGAAACAACGAAGGAATAGAGCAATGTCGTTCTAAGAAAAGAAAAATTATAGAACATGTAAATGGCAATGAATTGGTCCTTAGCTCATCTAGAGTGGTGTTGGAGTTTAATGGGGGGGGGGATTACAAAACTATGAATGATCAGGTGAATGAACATATAGACATAATTTCCACTTACAATTCAAAAAATAATCTAATTATTTTAAGAACCAAATTATATCTAAAGTACATGAAGTTTTTCCTGAGCAATGGTCAATCAGACATGTCAAACTTGCAATAGCAAGAACATACAAAAACAAAAAAGAATCATTCAAAAAGTAATATTCCTTATTAAAATGATTTTCTAGATTTATATGTATATATTACTATAAACCATTCATTTATTAATATTTATTATGTTATATTTAGTTTTCATATATCAAAATAAAAATAGTTTATTCCTTTTTTCAAGAAGATTACCAAAAATCCCAAATAATCAACAAGTTGATATGCAAAACATGCCAATAGGAATGTCCAAAAAAGTGTACAAGGAGATTGTCAAAGAAATTGACATAATTGTATCACAGGAGGAGCCATCTCAACAACAACGTGCTTCAAATATATGTAATCATGATTGACTTTGTACATATAAAAAAATAATTTAGCATTAAATATTAGTTTTCAAGTATTCTCTTGTAGAAAAAAAAATGGAACTCATTCGGCACATAAAACAGGACAACAATGAAGAAAAGGGTTGACTTCAAAGTTTGTGAGTAATTGTTAATATTTCCTTATAACAACTCAAGGTTTCATTTTTGTATATTTGAAGTTGTTTTACAGCAATCATCCTTGAATGTCTTTAAATAGGTGCTAAAATACAAAGAAGAGCCATCGAAAGAATTGATTGACATTGGATTCAATAAGGGTTGTGAGTATATGTTGGCATATCGAAAATAAACAGTGGAATTTGTAAGTATCTATGTTGGTTTACTTCTCGGAGTTTATAATTAATAGAACAAAAAATCCTTTATGTTAAATTTACAATTTATAATAGGGTTTAAAACATGCAGGAAACAAAGTATGAAACTACATTAGCAAAAGAATTGTTGCAAAAAGGCATGAGACTTAGTTTTGAAACCATGTGCACAATTTATGATTCACTTCTTGTTATGGTACATTGCTATTCAATTTACATTGATGTATATTAGTTATTTCAACTTTCATTATTCTCACCAATGTAGATACACTCATTACACTTTATTTTTATGATTGCGGATGGAACTTGAAGAAGACAAAAACAATCAATGCAATCAACAAAACATTCCTCCAAATAACCCAATTCATAGAAATAACTTGAGAACTAATAGCAGTTCCAATGAAGAATGATGATCTATTTGAATATCAATGCAACTTGTTGTATTTTTTGGAATAATTATCTGTGAAAATCAGACATTTTGTTTAATGTAATGGACATAGTGTCCCAATTGAAAGACAAGGGGTTACCAATAACAAACCCATTTTGTATGAAAAAGAACCTCTTATTGATATATAATCAAATAAATTTTAATTTATTCCATTGTGTTATCCAATGTCACTATGAAATGTTACACCATTGATTAAATATATGGATGATTAGATATTATAATGAAGAGATGTGAAATATAATAATATGACAAATTAATCCAAACATCATAAACAAATGAACTAATCAAATCTTAATTTATATGAATATCATTATAAGATATATGTCGATTTTTCGACGAATAATGGATTTTAAAAATTACAATAATTGCACTATCACAGGTCGATGTTGCCAAAAAAGAGAAAATCTCATACAAAAAACTAGTGTGTCCATAACATAAAAATACGCCAGTGTGTTATTTTATATAAAATCACCGTGACAACATCCTTTTGCATGATTAGTGTTTTTTCAGAAAATGATAGCACCGAGGCATTTATTTCTTCAAGCACTGGTATTGTTTGCAATTAACACTCTGGTGCATTGTAATTCTTAAAGCACTAGTGCTTTCATAGAAATAACACCCTAGTCCTACAAAATATTATTTCCAACTAAAGTGCATTATCAAAATTAATAGCACCAGTCCTTTTATATAACAAACACACTAATTAGTTTATACAAACTATACACATCGATGCTACAAGTTTAAACAAAACCATTGGGACTGAAATTATTTTTTGCATACCCTAGTGTCTTTCCTTACACGAACGCCCCATGGATTTTTTTATCTATTGTCACTGGTACATTATGAAAGGTAACAACATTGGTCCTTTTATATAACTAGCACATCGAGGAATTTATAAAAACTATACACATTGACGTTGCAAGTTTAAACAAAAGCACAGGCGCAACAATTATTTTTTGCATGCCTTGGTGTCATTCCTTACATGAACACCCTAGGGTTTTTTATCTATTAGCATAGGTGCAGTATATAGTATGCATTGGTGTTCTTTGGACTCAATGCCTTTGTCCTTTTAGTTATGTATGCATCTTGTTGTGTTTATATATATAGTTCATCAATGCTACTTGTTCCATGAAGTGCACCGAAAAAGAAAAAGAAAAACATCCACTAAAACCTCTTGTTGCCCACATTTTTTCAGTTGTGATGAAGTTCCATTAAAATATATGCTAAACATTCGTTATCACAAATGGATGTTTTAGCAAATGTTTTTTGATAGTTTTTGCCAATTTTATAACACTAAAATATTCTTTATAACCTCTACTAGAAGGTATTTTCCTTGTAGTGTAGGTAACACATGAGGACCGACCTCACATCCATAAATCCTAAAATAAGAAAAAATCTCTTCTATAATGTAACATTGATTGAACTTATTTACTTATTCTAGGAGGAGGCTTTCCAAAAATGATTTGATGGAAAGACAACATTATATTGTCAAAAATATCATAAAAATGGTTTCTATATTGACTATCCCAAAGAATGGGAAAACACTAATGAATAGGTTGAGTACTAAAATACCAATTCCATTTCAATAATGGAAAAGGAACAAAGGTTACAACAACATCCATTAAATAATCTTACATATAAAAACCTGGGCCAAACCCTGGTGGAGATGAATGTGATAGCTTAATAACATCTGATAGATTTTGAGACAATATATCTTACCAATTAAATCTCTTAGATTGGTTCATGATTCCATGGAACAAGGGAACCCATTCTAAATTGAAATGTTTAGGATCCGAATCCCCATAAATTCTAGCTAGGATTTTAACCACAAATGTATGAGGCTTCTTGAATTGTCTAATTGGGTAGAGCCTATTTAGCAAGGAAAACCTTAGGAGGGCTCAATTTATACATTTTCCATAAAACTTCAAGCATCCATGAGGCTATAACTTTATTGGATTTATTTACAATTGAGAAAGTTTTAACATGAGCATGAAAGATAATCCAGCTTACCATATCATAATAAGGAAGCATGGATGGCCTGGTCGCAACTTACGTAGCTCTATTCTCTTGATACATATGAAATTTTCTAAATATGAGTTGAAGTATGCTTTTGAGCCACTTCCTTTAGGATTTATCCAACTATCATTCTCGATACATTTCCTCCTAAGACATAGTTCCTACAGATTTGGTGTTGTATGTGGTATCTGAAAAGAAAGTTGAATTAGGTTTTTTCCTTAGAAAGCTAAGATTTTGGTTCTATTACTTTCATCTTAACTTTGACATTATGAAAAATAATCTTAGTTGCTTTATATTTTCCTTTTTTACCCATTGCACCTATGTAAATAAAAGCAAATAATTTGAGCAGTTGCATTCATTAAATTGAAAATGAAAAGAAAATTAACTCAAAAAATTACTTACCAAAGAATTAATATGCTTTAGCAAACAAAATTACTTTTTAAATTCTAACTATTTCTCAGATACAAAAGCAACAAAGTTTTCTTATAGAAAAGTTTTCTATGAGATTTTATAATAACATGCAGTGTTTCCAGAAAAATTCGATAAGTACAAAAATCCTTAGCACCTAAATAATCCTTAATGCCCGTCACGTTTGAATTTATTACCTTATTTACTGTCTTTTGAATTTATTACCTTATTTACTGTCTTTTGAAAATGCATATCACAAATCTGGTTATTTGGGATCATAACATGTTTACCATGTGTCATTCTTTGAATTGCATTGGATACCGACTAGCTTTTTGAAAAGCTTTGAATTTATTTAAAAGTTGTTTTAAAACAACATGGAAAAGCAAAGTTTAAAATGAAAAAAATGAATCATCTAGTTATCCAAGTATATAGATGTACAAAAGTGAATATCGGATGCATTCTCTAAAAAAGAAAAAGACAAAAAAAATTGAAATATGTCAATTTAAAACAACAACAAATGTATGAGGCTTCTTGAATTATTTAATTGGGTAGATCCTATTCAGCAAGGAAAACCTTAGGAGGGTTTAATTTAAACATTTTCCATAAAATTTCAAGCATCCATGAGGCTATAACTTTATTGGATCTATTTAAATTGAGCAAGTTTTAACATGACCGTGAAAGATAATCCAACTTACCATATTATAATAAGGAAGCATGGATGGCCTGGTCGCAACCTTATGCAGCTCTATTCTCTTAATACATATGAAAGTTTCTAAGTATGAGTTGAAGTATGATTTTGAACCACTTCCTTTGGGATTTATCCAACCATCATTCTTGAAAAAATCATACATTTCCTCCTAAGACATAGTTCCTACAGATTTGATATTATATGTGGTATCTGAAAAGAAAATTGAATTAGGTTGTTTTCCTTAGAAAGATAAGCTTTTGATTCTATTACTTTCATCTTAGCCTTGACATTATGAACAATAATTACGCCGTAATTACGCCGTAAGGCGTTTCCTCTGAGATCCATCCCCTTTTTGCCTACGTGTCCTCCTCTGACGCCGTACGATGAGATGTTAGACGATTGCAAACACCAGAACCGTCGATCAAAAATGTCACTCAGGCGGTCCGGGTAATGAAGAGCACGGAGTGCCAATCGCCATTCCAGAGGTAGGGTTTCTCCACTGGTGTGGGATGGCCATGGACTCTTCGAGTTCTCCAGGCGGGATAAAGAATGGGACGGGCTAAACTCCAAGGAAATCCCCGCTTGGGCTGTGAATTCTGGTTCGATTTCTGCCCAGTTAGGTCCTCTCTGAATTGGGTCTGCGATTTACCAATCCTGCATTCGTGTTGCGAACTCCGATCCTGTTTCTGCGAAATTGAGTTTGTTTTCTGAAGTGGGTTTGTAGGAGAAAGGATTCTTGAAAATGGGGTGCCTGGGATGCCGTTCCAATAATCTTGTGGCATAAGGACGGTTCTTCACATACATGTCAAGGATCCTCTGCTCATCTAATTTGATCACATGAACCGGATTAGGAATAGGGTTGTAAAGTGGCATTGTACTTAGAAAATTAAATACTGTGGCGAAGCTTGATCCTAGCTTCTTAGCTGTAAGTGAATAACGGTGGCAGTGAGTATCAGAAGGTCCATATTCTTCTGCGTCTTATCAGTGATAATATTGAGTATGATCTGACACTAAGAAACTCCATGATCTCATGTTCCAGAAGGAAAAACCTTGCCAAATGCTTTAATCTTCTTTTTGGAATTTCCACGCGCTATCTGTGATTAAATCTATTAGGGTATAAGCAAATACTTTTAAGGATTTGTAAAACGACCCATATTTCTTACAAATTCAAGTTTGAACTTCTATGGGTTTGTAGTATGTCTTAGAATCGCGGGACACTGGTTATATGAAAAATAAAAGTAACTTACCTTCAACTCTGGGTTCTGCAGAGGATCTATATAAGGTTTCGTCATTCTCTCAAGGTTGGCGTGCAGAAGAGAAGGTGCCCTTTTTCAGAGACATGATGAAACTAGCGTTCAATGCAAACATGTTTCGAAGATATTGGACTTTAGGGGTTTTAGGGGTCTGACATTTTTGTAGATTGATGTCAAGCGATCTGGATGCCTTCCATACATATGCCAAGTCTGTTCCAGTAAGGCCCAGCTGGATGTTTTCATCAGCTCAATCTTTGGCTTCAACTGCAGATCAACATTAAGAAAAAGAACAGCTGGGTACACAACGATCACGCTTGCCAGATCTCCAGTGAATCCTGGGTCTCTGAAGAGCTCAACCGCATGGTGGGTTGTTTTGGTTGATCTAATATGAACATAGGTGCCCTGATTCTCATGACCGCTGATAGTTAAAGGCAGTCAATAAGTGTATCCTTGCTCAGAACGAGATCCACCAAAACAGCCCAGCAAGCGGTTCAGTGCTTCAACGACTCGTGCCCTGCTGAAAGTTGAGCCACAATATGTAGAAAGTATAGGATCTGTCTGCACAAAGTGTGTATAGACACAACATTAGGATCTAACAGCAGTTGAAATAAGAAAAGGGGATATGATTACATTATTAATTTTAAAAATTCCTTGTCAGGATTTTGGAAATGGGTTTGTGATCAAATGTTAAGTTGATGCCTTTCCTAACCACAGCTCTCAGAATCCATTCTGAACTGAGCAGACAGAAATGAAATGAAATGAAATCAATCTCCAGTACGAGTAATAATAGGATGAATGCCTAGGGCATCCCTTCCATAAAAGATAAACAGAGACCCGCTGATGTTGCTTTTATGCCTGGACCGAATTTTTCTATCTAAATCTGAATTGAAGTTTTGAGTTGCATATCAACTGGTCGCTCTTTTGCCCCATGTGATAAGCATACTATTCTCTGTGTTTTTTAGTTACAGGTAGTTTCGGAGGGTGAACAAGGTTTCCGGTAGTTTAAATAGGTGACTCTGATTTTGAAACGTTAAACCTTTAAGAACTCATGGTCGGTACAAAAGCATTATGCAAATACAATACCTGGTGCAAGATACTCAGTCCAAAATCAGACACCTTCAGATTGGCTTTCCCATCCAGGAGTAGATTTTGAGGTTGCTCACCAAATTCGAAACCAATTTAACATTAAATCGTATCTTAGCACAGAGCATTATCAACTAAAATTACATAAGCTCTCATTGGGTTCATATACAAAGAGCAATTTTCAAGTCAAACTGCATACCTTGAGGTCTCTGTGGTATACATTTCTACCATGACAATAATCTACAGCATCTATAAGCTGATGAAAATATTTCCTGGCCTCTTCTTCAGTGATTTTCTGAAGATAAGCCTGTACAAAAGCCAGCAAATCATAATGAGATTTTTGATCTCCATATTAACCATAATATTATTTCTATAAGGTGGTCAAGTTTATGTATCTCAACTTTCCTAAAAGTGTAGTCTAAATGTTCTAATTTTAGAACTTTTACTGGAACAATTTCCAGTTAGATTTTGGCGGAAATCTATTCAGAAAATTGTTGGAATTGTAGATTTGAATTTTCCAGTTAGATTTTGGCGGAAATCTATTCAGAAAATTGTTGAAATTGTAGATTTGAATTTTTGAATTTGTGCAATTTGAATGTTCCAGAGATTTTTCATGTTGCTGAATCCATTTATTTATTCCAAAATGTAATTTAGACTCATCTTTTCTGAAATTCATATGATAACAATAAACAACTATGTCTAACAACACTGTCAGTTGACAAAATAGAGAAATATTTATGTCATAGAAATAATTCCAAGATGCACAAATTTGTTGAGTCTTTGCAATTTGAGTGTTCAAGGAGTTTTCAGGGTGTTGAATATATTTATGCATTCAAAAATGTAATTTAAGCAACAAAAAATTGTGATATCACCAACAATTATATAGCTGGATTCCAAAAATGGTTGACAGAATAGTCCAAGATAGAACATTTAAACTTATCATCTCTAAAATGCCATATGATAACAATAAACAACTATGTTTAACAGCACTGTCACTCAGTTGACAAAATAGAGAGGTATTTATGTCATAGAAATAACTCTAAAATGCAGAGGGTTTAGGCAAATCTGACTCAGGGATGGGCAATTTAGATGGGCATAATGTGAAAGGCATGTTGTCGAATACTGCTAGTGAGAACTCTTTTCAAATTCTTTGCACAAAGAGAGGGAAAGGCTGAGCAACCAGCATAATCACACCACAACCAAACTATGTTAGTAAAAGACACCACTCACTTACAGAAATTACATTACTTATGTACAAACAAAAACGATCAGTGAACTTTGTTGGTCTGAAATTAGTTGCAGCACACAAAATGAGAGGACCTCGGCCATGATAACAACTCACAATTTTGTCAGACAGGTCACCCCCCTGTTACATATTCCATGACTAGATAAACCTTCTTCTTGCTGGCTATAACCTGCATTTTACCATTAAAACCAATGATCAGAATCTCAATTTGCACCCCATGTCATTATTCCATAAGTATTATATTTATCCTCAATAATGAATTCCAGAGAATTCAAAAGTTTGTTTTCTTGTTCAACCAACGTTTAGAAAGGACCTGTTTAGAAAAGTTTTTGTTTAGGTTTTTGTTTGGAAAAATTTGCTATTCCATGGAGTCATTTCAATTTTAGAGTATCGGAATATCAATCCACATGCAGAACATGGTCTTACCCAACATGAAATGGGGGTATACCTCAGTACTAAAGGAGCCCAACGGCAGGGGGCGGGACCTAGATTTGTTTCACATCCTGTTAAATTTTTAACACAGAAACAAAAACAGCATGGGCCCTAATGCCAAAGGATAATTCTGGCAATGTGACACTATATTCTCCATCTGCTGCACAATATCCAGCTTATAAGAATCCCCTACGACACACTTAAACAAACCCAAATTTCATAAAGGGCAGTACGAAAAGAAAAAGCAGCATGTCTTGCAGTAATCGAATCACAGACAAGGTACTTGGTACTTACTTTTCTTCTCTGATCTTGCTGCATAGTTCTTTGTCTCTGTTCACTTTTAGATCCACGCTGTATTCTTATGTCCTGATACAAGGCCAATGCCTCAACTATCTGCAAACCTTCCTGGAACCGTGATTGCTTTTGTTTGCATAGATTGAAGTAGAATATTTAACCGGACTAGCTTGATGATAATGTTTTTAAATTCTCTCTGGATTTCATTCTTTTCTTTCTCTTCATAGTCCGCTTTTTCTTTCTATGTAGTTTTCGATCTTTAACCCTGCTCTATTCTGTTCTTTCTATGTAGTTTCTTTCATCGTGAATGATACTAAGTTTATGTTTCTTGAATTAAAATAGTTGAATTAAAGAAACCTCCATTACTCTCAAAGAAAAACCCAGTCCATTCATCTCAATTTTATTATTCCATTTCCCTTCTGGTTTCCTCGGCTCTACAGTTTCTTCTTAATTCATTTCAGCCTATAATCTCATTGAATTAAAATTATTTGCTCGGTCTGTTTCATTGTTTTATGTTGCATTGTATGAAGCAGAGCAACACAAACCTCCTTGGGCTTTAATTACAATTACAATTCTATTTCCTCTGAGCAAATATTCCTCTCCAAAGTATTCAGGGGATCCGTTCCAGTGTTTTATGTTGCATCCTGTGAAGCAGAGCCATACAATTACAATTACAGTTCTATTTCCTCTGAGCTTTACTCTCAAAACACACCCCAATCTTGTAATTTCAGCGAATATTCCTGAGTATTTCGTAAGTTTCCAAGGATCAACCATGGAATTTTATACTTCGTAAGTTTCAACTGTGGAATTTTATACTCCGCAAATTTCAACAAGATATTCCTAACTATTTAGAAAATAATAGCGAGTGATTTGAAAAGAGGAGTTCTCAATAATAAGTAGGTATAGAAGAAATTATGAGTCAATTTCGGTAACAATAACAAATAATTCTCCACATCTAAAATTTAAGTATAAATCAAATCTTTAGGCATACTGACTTTTCTTTCATGTTTTTTGAACGGTGTTCTCAAGATTTTGATTCTATAGATTATACTATTCCATAATTTTTTAATTGTTTTCCAAATAGAAGTAATTTAGAATATTTATAAATTAATAAAATAGTAAACATTGTTCTTGGAGCTGGATTAGAAGAAGAAAATACAGAAATTGGAGAATTCCATAAATACATAGAAGAATAATTCGATTTTATTTAATAATTATTTTTTTCCAGCCTTCTAATAACTAGAATGTCAAACCACAACAAGAATAAGGTATAGGGTATTTTCAATTAATATTTTCAGTATTTTATGTTAAATATCTCAAAGCCACCTGCCTTTACTTAGTCATAGATGTAGTTTGTATCCATCCTCTAAGCTCTGCTCTTCATGGAAACCTAATCCTTTCATTTCAGTTTTTGTTATGTTAATATATTTAACACTGTAATGATTTAGTTTTATGAGAGTGGTTTTTACTGATTTTTTTTAGTTGGGCTTAATTTATTATTGTAATTTTATTGTTCCAATTTGTATTTCACTCCTTTCAGATTATTACATTTATTCATTGATTTAGTTTATCTCTGTGAAAATTTGTGGTTTTATTTAAATTGGTTTCTTACTTTTACATTTATATGTCTGTGAATTTTCTTTCTTAATTAAAAATATAGTTGACTTAACCTATGCCTCTGAGAATCAGTTTTGGATGGGCCCTCCAACTATATTTTTTAATTTTACAAATATATTTTTCATTTAGAAATATATTTTTTATTTGTCTTATAAGATATGGTACATTTAAATTTTTAGATTATTGGATTTCTCTAAATGAATTTCAATTATATTTTTATATTTTAGAAATGTGTTTTTCATATAGGAATATGGTTTTAATTTATATCTTATAACTGATGTTACATCTTCTTTTTACATTAGTATTGTGGTTAAATTCAATGTATTTTAAATTGTATATTCATACATTTAATTTATTTTAACTAAATTTTGTTATATTTGAATTCTTATTAATGGTGTTTAATTTAATTTGTTTTTGAATGATTTCTTTATTAATGTTGTTTAGTTAGATTTAATTTTTCAAATGATTTTCAAATTAAATATTTAATATGTTATTTAAGTTGTGCACTATATTTATTAATGGTACAATGATGTATGATATATTTTTTTAATTAAAATAATATAATGTACAAAGGAAAATGTTTGAATTTATATAATATAAAGTGATAACGCTCTTAAATTTAAATATTTATGATAAAATTAAATTGTAATGTAAATATTCTTTAAGATTGCTTTTGAATATATATTTTATTAATCACACTCACTCACACACTCACACTCATATATATTCTTTTCTTACGAGACCAAGAATCAACTTCTTATATTTCTTCACTTCTTATGTTAAATCTATTGTTTACTGCAACTTTGTGATTGATATCAAGTAGGGGATAGATCTTTGAATGGAATGTTCATAGATTTATTAGTTCATTTTTTTGCATTTCAATAATGGGTTCGAGTATGGAACAAAAATAATGGGTTCCAGTATGTAAAAAAGAATGAAATGATGTTCTTTTGGTGAATTGGCATCACTAACTGGAGAACTCGATGAAGTCATTGGGATTTGTTCTTTGCTCTGAGCCTCATTTTGCAGCTTTGGCATTTTTGCAATCGTGCTTACATTGCCAATGAGAGATTTGATGCCCCCCCGATTGTCTCACTAAGTTTTCCATTCGTTCCAAGGGCTGACAGTCAGAGAAAAAACAACTTGCTTGAAAGCATAAAGTGTTTTTCATATATTTAACATTATGTATATTATAGAAGTAAAAGATGAATCTTTTATCATATTGTTCAAGTTCCTTTGGAGACGATGCTTAATAGTAAGTGGGTATTATGGTATACATTTTTATTTGCTAGGACACCCACATTAGTCTAGGATTTTATAACATAAGAAAACCTTTAAATCCCTGCAAAACCTTCCTCGTGAGGATTAGCTTGTGTGGATTATATTGGGTTTTTTCCCCGCATAGACTATTACTTTGCATAGCACTGTGCAGCTTATGTTGGTTACTCACGCAGCAATGTTAAAATATAGATACTTTGCCTTGGCCCACTCTGTTTTGTCATTGGGTGATTCAACTTTCAGCGTTGAAGGACATTTCTGGACATTTTTTGTATTTCTTCATCTCCGGCAACAACCTTAATCTCCTTTCCAAGTTTTTGCTTCATTTCTATTCCATCCATGGACCATGCTAGAGAATCCTCTTCCATCAATTGTACATTAGCCACTGAGCAGCTACATAGTCTTATAAATTTGATTCAAAATTATTTCCCGATTGAAATGATTTAGTTATAAATATGCTTTCTTGATAATTTAAACTTTATTCCTTTGTGTTAAACTAATGCAAAGTGGTGCCATCGTGACTGTCTTGTTTCTAGTGAACAGACTCTAGAAAATCTTAGTTAAAAACTTCAATAGCTTTGCTTATGTCTGTCAGAATTCTGGAATAGTCATATCCCTGTATTGATATTATATTCCACTTGGCTTTTTTTTTGTCATCCACACATTAAGAAAGTGGAAAACAAATACATGCATGTACATTTACATTTAGAATGCATGCGGAAATTGATTTAGGACTTAGCGTGTTCTCTCTGCTCTATGTTGAAACAATTTCACTTCTCTTTCCTTAGTAGCTAGGATTTTCACTACAAAAAGAAAGTAAACGTCTGTTTATCATCTTAGATCGCATATTTAGGAATTGTATATGTACATCACGTGATCAACCTTAAAGGCAAACTTCTTAAGAAAGATCAACTGTAAAATACATTTCAATAAACATAAAAACGCTTTGGAACCTAACGCACACCATTTAGAAGTCTAGGCTAGAGACGTATTCCAGCATCGTAAAGCCTGGTAACTATCACTTTCATCGTAGGTTGGGTGATTCCTCCTCTTTGAAACGACAAGTGCCAGTACGGACTTATGCTCCCACGTACCGTCGAGTATATATTGGGAGACCACAGTAGGCTATATCCTTTATCCTTAGGAAGCCGTGTCTGCCGCCCTATCAATCGCACATCGAGATTTTCGTGCAAAGAATGATAAACTTCCACCTAAATGCCCATGCTCCATTTGTCTTGAATCATATCCTGGAATACATATCCGCAATTCCAACCACATGTATTGCTGCTCCAGATGTGTCTCTGAAACAAAGGGTCATCGCTTCTCATTATCAAACAACATGGACCCTGGTCCTCAACCAGCTACCCTTACATCTCTTTCACAGATAGAAGAAATGCTCATTGCTAGGGTTAACCCTATACTTCAAGTAACACATGCACGTGGTGGCCAGTATAAATACAGTGGCCACACAATTTGTTTTCCTCAAGACATTACAAAAATCGCAAACATGTTGCCACGACGTGTTGAACACTTGGACATCCTAATTGTCACGCGTCATAGTAATGACCATAAGGCTTATGATTTCATTGTCAGTAGACATCGCATTCTCGCTGCATTAGAATACAAATTGGTGAATGACCCATACTATAAGAATGTTCGTATTGATACCAACGCACTGGCATCCTTACGAGCAATCCCCACCGATGTCTCCTCCTCCCTTCACCATTCCAATACTACAGAAACCACTGTCTTCCTTCCACTTGAACCACCCCATGAGCTCACCAAAGATTTCACAGACCCATCTGTAGACCAAACATCATCGTTCGTCCCAATCATACCTGATAGAAATACAGAAATCCAAGAAATCCGCCGTTATTTACATGCTTACAACCACCAATCTGATACTACAGTTGAGTGGCCAACAATTGGTTTATCGCCAGTCAATGAATACAACACAGAAGGTCTACTCTCTATGGCTTTCCCTGCCCTTTTCCCGACAGGAGCTGCAATGTCGAATCAGCCAAGAATGAAAGCAGTGCGGCTACATGAATATGCACTTCATCTCATACATTGCTACGATAACAGATTTGGAAAGCACCCACGCTTTCGTTATTACATATATAATCTCATGATGCGGCATCGCAGTCAAGCAACAACATTGATTTTTGTGAAAAAGAACGTCACAGATAACTTTCCAATATCTAGTCAAGATCTGAACATCCGCTTAGAACAATTTCCAGATGAGCAGTTGGGAGAGCAAGTCATGCGATTCGGTAGCTCTTTACGTGGAACAAGGTCATATTGGCACAAGGCTAAAAATGAACTAACGGACATGATATCTCAACTCGGTTGCCCAACGTTCTTCTTCACATTGAGTGCAGCTGATACAAAATGGCCCGATATTCATTCAATCATGCCCGGATGTCTTCCTTCTGATATTGCAAAACAACAAAAGTGGAGAAATGATAACATTATCTCTAACCCACATTTAACATCACTATATATGCACCATAGATTCACAGCATTTCGTGAGATTATCTTAGAGAAACACTTGAATACAAAAGATTACTGGTATAGGTATGCATTCTACCGCATTTTTTTTTTCTCCAAGAAATCTAAACAACATTCCTCACCTATTGCAAAATTATCTTACAAAAACGCATACTTGATAGGTATGAATGGCAACATAGGGGATCTGTGCACATCCATGGTTTCCATTGGATAGAAAATGCACCTGATATGGAAAACCTCAACTGGGAAGACACAGAAGCAGTTGATATTACAAGGCAGTTCTTCGACAAATATATTTCCGCTTGGAACCCTCGTGCTCCTTCGACTCAAATGCTTGGACAAATCCCAAAGACCCTTGTCTATTGTCCACACCGCAAATCTTCAGAACCAATCTTTTTAGTGACTATGAACAGCTTGTCAATTGTGTTGAACATCACACACAATGCTCAGAAAGCACGTGCCTAAGAAAAAATGGATCCACACTCCAATGTCTTTATAAAGTACCGTGGGAATTACATCCAAAATCGGCCTTATTCATTGATTCCAATGGCAAAAAAACATAGGCACTTGCTCGCAACGACGATCGACTCAATAGCCATAACCCTACCATCCTATCTATTTGGCGTGCAAATGTTGACTGCCAACCAGTACTCTCCATACACGTTGTACAAAAATATATCGCCAAATATGCATCCAAAGCAGAAAAAAATCTGAAAGCTTCCACCACATGCTACGTAGAATTTTCCTTGCTTCACCCACTGCTGACCCAACAACATCCGCATTTCAAAAATTTCTTACAGAAACCCTTGTTGATCATGACATTGGAGCACAGGAAACCTGCCATATGCTGCAAAAATTGCCATTAACATTATGTAGTCGACCATTCATTTCTTTAAATGTAAACCAAAATCTGTCACAAATGATATCTCAACTATAGATGAAACCAATCCAACAGACACCATGGAAATAAATGAATGGGAATTACTTTCCCAATTACACCCTACAAATGAGCCTCTCATAAATGACCTTGACATGCTTGGTCTTTGTGGCTTTGATGACACCCATAACTGGAATCATACCACTATCCCATTGGATCTACAAAATAATGCAATACAATTCATTGAGAATAGCCGCTCCATCCACTGCATTCTTCAAACAAATCAACATATCTTGGTGACCCTTACTACATTATCTCCAATGCAAAGAAAAGCTCTAAATATTATTTCTTGTCATTTTGCTAGGAAGGATTATTTACCCGCTCTCAGAATGATAATTCAAGGCACTACTGGTATTGTTTGCATAGATTGAAGTAGAATATTTAACCGGACTAGCTTGATGATAATGTTTTTAAATTCTCTCTGGATTTCATTCTTTTCTTTCTCTTCATAGTCCGCTTTTTCTTTCTATGTAGTTTTCGATCTTTAACCCTGCTCTATTCTGTTCTTTCTATGTAGTTTCTTTCATCGTGAATGTTACTAATCTTGAATTAAAATAGTTGAATTAAAGAAACCTCCATTACTCTCAAAGAAAAACCCAGTCCATTCATCTCAATTTTATTATTCCATTTTCCTTCTGGTTTCCTCGGTTCTACAGTTTCTTCTTAATTCATTTCAGCCGTTATAATCTCATTGAATTAAAATTATTTGCTCGGTCTGTTTCATTGTTTTATGTTGCATCGTATGAAGCAGAGCAATACAAACCTCCATGGGCTTCAATTACAATTACAATTCTATTTCCTCTGAGCAAATATTCCTCTCCAAAGTATTCAGGGGATCCGTTCCAGTGTTTTATGTTGCATCGTGTGAAGCAGAGCCATACAATTACAATTACAGTTCTATTTCCTCTGAGCTTTACTCTCAAAACACACCCCAATCTTGTAATATTCCTGAGTATTTCGTAAGTTTCCAAGTATCAACTGTGGAATTTTATACTTCGTAAGTTTCCAAGTATCAACTGTGGAATTTTATACTCCGCAAATTTCAACTAGATATTCCTAACTATTTAGAAAATAATAGCGAGTGATTTGAAAAGAGGAGTTCTCAATAATAAGTAGGTATAGAAGAAATTATGAGTCAATTTCGGTAACAATAATAAATAATTCTTCACATCTAAAATTTAAGTATAAATCAAATCTTTTGGCATACTCACTTTTCTTTGATGTTTTTTGTAGTGTGTTTTCAGTATTTTGATTTTATAGATTATACTATTCCTTAATTTTTAATTGTCTTTCAAATAGAAGTAATTTAGAATATTTATAAATTAATAAAATAGTAAACATTGCTCTAGAAGTAATTTAGAATATTTATAAATTAATAAAATAGTAAACATTGCTCTTGGAGCTGGACTAGGAAAAGAAAATACAGAAATTGGAGAATTTCATAAATACATAGAAGAATAATTCGATTTTATTTAATAATTATTTTTTCCCAACCTTCTAATAACTTGAATGTCAAACCACAAGAAGAATAAGGTATAGGGTATTTTCAATTAATATTTTCAGTATTTTATGTTAAATATGTCAAATCCACCTACCTTTATTTTCTCATAGATGTAATTTGTGTCCATCCTCTAAGCTCTGCTCTTCATGGAAACCTAATCCTTTCATTTCAGTTTTAGTTATGTTAATATATTTAACACTGATGATTTAGTTTTATGAGAGTGGTTTTTACTAATTTTTTTTAGTTGGGCTTAATTTATTATTGTAATTTTATTGTTCCAATTTGTATTTCACTCCTTTCAGATTATTACATTTCTTCATTGATTTAGTTTATCTCTGTGAAAATTTGTGGTTTTATTTAAATTGGTTTCTTACTTTTACATTTATATGTCTGTGAATTTTC